>CAWUFW010006772.1:0-600000 GCA_963921515.1 Calotriton arnoldi | reverse complement strand
CCACTGACTGCATGTGTAAGTGGGCAGGGAAACATGGCGGGATGGGTAGGTACATACATGCTGAAAACCGGCTCCAATGCTAAGGTCTGTAATAAAGACGTAATCGGGTGCCGGTGCTGAAGGTGGCGGTGCGGGTGCCTTTTGGGAGCCAGTGTGGTAGGTGAACGCATCTTTCTATGACGTGTGTAGCCGCCATGCCGCCATGATCATGAATATGCCGCCCCGTGGGTGGCGGTGGTGTGGGCATGTTTGATTGGTCATGAGTGGACGGAACCACAACCACTCATTAATTTATGGATGCTTGAACTAACTTTACACACTAGGCCCACCGTCCCAAAGAAGGCCTTTTGAAACATAGTAAGCTACACCCACATGTATCGGCAATCCCCTAATATAGCAGCGCAGTGAGAGCGTGCATGTTTGAGGAGTCTGCATGGGGCTATGATCCATGCCAAACCAACCAACGCTGCTTTTTGTTTGGGTGCGTGGCAGTGGAGCCTCGTTCTGGGTCCTCAATTCCCACTGAGTGCGTGTGTAAGTGGGCAACATGGCGGGATGGGTTAGGGTAGGTACATGCCGAAAACCGTCTCCAATGCTAAGGTCTGTAATAGACAAAATCGGGTGCCGGTGCTGGAGGTGGCGGTGCCTTTTGGGAGCCAGTGTGGTTACTTCCCAGCCAGGCCTGACAACACCGTGGTTTTATTGTGGCGAAAGTTTGCAAAGTCCTCACGGTGTCCCACGAGGTCCAGCTTTCCTGCTCCTGTAGTGCAGGGATCTCTGTTTGGGGGAAACTTTCACTGGTAGTTTATCCCGCGCACCCAAACTGTCCTGAAGCAACCGGTCTCTTGAGCAAGGCCTTGTAAAAATGACTGACTGTAATACCCATTCCGAACACTAGAAGTGGGGGGCCCTCCCCTGCTGGCTGCCATGCCCGACTCAAATAAATCTATCTACTAAGTAATTCCATTGGCCTGGGGCTTAGATGTGCGTGTGCTCCATCTTGGACTGTGGCGTAGTAAGGGGTGAGCATGAGTTAATGTGGCTGGCCGACACAAAGAGTCTCTGTTGGGTGGTCCAGCACTGCGGCACCGGCGGGGCAAGGGCCAGGGGCTTGTCAATAAGCTATTTTGTTTTTCTCCTTTTGTTGGAATGTATCCAATATGTTTTTTGATTGTTGAAAAAAAAGTACAATTAGTATATTTCTACATTTATTACCGTATAAATGTACGCACACACTTTTATGTGTGTAGGGTTTTGTTACGCTAAATAAACTCAGACAGTAAAACAAAACACTCCTCACTACATTAGCATTGTACTACTTATGCACAGAGGCAGCAACTTTTATGCCACAGTGAGAATCACGTGCCATGGCCTTGAGTGCTTCACATGAAGAGCTGACTCCTGGAAATAGGAAGTTGGGACCTAGGCTCTTACAGCCCACTCTAAATTCAACCATGCGCCTGGAGTCGATTTAGGCGCAAATATGCGGTCTGTGCGGTACAGCGCGAGCTGCCAGTGCACTGTCCTGCTGTCTGGGCACTTTGCATTAACTAGTTGAAAAGAAGGCGTGGGCCTCCGTGCATTTCTCAGTACAAAGTCTTTGATCTTGGCAGAATAAATGAAAAACAACCCATTCTGGCCTCAAAGTACCGACTGATAGATGAAGAACCGTGGTTTTGTTTCAAAACAAGATGCTGAGCTCTGTGGGCGTGCATCACCCAGGAGCTGAGTGTCTCCAAGTACCACTGCAGAGCATCTCCAAGTGCAGAAAGAAACTGGTCCAGAGAAAAGATGCTCTTCTGTGGATCACTCAGGAACCGGGCGTACATTATGCCTGAGCAGTCTTTATACACCGAAATAAATATTACGTTATCATTAACTGCATCTAGACATGGATTTAAAGAAGTGCCAGGCATCCTAAAAAGCAGTATAAAAAACCAGAAGCAAAAATGTGCATATAATCGGTGTTCTGTATAACCTCAAAATGTAGTTTGTGGTCCATTGTATGTTTTACTCTGGTGAAGGAGAGCTGGAACAAAGCAAACACAAGGAGATGATGGACGGAGCGCTGAAACTTTTCAACCATTCACCCCCAGACACACATCTGGGTTTAATCCATCGATCTTTTGCTCACTGTGGCACCCCAGTTTGGAACCAGGCATATGTAAATCAGTCTTGACCCTGCTCCCCAAGGGAATAGTCCAGCCCGAACTGCCAGGCCAGGTCCTCCCTGGACTGGAAACAAGCATCCTGGGACCGGTTTCAGGGTTTCACCCCTCATCAGCCAGGCTAGCTTGAATCCACTGGCACAAGCAACCATTGCATGGCTTGGGAAGGGGTGCCACTTTGCCTTTGTACATTTATAGGACATCTCTGCGTTTTCCCTCCAGTGAGACTGACTGTCATGAAACCCAAAGTGTGCAGTCATTCCGAGTGGCTACCTCTTAATCCGGGCTACACAGTGACTGATGATGGTGGCTGTGAGTTTCTAGTGCAGGAGTGCAGGCCATTTTATCTGTGCCCTGTGGACAGACTGCTCACTAGCTCTCTTCAGTAAAAGGTCTGTCACTCCCCATAATTGGTGTCATTTACTTACATGTTATATGGGACATCGATGTAAGATGCATCATGTGTGTTTGTGTTTTGTATGTTGTGATTCACACGTGAATAGTTGGCTTCATTCGGACCCCTACTTGTGTGCTGCACAAAATGGTGGACTCCTGTATGTGGGAATGGTGATGTCCACCTTGTGCAGCTCAGCTTGGCTGAACACCATTCCTGTTCCCACCTGACTGACTGCCTGGAATCAACGCGTCCTTAGTTATCTTGAAGGTCATAAGAAATAACTTCGCTCGTAACTGAAGAGAACAGATTGTGAATTTGTGTGTTGTTTATTTTAGTATGAAATGAAGCAAACTAGCGAAGTAACCTTTTCGAAGGCATAATGTGCAGTGTGGTGGTGGCGTGACGACGGTCGCAGCAGGTCACGTCACCGTGTGGTAGTAGTAGCATGATGATGAGAAACACTGACCGGCGGCCGCCTAGTACTAGCCCCCGTGGCCATACACAGACTTTTAGCAGTGCGAGTTGAAGATGTGGGTGGAGCTAATATAATAAGTGGGTGGAGCTAATGGAGGAAGTGGGTGGAGCCAGCGAAAAGTAGGTGTGGCCTCCGACAAACATTTCAGCACCTGCACTTCATATTTTACAAATTAAACACTGATTGATAGGGAGATGCAAAGTATCCCTATGAGACAGTTAAAACAAAAGGAAATCACCATTTTGACAGTCTGCACTATGCCCCATAGTGATATGTTTACATTTTATCAGTTGAGGATGTCTTGTTTCTTCATTCGGACTAGGGGCACAAGATTGTCTTCAACCATATTATCAAGGCCTCTGGTGATTTGCACCTCCAGGTATTTTAGGCCGTTAGGCAGTCATTTCATTTAATGATTATGGATACAACTTGGTAGTGGCTCTGGAAATGGGCAGGGCTTCACATTTGGTCCAGTTTTTTCTGTACCCTGATATGGCAGAGAAAGATTCTATAATTGACATAACTACGGAGATGGATTGAGCTGGTTGGGATAAAAGTCGCAGTATGTCATCCACAAATGGGAGTGCTTTTATCTCTTGTCCTCCTACTCGGAGACACTTGACATTCGGTGATTGGCAGAAGGCAATAGATTAGTGTTCTAATGTGAGTAGGAAGAGCAGGGGTGAAAAGGGGCAGTTGTGTCTGGGAATGGTTGAGATAAAAAAAAACTACAGTTGGGTCTACATATGATAAGTTGTTTACTGTTGAATGCTTCTGATGAAGTCTTCTCCCAGTCCCTTTTTGGCCATCACATGGAATAGAAATGAACACTCCATGCACTCAATTGCCTTTTCAGAGTCTAATGATAAGGCAAGTCATTCTTCCGGTGCACCCCTAGAGTTCCACCATACATTCCTGAGTGTCCTCAGGTAGTTATGAGAATTGCGGCCACGAACAAACCTCACCCTTGAATGATGTATCAACTGGGAAATAACCCTCCCCAGTCGCACAGCCAGGAATTTTGTCATTAGTATAAGGCCTAAATTCAGAAGGGATATAGGGCAGTAGCTGGCTCATTATAGTTTATCTTTCATGTTTAGGGAGGAGGGTGATTGTGGCTTTGTTAGAGAGCGCACCCAGGGAGCCCACGTCAAAGGTCTTTTGATAAGTCTTGATCGGAAGAGGGGCCTGGATATTTTGGCCAGTCTTGTAAAATTCGTCTGGGAAGACATCTTCTCCAGGGGATCCGCATGTGGGGGAACTGGGAAATAGTCTCTGTTATCTCTTCTTCTGTGAATTCCTCTTTGAGTATCGCCGGCCCTCCTCATTGAGAACAGCAAGACACAGGGGGACAATGAAGGCATCTAGTTCTGTGTGGGTAGAAAGGGTTTCCACTTTATACATAGAGGTGTCAAGCCTATCTACTATGGCCACTGGTGGACTAAGAGGGTCCCCTGCTGGTCTTTAATTGTTGGTATTGCTAGATGTGATTCCCATTGTCTCAACTGGGCAGCCAACAGCCTGTCTGCCTTTTTGCTCTGGCTTTATCTGCTCCATTTTAGATTTATCAGCACTTTTTTGGCTCGTTTGTGCCATTTCTACCTCTCTAAGGTGGGCCATAGTAGGCAAAGTGGTATGTTCTGCTGTCAGCTTCTTGACGCTAGCGTCTAAAGAAAGAAGTTCCATTTTGACTTTTCGTTTAGCAATTGTGGAGTATTTCATTAACACTCCCTTTGGGTGGCCTATCCAGCTTCCCATAGTACTGTATTCGATTGTACTGAGCCCTAATTATCCTGTAGGAAGGACCTTATATGTTGTTTGAGTAATTCATGTATCTCAAGGAGTTTATGGGCAAATGCCTGCAGTCCCCAGTGTACTAAGGGTGGGGTTGTGAGGCCAATGTCAAGGTGGACTGTGATCTGAAAATCCTGCTTCTAGTTTGGAGCAGTCTATTAACTTCGCTGGTATTTTCCCTTGTAACAAAAAGTAATCAATTCAGGATTGTGTTGTGTGTGGGGAAGAATTGTACGTGTAGACCTGTGTTGTTGAGTGAAGTAGTACCCATATGTCTTATAGGGCGTGACGTGTCAGCAAATCTTTTAGGACTGCCCTGTCATTTTGTTTGGGAGGGTCTATTCTTCCTGATTGGTCAATACTGGGTCCGAGACCACATTCCAGTCTCTCTCCCTATCAGGACCAGAGTGCGGCCAAAATATGTAATGAGGTGGGATAACTCAGCTAAGAAGTCAGTCTTATCGGCATTGGGTTTGTATATTGAGCAACAATTATGGTTGATTTGTGTATGCATATCTTGACAATACTCATCTTCCTCTTTCACCTGTCCATGATTTAACAATTTTGCAAGGGAGGTATTTATTGATGAGGATGGCCACCATATATCTCTTAGAAGTATTGTGTGATGGGTGCATATCTGTCTCTTCTTAGTTGACTAGTCTGTTGCTGCTCATAGAGATGCCCATCCAGTCTCTCTTAAGTTTAAGGGATTCAGCAGTTGGGAAGTGTATCCCTTGCAACAATGCTATGCCTATCTTCTTAGTGGCAAAATAATGGAGGACTTTCTTCCTTTTAATGTAGTGGGACATCCCATTGATGTTGCATGTTATGAGTTTGAGGGGCTTAGGCATTGTGAGGGTGAGCCATTACAAACCGATCAGTCTTTATTTTGATATTCGTTGGGATAGTGCTGGTGTTTGGGGACGGGCTATTGGGTACCTGGGGTGTGTGTACGATCAGTGGGAAGGGTGAAAAGTACTGGGGATGAACAATGGGACTAAGCGGTATAGTCACAATCTAGTTTTGGATCTGTTGCCTACACCTATGTCCATCGGGCCCAAGGGTGAAAGCTCCTTCGCCGGTTACCCGGATAATTCTGTTTATTTACATGGGAGTGTGGGGTATATTGTGATCACAAATGTGGATGTTGGGTAAGCCTGTCCTTTTTTCATTGGAGGGATGGTCCCCTATTCAGATTATATCCCTGCAGAGGCAGGATCTTGAGACAGCAGACGGAGCATCAGTTGCAGGTGAGTGCTCCCCGACTGCTGGAGGACATATGTGGTGGCCCATCTTGGACCCTAATGGGAAGAAGTGGTTCAAGAGTGCTCTATTCTGTAGCTTTAAACTTTTGTCTGGTAGTGTTCCAGAGTTGTGTCTGAAGCATTAGTGCATCTTCTTCCCCTGATGACAGGAACAGGGGTTGAAGTATTATGGGGGGTGCATCTCACAAAAGGGGTTCTTCAACAAAAATAAAATGTCTTACAATCTATCATTATGGAGAAACTTATAAAGTAGTAGACAGAGAGACAAATAGGCAATATACAATATGTTTCTAGCTGGTATTCTACCTTTCATTCAGTCTCTTTATGTGTTTGTTCCTGTTCTTGAGGGGCGTTTAGTGGTGACCTGGATTTGTCCCTTTCTTTGTGTAGTGTCACCAGTACTTGGTCGAGACCTGCCCGGTCCGATTCTCTGTGGCTATGGCCCAAAGTTCTATTGTGCCTGGGGAAGGATTGGGGTGGATGGTAGGTCTTCTGATTACTCGTTCTATCATGTAGGATGGATGGAGGTGTTTGTGAGTTTGTATCCATTGTGGAGTCATCAAGAGAGTCCAGGAATTATTCAAGTTTGCTTGGGTCTTGGAAGTCTTTAGTTTTACCATCCACTTTAATTAGCATGTGCGCCAGTTTCAGTAGGCCATATTTGAGGTCCCATTTCCTCAGATGGTGCCTTAGTGAGCATGCAATAATGGGACGCAGAGAATTTTTGCAGGGGCAATTACATGGACGAATGCAGTGGATCCGTTGGAGTTCTACTGGTCCACAGATGCTTAGATCTAGGTTTTGGGTATCATGTCCTTCGGGAAGGCAATCATGTCTCTGTCTCTTGCCTCCTCAGGTGCCCCATAGATTCAGAAGTTGTCCCGGTGTGCTCTGTTCTTGAGGTCTGTGATTTTGTGTTTTAGGAAGTAAATCTTTTGCCCACCTTCCAGTATAGCCTCATTTTGATTATCCACTCTATCCATTCATTATTCTGCCCTATCCAGTCTTGTTTGTATTGTGGATAGGTCTTGCCTCCAAGACCTGATCTCCATCATCAAATTCAATATATTTGTGTTGATTATGGAGAGCGTCGTTCGGATGGCCATGAGCTCTTTTAGTAATGTGTCCATATCTCGATTTGGTGGAATATCTATAGTCTGTTTTGGTGGAAGGGTCGATCTCTGAAGGGCCTCTGTGAAAAGAAGTTGTTGCACTGTCGGTTTAGGGAGGAGAATGTGGGTCACCTTGTGCCTAGCTGCCCCTGTATTGCATTTTAATGGCAGGGCGCTGTGTGGGTTCCACTCACTAAAGGATTGAAGAGCAGTTCCACCCACAGATGTGGTTAGGGGAAATAGATTAGCAGGGGTCCCGAGTTACCAAATAAATGCCAGCTCTGACTTTAATAACTTATTTTCATAAGGTCTTATGTAAGAAGAAGTCAGATAGTTAAGGTAGGAGTCACCCACAGACTACCACAATGACCACTAATCACAGAGGGCCCGATTCACAGAACTAACCTAATACAAAACCCTAAACTTACTACCATTTTGGTATTCACAGAAGGCACTTACTCATTTTGGTATTCACAGAAGGCACTTACTCATTTTGGTATTCACAGAAGGCACTTACTCATTGATGAGTAAGTGCTCTTCAGAATACCAAAATGAGTAACTTACTCATTTTGAGTAACTTACTCATTTTGAGTAACTTACTCATTTTGGTATTCACAGAAGGCACTTACTCATTGATGAGTAAGTGCCTTCTGTGAATACCAAAATGAGTAAGTGCCTTCTGTGAATACCAAAATGGTAGTAAGTTTAAGATTTTGTCTTAAGTTAGTTCTGTGAATTGGGCCCAAAGATCATATTTGTGGCCTGCTTGCTACCTTTATCTTCCATCAGAATGTGGCAGATGTTCTGTCTGGCATATTAAAAATGCATTACAGTCTTTTTGGAAGCACATAGTACTGGATGGGGCATCTTCCACATTATGACAGAGTACCCAGTTTGCAAACCACAAAACCTTAAGTCTTTCCGGAAGTACTATTTAGGTAACATAGGAGTGTTTGCCCCAAATACTTACCCTAGCTTCCAAAAGTAGTTATGTTCACACTATCTTATGTATGGGTCAACAAATACATCCACAGACACCCCCAAATTACTACCACACAGTAAAAGGAGTTAGAGTTAGGAATGAGGGCATAAAAAGTGCATGAAAAAATGTCTTCCTGAGGACAAACATGCATTAGTAAAGGTTTGCCGGGAACTTGCACAGTATTAGTCTTGGCTCCGAATGAGACAGAGACATAAAGAAGTAGTCAAACCCTAACCTAGACTTGTTTTCACAGGAATCTCATGTGAGTGGAAGATAGTCAAGGTAAGAGTGACACATACATCTCACATGGGCTAGCGGTAAGTATGGCTGATGGCTGGCAGTATGTGTGGTAGTTACTGGGCACTGTGTGGCTGTTTGTTGGAGGTATGTGTTGCTACTGGCTACTCTATGTGTGTATTGGTTTGCTGGATGTGTTTTAGGAAGTTGGTTGATGATTGGGTGAGTGGTTGTGTGATTGGTGTTTCAGTCACATGAGTGTACAAATGTGAGGGGCTCTTGAATGGTGGTTTATTGATATGGGTGCTGGGTAGTATTGGACCTGGGGTTGGCAGTGTGAAGGCTATGCATATGGTGCATTAAAGCATGTGAATGGACAGTAATACAGTCTGTACTGCTCACAAGCATTAGATATATGTACACTCTTCTAATATTAAAATTACCTTATTAACTCTGAATTCTGAGTTTTGATTTACATTAGATCATTTGTTAATAACATTAGCTCTTTGAAACATTTTCCACTCCTTGTGCTAAATCCAACTGGTATGAGGCTTTACTTGACTCGTGTGTGAGTGTAAATTATTAATTGGAATTGCTTCATAGAAATTCCAATGTCTTTCCATTAAGTCTGTTGCATGATGTCTCATATTCTTGTGATTTCCAAATGTCATACATATGAGATTTTAAAGCTACTTAACATCTTTTCAGCTGTCTCACATGTTGCTGAGGTATAGGGAGCATCACCTATGGTAGCCCAGCCATTGTGAAAAACAGGACAGGAAATGTCCATGAAGTCTAAGTTTTGTTTTCTGACAATCACTGGAACTATGCATGTAGTCTTTTAGAGCAGGACAAATCAGTAGTGCTAAAGACATGTAAGGGGTCATCCTAAAATCACTTCCACATTGATGCCAGTCACACCAACTAACATTGTGCTGGGGAATTTTCTAAACAGCTCTGCTGGAGATGACTTCAGGGAAATGAAAATTCATCATCTCCTAGAATGCCCACCAATTTCCATACTAACTTTCCCTCTTTGAAGGCTGTGGAATTCTGGCCCTGTGACAACTGGATTCGGGGGAATGATAATTACGTCTGATGTTTTTAAAAACCTAACAGCCAGGAGAACCAAAGGTGGTGTAATTCTTGTATATCGCACTACTATTTTTCCCCAAGAATGGCCTACAAACCTCAATCTTTGGCTACAACCAAGACATTTTCTTCATATTTCTTTAATGGATAGTTCTGTAAGCTGCAGGGATTCTCAAAAGTCCTGGCGCCCAGCATTCACCTCAGTTGTGGCTGGACTAATCATCCACAACAGGAACAGATGAAAACTGTGGACATATGAAGTCAATATTCTATTAATGTGTTTTTGCGCTGTCACTGGCTTGGTCCATTCTAATCTCAGGTAAAAGACCTAACCATTGAAGTGTGGACATGGAGTGTGATGGTAATTTTGTGGATTTGTAAGTTTCCCTCACAGAAATGTGAAAAAAAGATATTGTTTTAGCCAAGGTTCAAGGTTTGCAGGGCATTCCGAATGTGAAAATGTAGTTGGATCCACACAAGTGAAACCACCCTTCACTACTCTAGAGCGCCTAGCTTTCATAAATGTCTGGATTTGGTAGATTTCCCTCGATGGCATGTGAGCCCAGGCCTAAGTTCCTCAGCTAGCCACCCTGCTAAAATGGGTAATTTCTAATGGTTAAAATTTGATGTCTCCATGGTGCTGTTTTGGGCCTTTCCTATTGCAGCAAAAGAGCCACCCACACAAGTAAAGTACTGTTTTTATCTGGAGAAAAGTGGGAGTATTGGGTGGTAGGAAGTGTATGGATCCTTGCAGATTCCAAATGTGTACTCACAGAACTGTGGGAAAAATGTGTTATTTTAGTAAGCTATTTTGCTGATTCCAGGACATTCTAGTAAAGAAAAGTTAATGGGCTTCATGAAAGTCACACTACATGGAGTATTCTGGATGTTTAATTTTCAGAAATGGCTTCATTTAGTAGATTTCCTTATGTGACGGCAGAGCCAAGGTCTAAATTCTGCAGCTTCCCACATCATTAAAATGGGTAGTTTTTCATGGTGAAAGTTTGATGTCTCCACATTGCGTTTTGGGGCCTTTCCTGTCACAGGCGATAGGCCCATCCACACAAGTCAGGTACCATTTTTATTGGGAGAAAAATGGAAATACTTGGTGGCATGAATTTTTTGGATCCCTGTGAAGTCCCAAAGATTCCCTCTTGTAAATGTAAAGAAAATGCATTATGTTAGTCCAATTTTGAGGATTGCAGGGCATTCTGGCCAAGACAACTTAGTGAGATCTATGCAAGTCATACTACCCTAGAATCCTCTGCATATCTAGTCTTTGAAAAATGTCAGGATCTAGTAGGTTTCTGTTGGAAACGGGGTTACCGAGTCCGGCACGGTAGCATGGCGCGAGGCGGGAAAGCACCCGAAGGCAATGTGTAAGGCAGTTGTGCAGCACACTCTTACTTTGACTCAGGAATGCGGACGCAATAACGTGACACCACACCAGGCTTGTGTATTTAAAAACAAGATCTTTTATGTAAATCAATGCAGCATCAGATGAGGCAGATTAATTCAGGTCAACATTTAAAATCATGGCATTACTCAACTGGTGCGTATTTCAATTAAAGCATCCTAGCTCATCAACATTGTAGGCCACTAAAAGGCCGCAGGAATCATCTCCTAAACGTAGCACCAATAATGATCACAGGGTGCAATAATAAAACATGGGCCTAAACATGCAGTTCACTTCATGAATATTCAATTACTTAAAAGAGGGCATTTCACGTTACATTTCAAACAGGGCCTGCATCAATCTAGGCGCACCCACATTCAGTACAGTGGGCGTCGCAACTCCGGTACACCTGCAACATAAAACACTTCAACTCTTGGCGGTGTACACTTCAGCTCAATTCAATTAAGCACCTTTACACTAGGCAAAGACTTGGCAATTATAAACATAGGCATCAGGCCTAGACAGTAATTACAGCAGGCGTAACCATTAGACTAATGAGCAACGTAGGGAACCCCTCAACATGTCCTTTATTCTGGGGCCTTCCTGTAAATGAGGGCTCCTGTGTCTCTCAGGGGTTAACTTGGGCCAGGCCCCTCCTCTCCGGGGCCTCGCCTCGGGGGTATAAGGCTGGATGACTTCCCCTAATTGGTACTCGGGTAATGGTGGCCCCCGGCCCCCAGTGGCGTCTCTGTGGCCCTAGGGGCCTCCTGGGCTCACCTGCTGTGTGTACGTTGGTCGCTCTTCAGCGCGACTGACTCCATTCCAGGCCGGCCTGTATTTGGCAGGGCAGGGCCCGGACTGGGGTCCTCGGCCTTCCGGCCGGTATTGCGGGTCATTGGGGGGCCGGTATCGCTCTCCTCCGGCCCCCGAGATCAAGTGGGGAGATTGCGGGAAGGGGAGCGGGAGCCAGCAGTCCTCTCCGGCCGGCTTCCCGTCTCCCTCTGCTACTCCGGAGCTCTTCTCCGGCCTCCATCGGCGCTGGGGGCGTGGCAGGAGCCGGCACCCAATCGCTGCGCGGCTTTCCCGGGGGCGCGGCCGATGACGCGGTCGGCGTCCCCGGTCTCCCAGCAACGGCGTCGGCTGGGCCTGGAGGCCTCGTTGGTCCCGCTAGGCCGCGGCTTCTTCACGCGGCCCCCCTGGGCTGCGGCAGCGATTTCTTTGGCCGCGACTTCGTCGGTGGGGCTCCCGGGCCCGGCGGTGACCTTTGGGGGGATTTTGGAGGCGTCGGTGAGGTCGCGGACGGCGCACCTCACCACACGCATTCGAAGGGGCCTCCCTCGCCTCAGCACTTCTCCTCACGCGGCGGCGGCTGCGGCAGCAATTCCAGTCACGAGGTCAGTGACTTGGGTGGCAGTTTCTCCCTCGTGGAGATATAGCGCGGGGCGCACCAGCAGACTGTGGGCAGGGCTGACTGGAAAGGGTTCGTGGGGGGCAGCCCAGCAGCAGGCAGGAGTAGATAGGGGGTGAAGGTCTAGCGCTTCAGGGCACGGCGCTTTACCTGGTGATCCCCAGTTTGGCAGTTCAGGTTTCAGGCCTTGCTGGTCGGTCAGGCCTCCCAAATTAAGGCTTCTTGCGGCTGTTCTTGATTGGTTGCTTCTTATGAGTTTCTTCTTAGGAGTTTCTTGTCAGGAGTTTCTTGTCAGGAGTTTCTTCTTATGAGGGGGGGAATGAGTTGGTGGTTCTGGGAGTGCTTGATGTTACTTCCCAGCACGCTGAAGGTGGTTCCCTGGGTCCCCTCATGCTGGGCAAGGTCAGTGGGTGGTGGGCGTTCCTCAGCTAGCTTACTACAGCAGTACCTAAGCCTTGTCAGCAGCAGTAGTAGTGTAGGTCTCCCCCCTAGGCCCTACAGCCAATACTCCGGCAGAGGTTCTCCCAGGATCAGTGGTGCCCCAACTGACTAAAAGATTTCCCTCCAAGCCTCTTATACCCCTAGGTCAGGTGACCCTCCTAAAGGCGGCAAAACATAACTCCTCCCACAGCCCGGAAGGTTCTGGAACCTTCCACATGTCTGACTATGTGGCCCAGAGGCGGGGACGGGATGGATACTGTATCCCTATGTCCCAGCCTGACCCTGGCTACTAGTGTGTATGTGTGCAAGGCCCCTCTGCAGTAGCAGGGGCCTGTGGCAGCCATCTTGAGTGAGAGAGCACCTGCGCCTCAGCACTGGTTAGCAGTGGTAAGGCACCCGGAGACCTAGGTCCAGTAAAAATACGGTGGCAAAAATGAGGCGCAAAAGGGAAAAAAAACAGGGCAAGACCACCCTAGGGCTGACAGGTCTAACACGCGTCCCCCCAGCCGAAAGAGGGGAGAGCTTCCCAACCTCTAGGGAGTTCTCGTCGCTAAGGCGGAAAAACCGGGAGAGACCGTCAGCGTTGGCGTGGTCTACACCGGGTCGATGTTCCACCCGAAAGTCCATCCCCTGGAGGGAAATGGACCACCTCAACAATTTGGGGTTTTCGCCTCTCATCTGCATGAGCCAGCGAAGGGGTCTGTGGTCGTTCTGGATCAGGAAGTGACAACCAAAAAGGTATGGCCTCAACTTCTTTACAGCCCAAACCACCGCAAAGGCTTCTCGTTCGATGGTACTCCACCGCTGTTCCCGGGGAGTAGTCTTCGGGAAATGAAGGCCACTGGCTGGTCTTGGCCATCATCATTCAGCTGCGAGAGCACAGCTCCTATGCCATGCTCAGAAACGTCTGTCTGCACGATAAATTCCCGTCCAAAGTCTGGAGTCCTGAGCACCGGTGCGGTGCACATTGCACGTTTGAGGGTCTCAAAGGCTTCCTGGCAGGCAGCCGTCCAGATGACTCTGCGTGGCTGCTTCTTCGAAGTCAATTCCGTCAAAGGGCCCACAATGGTTCCATATCCCTTGACGAACCGGCGGTAGTATCCCGTGAGACCGAGAAAAGCCCGGACCTCTGTTTGGGTCTTGGGGGGCTCCCAGGCCAAGATGGTCTCTATCTTGGCTTGGAGGGGTTGCACCTTACCTCCGCCCACCAGATGTCCCAGGTACACGACAGATCCCTGTCCAATCTGGCACTTGCTGGCCTTGATGGTTAGACCAGCCCATTGCAGAGCCTGTAGCACCTCCTGGAGATGCTCCAGATGGTCCTCCCAGCTGCTACTGAAGACAGCTATGTCATCCAGGTAGGCAGCAGAGAAGGCCTCTAGGCCAGACAGCACCTGGTTCACCAACCGCTGGAAAGTGGCTGGAGCATTTTTCAACCCGAAGGGCATCACCCGAAATTGAAAGTGGCCCTCGGGGGTGGAGAACGCAGTCTTCTCCCTTGCTCCTTCCGCCATGGCGATCTGCCAATAGCCTGACGTCAAATCAATGATACTCAGATACCGGGCTGCTCCCAGCCGGGTCAATGAGCTCATCCGCCCGAGGGATCGTGTGAGCGTCGGTCTTTGTGACTGAGTTGAGTCCGCGGTAATCCACACAGAACCGAAGTTCTGGTGTGGTGCCCGGTGGGGCCGCTTTCGGCACCAACACCACCGGACTAGCCCAAGGGCTACTGGAAGGCTCAATCACTCCCAGTTCTAGCATCTTGGTAACCTCACCCTGGATACTAGCCTTGACCTTATCGGACAGCCGGTAAGACTTGGTTTTTACGGGCGGACTGTCCCCTGTGTCCACATCATGGGTACACAGGTGCGTGATCCCAGGCGTGAGGGAGAACAACGAGGCGTACTGCCCTAAGACCTGGCGGCAGTCCCTCTGTTGCTCTGGGGTCAAGGATGCGGCGAGGACCACTCCCTCTACCGAGCCATCCTTCTCATGGGCCGCCAGAAGGTCTGGAAGAGGCTCACTCTCCTCCTCCTCACTTCCATCTGTTATCATCAGGAGAGTGAGCTCTGAACGCTCCTGGTGTGGCTTCAGGCGGTTGACGTGGAACACCCTGTGGGGTTGACGGGGGTCTTCACATCGACGACATACGTGGTCTGGCCTCTCCTTTCCAAGATCTCAAACGGTCCAGTCCACCGGTCCTGGAGGGCGCTAAGCTCTCCTGGCTCCATGACCCACACCTTCTGTCCAGCGTCTAACTCTGCCGTCCGAGCGTTCCGGTCATACCATTTCTTCATGACGGCCTGACTAGCCTCCAGGTTGTCCGAGGCTTCCTTCCACAGCTTGGCCACTTGGCTGCGGAATGCCAGCATATAGCTGACCACATCACGGGGAAGTTTCGAGGAAGACTTCTCCCACCCCTCCTTGACAAGACTGAGGGGCCCCCGAACGGGGTGGCCATAGAGCAGCTCAAAGGGGCTGAAACCGACCCCCTTCTGCGGCACCTCTCGGTAGGAGAAGAGCAGATAGGGTAAGAGGACGTCCCACTTCCTTCTCAAGTCCTCGGGTAGGCTCCTGATCATCCCCTTCAAGGTCTTGTTAAAACGCTCCACGAGCCCGTTCGTCTGGGGGTGGTAAGGAGTGGAGAACCGGTAGGTCACTCCACACTCCTTCCACATGGCCTGCATGTAGGCCGACATGAAATTCGTGCCCCTATCTGACACCACGACCTTGGGGAATCCCACTCGGGTAAAAATCCCCATCAGGGCCCGCGCCACCACCGGTGCTGTGATGGTCCTCAGAGGGATTGCCTCTGGGTACCGGGTGGCGTGGTCTACCAGCACCAAGATGAACCTATGTCCCGCAGAAGTCGGCGGGTCCAACGGCCCGACAATGTCAATCCCTACCCGCTCAAAAGGGGTACCGACAACTGGGAGAGGTTCTAGAGGGACCTTCACTTTAGTCTCTGTCTTGCCGCTCGCCTGGCAAGTGGTGCAGGTCTTGCAGAAAGTGTCAGAAGTGACGCGCATCCTGGGCCAGTAAAAATGTGGGACCAAACGCGCAAACGTCTTGTCCTGGCCCAGGTGTCCTGCTAGTGGTATTTTGTGTGCCAACTCTAGCAGAAAGGCTCGGTAGCATTGGGGGACCACTAAGGCCCTTGATGACCCATGCACCGGAGCCTTAGGCTCACTGTAGAGGAGACCATCCTCCCAGTAGACATGGTAGTTACCAGTCTCTGTTCCAGTTGCTTGGGCTTCGGCCTGCTGCTGCATGCCTTCAAGCGTAGGGCACTCCTTCTGCACCTGGCAGAATTCCTCCCGGGTAGGCCCTCCTTCCACCTGCCACTCTGCAGGGGTCGGCAGGTCCCCCACGGGAACACCATCCACCTCAGCGGACTCCGGGGTCACCTCCACGGGCTCCCCATCCATCTCACCGGGTGTTTCCTCCTGGACATCTCCTCGCCCAGCAGTGGGCTGGGCCATTATTTCAGGCTCCAACCCGGGCTGAGTTCCTTGTCGGGCAGCCATGGACCGCGTGACGACGCAAGTCCATCCTGGTAATCCCAACATCTCAGCATGGGCATTGAACTCTACCTCCCTCCAGGCAGTATGTTCCAAGTCGTTACCCAGCAGACAGTCAACTGGCATGGCAGGGCTCACCGCAACCTTCAACAGGCCTGAGACTCCTCCCCACTCAAAGGGAACTTGGGCCACGGGGTAGTGACCCAGGCTATTATCAGCCATAACAACCGGGTGGAATACCTCAGGAATCACCTGCTCTGGGGACACCAGCTGACGTCTCACCATCGTCATGCTGGCACCTGTGTCCCTCAGAGCCTCCACCTCCTCCCCGTTCACCAGGACCCTCTGCCGATACTTGGCAGTGTTCGAGGGTACCTGAACCCGTGGGATGATCTCTCTATCTCCCAGGGAAACTAAGGTCAAGCCTGTCCACTCACCTCCCCTACCTAGGGACAACTCCTCCCCAAGCGCTACACTGGCCACCCCGGGGCTCTTACCTCCTGTGGGGGCTGGGGTTCTCTTGCGACACTGGGGATCCCCCTTGTAGTGTCCAACCTCCCCGCACTCGTAGCACCGGACAGTTCTGGGCTGCTGACTCCTGTCAGGGTAAGTGGGTTTCTGGAATCCAGATTGGGATGGGGAACCTACCCCTCTCCCAGGTGGTCTATTTTGGGGGCCTTTAAAGAACTCCCTCCTTTTATCTCCCCCCTCTTTCTTCTGGGGGAACCCCTGTCCACCTTTCGGGGGGTCCGGCCCGGCTCCCTTGTGGGACACCCGAGTGCTGACCCACGTGTCTGCCTCCTCTGCAAGCTCCCTCGGATTGGTCAGCTTGCGGTCCACCAAGTACTGGTGCAGCTCCGGAAAACATTTCTCTAGGAGGTGCTCTCTCAAGAACAGGTTGTACAGCCCTTTGTAATCATCAATGTTGCTGCCACGCATCCAACCCTCCAATGCCTTCCGGGCATAATCAAAAAAATCCACCCAGTTTTGTGTGTGAAGCTTGTGGCTGTTGCGGAACTTTTGGCGGTACTTCTCTGGGGTGAGGCCAAACTTCTTAAGCAGGGCCTCCTTCATGATAGGGTAGTTGGTCTGATCCCCCTTATCCAAGGTTAAAAGTGTGTCCCTTACTGGTGGAGGTATGTACCTGTAGAGACCTCCCCCCCAGTAACTCTCAGGAACCCTATGGGCCACCAACGATACCTCGTACGCCGCCAACCACTTATCGATGTCATCTCCCACACTAAAACTGGTTATCACCTCTCTAGGTAGATAAAATTTGGGCTCCTGTGGAACCCCAGCAGGTACGCTGCCACCATTCACTTTGCCCTGCATCTCCATCTGCAAGGCTCGGAGCTCTAGTTCCTTCAGGCTAAGCTCATGCGCAAGCTTCCTTTCCTCCATGGCTAGCCTTGCCTGTTCTCCTTCTCTGTCCATCCTAGCAAGTTCTAACCTCAATTGCCTCTCCTCCCTCCTGTCTTCAAATTTCTCTGCAGACAAACTCCCCCCTGACGCACTACTGCCTGCCCTGGAACGTCTTCCTGGCAACACATTCTCGCTAACATCAATGTGCAGTATGTCCAGTTCTCCTGGGTCGTCTGCCTCCCTCTGCTCCTCGTCCCCTATTCCCCCCGGGTGGGCCATTACCAATGCCCTCAAAGCTTTCTGAAGCACCTCCTTCCTGGCGCCTCGCTTGACGGACACCCCCCCCTCTCTAGACAGAACTCCTTGAGCTGTGTCACCGTATACCTTTCTAGGTTGGCCAACTCAAACTCCATCCTGCTAGGTGGGGCCCCAGACAATTTAGGGAAAGGGTTCTAGACTGTAGGTAGCAGGTCTAACGCAGGAATGTACACAATCAGGCAATTCACAAAAGAATTCTTAGCGCTTGCATTTCAATAGGTGTCCAATTGCGGCGCACACTGAGTCACTGTAGGGTGCTGCACAAACACCAGTCCTTATCCCACCGCTGAACACCAATGTTGGAAACGGGGTTACCGAGTCCGGCACGGTAGCATGGCGCGAGGCGGGAAAGCCCCCGAAGGCAATGTGTAAGGCAGTTGTGCAGCACACTCTTACTTTGACTCAGGAATGCGGACGCAATAACGTGACACCACACCAGGCTTGTGTATTTAAAAACAAGATCTTTTATGTAAATCAATGCAGCATCAGATGAGGCAGATTAATTCAGGTCAACATTTAAAATCATGGCATTACTCAACTGGTGCGTATTTCAATTAAAGCATCCTAGCTCATCAACATTGTAGGCCACTAAAAGGCCGCAGGAATCATCTCCTAAACGTAGCACCAATAATGATCACAGGGTGCAATAATAAAACATGGGCCTAAACATGCAGTTCACTTCATGAATATTCAATTACTTAAAAGAGGGCATTTCACGTTACATTTCAAACAGGGCCTGCATCAATCTAGGCGCACCCACATTCAGTACAGTGGGCGTCGCAACTCCGGTACACCTGCAACATAAAACACTTCAACTCTTGGCGGTGTACACTTCAGCTCAATTCAATTAAGCACCTTTACACTAGGCAAAGACTTGGCAATTATAAACATAGGCATCAGGCCTAGACAGTAATTACAGCAGGCGTAACCATTAGACTAATGAGCAACGTAGGGAACCCCTCAACATGTCCTTTATTCTGGGGCCTTCCTGTAAATGAGGGCTCCTGTGTCTCTCAGGGGTTAACTTGGGCCAGGCCCCCTCCTCTCCGGGGCCTCGCCTCGGGGGTATAAGGCTGGATGACTTCCCCCTAATTGGTACTCGGGTAATGGTGGCCCCCGGCCCCCAGTGGCGTCTCTGTGGCCCTAGGGGCCTCCTGGGCTCACCTGCTGTGTGTACGTTGGTCGCTCTTCAGCGCGACTGACTCCGTTCCAGGCCGGCCCGTATTTGGCAGGGCGGGGCCCGGACTGGGGTCCTCGGCCTTCCGGCCGGTATTGCGGGTCGTTGGGGGACCGGTATCGCTCTCCTCCGGCCCCCGAGATCAAGTGGGGAGATTGCGGGAAGGGGAGCGGGAGCCGGCAGTCCTCTCCGGCCGGCTTCCCGTCTCCCTCTGCTACTCCGGAGCTCTTCTCCGGCCTCCGTCGGCGCTGGGGGCGTGGCGGGAGCCGGCACCCAATCGCTGCACGGCTTTCCCGGGGGCTCGGCCGATGACGCGGTCGGCGTCCCCGGTCTCCCAGCAACGGCGTCGGCAGGGCCTGGAGGCCTCATTGGTCCCGCTAGGCCGCGGCTTCTTCACGCGGCCCCCTGGGCTGCGGCGGCGATTTCTTTGGCTGCGACTTCGTCGGTGGGGCTCCCGGGCCCGGCGGTGACCTTTGGGGGGATTTTAGAGGCTTCGGTGAGGGCGTGGACGGCGCACCTCACCACATGCATTCGAAGGGGCCTCCCTCGCCTCAGCACATCTCCTCACACGGCGGCGGCCGCGGTGGCAATTCCAGTCACGAGGTCAGTGACTTGGGTGGCAGTTTCTCCCTCGTGGAGATATAGCGCGGGGCGCACCAGCAGCCTGTGGGCAGTGCTGACTGGAAAGGGTTCTTGGGGGCAGCCCAGCAGCAGGCAGGAGTAGATAGGGGTGAAGGTCTAGCGCTTCAGGGCACGGCGCTTTACCTGGTGATCCCCAGTTTGGCAGTTCAGGTTTCAGGCCTTGCTGGTCGGTCAGGCCTCCCAAATTAAGGCTTCTTGCGGCTGTTCTTGATTGGTTGCTTCTTATGAGTTTCTTCTTAGGAGTTTCTTGTCAGGAGTTTCTTGTCAGGAGTTTCTTGTCAGGAGTTTCTTCTTATGAGGGGGGGGAATGAGTTGGTGGTTCTGGGAGTGCTTGATGTTACTTCCCAGCACGCTGAAGGTGGTTCCCTGGGTCCCCTCACGCTGGGCAAGGTCAGTGGGTGGTGGGCGTTCCTCAGCTAGCTTACTACAGCAGTGCCTAAGCCTTGTCAGCAGCAGTAGTGTAGGTCTCCCCCCTAGGCCCTACAGCCAATACTCCGGCAGAGGTTCTCCCAGGATCAGTGGTGCCCCAACTGACTAAAAGATTTCCCTCCAAGCCTCTTATACCCCTAGGTCAGGTGACCCTCCTAAAGGCGGCAAAACATAACTCCTCCCACAGCCCGGAAGGTTCTGGAACCTTCCACATGTCTGGCTATGTGGCCCAGAGGCGGGGACGGGATGGATACTGTATCCCTATGTTCCAGCCTGACCCTGGCTACTAGTGTGTATGTGTGCAAGGCCCCTCTGCAGTAGCAAGGGCCTGTGGCAGCCATCTTGAGTGAGAGAGCACCTGCGCCTCAGCACTGGTTAGCAGTGGTAAGGCGCCCGGAGACCTAGGTCCAGTAAAAATACGGTAGCAAAAATGAGGCGCAAAAGGGAAAAAAAACAGGGCAAGACCACCCTAGGGCTGACAGGTCTAACAGTTTCCCTGGGTAATGACCAAGCATGGGTCTAAATTCTGCTGCTACCCACATTGCCATATGAGTAATCTTTCATGCAGTGCAGTTTTTACTGGGAGAAGTGTGGAAAGACTAGGTACGTTCTTCCCAAAAGATGTCACCTGCAAAAGAATATGTCTGAAAAATAGAAATGTACATCAGAATTTGAAAACTGAGGAAAGATAAGGCATGGGCACCTAATTTAGATTTAAACAGCTTACCTGAACATTCTGTTTTTCTTGTGTGACAAGGTCAGCTCCTAAGAGAAAAGAAACACGTCAATAGCTTTAGAAAGGTATTCTAGAAAAGCGGGTAAGACTTTGTAACAGTTATTAAACAGTACAGAGAACATTACAATATTTAATGACACTGCAGTAATGTTCATATGCATTTTGTTTGTAACACTCATTTATCAAGAATGTCAAGCCTTTGGATACTAACTAAAAAAGTGTTTTAGTTGTGACAGTAATACCCGAAATTGGTTCACTACTTAGATAAGACATCAAGAGTCAATAGAGTAAACTGATTTCAAACTTGGTAAACAGTTGTACAATAGTCCAGAGGGGAGAACAGGTAGTTTAGGAAAGACACAGTGTGAAAGTTATGGTTAGAGTAAGCCCGGGCGAAGGGCATTGAATGGAAATAGTTAAACAGAAATTACAAAGGTTTGTTACACGCAACTGGTTATAACATTAGCACCAGTTGGTTGTGGCCTGTCCCATAATCTCATTAATTCAATAATTCAAGATAATTCACAAGGAGTGTGGCAGAGAAATATCATCTGTTCAACAAGAGAGGGATGGTGGTGTTGCTAGGTACAGACCCTAGGTAAGGGGTAGATGTCGATGTTTCGACCCGACTTATGGGGCAAACGGTTGCTTTAACCTCTGTTTGCGGGTCTTCCTCAGGACAGGGGCGAAGGAGGGGCAACCTACAGAAGTGGATAAGGGAGAACAGAATGAGTACTGCGTATCAATTACTTAGTTAATTAAAATACAGTGGGACCTGCAGAATGGATAGATTACTAACCTATTCCAGGCGCCAGAAGATGAAAGGCCCTGATGACAGCTCCCTTGATCGGGTAGTCTGTAAAGCGAAGGTGCATGTTAGTGAGCCCAAAGGTTAATTGGGACTAGAGCAGTAAAATATTAATTGAATTGGCCAAATAAACTTACCCGCATCAGAGTTGCGGTAAGGGAGGCCAAGGGACCCCTGAGGGTCCGTTCAGAAAGGTTAAACCAAATCCAAAATCCACAGATGCGAGTTAATCACATAAATAATCTGTTGAAAAACGGGGGAGGTAGATATTAGTTACCCCAACTGGGAGAATATACCCATTTGATTGTCAAAATCCAAAAGTTGAATTTACCTTAATATCAGGTAAACGAGAAAAATCTCGAGCGACCGTCCGTCATGAATGCGGCAAGCAACTGACACGCGTTGAGCCTACGCGTTAAAAATAGCTCATAGCGCGTGCACGTTGCCAAGCGGGCACCGTGGACGCTCTGAGTCAGAATGTCAGCGTTGCCAAACAACGGGGAACAGACCAGCTGTTCAGTGCAAGAAGACAAGACGGGAAGTGATTGAAAGAAGAAAGACCCATGTCACTGGAAACGGGGATGAGTTACCCGGCTCAGAGAAGGAATCCGATTAACTAATGTGTGAAATTGAATAAGGTACAAACGAAGGCGGTCAGTAATTATTGTATTACAATATGAATGTGCACATGCAGGAGATCAAGTCATGGAAGTTGTGCACAGCCAATGGCGGCCCACAGTAACAGTAAGAGTGGTAACTAGCAGCACACGCATGAAGACTGTGAATACAATACGACACAATACATATATAAAACCCTATTACAGTGTATAATACATAGGTTAAAAACAACAGGAGACAGAGTCGGAATATTTACAACATGAATCAACCAATTTAGATGTGTAGACAGCAATGTGGATATAAAATATTTACAAATAAAATGGAGTATGGACATAGTTTGCAGATCAAGATTATGCTACTTACAGCAGTGTAGAACACATCGTGTAAAAAAGGAAAAAGGTTGAAATATTTACAACATGTATCAACCAAGTCGGACGTGTGAACAATAATGTGGATATAAACAATATTTAAAAGTGAAATGGGGTAGTGACGCCCATTATTAGCAGATCAAGGTAGTATTAGGAATGCCATATAGAGTATACACACAGAGAGAGGCTCAGCCATTGTTGAGTGATGCTACCTGCCTTGCGATCTCCTCGTGTTCATTCAGACCTCTTAGGACTGAATCAAGGATGTGTATCCATTTGCATTCCCTAACACTTATGGTATTAGCAAAATTACCCCCCCTAGGGTTAGTTCGGACCTTCTCAATCACCCACCATTTGAGACTCTCGGCCGAGTGTCCAAAGGTGTTGAAATACTCCACAAGGGGGGCACCCTGAACCTTGCAGCGAATCCTGCTGCAGTGCTGTAGTATGTGGGTTTTCACCTTCTGTATGGTTTGTCCAACGTATAGGAAATCACACGGACATGTTATAGCATAGATAACGCCTGACGAATTACAGTTAGTGTGTTCCTGTAAGGTGTGTGTGTACCCATTGTGTGTAAAGTGCTTGATTTCCTTAGTCATCGGGCAGGCCTTGCACTGCCCACACTTGAAATGTCCTTTTACAGGTGGTATATTCCAAAGTGTCACTTGATTGTCCCTGGATTTGGTGGGAAGGAGAGATCTGACCACGTAATCCCTCACATTCTTGCCTTTCCTAAAAGCATGCATAGGGGGTTCTGTGATCCCTATCTCATCAGCCACCAGGTGCTAGTGGCGGTTGATGATCTTCTTAATATCATTGTTCTTAGTGCAGATTGTGGTAACGCATACCATGCGTTCCTGTTCAAAAGTTGTTTTGGTTTTTGGTTCCAAGAGAAATTCTCTCTGACAGAACCAAGCACGTTTCCGCGCTTTTTTCAAGAGGCTTAATGGGTACCTTCTTTCCACCAAGCGAGTCATAATGTCGGCAGATTCCTCAAAGAAGTCATGTTTCTTCGTCTAATTCCTCCGCAACCTCAGGAATTGACCAAATGGCAAATTGTCCCAGAGGTTGCGACGATGATGGCTCGAGTATCGTAGCAAAGTGTTCCTTTCACTATGTTTTCTATATAGTGTGGTATGCAATCTACCCTCTTCTGCCTTGATCGAGATGTCCAGGAAGTGTATCTCCCGATTAGTGAAGTCAAGTGAAAATTGAATGTCATTGGACCTGGCGTTGAGCCAGAGATGGAATTCGGTAAGTTGTTGTTCACTACCACGCCATATCATAATAACATCATCTATATAGCATTTACAAACCTCTATACAGTCTCTATAGGGATTCTGAATACTAAAGATGTGTGTGTGTTCATAGCTGTCCATATAGATGATGGTCAAATCTGGAGTAAAACTCGCTCCCATCGCCACCCCTTTGGTCTGGAGATAGTATTCATTCTGAAAAAGAAAAAGTTTCTGGTCATGGCGACCTCCAACAGATCAATTATGAAGTCGCTGGGGACCTGGAGCGGTCTGTTACGGGCTTCTAGGGCTTCCCTTACGATGTCCAGAGCAGTTCCCTCTGGAATGCTCATGGACAAAGCCGTTATGTCCATAGTGACAAAAAATTGGACATTGTGATCAATGGGTTGATTGTCAACCAGCTTAATGGTTTCCATGGTGTCCCTCAAGTAGGCTGTGGTATTTTCTGCAATAGGTTTTAAGAATACATCCACATATTTGCATAACGGCTCTAGGACTGACCCACATCCAGAGATGATGGGTCTACCTGGTGGGTTGGTCATGCGTTTGTGGATTTTAGGGAGCGTATATATAGTTGGCAATCTGGGTTGCTGGTTGTTCAAATAACCATGTTCTTGTGTGGACAGGAAACCCTCCGCTAATGCTCTGCTTGTGATATCTCTGATATACCCACTGATTTCTTTAGTGGGATCAGATTTCAGCTTTTTATAGTTTTCTTGCACTCCAAATTGTGTCAGGATTTCGTTCTTATAAACTTCAGTGCTTTGAATGCCTATTGCCCCCCCTTATCCACCGGTTTTATAACTATGTCCGTGTTATTTTTCAGGGATTCTAGAGCTAGACGTTCAGGTTTCGTAATGTTGTACTTGATGTATTCTTTTTTGATAGGGAGTCATTTATATCTCTCATCACCACCTGTTCATAGGCTAGAATTTTGTGGGACATAAGTTGTGGTGAAGGTGTGAAATTAGATGGTGGTCGTAGACCAGTACTCAAGAAAGTGGGTTTAAAAAGGATTTTGTTAAAGTAATGTTTTAACCGCACCTTTATGAAGAACTGATGTAGCTCAATCTTGAGGTCAAATGTATTGGGCAGGGATGTCGGTACAAAAGACAGACCTTTCTCTAGTATTCTCTCCTCCTCTGGTTTCAAAGCATAGTCATATAAGTTGATCACAGGCTTCCCTGATGTATTGTTTTGGTGGTTTACCACCTGTAATGCTGACGTCTGGTTCTTATCTCTCCATGTGCCTATTGTTGGAAATGTACCTGTTTGGCCGCCCTTCCTCTGCCCCTGTTCCACGTTGTTCCACTCAGAGCCCTGGGTCGACCCCAGGGTTGCCCCCTCCCCCTGTACTCCAACCATAGATCCTCTCCTAAAAAAGGCTTTTGGTCAGGATATATGTATCCAGGGGTGTGTGTCTGTCAGTCTCACTATCCGAGCCACTTGCAGTAGAGGAGTCTGAAAACGTGGTGTACCTCCTGTATCCCCCACGACCTCTACTAGAGAACCTCCCCTGTGTGTCTTGTTTGTAGTACTCGGCCTGCAGATAGGGATAGGTTAACTTTTTATCATAGAATTTGATGTCTCTTGCTAGCTTGTCTAATTTCGTAGTCTGTGTGTGTGTGTCAAATTCTTTGATGGTTCTCTCCAGGGGCTCCAAAGCCTCCTTTGCATTAATCAGAGCTTTATCGTCAGTGATCTCTTTCTTGAGATCTGCTATCTCCTTCATTAATCTTTTAACTTCTTCTAGTGCTGTTTCTATCCCTAGCACCATCCAATGGCGGGAGCAGTTGTTAGAAACAAAACTGAAGTTTTCCTTAAACTTAAGGTTGTCAATAAAGATTGCAGGCCATTTGACTTGTAAATATTGTATATATCCACATTATTGTTCACACGTCCGACTTGGTTGATACATGTTGTAAATATTTCAACCTTTTTCTTTTTTTACACGATGTGTTCTACACTGCTGTAAGTAGCATAATCTTGATCTGCAAACTATGTCCATACTCCATTTTATTTGTAAATATTTTATATCCACATTGCTGTCTACACATCTAAATTGGTTGATTCATGTTGTAAATATTCCGACTCTGTCTCCCGTTGTTTTTACCCTATGTGTTATACACTGTAATAGGGTTTTATATATGTATTGTGTCGTATTGTATTCACAGTCTACAAGCGTGTGCTGCTACTTACAACTCTTACTGTTACTGTGAGCCGCTATTGGCTGTGCACAACTTCCATGACTTGATCTCCTGCATGTGCACATTCATATTGTAATACAATAATTACTGACCGCCTTCGTTGGTACCTTATTCAATTTCACACATTAGTTAATCGGATTCCTTCTCTGAGCCGGGTAACTCATCCCCGCTTTCAGTGACAGGGGTCTTTCTTCTTCTTTCAATCACTCCCCGTCTTGTCTTCTTGCATTGAATAGCTGGTCTATTCCCCGTTTCTTGGCAACATGACGTTCTGACTCAGAGCGTCTACGGCGCCCGCTTGGCAACGTGCACGCGCTATGAGCTATTTTTAACACGTAGGCTCAACGCGAGTCAGTTGCTTGCCGCATTCATGATGGACGGTCACTCGAGATTTTCCTCGTTTCCCTGATATTAAGGTAAATTCAACTTTTCGATTTTGACAATCAAATGGGTATATTCTCCCAGTCGAGGTAACTAATATCTACCTCCCCCTGTTTTTCCACAGATTATTTATGTGATTAACTCGCATCTGTGGATTTTGGATTTGGTTTAACCTTTCTGAACCGACCCTCAGGGGTACCTTGGCCTCCCTTACAATAACTGTGATGCGGGTAAGTTTATGTGGCCGATTCAATTACTATTTTACTGCTCTAATCTCAATTAACCTTTGGGCTCACTAACATGCACCTTCGCTTTTACAGACTACCCGATCAAGGGAGCTGTCATCAGGGCCTTTCATTTTATGGTGCCTGGAATAGGTTAGTAATCTATCCATTCTACAGGTCCCACTGTATTTTAATTAACTAAGTAATTGATACACAGTACTCATTCTGTACTCCCTTATCCACTTCTGTAGGTTGCCCCTCCTTCGACCCTGTCCTAAGGAAGACCGCAAGCAGAGGTTAAAGCAACCCTTGCGCCATATGTCGGGTCGAAATGTCGACATCTACCCCTTACCTAGGGCCTGTACCTAGCAACACCACCATCCCTCTCTTGTTGAACAGATGATATTTCTCTGCCACACTCTTTGTGAATTATCTTGAATTATTGACTTAATGAGATTATGGGACAGGCCACAACCAACTGGTGCTAATGTTATATCCAGTTGCGTGTAACAAACCATTGTAATTTCTGTTGAACTATTTCCATTCTATGCCCTTTTCTCAAGTTTCACGCCACATGAGCACCCTTTTCTTCACTTCCTTTCCCTTTTTGAGCAACCTCTTGACGATCTCCTGTTTGGTAATGTCTTTACCTCTAGCATTGGTACTATAAATAAAATAGACCATCCCTCTACAAATACAGTGGTTACCTTATTCTCTTTCTTAAAGGTGCATAATTGTATTTTTACTGCTTGCTTGATATATTACTGCATGTTTCTAATTATAGATATATAAGTATTGTTTGCCTTAAATGCATGTTGAAAGGTGTCCCAAGACCAACTGTTGATACCCAGGTCCACGGACAGTGAACGGGATACCCCATTAGTTTATAATGGTCATTTCTGAGCAGGTTCTTCTTGCGAAGGTTTTTGTGTTATGTAAATAAGTCCATTTTTGTGGTGTATGTTATATATTGTACGTCATTTATTTGTTTATATATTCTTGTACAGCACTGTGTTTGTTCTACACACTTTTAATTTGACAGTGCATTGACTAAATACCTCTATAGATGCTATGTCTGATAAGGAAACATTATCATACAGCGAGGATTACATTGATAGATTGTTACAGGCCCAGGGCGGGAGTAGTTTTTTAGGTCCAGCAACACCCAGCATTGATCTGACACTGAACGAAAAAATAAATAAATTGGAAAGACTTGAGAAGAAGCTGATTAGGACTAGGTTACATGGCCATGTCCTGACCAAATACCTCCAGGCAAATGTCATTCCTGTGGGCTTGCAAGTGAGGAATGAGCCTGCAAACTTTATTGACAACCCTAAATTTAAGGAAAACTTCAGTTTTGTTTCTAACAATTGTTCCCGCCATTGGATGGTGCTAGGGATAGAAACAGCACTAGAAGAAGTAAAAAGATTAATGAAGGAGATAGCAGATCTCAAGAAAGAGATCACTGATGATAAAGCTCTGATTAATGCAAATGAGGCTTTGGATGCATGGAGAGAACCATCAAAGAATTTGAAACACACACACAGGCTACGAAATTAGACAAGCTATCAAGAGACATCAAATTCTATGATAAAGAGTTAACCTATCTGTAGTGAGGAGGTCCACGCATGAAGGTAGCACGTAAAGATGTTTTATTCAAGCAGGTAACATGTTGAATAGTTCAGAACAACAAGTAGTTAAGTTGTGAAGGAGAGCCCCACCAGGAGCAGCCTGTAAGCTGCTCAGCCCATGACCAACTGTCGCTTCACCTCTCTGTGTCCCAACATTCCGAGGCACATCAAGACTCCAACATTCTATTGGGCACAGAGCACAGGCACTGGCTGAGCAGGAGGGGTAAAATACATTACAATACAAATGCAGGATACTACATATCCCCTTTCCTTCCAACAGAAGAACAATATGCAATATGTGGTAAAATATAACGAGAGTGAACAAAGGACAGATAGCAGGGAAGGAACAACGGAGTGACAGAGAGAACGTCAGGGAAAAGAGCAAGCAAAGCAAAGCGAGGAGATAAAAGGGAGAAGACAAGGAGGAGAGGGTAAAGTGTAAGTAAGCAAAAAGAACGAACCCATCCTCTACAACAATGAAATAGAAAGAAGAAGACAGTGAGACGCAAGAGAGGAAATAAGAAATGAGAGAGACAGTCGTACCAAAGACAACCCCTACGCACACCCACTGGCCAGGCAGGCAAGCAAGGAAAGAAGGACAAGGCAAGACGGGAACAGAAGAGAAGACAACCCCAAGCACAGGGAGAAGAGAAGGAGGAGATTCCTCCTGAACAAGGAGGAACAAGAAGAGCATTGCAGAAAGGGAAAGACTGAATACTAAAGAAGAAATAACAGCGAAATGTGTATGGTCCAGATTCCCAAGATGAAAAGGAAGAGACATCAATAGGAAAGCTGAACTGAAGAAAACAGAGAGGAAATGAAGAGACACAAACAGTATCACTAAACTCCACCCCATTTCCCAATGGATAATACAATAAATGATTGAGTGTAACATTACGTAAATAAAACAGCAATGTAACATCATAGAAATTACAAAGGAAAAAAACAGCCAATGGGACTAAATCCCATGGCCGTCCTCTACTCCTAGGCAGGAGGGTGAGAAGCACTGTGAATGGGACAAAAGCCCATGTCATAGCAGGCCGTGTAAAGTCAACCCCCATGTAGAGGAAAACAGAAGCCATGTAAAGATTGGACTATGACCCATAAGACGCCCTATGTGAGGGTGACTGTGTAAAAGTGAATGGGACTGTGACCCATGAGACGGTGCCCTGTGTAAGGGTACCTGTGAAAATGTAAATGGGACTGTGACCCATGCAACGCTGCCCTGTGTAAGGGTTAAAACCGTATGTGACCCATGTAGGCAAAAGTATGTGGGGAAAAAGGGGCTAGACCCAAACCCATCCCTGTGTGTATGCATATGGTGTAAACACAGCGAATAATAGAATTGGCTAGATTACAGCATCACATTAACATTTGGAGTTTGGTGACTGAAAGAGTCAGAGATGTACGTGTCACCGAAGTACTGTGAAACACACACAACGTTCATAGAACAAAAAGAACTAGCAGAGACAGCGGACATCTAAACTGGTCACTTAGATCCAACGTGGCTGGGCAGCTCAAAGGAAGAAGCGAACGTGGATGTTGAATACTGTGGAGAAGCCCACATAAACAATCTGAGGCTGAACAATAGGAGCCAGAGGGGGTCGCAAAGTCAGTCACGAAAAGAACTTAGTAAAATACACCACAGTCTGGCAGAGTATGTTGGATGATGGCATGGAGAGTACACAGATCAAGAGCAGCAACCTGGAGACAGTCCTACCTGTAATACGGACTCGAGTACAGGCCAGAAAAAGTCTGAAGCTGTTGCACATGGACAAACCAGCATTCTTAAGCAAGGAAGGTGTAGTCATCAGTAAGAGACGAGCTGCTGACGTGAAGAAAAGATGCCGTTCTACCACTGCGCTGCACCAGAGGGCAAAAGAAAACAGTAGAAACCCAAAAAACAGCAGGATGCGTGCAGCCGCCAACTACAAGATGGCGGCACGCACAAAGCGCTGTGCAGGATGGCTCCTGGCGCGCTGGTGCACCAAAGCGTCTTTAGCAGATTCCATTCAGGGTATGACATGACAGAAACAGCTCCAGATCGGGCAATTCACGCGACCACAAGAAACAGTAAATGGCGCGCGAACATTTTGAAGTATTCAAATTCCACTCATGCTTTTTGAAAGATGAATTTGAGTCCACCGCCGAGTAACAGTTAAACTGGCTTAACTGTAATCACTTAATGGTTGTTGGGAAATCACCACAGTGTCTATCATCATACGCACAGCCCAACCATACAGTTTGTACACACGCCGTGTAAAAAACAAAGTGTAGACTGTGCTAGTCTCGGAGATCGTAACGCACGCAAAGAAGAGAGCATGTTACCTTAGCTTCATGCGATGTCCGACAAAAAGTCATCACAGTACAACTTTCTGTGAAAGACAAGGTTCAAGTCAGCTGCCGGAAAATGTCGTGGAAATGATCTTCAAGTGAAAAATAAAATGACGTGTGAAGATCTTGTAAAATACATCACTGATGATAATTCTTCATGTATAAAACAGCTGCACGTCACCCATACACCAGAGCGCTGTAGTTGACAGTAGTGCCTAAAAGCAATCACATTTATGAAGAGAGCAGAGGGGTGACGAGATAACAAACGTCTATTTCCTCCAGCATGCAGCATCCATCAAGCACCGCCCAAAGCAAGATGAAAAAAACGTGGAGCTATAGGGAGGAAGTGCACAAGGTCACACAGCTTAGGCAGCAACAAATGACTTGGAGTAAAGTTGATGTGCTAGAAGGCACAAACAGCAAATGTTTCACCAAAGTCCAAAATATGTAAAGTAGATGAGCACAGCACGCCTGGGCTAGGGCTGGCCGATGGTGAGGCCACTGGTGGGGCTGAACGGCGTAGTGCTTCATCTTACTTGTGTTGTTGTCTTCTTTTCTTTTCTTTTTGATGCTTGTTTCTCGCTTGTTGTCATACATGTTGATTGCAGAACACGCTTGTTTCATGTTGTCTTCTTTTGTTTTCCGTGAGGAACATACTTCTTCCTTTTTGACGTCGTAGTTGTTCTGAGTAGAACAGCCTTGTTCCATGTACGTAAATTTTCCTTTCCTGTGGATACCTCCGCTTTTGTACATTGTGGTAGTAGCCACTGTAGTTTCTGTAGATTGCGCCATCTCCAGGTCCACCTGTGTTCGCCAGGTACCTTAGATCCGCTTGTTCCAAGTAGGTACGTCACCACCCTCGTCGCCAAATAAATGTAGTGAGGAGGTCCACGCAGGAAGGTAGCAAGTAAAGATGTTTTATTCAAGCAGGTAACATGTTGAATAGTTCAGAACAACAAGTAGTTAAGTCGTGAAGGAGAGCCCCTCCAGGAGCAGCCTGTAAGCTGCTCAGCCCATGACCAACTGTCGCTTCACCTCTCTGTGTCCCAACATTCCGAGGAACATCAAGACTCCAACATTCTATTGGGCACAGAGCACAGGCACTGGCTGAGCAGGAGGGGTAAAATACATTACAATACAAATGCAGGATACTACACTATCCCTATTTGCAGGCCGAGTACTACAAACAAGACACACAGGGAAGGTTCTCTAGTAAAGGTCGTGGGGGATACAGGAGGTACACCACATTTTCAGACTCCTCTGCTGCAAGTGGCTCGGATAGTGAGACCGACAGACCGGGCACAAGCACAGGCACACACACCCCTGGATACATATATTCTGACCAACAACCTTTTTTAGGAGAGGAACAATGGTTGGAGTACAGGGGGAGGGCGCAAGCCTGGGGTCGACTCAGGGCTGTGAGAGGAACAACGTGGAACAGGGGCAGAGGCAGGGCGGCCAAACAGGTACATTTCCAACAAGAGGCACATGGAGAGATAAGAACGAGCCATCAGCATTACAGGTGGTAAACCACCAAAACGATACATCAGGGAACCCTGTGATCAACTTATCTGACTATGCTTTGAAACCAGAGGAGGAGAGAATACTAAAGAAAGGTCTGTCTTTTGTACTGACATCCCTGCCCAACACATTTAACCTCAAGATTGAGCTACATCAGTCTTCAGAAAGGTGCGGTTAAAACATTACTTTAACAAAATCCCTTTTAAACCCACTTTCTCGAGTACTGGTCTACAACCACCATCTATTTTCACACCTTCACCACAACTTATGTCCCACAAAATTCTAGCCTATGAACAGGTGGCGATGAGAGACATAAATGACTCCCTATCAAAAAAAGAATACATCAAGTACAACATTACGAAACCTGAACGTCTAGCCCTAGAATTCATGAAAAATAACACGGACATAGTTATAAAACCGGCGGATAAGGGGGGGCAATAGGCATTCAAAGCACTGAAGATTATAAGAAGAACGAAATCCTGACACAATTGGGAGTGCAAGAAAACTATAAAAAGCTGAGCTCTGATCCCACTAAAGAAATCACTGGGTATATCAGAGATATCACAAGCAGAGGATTAGCGGAGGGTTTCCTGTCCACACAAGAACATGGTTATTTGAACAACCAGCAACCCAGAATGCCAACTATATATACGCTCCCTAAAATCCACAAACTCATGACCAACCCACCAGGTAGACCCATCATCTCTGGATGTGGGTCAGTCCTAGAGCTGTTATGCAAATATGTGGATGTATTCTTAAAACCTATTGCAGAAAATACCACATCCTACTTGAGGGACACCATGCAAACCATTAAGCTGGTTGACAATCAACCGTCTGATCCCGATGTCCAATTTTTAGTCACTATGGACATAACATTTTTGTACACGTGCATTCCCCAGGGAACTGCTCTGGACATTGTAAGGGAAGCCCTGGAAGCCCGTAACAGACCGCTCCAAGTCCCCAGCGACTTCATAATTGATCTGTTGGAGGTCGCCATGACTAGAAACTTTTTCTTTTTTCAGAATGAATACTATCTCCAGACCAAAGGGGTTGCGATGGGAGCGAGTTTTGCTCCATATTTGGCCATCATCCATATGGACAGCTACGAACAGACACACATCTTTAGTAATCAGAATCCCTATAGAGACTTTATAGAGGTTTGGAAACACTATATAGATGATGTTTTTATGATATGGCGTGGTAGTGAACAACAACTTACCGAATTCCATCTTGAAAAAAGCGCGGAAACGTGCTTGGTGCTGTCAGAGAGAATTTCTCTTTGAACCAAAAACCAAAACAACTTCTGAACAGGAACACATGGTATGCATTACCACATTCTGCACTAAGAGCAATGATATCAAGAAGATCATCAACCGTCACTGGCACCTGGTGGCTAATGAGATAGGGATCACAGAACCCCCAATGCATGCTTTTAGGAAAGGCAAGAATGTGAGGGATTACGTGGTCAGATCTCTCCTTCCCACCAAATCCAGGGACAATCAAGTGACACTTTCGAATATGCCACCTGTAAAAGGACATTTCAAGTGTGGGCAGTGCAAGGCCTGCCCGATGACTAAGGAAATCAAGCACTTTACACACAATGGGTACACACACACCTTACAGGAACACACTAACTGTAATTCGTCAGGCGTTGTCTATGCTATAACATGTCCGTGTGATTTCCTATACGTTGGACAAACCATACAGAAGGTGAAAACCCGCATACTACAGCACTGCATTAGGATTCGCTGCAAGGTTCAGGGTGCCCCCCTTGTGGAGCATTTCAACATCTTTGGACACTCGGCCGAGAGTCTCAAATGGTGGATGATTGAGAAGGTCTGAACTAACCCTAGGGGGGTAATTTTGCTAATACCATAAGTGTTAGGGAATGCAAATGGATACACATCCTTGATTCAGTCCTAAGTGGTCTGAACAAACACGAGGAGATCGCAAGGCAAGTAGCATCAATCAACAATGGCTGAGCCTCTCTCTGTGTGTATACTCTATATGGCATTCCTAATACTACCTTGATCTGCTAATAATGGGCGTCACTGCCCCATTTGACTATTAAATATTGTATATATCCACATTATTGTTCACACGTCCGACTTGGTTGATACATGTTGTAAATATTTCAACCTTTTTCCTTTTTTATACGATGTGTTCTACACTGCTGTAAGTAGCATAATCTTGATCTGCAAACTATGTCCATACTCCATTTTATTTGTAAATATTTTATATCCACATTGCTGTCTACACATCTAAATTGGTTGATTCATGTTGTAAATATTCCGAATCTGTCTCCTGTTGTTTTTACCCTATGTATTATACACTGTAATAGGGTTTTATATATGTATTGTGTCGTATTGTATTCACAATCTTCAAGCTTGTGCTACTAGTTACCACTCTTACTGTTACTGTGAGCCGCCATTGGCTGTGCATAACTTCCATGACTTGATCTCCTGCATGTGCACATTCATATTGTAATACAATAATTACTGACCGCCTTCTTTGGTACCTTATTCAATTTCACACATTAGTTAATCGGATTCCTTCTCTGAGCCGGGTAACTCATCCCCTCTTCCAGTGACAAGGGGTCTTTCTTCTTTCAATCACTCCCCGTCTTGTCTTCTTGCACTGAACAGCTGGTCTGTTCCCCGTTGCTTGGCAATGGTGACATTCTGACTCAGAGCGTCCACGGCGCCCGCTTGGCAACTTGCACGCGCTATGAGCTATTTTTAACACGTAGGCTCAACGCGTGTCAGTTGCTTGCTGCATTCATGACAGACGGTCGCTCTAGATTTTTCTTGTTTCCCTGATATTAAGGTCAATTCAACTTTTGGATTTTGACAATCAAATGGGTATATTCTCCTAGTTGGGGTAACTAATATCTACCTCCCCCCGTTTTTCAACAGACTATTTATGTGATTAACTCGCATCTGTGGATTTTGGATTTGGTTTAACCTTTCTGAACCGACCCTCATGGGTCCCTTGGCCTCCCTTACCGCAACTGTGATGCGGGTAAGTTTATTTGGCCGATTCAATTACTATTTTACTGCTCTAGTCCCAATTAACCTTTGGGCTCACTAACATGCACCTTCGCTTTACAGACTACCCGATCAAGGGAGCTGTCATCAGGGCCTTTCATCTTCTGGCACCTGGAATAGGTTAGTAATCTATCCATTCTGCAGGTCCCACTGTATTTTAATTTACCAAGTAATTGATACGCAGTACTCATTCTGTACTCCCTTATCCACTTCTGTAGGTTGCCCCTCCTTCGCCCCTGTCCTGAGGAAGACCCGCAAGCAGAGGTTAAAGCAACCCTTTGCGCCATAAGTCGGGTCGAAACGTCATCATCTACCCCTTACCTAGGGCCTGTACCTAGTAACACCACCATCCCTCTCTTGTTGAACAGATGATATTTCTCTGCCACACTCCTTGTGAATTATCTTGAATTATTGACTTAATGAGATTATGGGACAGGCCACAGCCAACTGGTGCTAATGTTATAACCAGTTGCGTGTAACAAACCATTGTAATTTCTGTTGAACTATTTCCATTCTATGCCCTTTTCTCAAGTTTCACTCCACATGAGTACCCTTTTCTTCACTTCCTTTCCCTTTTTGAGCAACCTCTTGACGATCTCCTGTTTGGTAATGTCTTTACCTCTAGCATGGGTACTATAAATAAAATAGACCATCCCTCTACAAATACAGTGGTTACCGTATTCTTTTTCTTAAAGGTGCATAATTGTATTTTTACTGCTTGCTTGATATATTACTGCATGTTTCGAATTATAAATATATAAGTATTGTTTGCCTTAAATGCATGTTAAAAGGAGTCCCAGGACCAACGGTTGTTCTATACCGTATGATACCCAGGTCCACGGACAGTGAACGGGTTACCCCATTAGTTTATAATGGTCCTCCTCACCATGGTCTCGCTCTCCTCCTCATCCTCGCCGTCCTCATCCACGCAAACCCCTACGTTGTACGTCTTGCGCAAGAGGCGAGTGCAGGGGAAAGCTAGCTCAAAATAAAAACCAAAAACCACCAACCCTATTTCTTTGTATATCCAATAAAACTTATATTATTTACAACATGTATTCTGAGCCAAGATTTATAATAACAAGAATTCTTTTTTTTTCAAGTGTGTTTATTAGAATTATGCATATCATCATACAGTTGTAGCCAAAATACTTTCAATCCTGATAGAGCAAAGCAATGCTGTGAGAGGAAGTATCATCCATACAATTATCAGAGAAGCATTGCAGGATTAAATCGTGATAGAGTCAGCATCATTGAACACAAAAGTAATGTTTCTCAACTAAGAGGAAAGCAATATGGTAAAAAAGGGAAACAAATAAGGTGAAAATCAAACAACTATAGCTCTGGTGCCAACAGTGTGTGTGAATGTGGAATGTGTCGCATGCGGGGCGAGAAGGGAAAGCCTCAAGGGAGGGCCCAAAGTAGGCGAATGTTGCAGGCAATCTCCCCCAGGCATTCTGGGGGAAGGCCAATGGCGTGAATTGGGGCAGTTTGTGCTTGGTATGCCAGCAAGAGATAGATATGACCCAGTTCCCGCCATTCACAGGGCAGGGCAGCATATGTGAGCTCAATGTGTGGAGCGCCATGTGCCTCAGTAGCCAGCAGTGAGAGTATGAAAAACTTTCCATATACATAAGAATAATAAACACTTGGAATGGAAGACTTCTCCTGATATGCCTTGCAATTTCTCTGGGTTTGTAAGATCTTCCAGTGCCCACTTTAGTTGCACCAGCGTGCATTTCGGTGTAAAACCCAAATACTGTCAACCACTTTCTTCAGGGCGCAGTGAAAATAAAGTTACAAAAATCAGCAAGGGAAACAAACCTTAGAAAAAGATCACCTTCAGGAAATATGAAAATACATGAGGCTGTAATTACTAACAATAACATAAACCCATATTCAATAGAACTAGTGTACACAGAGCCAGAGAAGATTTGTTGAAAGGTGAAAACGAACCCAGCAATGATAATACTGCCGATATGCTTTTGTCATAGTTAAACATGTGGTACAACGACACACCACCAAAAAGTGTGCACAGTCTTGAAAAGGAAAGACAAAAGCAGAAATGATATGTTGGAGTTAAGACTAAACTGAGAATATAAAAGGTGATGATGAAAGAACAGCTATATACGCTAAGGGCCTGATTACGATGTCGGTCGGAAACTAAACTGCCGAACTCCTTTTCGGATTCGGTTCCGACCGACTCACAGATGGCGGTTCCGCCCTACTGATTATTATTATTATTATTATTATTATTTATATTTATTAAGTGCAAAACGGATCATCCCCGCGGGGATCTCTTGGCGCCACAATATCAGACAGAGCAGAGCAGAGACAACGGATTAGTGACAGAACAGCCAGGTTTTTAGAAGTTTTTTAAACTGCCAGAGATTGGAGCATACACAGATGTTGTCTGGCAATTTGTTCCAATGGAAGGGAGCGAGATGCGAGAAAGAACGGCCACCCATTCTGATTCTATTAATTCTCATGGGGCACAACAAACGTCGATCACTTGATCTCAATTGGCGAGATGGGATATTCGGTTTTAGCTTCTTTCTCAGGTAATCTGGACCCTTCCCCTGGAGAGTTTTGAATACCAGACATAAAAGCTTAAACACTGCTCTTTTTCTGATGGGCAGCAAGTGAAGCAGTCGCAGGAGGGGTCCCGAAGGAGTTCGAGCAGGCCGATTAAGGGCTAGACGCGCGGCTGTGTTCTGCACAACCTGCAGCCCAGAAAGTAGATCTTCCCTGATCCATACCAGTAAGGAGTTTCCATAATCTAGTCTGCTCACTAGAAGTGCCTTTAAAAGGGTTTTTATTGCTGAGAGAGGGATCCAGGGAAAGATCTTTCTAAGCATTCGCATCAAGCCGAAACATGTGCCCAAAATGCTTTTCACGTGTTCTTCCATGGAGAGTTTATCGTCCATTAGAACACCCAGATTTTTCACCCATTTTTTTGGCGTAGGGGGTTCTCCCAGCTCGGAAGGCCACCAATCTGAGGACCAGAGCTCCCCCGCTTTCCCGAACAACAGAATCTCTGTTTTGTTGGTGTTAAGCTGTAGAAAATTTGCAGTCATCCATGCCGCCGTTTTTAACATGCAGTTTTTGAATTTTTCTCTGGTCGACGCGGGATCCGTATCAATAGTAACTATCAATTGTGTATCGTCCGCGTACGAGATGGTATCAAACCCACAAGATCTAATAATGGTGGCCAGGGAAGGCACATAGATGTTGAATAAAGTGGGGCTTAAGATGGAACCCTGTGGGACCCCTTTGTCTACAGCCATGGTCTGAGATATAAATGAATCTAGTTGGACTCGCTGTGGTCTGTCAGCAAGGAAGCTTTCAAACCATTTTAATGCCGTTCCGCTGACACCAATCTCCTGTAGCCTATACACTAGGATTCGATGAGAGATGGTGTCAAATGCTGCTGACAGGTCAAGGAGAATCAACATAGTTGGTGTCCCCTTGTCTAGGGCCAGCTTAATCGTATCTGTTTCTTCAGTAAGTGTGGATTCGGTACTATACGACGCGCGGAAGCCTGACTGGGAAGAATCAAGTGCGTTGTTCCGTTCAAGATATTCAGTTAACTGTTTGTTAATCAGAGCTTCCATAATTTTAGAAAAAAAAGGAAGAAGAGAAATGGGTCTATAGTTTTGCAAATCCAATGGGTCGGCCAGGGTTTTTTTTAATAAGGGTCTTATTTGAGCCTTCTTCCATTTCTGAGGGAAGGTGGCAGTGGCTAACGATAAGTTACAGACTTCAGTGATCGGAGCCACAAGGGCCGAGGCAAGAGCTGAGATGATAAAAGGAAAGGCAAGGTCTAGAGGGGAGCCAGATTTTATGTGCGCTAATGAAGACTGGACTTGCTCCAACGTGATGGCATTAAAAACCTCCAATGGGGGAGAGATGGAATCTTCAGGATTGTGTGATATCACGCTAAGTTCCCCCTCTGTGCTAAAAGAGCTATAGATTTTATCGATCTTTAGCTTAAAGTGATTAGCAAGATCAACACAAAACTTTTGTGTCGATGGGAGAGAAGGATTATTAACCCTCGGGTTGGTGAACTCTTTAAGGATCTTGAACAGCTCTTTGGAGGAATTTTTAGCTTCGCTAATTCTAGTCCCTAGGTGAGTTCTTCTAGCGGTGTTACACTTATTTAAGTATGCTCTGTGGGCAGTTCTATAGGCTAATTTATTCACCTCCTGTTTTGATTTTCTCCATTTCCTTTCCCTTTTTCTACAGGCGGCTTTATCTTTCTTAAGACTGTCAGTATACCATGGTGCTGGGGCTGACTTTTCCCAGATCTTGCCTACTTTACATGGGGCAATAATGTCCAAAGCCTTAGTCACCGAGGCCTCCAGCATTTCCAGTGCCCCATCACTGTCCACACAGTCCCGAAGGACTGGGGCAGTGAACGCGGAGGTGAATGAGGCAAGGGTAACCTTCCTCCAAGGTCTCCGAGATCCCCGGAGATACTGAGGTTTGTTAATAGGCTTAGGAATTTCTAACGTGAATTTTAGAGCAAAGTGATCTGTCCAGGTCAAGGCTATAGGAGGTTCCACCACTAGGTCCTGAATGTTCAAGAAGATGGTATCCAACATATGTCCCGCTATATGAGGTGGGCTGAATACTTTAGGTGAGAGACCAAGAGATTGCATAGCTGCTATCAGGCATACGGAATCAGGGTCGGAAGTAATGTCTAAGTGGTGGTAATGATGTTTCCAAACACCGTTCAAAAGCACTCCCACTGACTTCAATGGGAGCCTGTGTTCTGACCGACAACACAGGCTCTAATGGGGAAAATGGGTGTCTGTAGAAAACCTTGCACCCTGCCGTGGGCACCCCATGGTGCCTGCCGCACTGTGCATGGTTTTACAGAGGGGTCCCTTGGGTACCCCCTTGACCCCAAACCTGAGGACTCAGCGTGAAGGGGAGCCTGCTAGGTGCCCCCAAAATAGGTTTCTGACAGCCTTTTCATGTCGGACAGACCGAGTCGGAAAGGCTATCAGAATCTGACATCGTAATTGGTCGGTCGGAAACGCTGTCTGTAGAGCTGTATGAATCTGCTACAACTGACTCAGATTCTCCGAGTGCCGGTCGGAACCGATTCGGAATGAGCAAATGGTTTCCCTTCCAACCGCGAGCATCGTAATCGGCTGGCCGGAATTGTTTCCGACCGAGTCTGTCAGAAGGGTTCCGACACGGTCTAAAGAGAATCCGACTGTCGTCTGATGCTTTCCGACCGACATGGTAATCAGGCCCTAAGTGTGCATCAGATGTCAAAATCATGCAAGTCCCTAAGACACAATACTTACATGAAGTTTCAAGAGATGAACTTACATGCTGTCATAATAATAGAGGACAACCGTGGACACAGATGGACCAAAAGTCCCCTGTGTTAAGAAAGGAGCCGCTAAAATAAATTAGGAACCAATAAGTGGCCATCAAGGTATACATTCAAGGTCACTGGATGTCTAAAAGTGCAACAATTAAAAACATAGTATACGTAATAAGGAGCCCACAATAATTTATATGTAGATGGCTGGCATAAACGAAAATAAAGGAGGACAAAAAAATATTTCTTCAAAGCAGGAAAAAATCCAACAATGGATCAGATATAAATGGAGCATCAACATCGTCTTCAGAAGAATACTCCAAGGAAAAAGTAAAACATCTATCTGTAATAGTAGTAGAATGTAGTCACTACCTACTCTACATGATATGAGCTCATAAATGAAAAATGCAAAATGGAAAACATCAACTGGCAGGGTCTCCAGAGGACCAGGAATGAAAGACATAATTTCTTCAACAGACAACCCTACCTGGTGGTGTCCTTCACTCTTCATGTCTCTTCTCTCCTTCTCTCCCAACGCCTAACCCTGTTTTCCTGATGCTTACCTACATGTTTTCCTTCCTGGGGACAGTCTACAGCAATGGGAGAGTGGGGGCCTAGCAGCCAAGCAGATACGTTATGCTCATTCAGAAGGAAAGCACAGGATAGTGCTCCCAGATCTGGCACATTCATGCATGGCACACCCCCCTGGATTCCCTGGGTGAACAGTTTTCAGAAATGTCTGGATTTGGTAGATTTTCCTGCCTTCATTGGCGATACCTTACCCAAAGTCCACAACTACCCACATCGCTAAAATAATTCATTTTTCATTGCGAGAATGAAGTATTTCCATGTTGTGTTTAAGGCCTTTCCTGTCATGCGCGATAGGACCAGAAACACAAGCTGGTATAGTTTTTGTGGGAAAAGTGTGGGAATGCTGAGTGCTAGGAATTTGTGGATGCACACACATTTCAGAAGTTTCCCTCATAGAAATGAGAGGAAAATTCATGATTTTGGTGAACATTTTAAGTTGGCAGGGCATTCTGGGTAGGAAAAGATTGTGAGAGTCACACAAGTCTCCGGCTTTTTGTTTCCATGCTAAATAAAATAAATTGTGTTTGAAAAAATGTCAGATCACCCTGGACTCCCATGGGTGTCCAGTTTTCAGAAATGTCCTTTATGGTAGGTTTTCCTGGCTGGTGGCTGAGCCTGAGCAAGAATTCTGCAGTTACCCACATTGCCAAAATGAGTCATTTTTCATGTCAAAAATCTGATGTCTCCACATTGCGTTTGGAGCCTTTCCTGTTGCAGGCAATAGGCCCAACCATACAAATGGTGCACTACATTTATAGGGAGTAGTGTAGGAAGGCTGGACTTTAAGAACCACTAGGGTAGGCTAAACAAAAGGAACCATTAACACGCATTGAAAATGACTCTAATCATCCAGTTTAGACAACATTTACATTTAACCCCTTCGATGCTCATGACGAGCTCAGCTCGTCATGCTGCGCGGTCGGGCTGTGCGCATGACGAGCTGAGCTCGTCACGACCACGCCCGCGATCGGAATGTCCAGCACCTGGGCGGAATTCCGATTGCGGCGAAGCGGTTAAAACAATGCTTTTCTCGTTTCCTATCATGAGAAACAGAGTGCTCATTGCAGGGCTCTTGCACATTCAATGTAAAAATATATTTGGTGTTATTTGGAGGGGGAATGCAGGAGAAATAGTTTCCTCCTTTATAACACTAATTCTAATTTTACCGAGTTTGGCCGATCAACCTGCATGGAAGTATAAAGGCTCCAAAACATGTAGCTTATGTGGCGCAGTATGGCAAGATTTCATTCACCTCATCTGTGTCTGCCCCTTCTTAAAATCTATCGGGGTCTTGCTAATAAAAAAAGCTTTTAACGATAGGGTTTTCGAATTTGCAGATCGGCCATCATTAAAGGACTTGGTACAACAGACCCTAAATTGACCTGCAACCTGATTAAATTTTTATTACTTTACGAAAAGATCAAATGGCCGAAGGAGACAAATACTGCCAGTCCAGTCAAGTCCAGCGATCCGCCAACCCTACTGAAATTTTAAGCTGCCGTAAAAACCCTTTTAATGCTAACATTTGATGAAATACCAATATCGTCGACAATTTTATGATATAGAATCAGACTTCGTTTTTAATTCGTTTACATGATAAGAATTCAGTTTTTTGGTTTTTAGGAAAAATAGTTACATGTCTTTTACACATTTTAAATGTCTATAAATTGTCGGACCTCTTTTCTATCAGAATATTGTTATGGTTTTTATTAACTTAAACAATAAAGTATTGAATTGAATTGAGTTAATTCTAGTTTCTGGGAGGCAGACAGAGTGATTGAAGTAGGAAAGTTAAAGAGTGTGCTTAGGAGGGCTCCCTCAGTAGCAATTAACTTTCCCATGCCGAGTCACAGCGCTATTGTCTACTGAGGTCAGAGCTGGCCCTTGCTTGGATAACGCCCTGGACAGAAACAAATGTGGTGCACTCACTGCTGTTGGTGAATAAAATTAGACAAATGAGAGAGCCAGGGGTCTACTTTTGTGTTGGTATGTAAGGGAGAGTGCTGCTGTTTGCATAACCCTAATGTAACCGCTCTCTGCTCCCCTCTGAAGATTGGCTCCATGGGCCTGGGCCCAGCTCGCCCATGCCAAAAGGTGCTCTGGCTGAGGTTGCTCTGTTTTGGTTTCCTGCAGTAGCGCTGCAGGACACAACTAGGTCTCAGAGAATTTTAAAATGCACCTACATAATTTGGGGAAATTTACGTTACGCTTGTTACGTGAAATTCCTGCAATTACACCACTATGCATAATTACCTGACATTTGTGGTAAAACTTTATATTTTGCGCTAAAGTGTAGTGTGAAATCACAGATTTGTATTTTACAAAAGTAAGTGTAAATTTGCCAAAATTTCACATAATTATGCAAAACCAAATCATGCAAATTTCACACACCCGTAGATGCAACCACCCCTGAGATCAAGTAAGTTTCATAAGTAAGCTACAATGGCCTAATGGCATAAAAACCTACTAAGTGCTTGTTGAAATCCCTACTTTCTTCCTAGCATTTTAGTTTGGTGGATTCAAAAAGTACAGCAGAGATAAAATGGTTTGTTTTTTTAATTTAATAGTTCAAAGACTGCCTGTGAACTATTGAACCCAGCATCTCCAATTTTTAATCCAACACATTTTGATAACGCTAATCCCTCAAAAAAGTAATGAACAGATTTACACCAAGTCAAGCAAATGCACTTTTCTGAGTGATATTCTAGTTTCATGCCAACTTTTGTGCAATTCTGATCTGTGTTTTGTTTTCAGAGGTCAAAAGTTCCTATGGGAGTTAAAATCTGAAATACTGCTTTTTTGACTCTTCCCCTTTGAGTGTTCTCCAAATGAAACAAAAAATCAAGAGTAAGCTAAACATGGCAAGTGTCTATGAAGCAGTATGTATAGCTATAAAGCTGTAGCAAAGATTATTTTAGCCACCATCCCACTTTAACTTTGCCCGCCCGCCTCCCCTGCATGAAATCTTAGATTCATTTATTGGGCTTAACCCTCTGACAGCTAGTCAAGCATCATGCAGATTCTTTAAACAACGGGAACATTACTTGCTTATGAAAGTGAATTTGCCGTTCTCCTATTTAACTTTGCTTCCCTTTGATGAAGCTGCAAAAAATATATAATACGTACAGAAGAATAATTATTCTGAACATGTGCAAACTTTTGTGTGCACACATGCACATTTATCAGACACTGCGAAAGTTATAATGAAATAAAAACACATATCTATACATTTCTAACATTTTAACACTTTCCAACCCACTCACTTTTGTACACTAGTTTATGAAACCTGCTGAACAGATTCACACCCAGACAAACAAAGGAACTTCCCTCAGTAATGTTCTAGTGTCATGCCAGGCTTGTTGTATTACATGTTTTCTGTAGCAGAGAGTAAGAATTCCTACTGGAGTTAAATTGGAGGACACCATTTTTTCACTCCATCTTTATTTTCTCCTCCCTAGACAAATCTACAAGAGTGATAGCATGCCGCTTCCAAAGCAGATACGCATCGCAAAACAAAATATGCCTTTTCAATGGAATATCTGACCCAATCATATCAAGACAATGACAACTGCCATAAGAAAATGCTTTTTTGGATTGCTAATATTTTTGAACTTTTTGATAAATGTGCATGAACATTTGTACCACCCTGGTAAAACTGGCCAAGATGTGCTGTGCCAATGTTTATGCAGATCTGGGCATTTGTAAAATGTTAAAGGAAGAGTGGGAAGTAAAAATGCATTTGCTGCTTAAACACCTGTACACAAATTTGCTCTCTGCTGCAGAAAAAACGTCTGAACATGCTAAGCTCGGTGTAATTCCATTCAGCATCATTTCCTCTAGTGTAGAACAATGATTCCAAAGGAAGTTAAAATCCAAAACGCTGTATTCGATTCCCCACGTTTACCAGAACCAACTCCCCCTTGACAGATGTGCATAAAACTCAAAATATGAAGAATTAGCTAAACATTGTAAGTATCTGCTAAGTGTTGTTCAGAACTGTGCCAAAAATATTAGTGACTGTGAGATTTTTGAGCCCCCACCCAGCATTCCCCTCCGTTAACTGAGTCCTCTTTGTCAAATCTACATGAAACCTATTATTCCTTCCAAGAGCTTATCTTCCTACCAGTATGAAAAATGTCATGCTGGTACTTTAAACAGCCGCAAATTTATTAACACATGAAAAACATTTTTATTAAGATAATTATTGCGTACTTCATTTCTTTTTAGTATCAGTGTTCCTAAGTGATAATTGTTATTTTCATGAACTACTTAGTCCCAAAATCACTCCCTTGTGAGCCTTCATTTATCAATACAAATTAACATAATTGCCACAATTTTCTAAAGTTATAGGGGGATATTCACAAGAACATGTGCTAAAAAACACAAAAAAATTTTAACGCAACTTTACACATCGCAGCCTATCGCGGGAAAAAAACCCTGTGTTAACGTGGAATTCACAACACGGCGGTACCATGCAATAGTCTGCCGAAAACGCGGCCAATGTCCGCGATACAACCACCTCGACGGAGATAAAAACACAAACCACAACTCCAAAAAACGTGCGATGAGCCCATTCGCGATGAGGAAAGCAGTGATAAGCAGCGCCAGGCCCGCGACACACACACGGCAGGCGGGAATAAGCACAACAAAAGCCTGAAAAAGAAAGACAAACCAAACAGAAAACAACAGCGAAGCACAACGAAGGCAACCGGAGCCAGTACACAACCCCACAAGCCCCATTGGCAACAAAACATTGTACATGGCAGGCCATCGTGGACAAGGTGAATGCAGCCGGAGAGCGGAGGAGGACAATGGAAGAAAACCAGAACAGCCAGAAGGCAGCAATGCACACCGGAGGTGGGAGTCCAGCGCCACACCAGGAGCTGGATGACATGGAGGAAATGGTGTTCACCACATCAGTCTGGAGATGGTGGCAGGACTCGGGGACCGGAAACTGCCCAAAATTAACAGACACAACAGCAACAGGGAGAGGAACGACCAGGGACTGGGGGACGGGGGAGATGGGCACAATGGCACACATGCACAATTAAACACAGCACAACTGCAGACAAACCATGCCCAAGAGTAACAACACCAACCAAGAGCACAAGTCACACAACCCGGCAATATCACACCACTGAACAAGCACAGAAGTGAAAACCACCCTGCCTGAAAGGGAGAAGGGTGAGCCAAATCAGAGCTGAAGGGACATCTCACACACAATGCAGCACACACACATAGGAAGCAGAGCACCCCAACATCGAACACAATGTGGTAAAAACAGCAACATTTGCACAACCGAACACAGGACACAAGTGCACCCGCTTGTGGCCCATAAACGGCCATACGCATCTGGCAAAGCACGAAACAGGGACATGATAATGCACAAGTACAAACCCACAGCCCTGATGTGGTAGCAATGCACGTATGGCAGGGAGCCAGATAGTCTGTGACACACACTTTGGCATACAAATCAAGACACAACACAGTTGGAGACAAGTGAAAGTGCGGAAACTTTATCAACAAGTGCGTGTCAGTACGGCCAAGAGAAGTGCCACGATATGCAGACCAATGCAGCAGCATGTCTGAATGAGGAACGTAGGAAAGCGCCCATGTCAACCCCGGGGGAGTCCATCACCAACACAAGTCAGTGCCAAACCGCGTTGGTTGTCCGCGCATGGATCAGGAGTCCAGGCCAATGCAGCCATGTCCACTGTCGTCTTGGGACATGTGACCAGATTCCCAACATGCAACCAGGCGTCGGGACACGTGCAATGGGTCACATCCAGTTGTGGCTGCAGGTACCTTGTCACTCGTCCATGAACGCGAGTGCAGCAGCGTAGGCCAACATTTCCAATGAGAGATCGTTGTCCACCACATCTGACATGTCGTCGACGTAATCCATCAGCTGACCCGGACAGATGTGCTGACTCCAACCCCTGGCCCCAATTTGCACCAAAGCCCAATCGGGAGTGGCTCAATGTGGTCACTGCACACGACGACTCGTGCAATCTCCCAGGTCCAGTTGCCAGCATGCATGCCAAACATCCAGCCATGCCATAAACGGGCATCACGGTGACACTCCTGGTCGTGGGCCAACAGGGGGCGCACACACACGTCGAAATCCAGGTCAGCTACCGTTACGTTGGAGGCAGACATCCATGGTCCACTCGAATATGCACGAGCGACAATGCAACACAGGCTGAACGCAGGTGACGTTCGCAAGGCGGAAGCTCAGCCAGTAACTGATCCGCAGCACTGCCAACAGCAGTGCCCCCAGTACATGCAGCAGACGTGCACGTTACATGTCCACGTGACTGGAGTCGAGCATGTGTCCGGGATGGTCTGCCATTGCGTCAGTGGCTCTGCTTGAAGCGGCACTGGCTTGCCCTGCGCCAGCCCTGTGGATGAAATGGCACAGATTGGAGCAATGAGCAGTGTCTGTGTGCAACGGGTGCAGGCCTGGGGTGGGGTGGGAGTACGTGTGAAGGCCATTTCACGCACGCTAACTACGACCAAGGACTTCTGCGTGTGGGATGTGTACATGTTGGTCTCACGTCGGGCAGTGCGTAGTGTGGAGTCGCAAGTAAATGCTATTGTATCTGTCAGGGGGTGCTGGCCACATGCAAGTCTCAGCTCGGAGCTGCAGATGTGCCACCGCCTGATAGTACAGACAAAGACCATTCATCCCTACAGTAACTTCACCATCTGCATGCATTCAGGAGATGTACAAAGGCCTGTCGTGGGTGTGGTGGGATGTCTGCGACCCTGGGAATCATGGATGATATGCCCAGCACGTGGCACATGAGCGGCCTCACTGTGTGTTCCGTTGCCTCACAGCTGCTCCTCCCTCCCACGAGCCCCCACACATGTGTGCGCTGAGCGGTTGCATCACGTGCACTCCTACGGCACACCATTGTAATGCATGTCCACGCATGTCCAGCGGCATGCCAATAACACCGTAAAGCTGGCCTTTGAAGGTGTGCGGCCACGTGAGTTTAGGCCAATGGTCCGGACAGGGCGGACACAGGTGTACAGTCCATGGCTGGCTGTGATCGCGCTGCGATTGAGGCTAGGCAACTGACTCATGCAGCTGCAGGACTGATACACATAACACTTGGCATGCATGTGCCAAGACCCCGAGCGGTCTTGCGCTCCTACATTTCCCCGTCCGTGCGGGCCCGCCCTCCTGGTGCATGCTACATTGCAACAACGACTACTGTGGCCCTGGTGGCGACAACACCCCAACACAGAGACACACTTACCTCACTTCCTGCCCAAGGCCAGGTCCGAGCCACGCCCTGCTCCCCCTGCAGAATCAGCACACCTCTGCGCTGACCTGACGTACGCCGGACCAGCACACGCCGCTTGTGCATGCAGGGGGGGGGCGGGCGAGGCTACATGTCCAAGGTCACTGCCAACGCTGAGGTGACATGGTATTGTCCGATGATGACAGCACACTGTGATGTTGCAGGGCTCGTGCCCATCATGCTGACACAATGACCACACGGACACACTTGCTCAGATGATGTGAATGGCTACGGGCACGTGCGCCCGGCCACATTTATTAGCAGGCACACATATCGAGTGACACCTGTGTTGGATGTGTGTGGGGTGTGTGCACACCATCCGTCAATGGCTGCCTCGTGCAGTCAGAAATCGACAACAGTGTACATCGTAAAGGACACAACCATTCAACCATAAAGGCCCCATGACTTGTGCTGCACAGAGTTAGTGGCCCCGGATGCACAGCATCCTGCACGGGCCTACCGCCACGGGTCGCTGGCTTGCGGTGCACTGGGGCAGGGTCACGGGAGCAGAGCAGGTGTTCGTAGATGACAAAGGGGCTTGTGGCCGAGTGTCTCGGTGGACAGTGGAAGGTGTACCCCCAGGACATGATGCAGAGGGCAGAACCACGCTGAAACAGTAACTATGGTGGAGATGAATGGAACAGACACATTTCAGACACCAAGTCCGGTCCAGCCAGATGATGATGCAGATAACCCCCAGGCCATGGACCCAGATGCCACCAAAGTCCAACCAGAAATTGCCCATGACTCATTGCGCACAGAGTTAGTGGCACCAGTGCTGTTAGGGGATGCAGTCTGCGATGAGGCGTGTCCAATAGTGTGGACTCCTCCACATCTTATCCAAGACACAGTTCCACATGTGTGACCTACTGGACCGCAGTGTAGGCCTGAGGCAGCGGTCAGCAGGGGCCATTCACCGAGTGTCGCCGGCTTACGTTGGATGATCCCACCGGCCTGTGTAGTTCAGGTTGAGTGGCACCACGGGACGTGGACTTGCGGTGAACAGGGTTGATGGCACCAGGTCAGTTGTTGCTGGTGCTCAGTCACCTCCGTAACTAGGATCCGGCTTTCTTCCGGACTGAGCTGCATCTTCCTCTTACTCATCTCCATGCGTTCACTGGTGTGGACTCTGCCATTCATGAATCACAACTAAGTGCTGGATGTGGGACCTACTGGTCCGCAGTGTAAGTGAGGAGTGCATGGGCTGTCAGCACGGGCCCACAGACACGTGTCGCAGGCTTGCGATGCAGAATTCTGCTTCACTGATCGGAGAGAGTATAGTGATGTGGACGCTGCCACAGACTTGGGGTCACTGCCATTCAAGACTCAGGACACAGTTCCACATGTGGGACCTACTGGGCCACAGTGTAGGCCTGAGCCCTCATGCACGTGTCGCCGGCTTGCGTTGAACAGGGTTAGTGGCACCACGTGTCGCCAGCTTGCATTGAACAGGGTTAGTGGCACCACCTGTCGCAGGCTTGCGATGCAGACTTTGGCTTCACTGATCGGAGGGAGTTCAGTGATGTGGACGCTGCCACGGACTTGGAGTCACTGCCATTCAAGACTCAGGAGACAGTTCCACATGTGGGACCTATTGGGCCGCAGTGTAGGCCTGAGCCCTCATGCACGTGACGCCGGCTTGCGTTGAACAGGGTTAGTGGCACCACGTGTCGCCGGCTTGCGTTGAACAGAGTTAGTGGCACCACGTGTCGCCGGCTTGCGTTGAACAGGGTTAGTGGCACCACATGTCGCCGGCTTGCGTTGAACAGGGTTACTGGCACCACATGTCGCCGGCTTGCGATGCAGACTTTGGCTTCACTGATCGGAGGGAGTATATGGATGTGGACGCTGCCACAGACCTTTGGCCACTGCCATTCAGGACTCACGACTCAGTTCAACATGTGCCCACGACTGGGCCGAAGACGATGCCGGTGGAGTATGTCAATGAGAAAGGAGTAATGTGGGCCAGCGTCGTGGAGGCCCGCGATGGTCTGCGGAGGCTGCAAAGGTCGCGGGACTGGGGCTTGGAGCTTGCACCGGCACATGGTGGGCCCTCTGTGACACATGCCGGTGTCGGCAGGTGAGCGGATCCTCCTTGATGCGCTAGGGCAGGCATGACGGGTCTGGGGACCAGCGGCCCGGGGTGCAGCAGGCACACAGGGACGCAGGCCCCGCCGCGCTTGGCGCCGGATTCTTGGTGGGCTGAGAGGCGCCGCCCTGGCAGATGCGTTGGCCATTCCGAATGAGAACCACGCCCAGTGCGACGGGCTTTTTATCCACACCCCTACTCAGGCCTTATTACATGTGCATTATATCCTTTGAAACTTGATACAGATGGCAGCACATCCGTCATGCTTTGGCGGACTATCCCATCTGATAAACACTAAATAGGGACCTAAATAAGCGAGGAGTGCATGGGGGAACATGGCGGCCATGCACTGAGTGGCTGTGAGCTCCTGGGAAAAGAAGGCTTTGCACCGGGAGGTGCGCACCCTAGCCGTCCCCACCGAGTGCAAAAGTTGATGTATGCTCCCCTGGATCTGGGTTCTTTTTTTATTTTACTGGGCTAAATAACCTCCATTGTGATTTCTGAGGCGTTCTCTACTGACGCGGTGGCCAGCGCAGGAATTCCACCCTATGAGGTGGCTGCAAGTGAGCTACAGCATAGCAGCGCGGCTCGAGCACAGGCGTGCAGCGGCGGTGGCAGTGGCAGAGTCACCACAAGTCAGAGCAAAAGCAGGAGAAGCTCCCTGACTATCATAGAAGCAAGCACAAAAGAACACAGTGGTGTCTTGCTTCTGGGGAGAGGCGGATGGAGGTAGAGGAATTGGGTGGCCGTAGAAGAAGATAAGAGGGCCTGATGCCCTATCCATATGGATAAGAATGTTCAAACTGTCAGTAAGGCTAGCTGTAAGACCTCAAGATACATGCTGCCCACTCATGCTATAGTGGCTGCTAGGGTAAGTCCTGTGTTGGAATTCACTCCTGCTATCCCGAAAGATGCAGTGAATGGTCAACCGTGTATACCTGGTGGGATTGTTGGAGCGTTAGGCTCTAAATTGGGGAAACCAGTTAAGTCAACCAGTAAGAGGCCCAGAGGAAGGTGCCAGCTCCGCGGATTAAGATAGCACACTCACTCAAATCCTTCTTTAAAGTTTTGACCTCACAAGCCCTAAAGAGATCTAAGTGGGGCTTCGATGAGGATACGGGTAGGCAGGGCTTCAGAATGGATATATCCCCCGTACTGATGCTCTTGATGGCTCCACGGGGCCAATCAGGCCCCTCGAAACAGAAAGAAGACCTGAGGAGGGTGAAGATCCTCGTGATATAGATCCGATCTTTACCAGCAAGAGGTTCGAAGCTCTTGCTGTATTAGAAGAGTCTGGTCACGTTGGTGAGAATTGTCAAGGGGACCAGTGAGAGAAAATCAGAGACTAAATAAGCAGAGTGCTGCCAGAGGAATTGCTAACAACCATTCTCCTGGGCTTAAAGGAAGAGATCAAAGGCAAGACCTCTGACCTTCTTGGCCAGTTTCACTGCTCTCCCCGTGCAGCTCCACCGTTAAGGCTCTGCCCTTGAGCCCGATCTCCTTCCAGGTAGGTGTTCGAGGCCCTCCTCCACCCGCAGGCTCTTGCCTGTGCCTCATCCCCGGTGGTCTAGTGGAGGGGCACCCTGCTATTCTGCTCTGTTCTGTGTCCTTTTTGCCTTTTTCTCTGTTTTGCCTTTTTCTCTTTGCCTTTTTCTCTTTGCCTCTTTCTCTTTGCCTTTTCTCATTTTGCCTCTTTTCCCTCTTGCTCCCCATGCTCCCCGCCGCTGCTGCTGCAGCAGCCCCTCCCTCCAGCGTGCTGCTCCCGTCTCCAAGCTGATCGCCCTCCCCGACCCCTACTTAATGCCGGCCGCTGCACGGCAAGAAGAGCAAGACCTCTGACCTTCTTGGTCAGTGTCACTGCTCTCCCCCTGCGCAGCTCCACCGTTAAAGCTCAGCCCTTGAGTCAGAGCTCTTTCCAGGTAGGTGTTCGAGGCCCTCCTCTACCCAAAGGCTCCTGCCTGCGCCTCGTCTCTGGTGGTCTAGTGGAAGAACACCCTGCTCTTCTGCTATTCCGCTCTGTTCTGTGTCCTTTTTGCCTTTTTCTCTTTGCCTCTCTCTTTGCCTTTTTCTCTTTGCCTTTTTCTCTTTGACTCTTTCTCTTTGCTTTTCTCTTTTTGCCTCTTTTCCCTCTTGCTTCCCATGCTCCCCACTGCTGCTGCCCCTGCGGCCCCTCCCCCTGCGTGTCGCTCCCGCCTCCCAGCTGCTCGCCCTCCCGACCCCTACTTAATGGCGGCCGTTGCGCGCCAAAAGCAATCTCATCTGTGCCCTTTGGTGACCCGACCAGCGCCAGTGACCCTGCATCCTTCTCAACGTACACTCCCTCATCAGATATGCCGTAGAAATCTGGGACCTCCTCAACACTCACACGCCCAACGTCGCCTTCCTCACTGAGACCTGGACCAACGCCAGCTCTGCACCCGACATTGCAACCGCCATCCCGACGGATACAAGATCCTGAAAAAAGACCGCCCCAACTGCCCAGGAGGAAGCCTCGCCATCATCCACAAAAGCTCCCTCCGATTGACAACTACCGACTCGGATGAAGCCTTGCGCCCCATGGAACACATCCACTTCCAGATCCAGACCAACCCAAGAACAACGCTCCGTGGAACACTCGCCTACACACCACCTGGCCCCTGCATCCTGTTCACCAACGTCATCGCTGACCTCATCGCACCCCATGCACCTTGCCTCTACTGTCTACATACTACTCTGAGACCTGAACTTCCACCTGGACAACCACAGTGGCAACAAACACCACCGCCCTCCTAGAGAACCTCACCAACATCGGGCTGAAGCAACTTGTCTGCCCCACTCACACAGCGGGACATACACTCGACTTCATCTTCGCAGGAGGAAATAACATCTTCTTCAGCCACACCACTGAACTGCTCTGGACTGACCACCACTGCATCCATTTCTCCACTAAACCCACCGCACAAAAGCACGCGTGCCGCCTCCCACGCAGAATCTAGAACAAATTCTCTGAAGAACACCTCACCTCCGCCCTCAGCTGCACTCCACCCCCAACTACGACAGACGCCAACACCGCGGCAAGCAACCTCCACCAATGGATCGCCAACTGCGCCAACACACTCGCCCCCCTCCAGAACACCAAGAGACAACACAACAAGAAAACTAACTGGTTCACCACAGCACTCCAAGAATCCAAGCGCTCCTGTCGACGACTGGAAAAGACGTGGAGAAACATCAAAACTCCGGAAGCACGCTCCGCCTACAAAACAACCACCACAGCACACCAACAACTCATCAAATCCACAAAGAAAAACTTCCTCCAAGACAGAATCCTCTCCAACGCCCATAACTCCAAGGAACTCTTCACATCATACAGGAATTTGCCAAACCCGGACAGCAGAACAACAGACGTCCATCCCTCCCAAGACCTCTGCAACAGACTCAGCTCCTTCTTTCACCTCAAGATCAAGACTCTCTATGACAACTTCGACGAGCAAGACCTCTGCACCGCCTCAACCCCCACCCCCTGCGACGCCACCCAACAGACCCTTCTTACCTGAACCCCACTCAGGACAGAAGACACCCTAAACACCATGAAGAGCATCCACTCTGGAGCACCTTCTGAACCCTGCCCGCCTCACATCTTCTACAGGGTCACCACAGCCAACGCACTCGAGCTACTTCGAATCCTCAACTGCTCCCTCAGGACCACCACCTTCCCCAACAACTGGAAGTGCACCGACGTCAACCCCCTCCTGTTATGGCGCCGAACTATCGAGCGCGCTAGCATAGCGCGACAAAGGAATCCCGGACTCCCGTTGCCATGCCAACAGCACACCGAACTACTCTTCCCAGGTAGCCCTGCGACACGACGCCTTACGCCGTACAGAAGAATAATTATTCTGAACATGTGCAAACTTTTGTGTGAACACATGCACATTTATCAGACACTGCGAAAGTTATAATGAAATAAAAACACATATCTATAAATTTCTAACATTTTAACACTTTCCAACTCACTCACTTTTGTACACTAGTTTATGAAACCTGCTGAACAGATTCACACCCAGACAAACAAAGGAACTTCCCTCAGTAATGTTCTAGTGTCATGCCAGGCTTGTTGTATTACTGCTTATCATGTTTTCTGTAGCAGAGAGTAAGAATTCCTACTGGAGTTAAATTGGAGGACACCATTTTTTCACTCCATCTTTATTTTCTCCTCCCTAGACAAATCTACAAGAGTGATAGCATGCCGCTTCCAAAGCAGATACGCATCGCAAAACAAAATATGCCTTTTCAATGGAATATCTGACCCAACCATATCAAGACAATGACAACTGCCATAAGAAAATGCTTTTTTGGATTGCTAATATTTTTGAACTTTTTGATAAATGTGCATGAACATTTGTACCACCCTGGTAAAACTGGCCAAGATGTGCTGTGCCAATGTTTATGCAGATCTGGGCATTTGTAAAATGTTAAAGGAAGAGTGGGAAGTAAAAATGCATTTGCTGCTTAAACACCCGTACACAAATTTGCTCTCTGCTGCAGAAAAAACGTCTGAACATGCTAAACTCGGTGTAATTCCATTCAGCATCATTTCCTCTAGTGTAGAACAATGATTCCAAAGGAAGTTAAAATCCAAAACGCTGTATTCGATTCCCCACTTTTACCAGAACCAACTCCCCCTTGACAGATGTGCATAAAACTCAAAATATGAAGAATTAGCTAAACATTGTAAGTATCTGCTAAGTGTTGTTCAGATCTGTACAACTGTGCCAAAAATATTAGTGAATGTGAGATTTTGAGCCCCCACCCAGCATTCCCCTCCGTTAACTGAGTCCTCTTTGTCAAATCTACATGAAACCTATTATTCCTTCCAAGAGCTTATCTTCCTACCAGTATGAAAAATGTCATGCTGGTACTTTAAACAACCGCAAATTTATTAACACATGAAAAACATTTTTATTAAGATAATTATTGCGTACTTCATTTCTTTTTAGTATCAGTGTTCCTAAGTGATAATTGTTATTTTCATGAACTACTTAGTCCCAAAATCACTCCCTTGTGAGCCTTCATTTAACAATACAAATTAACATAATTGCCACAATTTTCTAAAGTTATAGGGGGATATTCACAAGAACGTGTGCTAAAAAACACAAAAAAATGTTAACGCAACTTTACACATCGCAGCCTATCGCGGGAAAAAAACCCTGTGTTAACGTGGAATTCACAACACGGCGGTACCATGCAATAGTCTGCCGAAAACGCGGCCAATGTCCGCGATACAACCACCTCGACGGAGATAAAAACACAAACCACAACACCAAAAAACGTGCGATGAGCCCATTCGCGATGAGGAAAGCAGCGATAAGCAGCGCCAGGCCCGCGACAAACACACGGCAGGCGGGAATAAGCACAACAAAAGCCTGAAAAAGAAAGACAAACCAAACAGAAAACAACAGCGAAGCACAACGAAGGCAACCGGAGCCAGTACACAACCCCACAAGCCCCATTGGCAACAAAACATTGTACATGGCAGGCCATCGTGGACAAGGTGAATGCAGCCGGAGAGCGGAGGAGGACAATGGAAGAAAACCAGAACAGCCAGAAGGCAGCAATGCACACCGGAGGTGGGAGTCCAGCGCCACACCAGGAGCTGGATGACATGGAGGAAATGGTGTTCACCACATCAGTCTGGAGATGGTGGCAGGACTCGGGGACCGGAAACTGCCCAAAATTAACAGACACAACAGCAACAGGGAGAGGAACGACCAGGGACTGGGGGGACGGGGGGAGATGGGCACAATGGCACACATGCACAATTAAGCACAGCACAACTGCAGACAAACCATGCCCAAGAGTAACAACACCAACCAAGAGCACAAGTCACACAACCCGGCAATATCACACCACTGAACAAGCACAGAAGTGAAAACCACCCTGCCTGAAAGGGAGAAGGGTGAGCCAAATCAGAGCTGAAGGGACATCTCACACACAATGCAGCACACACACATAGGAAGCAGAGCACCCCAACATCGAACACAATGTGGTAAAAACAGCAACATTTGCACAACCGAACACAGGACACAAGTGCACCCGCTTGTGGCCCATAAACGGCCATACGCATCTGGCAAAGCACGAAACAGGGACATGATAATGCACAAGTACAAACCCACAGCCCTGATGTGGTAGCAATGCACGTATGGCAGGGAGCCAGATAGTCTGTGACACACACATTGGCATACAAATCAAGACACAACACAGTTGGAGACAAGTGAAAGTGCGGAAACTTTATCAACAAGTGCGTGTCAGTACGGCCAAGAGAAGTGCCACGATATGCAGACCAATGCAGCAGCATGTCTGAATGAGGAACGTAGGAAAGCGCCCATGTCCACCCCGGGGGAGTCCATCACCAACACAAGTCAGTGCCAACCCGCGTTGGTTGTCCGCGCATGTATCAGGAGTCCAGGCCAATGCAGCCATGTCCACTGTCATCTTGGGACATGTGACCAGATTCCCAACATGCAACCAGGCGTCGAAACACGTGCAATGGGTCACATCTAGTTGTGGCTGCAGGTACCTTGTCACTCGTCCATGAACGCGAGTGCAGCAGCGTAGGCCAACATTTCCAATGAGAGATCGTTGTCCACCACATCTGACATGTCGTCGACGTAATCCATCAGCTGACCCGGACAGATGTGCTGACTCCAACCCCTGGCCCCAATTTGCACCAAAGCCCAATCGGGGAGTGGCTCAATGTGGTCACTGCACACGACGACTCGTGCAATCTCCCAGGTCCAGTTGCCAGCATGCATGCCAAACATCCAGCCATGCCATAAACGGGCATCACGGTGACACTCCTGGTCGTGGGACAACAGGGGGCGCACACACACGTCGAAATCCAGGTCAGCTACCGTTACGTTGGAGGCAGACATCCATGGTCCACTCGAATATGCACGAGCGACAATGCAACACAGGCTGAACGCAGGTGACGTTCGCAAGGCGGAAGCTCAGCCAGTAACTGATCCGCAGCACTGCCAACGGCAGTGCCCCCAGTACATGCAGCAGACGTGCACGTTACAGGTCCACGTGACTGGAGTCGAGCATGTGTCCGGGATGGTCTGCCATTGCGTCAGTGGCTCTGCTTGAAGCGGCACTGGCTTGCCCTGCGCCAGCCCTGTGGATGAAATGGCACAGCTCGGAGCAATGAGCAGTGTCTGTGTGCAACGGGTGCAGGCCTGGGGTGGGGTGGGAGTACGTGTGAAGGCCATTTCACGCACGCTAACTACGACCAAGGACTTCTGTGTGTGGGATGTGTACATGTTGGTCTCACGTCGGGCAGTGCGTAGTGTGGGAGTCGCAAGTAAATGCTATTGTATCTGTCAGGGGGTGCTGGCCACATGCAAGTCTCAGCTCGGAGCTGCAGATGTGCCACCGCCTGATAGTACAGACAAAGACCATTCATCCCTACAGTAACTTCACCATCTGCATGCATTCAGGAGATGTACAGAGGCCTGTCGTGGGTGTGGTGGGATGTCTGTGACCCTGGGAATCATGGATGATATGCCCAGCACGTGGCACATGAGCGGCCTCACTGTGTGTTACGTTGCCTCACAGCTGCTCCTCCCTCCCACGAGCCCCCACACATGTGTGCGCTGAGCGGTTGCATCACATGCACTCCTACGGCACACCATTGTAATGCCTGTCCACGCATGTCCAGCGGCATGCCAACAACACCGTGAAGCTGGCCTTTGAAGGTGTGCGGCCATGTGAGTGTAGGCCAATGTTCCGGACAGGGCGGACACAGGTGTACAGTCCATGGCTGGCTGTGATCGCGCTGCGATTGAGGCTAGGCAACTGACTCATGCAGCCGCAGGACTGATACACATAACACTTGGCATGCATGTGCCAAGACCCCGAGCGGTCTTGCGCTCCTACATTTCCCCGTCCGTGCGGGCCCGCCCTCCTGGTGCATGCTACATTGCAACAACGACTACTGTGGCCCTGGTGGCGACAACACCCCAACACAGAGACACACTTACCTCACTTCATGCCCAAGGCCAGGTCCGAGCCACGCCCTGCTCCCCCTGCCGAATCAGAACACCTCTGCGCTGACCTGACGTACGCCGGACCAGCACACGCCACTTGTGCATGCAGGGGGGGGGCGGGCGAAGCTACATGTCCAAGGTCACTGCCAACGCTGAGGTGACATGGTATTGTCCGCTGATGACAGCACACTGTGATGTTGCAGGGCTCGTGCCCATCATGCTGACACAAAGACCACACGGACACACTTGCTCAGATGGTGTGAATGGCTACGGGCACGTGCGCCCGGCCACATTTATTAGCAGCCACACATATCGAGTGACACCTGTGTTGGATGTGTGTGGGGTGTGTGCACACCAGCCGTCAATGGCTGCCTCGTGCAGTCAGAAATCGACAACAGTGTACATCGTAAAGGACACAACCATTCAACCATAAAGGCCCCATGACTTGTGCTGCACAGAGTTAGTGGCCCCGGATGCACAGCGTCCTGCACGGGCCTACCGCCACGGGTCGCTGGCTTGCGGTGCACTGGGGCAGGGTCATGGGAGCAGAGCAGGTGTTCGTAGATGACAAAGGGGCTTGTGGCGGAGTGTCTCGGTGGACAGTGGAAGGTGTACCCCCAGGACATGATGCAGAGGGCAGAACCACGCTGAAACAGTAACTATGGTGGAGATGAATGGAACAGACACATGTCAGACACCAAGTCCGGTCCAGCCAGATGATGATGCAGACAACCCCCAGGCCATGGACCCAGATGCCACCAAAGTCCAACCAGAAATTGCCCATGACTCATTGCGCACAGAGTTAGTGTCACCAGTGCTGTTAGGGGATGCCGTCTGCGATGAGGCGTGTCCAATAGTGTGGACTCCTCCACATCTTACCCAAGACACAGTTCCACATGTGTGACCTACTGGACCGCAGTGTAGGCCTGAGGCAGCGGTCAGCAGGGGCCATTCACCGAGTGTCGCCGGCTTAGGTTGGATGATCCCACCGGCCTGCGTAGTTCAGGTTCAGTGGCACCACGGGACGTGGACTTGCGGTGAACAGGGTTGATGGCACCAGGTCAGTTGTTGCTAGTGCTCAGTCACCTCCGTAACTAGGATCCGGCTTTCTTCCGGACTGAGCCGCATCTTCCTCTTACTCATCTCCATGCGTTCACTGGTGTGGACTCTGCCATTCATGAATCACGACTAAGTGCTGGATGTGGGACCTACTGGTCCGCAGTGTAGGCCGGGGGCAGCTGTCAGCACGGGCCCACAGACACGTGTCGCAGGCTTGCGATGCAGAATTCTGCTTCACTGATCGGAGAGAGTATAGTGATGTGGACGCTGCCACAGACTTGGGGTCACTGCCATTCAAGACTCAGGACACAGTTCCACATGTGGGACCTACTGGGCCACAGTGTAGGCCTGAGCCCTCATGCACGTGTCGCCGGCTTGCGTTGAACAGGGTTAGTGGCACCACGTGTCGCCAGCTTGCATTGAACAGGGTTAGTGGCACCACCTGTCGCAGGCTTGCGATGCAGACTTTGGCTTCACTGATCGGAGGGAGTTCAGTGATGTGGACGCTGTCACGGACTTGGAGTCACTGCCATTCAAGACTCAGGACACAGTTCCACATGTGGGACCTATTGGGCCGCAGTGTAGGCCTGAGCCCTCATGCACGTGACGCCGGCTTGCGTTGAACAGGGTTAGTGGCACCACGTGTCGCCGGCTTGCATTGAACAGAATTAGTGGCACCACATGTCGCCGGCTTGCGTTGAACAGGGTTAGTGGCACCACATGTCGCCGGCTTGCATTGAACAGGGTTACTGGCACCACGTGTCGCCGGCTTGCAATGCAGACTTTGGCTTCACTGATCGGAGGGAGTATATTGATGTGGACGCTGCCACAGACCTTTGGCCACTGCCATTCAGGACTCACGACTCAGTTCAACATGTGCCCACGACTGGGCCGAAGAGGATGCCGGTGGAGTATGTCAATGAGAAAGGAGTAATGTGGGCCAGCGTCGTGGAGGCCCGCGAGGTCTGCGGAGGCTGCAAAGGTCGCGGGACTGGGGCTTGGAGCTTGCACCGGCACATGGTGGGCCCTCTGTGACACATGCCGGTGTCGGCAGGTGAGCGGATCCTCCTTGGTGCGCTAGGGCAGGCATGACGGGTCTGGGAACCAGCGGCCCGGGGTGCAGCAGGCACACAGGGACGCAGGCCCAGCCGCGCTTGGCGCCTGACTCTTGGCGGGCTGAGAGGCACCGCCCTGGCAGATGCGTTGGCCATTCCGAATGAGAACCACGCCCAGTGCGACAGGCTTTTTATCCACACCCCTACACAGGCCTGGCGTACGCAGGGCCAACCCACTACGCCCGCGCATGCAGCGGGGGACGTAACGCGCGACATTTCCGCGTTCTGCCCCACAGCCTGTGGGGACATGGTAGCGTCCACTGGCCACTACACTCCATGCACCAGCAGTTAATTCTCCACATGGCCATTTCCGTGGTTTGCACACTGAAGTCTGTCCGGCACCTCCACGCCACACCTGGCATTGGGTGGTTCACATTCATTAGTCACTTGCCGCTCTCGCACATGCCTGCTCCAAGCCTCTCCTCACATCCTGCTATTGTGTGGCTGTGGTGCCATGCCTTGGCTGGGTTGTGGTCATGGCAAGCCCAGGTTCCCAATGGAGTCATGTTGTCGTGTCTGGTCGGTTGGCATGTTGTGTGGCATGTTGAATGTAGTTGTGCTGTGTGCCCATTGCCAGTGTCGGGGGTTGCATGACTGTGGGGTGGAGGTGTGTGGTGTGTTCATTTTGGACTTACCAACGAGCACTGCATTTCCATAGGTGCCATCCTGGGAGCGCTGGTTGATGATGGACTGTCGGGAGATGTAGGTATCATGCACTCTGCCTGGGGAGTTGGCAACGACATTGTTGAGGAGTACCGGCCGGTCCACTATCGCCTGCACATTCATGGGATGCATGTGCTTTCTGTTGAGATATTTGTGTGCAGTGTCAGCAGGGGTCACGGGGGTACATGTGTGCAGTCAATTGCCCCAACACGTGAGGGAATCCTGCAATGGCGTAGGAGCCTTGCTTGGTCTCCAGCTGCTCCTGCGCAGTGTGGGTGATGTGGAGGTGCTGGGGTGCCAGGCTGATGATGGCATCCAGGACAGGTGTGATGAACTTGGATAGGGCTGGCTGTGAGACTCCTCCGACTCTGGCAGTTGTGGGTTGGATGGTACCAGAGGCCGACATGTGAAGCACAGCGGGCAGCTTTGTCTGCGGAGGGATGTTGGTTGTCCGCTGTGTTGGTACCGTCAGAAGGTGGGGGATGTGTGTCAGTATGCGGGGGATGGTTGTCCTTTTGGGCCTGTTGTGGGCAATGTCTCATCTGGCTTTGGGTCTGGGCGGCAGGTGCGTCTAAGGGCCATATTTAGAGTTTGACTGATAGAAACCCCCATCACAAACAATTGTACTACTGAATATGGCCAGAATACCCAAGGATAAAATATCTTAAGGTAAGTGCATATAATGAAGTATAGATTTACTATTCCTAGCTCTGCATCTACTTACCTTGAAGATATATGTAGCATGCAGGTAAATATATGTGGAGTTAGATATAAAAAACCTAGATTCACTTGCCGGTCAATAAATATATTTTTTTGTTCTCGATATAGTTTCCTATTCATATTCTGGGGTCGATATTCAGGGAGCACACCTTACAAACATGGCATCCTATCTGCCTTATTACATGTGCATTATATCCTTTGAAACTTGATACAGATGGCAGCACATCCGTCATGCTTTGGCGGACTATCCCATCTGATAAACACTAAATAGGGACCTAAATAAGCGAGGAGTGCATGGGGGAACATGGCGGCCATGCACTGAGTGGCTGTGAGCTCCCTGGGAAAAGAAGGCTTTGCACCGGGAGGTGCGCACCCTAGCCGTCCCCACCGAGTGCAAAAGTTGATGTATGCTCCCCTGGATCTGGGTTCTTTTTTTATTTTACTGGGCTAAATAACCTCCATTGTGATTTCTGAGGCGTTCTCTACTGACGCGGTGGCCAGCGCAGGAATTCCACCCTAAGAGGTGGCTGCAAGCGAGCTACAGCGTAGCAGCACGGCTCGAGCACAGGCGTGCAGCGGCGGTGGCAGTGGCAGAGTCAGCACAAGTCAGAGCAAAAGCAGGAGAAGCTCCCTGACTATCATAGAAGCAAGCACAAAAGAACACAGTGGTGTCTTGCTTCTGGGGAGAGGCGGATGGAGGTAGAGGAATTGGGTGGCCGTAGAAGAAGATAAGAGGGCCTGATGCCCTATCCATATGGATAAGAATGTTCAAACTGTCAGTAAGGCTAGCTGTAAGACCTCAAGATACATGCTGCCCACTCATGCCATAGTGGCTGCTAGGGTAAGTCCTGTGTTGGAATTCACTCCTGCTATCCCAAAAGACGCAGTGAATGGTCAACCGTGTATACCTGGTGGGATTGTTGGAGCGTTAGGCTCTAAATTGGGGAAGACAGTTAAGTCAACCAGTAAGAGGCCCAGAGGAAGGTGCCAGCTCCGCGGATTAAGATAGCACACTCACTCAAATCCTTCTTTAAAGTTTTGACCTCACAAGCCCTAAAGAGATCTAAGTGGGGCTTCGATGAGGATATGGGTAGGCAGGGTTTCAGAATGGATATATCCCCCGTACTGATGCTCTTGATGCCTCCACGGGGCCAATCAGGCCTCTCGAAGCAGAAAGAAGACCTGAGGAGGGTGAAGATCCTCATGATATAGATCCGATCTTTACCATCAAGAGGTTCGAAGCTCTTGCTGTATTAGAAGAGTCTGGTCACGTTGGTGAGAATTGTCAAGGGGGCCAGTGAGAGAAAATCAGAGACTAAATAAGCAGAGTGCTGCCAGAGGAATTGCTAACAACCATTCTCCTGGGCTTAAAGGAAGAGATCAAAGGCAAGACCTCTGACCTTCTTGGTCAGTTTCACTGCTATCCCCGTGCAGCTCCACCGTTAAGGCTCTGCCCTTGAGCCCGATCTCCTTCCAGGTAGGTGTTCGAGGCCCTCCTCCATCCGCAGGCTCTTGCCTGTGCCTCATCCCCGGTGGTCTAGTGGAGGGGCACCCTGCTATTCTGCTCTGTTCTGTGTCCTTTTTGCCTTTTTCTCTTTGCCTCTTTCTCTTTGCCTTTTCTCTTTTTGCCTCTTTTCCCTCTTGCTCCCCATGCTCCCCGCCGCTGCTGCTGCAGCAGCCCCTCCCTCCAGCGTGCTGCTCCCGTCTCCCAGCTGATCACCCTCCCCGACCCCTACTTAATGCCGGCCGCTGCACGGCAAGAAGAGCAAGACCTCTGACCTTCTTGGTCAGTGTCACTGCTCTCCCCCTGCGCAGCTCCACCGTTAAAGCTCAGCCCTTGAGTCAGAGCTCTTTCCAGGTAGGTGTTCGAGGCCCTCCTCTACCCAAAGGCTCCTGCCTGTGCCTCGTCTCTGGTGGTCTAGTGGAAGAACACCCTGCTCTTCTGCTATTCCGCTCTGTTCTGTGTCCTTTTTGCCTTTTTCTCTTTGCCTCTCTCTTTGCCTTTTTCTCTTTGCCATTTTCTCTTTGACTCTTTCTCTTTGCTTTTCTCTTTTTGCCTCTTTTCCCTTTTGCTTCCCATGCTCCCCACTGCTGCTGCCCCTGCGGCCCCTCCCCCTGCGTGTCGCTCCCGCCTCCCAGCTGCTCGCCCTCCCGACCCCTACTGAATGGCGGCCGTTGCGCTCCAAAAGCAATCTCATCTGTGCCCTTTGGTGACCCGACCAGCGCCAGTGACCCTGCATCCTCCTCAACGTACACTCCCTCAACAGATATGCCGTAGAAATCTCCTGTCGACGACTGGAAAAGACGTGGAGAAACATCAAAACTCCGGAAGCACGCACCGCCTACAAAACAACCACCACAGCACACCAACAACTCATCAAATCCACAAAGAAAAACTTCCTCCAAGACAGAATCCTCTCCAACGCCCATAACTCCAAGGAACTCTTCGCATCATACAGGAATTTGCCAAACCCTGACAGCAGAACAACAGACGTCCCTCCCTCCCAAGACCTCTGCAACAGACTCAGCTCCTTCTTTCACCTCAAGATCAAGACTCTCTATGACAACTTCGACGAGCAAGACCTCTGCACCGCCTCAACCCCCACCCCCTGCGACGCCACCCAACAGACCCTTCTTACCTGAATCCCACTCAGGACAGAAGACACCCTAAACACCATGAAGAGCATCCACTCTGGAGCACCTTCTGAACCGTGCCCGCCTCACATCTTCTACAGGGTCACCACAGCCATCGCACTCGAGCTACTTCGAATCCTCAACTGCTCCCTCAGGACCACCACCTTCCCCAACAACTGGAAGTGCACCGAAGTCAACCCCCTCCTGTTATGGCGCCGAACTATCGAGCGCGCTAGCATAGCGCGACAAAGGAATCCCGGACTCCTGTTGCCATGCCAACAGCACACCGAACTACTCTTCCCAGGTAGCCCTGCGACACGACGCCTTACGCCGCGAGGTACCGCCCATAGAGGACACGGCGGGGTTTGTGACGGCATCGGAAATTCTTCCTGCTTGCTGCGGACTTCGGCGTCTCCCGTTTCTGTAGAAGGGCCGGTAAGGGGGCTCTTGCACCATTCTCCTCTTATTCTCCGGCTTGTACCTTGTTTGCTTGGCACCCCCCCTCCTCTGTTGGAGAGCGTCTTCGCTCATGCAGAGGAAGGTACGGGAGCGTCCTATTGACACTGTGTTCTCAGAGGTAGGATTCCTCTGCCAGGGTTTACTGCAGTAGACTCTCTCCTCTTGCCCTGCGATTACTCTTATAGAGAACAGAGACCCTGGAGGACTTGTGGTGGGTTCTCTGACCCCTCCCATTCTCCCTTTACTCACTATTTTCTGTGTACAGTGACATTTTGATTTGGAACTTTGGTGAAGTAACCAATGAGTTGGATTGTACCTAAGGATACTGTACACTATTTATATATATATATATATATTAACCTTTTCTGGAGCAAGACTTAATTTTCTACTGTGTTTTGGCTCTATTTAATAGGGGTAACTTGAGTGGTATGGGACTATGCTCTATCCCTGTGACGTTTAATGGAGTCTAGACCAGGGTAGGTTACTGGTAGTGTCATCGCAAATTTAAATGTGCAAGAGGTTGTGTATTTCACTTTGTTATTTATGTGTTTCGTCTATGTTTCCCTCATTGCAGTCATATGGAAAACAAATAGGTGTTATTAACACTGAAGTCACCTTCTCTGTAGAACAGTCTCAGCTACAGTTGTCCTTCTTTTTTGTTACAGGTATAGAGGTGGCACTTATACTCAGTAATCATTTTTGTATGTATTCTATCGAGAAGTACAGCAGGTAGTTATTATTGTTGTTGTCGTTTCAGGTCTCCCGCCCTGCAGTTCCCTTCCTTTCTTTCCCTCACTTGATCCTCCCATTGACCTGTGCCATAACGGCTACTAAGGCTTGGGTATATCAAGAGGTGGACCATTTTGAGCAACAAACCGATCCTGAGGACTGAACGATCTGACAGAATTTCCGACCCACGAATTGTAGTCCTCCTGGCCGGGTTGTGCTGGATATGGCCACCCTTGAAGACGTAGTGGCTGTTCTGGCCAATATACAGGCTGAGTTAGCTGCGTCACGGCAGGAAACTGCTGATTTAAAGGCCATGGTTGAGAGTATGCAAAGGAACCCTTTTAACGTAGGAGCTCAGGCTGACCTTCCTACTAGTGCGGTAATGGTAGAGATGCCTGTTTCTATACCGTTGGCTACCCCTGAGCGGTTTCATGGGGAATCTGGCAAAGTGCAAGTATTCTTGACGCAGATTATTCTCCATCTTTCCTGTAAACAAAAGTCATTCCCCACCAATCAGGCGAGAGTAGCCTTTCTTATCTCATACTTAGCCGGCGATGCGGCACAGTGGGCCGTGTCTTTGGTTAATATAGATGACCCTCTGCTCCACGATTGGGAAGCATTTAAGATCGAGTTCTTGAAAGTCTTTGACAGACGCGCTGAGTCATTCACAGCCGATAGGGAACTCCTAGAGTTGAGGCAAGGCAATAAAGACCTGTTGATTTATCTAAATGCGTTTAGGAGGTTAGTAGCGGAAACAAAGTGGCCAGAGGCTAAACAAGCAGCAATCTTTCACCAAGGGCTAAGAGACGATCTTAAAGATGTAATCGCTCAGATCGTCCCGCAACCCTCCACGTGCGAAGATCTGATCAATCTCGTGTTGCGTCTGGATCACAGGATGAGTGAGCGAAAAGGGGATCATAAGAAGAAAGAAAGGGGCTTGCTCCCCTTCGAACGACACAGACCCACAGAGTCAAACAACGCTTCTGGGCCTGAGCCAATGGATATCGGAACTATAAGAGCTGCATTAACTACTGCGGAAAATGAGGCATGCCGTAAGCAAGGCCTTTGTTTATACTGTGGCATGAAAGGCCATTTCGTGAAGGAATGCCCCGTGAAACCCAAGACTAACCTCTTCCATAACAGAAAAATGGCCACAGCCGCTATGGATTCGGTTTCGGAAAAACTAGCTGACTCAAAGAAAGTAGAAGGGGTTTCTTGGAGTCAGTCATACCTCCCTTCATTATGTACCGAAAACCCCCCCCGCACATGGACATTTGTTTATTAACGTGTTTTTGCTCATACACGCCGAGTGGATGCCCGCGTCTGCTATGATCGATTCTGGAGCTACAGGCATGTTCATGGATATAGGAGAAGCAAAGCACAGAGGCATATGCTTAGTAGCTAAAGAAGTACCTGAAGAAGTGTATGCAGTTGACGGAAGGAAACTCGACACAGGACCCATAGGGTATAACTCAGACGAAATGGAGGTACGGTATGGAGATGCTCATAAGGAGTTATTAACATTCAACATCATACGAGCCCCCCAATATGGGATCATTCTGGGTTTACCGTGGTTGCGGATACACAATCCTGAAATCAATTGGATAACCGGGTCAGTGCGAATGAATTTGCCTTACTGTTCAGAGCATTGCCTTGAGATACCCAAGCCTTCAGAAGGACCTGCTTCAGCTTTGGCCTTTGGGTTCAGTGTAGCCACCGCCACCGAAAAGGATATCCAACTGCCCACCATATACCAAGAGTATGTGGAGGTATTTAACAATGTCCAGGCAGAAGAACTACCTCCACACAGACAGTATGACTGTCAAATCGATCTCGTTCTGGGGGCAATAATACAGAGTGGGAGGATATATGCCTAACAGAACCCAAGAATCTCCACCTTAGAGCTTATTTGGATAAATATCTGGACCTAGGATTTATCCATCCTTCTAAGTCTCCTGCGTCTTCTCCGCTTTTTTTTATACCAAAGGCCAATGGGGAATTACGCGCCTGTATAGACTCTAGAGTGCTAAACGCAATCACAGTGAAGAAACGTTATCCTTTGCCGCTGATTCCAGTACTGCTTGAACAAGTGAAAAAGGCGAAGATATACACCAAACTGGATCTCAAGGGCGCCTATCACCTGGTTCGCATGAGGAGTGGCGACGAATGGAAGACGGCATTCAAGACCCGTTACAGGTTATATGACTATACCGTAATGCCTTTCGGGCATTGTAACGCCCCAGCGGCGTTCCAATATTTCCTGAACGATGTTCTGCGTGAAATCTTGGACCACTATCTTGTGGTATACATTGACGACATTCTCATCTATTCGGAAAACGAGAGCACACATATGAGACATGTTGCAACCGTATTACAGATATTGTAGAAACACCACCTGTTCTGCAAATTAAGTAAATGTGAATTCCACGTCAGTACAGTAGAATTCCTCGGCATCATGCTTTCCCCCTCCGGACAGGAAATGGCGGAAAGAAAGATCACAGCTGTAAAGAACTGGCCTCCTCCCCAGAATGTACGGGACGTGCAGTGTTTCATTGGGTTTGCCAACTTCTATCGACGTTTTATAAACCAATTTTCCCAGACAGTGGCACCCATAACACGATTACTGAGAAAAGCCCAAAAGTTCGAATGGAATCAGGAGGCACAAGACGCATTCCTTGCCTTGAAAACAGCCTTCGTAACAGCCCCAATCTTAATGCATCCTGATCCAGAGTAACCTTATACTGTGGAAGCAGATGCCTCTGATGTCGCATTGGGAGCCGTGTTATCACAGAGACACTCCTCCACGGGACAACTCCATCCGGTGGCGTACATGTCCCAAATACTAAACAACGCCGAAAAGAATTACACCATTGCGGAAAAGGAACTGTTGGCCATCAAGGTTGCCTTTACAGAATGGAGACATTTACTGATGGGTGCCAAGCACGTGGTGACCATGTATACAGAGCACAGAAACCTACAGTTCATGACTGTTGCCAGACATCTTACCCCTCGCCAGCTCAGGTGGATGTTGTTCTTTTCCGAATATCATTTTGTTATTACCTACCGGCCTGGTGTTGAGAACAAAAAGGCGGATGTGCTTACTCGCCAGTCGACTACCTGGGAAACCGAAACCGAACAGGCGCGATCCATCATTGATCCTAGGCAGGTACTATGTGCAACACAGCCTGATGTCTTCCTCAAAGAAGTTCAAAGGGGAGTAGATACCTTTTCATGGAAAACCTGGCTGCGGAGTCATCCTGAATGGCAAGTCAAAGATGGTTTCCCGATGAATAACAACCGCCTCTTAGTGCCTACCCAAAAGTTGAGGAAACAGGTATACCACTGGTGTCATGAATTACCAAGTGCTGGACATCAGGGGATGGGAAAAACCATAGACCACATCAATAGGCAATTCTGGTGGCCATCCCTTCGGGTGGACGTTAAAGACTGGATCAAATCCTGCAAAACCTGTGCTAAGATGAAGTCGGATCACCTGCGCCCCCAGGGTTTGTTACAACCGCTCCCCACTCCGAGCCTTCCGTGGGAGAACATCTCGTTGGATTTTATTGTGGGTTTACCATCAGATCAAGGTTGTACCGTAATTATGGTAGTCATTGACTATTTAACAAAGATGGGACACTTTGTGGCCTGCAAACAGGTGCCTTCAGCAGGCCAACTAGCAAAGATGTTGATGAAGCATGTTGTTCGTTTGCATGGTTTACCACGTACCATCGTGTCTGACAGAGTTCGCAATTCACGGCCTAGTTCTGGAGGGTATGGTGTGCCTCCCTACAAATCACTACAGCCTTGTCTACAAGCTTCCACCCTCAAACAGATGGTCAGACGGAGCGGCTCAACCAGACGCTTAAACAGTATCTGCGTTGCTATGGGGATGACAGCACCGAGGAATGGGTGGACTATCTCTGGCTTGCAGAAATTGCCTATAACAGCGCCACACACAGTTCCACACATACTTCTCCATTTTACTGTACTTATGGCCACCATCCAAGGTTCCTTCCCTTTATCCACCCCACGGAGAAAGCCAAGTTACCAGAAGTATCCAAGAGAGTGGCCCATATACGGGAAACATTGGTAAAGACACAGGAACATTTGAAGACAGCCAAGGTCAAATAAAAGGCTGCAGCGGACAAACACCGAAGGCTGGGGCCCTTGTACAAAAAAGGTGACAACGTATGGCTATCTACCCGGAACATACGCTTCAAGAAACACAGTGTGTTCACTCCCAGGTATATCGGGCCATACAAGATCAGCAAATGCATCAGTCCAGTGGCAATGAAACTGAGCCTACCTTCTCACTTACGGATACACCCTGTGTTTCATGTCTCCTTATTGAAGCCCTCCTATACCCCAGTGAGGAAGTTGCCGCCGCCTCTACTGGTCAGTGATGACACGGAGTACGAAGTAAGGTGTATACTGGACTCTAAAAAGCGTGGCTAGAAGCTATGGTACCTGGTGGCCTGGAAGGGTTACGGTCCCGAAGAGAATTCCTGGGAACCAACTTCGAGTGTGCATGCCCCTAGACTGGTGACTACTTTCCATAGACGGCACCCACTGAAACCCGGCCCCTAGCGCGCTCTCATTGGGGAGGGGATGTACTGTTATAGCGCCGAACTATCGAGCGCGCTAGCATAGCGCGACAAAGGAATCCCGGACTCCCGTTGCCATGCCAACAGCACACCGAACTACTCTTCCCAGGTAGCCCTGAGACACAACGCCTTACGCCGCGAGGGACCGCCCATAAAGGCGGGGTTTGTGACGGCATCGGAAATTCTTCCTGCTTGCCGTGGACTTCGGCGTCTCCCGTTTCTGTAGAAGGGCCGGTAAGGGTGCTCTTGCACCATTCTCCTCTTATTCTCCGTCCTGTACCTTGTTTGCTTGGCACCCCCCCTCCTCTGTTGGAGAGCGTCTTCGCTCACGCGGAGGAAGGTACGGGTGCGACCTATTGACACTGTGTTCTCAGAGGTAGGATTCCTCTGCCAGGGTTTACTGCAGTAGACTCTCTCCTCTTGCCCTGGGATTACTCTTACAGAGAACAGAGACCCTGGAGGACTTGTGGTGGGTTCTCTGACCCCTCCCATTCTCCCTTTACTCACTATTTTCTGTGTACAGTGACATTGTGATTTGGAACTTTCGTGAAGTAACCAATGAGTTGGATTGTACCTAAGGATACTGTACACTATTTATATATATATATATTAACCTTTTCTGGAGCAAGACTTAATTTGCTTCTGTGTTTTGGCTCTATTTAACAGGGGTAACTTGAGTGGTATGGGACTATGCTCTATCCCTGTGACGTTTAATGGAGTCTAGACCAGGGTAGGTTACTGGTAGTGTCATCGCAAATTTATATGTGCAAGAGGTTGTGTATTTCACGTTGTTATTTATGTGTTTCATCTATGTTTCCCTCATTGCAGTCATATCGAAAACAAATAGGTGTTATTAACACTGAAGTCACCTTCTCTGTAGAACAGTCTCAGCTACAGTTGTCCTTCTTTTTTGTTACAGGTATAGAGGTGGCACTTATACTCAGTAATCATTCATGTATGTATTCTATCGAGAAGTACAGCAGGTAGTTATTATTGTTGTTGTCCTTTCAGGTCTCCCTCCGTGCAGTTCCCTTCCTTTCCTTCCCTCACTTGATCCTCCCATTGACCTGTGCCATAACGGCTACTAAGGCTTGGGTATATCAAGAGGTGGACCATTTTGAGCAACAAACCGATCCTGAGGACTGAACGATCTGACAGAATTTCCGACCCACGAATTGTAGTCCTCCTGGTCGGGTTGTGCTGGATATGGCCACCCTTGAAGACGTAGTGGCTGTTCTGGCCAATATACAGGCTGAGTTAGCTGTGTCACGGCAGGAAACTGCTGATTTAAAGGCCAGGGCTGAGAGTATGCAAAGGAACCCTTTTAACGTAGGAGCTCAGGCTGACCGTCCTACTAGTGCGGTAATGGTAGAGATGCCTGTTTCTATACCGTTGGCTACCCCTGAGCGGTTTCATGGGGAATCTGGCAAAGTGCAAGTATTCTTGACGCAGATTATGCTCCATCTTTCCTGCAAACAAAAGTCATTCCCCACCAATCAGGCGAGAGTAGCCTTTCTTATCTCGTACTTAGCCGGCGATGCGGCACAGTGGGCCGTGTCTTTGGTTAATATAGATGACCCTCTGCTCCACGATTGGGAAGCATTTCCGATCGAGTTCTTGAAAGTCTTTGACAGACGCGCTGAGTCATTCACAGCCGATAGGGAACTCCTAGAGTTGAGGCAAGGCAATAAAGACCTGTTGATTTATCTAAATGCGTTTAGGAGGTTAGTAGCGGAAACAAAGTGGCCAGAGGATAAACAAGCAGCAATCTTTCACCAAGGGCTAAGAGACGATCTTAAAGATGTAATCGCTCAGATCGACCCGCAACCCTCCACGTGCGAAGATCTGATCAATCTCGTGTTGCGTCTGAATCACAGGATGAGTGAGCGAAAAGGGGATCATAAGAAGAAAGAAAGGGGCTTGCTCCCCTTCGAACGACAGAGACCCACAGAGTCAAACAACACTTCTGGGCCTGAGCCACTGGATATCGGAACTATAAGAGCCGCATTAACTACTGCGGAAAACGAGGCACGCCGTAAGCAAGGCCTTTGTTTATACTGTGGCATGAAAGGCCATTTCGTGAAGGAATGCCCCGTGAAACCCAAGACTACCCTCTTCCATAACAGAAAAATGGCCACAGCCGCCATGGATTCGGTTTCGGAAAAACTAGCTGACTCAAAGAAAGTAGAAGGGGTTTCTTGGAGTCAGTCATACCTCCCTTCATTATGTACCGAAGACCCCCCCCGCACATGGACATTTGTTTATTAACGTGTTTTTGCTCATGCACGCCGAGTGGATGCCCGCGTCTGCTATGATCGATTCTGGAGCTACAGGCATGTTCATGGATATAGGAGAAGCAAAGCACAGAGGCATATGCTTAGTACCTAAAGAAGTACCTGAAGAAGTGTATGCAGTTGACGGAAGGAAACTCGACACAGGACCCATAGGGTATAACTCAGACGAAATGGAGGTACGGTATGGAGATGCTCATAAGGAGTTATTAACATTCAACATCATACGAGCCCCCCAATATGGGATCATTCTGGGTTTACCGTGGTTGCGGAAACACAATCCCAAAATCAATTGGATAACCGGGTCAGTGCGAATTAATTTGCCTTACTGTTCAGAGCATTGCCTTGAGATACCCAAGCCTTCAGAAGGACCTGCTTCAGCTTTGGCCTTTGGGTTCAGTGTAGCCACCGCCGCCGAAAAGGATATCCAACTGCCGACCATATACCAAGAGTATGTGGAGGTATTTAACAATGTCCAGGCAGAAGAACTACCTCCACACAGACAGTATGACTGTCAAATCGATCTCGTTCCGGGGGCGATAATACCGAGTGGGAGGATATATGCCTAACAGAGCCCAAGAATCTCCACCTTAGAGCTTATTTGGATAAATATCTGGACCTAGGATTTATCCATCCTTCTAAGTCTCCTGCGGCTTCTTCGCTTTTTTTTTTATACCAAAGGCCAATGGGGAATTACGCGCCTGTATAGACTCTAGAGCGCTAAACACAATCACAGTGAAGAAACGTTATCCTTTGCCGCTGATTCCAGTACTGCTTGAACAAGTGAAAAAGGTGAAGATATACACCAAACTGGATCTCAAGGGCGCCTATCACCTGGTTCGCATGAGGAGTGGCGACGAATGGAAGACGGCATTCAAGACCCATTACAGGTTATATGAATATACCGTAATGCCTTTCGGGCATTGTAACGCCCCAGCGGTGTTCCAATATTTCCTGAACGATGTTCTGCGTGAAATCTTGGACCACTATGTTGTGGTATACATTGATGACATTCTCATCTATTCGGAAAACGAGAGCACACATATGAGACATGTTGCAACCGTATTTCAGATATTGTAGAAACACCACCTGTTCTGCAAATTAAGTAAATGTGAATTCCACGTCAGTACAGTAGAATTCCTCGGCGTCATGCTTTCCCCCTCCGGACAGGAAATGGCGGAAAGAAAGATCACAGCTGTAAAGAACTGGCCTCCTCCCCAGAATGTACGGGACGTGCAGTGTTTCATTGGGTTTGCCAACTTCTATCGACGTTTTATAAACCAATTTTCCCAGACAGTGGCACCCATAACACGATTACTGAGAAAAGCCCAAAAGTTCGAATGGAATCAGGAGGCACAAGACGCATTCCTTGCCTTGAAAACAGCCTTCGTAACAGCCCCAATCTTAATGCATCCTGATCCAGAGAAACCTTATACTGTGGAAGCAGATGCCTCCGATGTCGCATTGGGAGCCGTGTTATCACAGAGACACTCCTCCACAGGACAACTCCATCCGGTGGCGTACATGTCCCGAAAACTAAACAACGCCGAAAAGAATTACAACATTGCGGAAAAGGAACTGTTGGCCATCAAGGTTGCCTTTACAGAATGGAGACATTTACTGATGGGTGCCAAGCACGTGGTGACCGTGTATACTGAGCACAGAAACCTACAGTTCATGACAGTTGCCAGACATCTTACCCCTCGCCAGCTCAGGTGGATGTTGTTCTTTTCCGAATATCATTTTGTTATTACCTACCGGCCTGGTGTTGAGATCAAAAAGGCGGATGTGCTTACTCGCCAGTCGACTACCTGGGAAACGGAAACCGAACAGGCGCGATCCATCATTGATCCTAGGCAGGTACTATGTGCAACACAGCCTGATGTCTTCCTCAAAGAAGTTCAAAGGGGAGTAGATACCTTTTCATGGAAAACCTGGCTGCGGAGTCATCCTGAATGGCAAGTCAAAGATGGTTTCCCGATGAATAACAACCGCCTCTTAGTGCCTACCCAAAAGTTGAGGAAACAGGTATACCACTGGTGTCATGAATTACCAAGTGCTGGACATCAGGGGATGGGAAAAACCATAGACCACATCAATAGGCATTTCTGGTGGCCATCCCTTCGGGTGGACGTTAAAGACTGGATCAAATCCTGCAAAACCTGTGCTAAGATGAAGTCGGATCACCTGCGCCCCCAGGGTTTGTTACAACCGCTCCCCACTCCGAGCCTTCCGTGGGAGAACATCTTGTTGGATTTTATTGTGGGTTTACCATCAGATCAAGGTTGTACCGTAATTCTGGTAGTCATTGACTATTTAACCAAGATGGGACACTTTGTGGCCTGCAAACAGGTGCCTTCAGCAGGCCAACTAGCAAAGATGTTGATGAAGCATGTTGTTCGTTTGCATGGTTTACCACATACCGTCGTGTCTGACAGAGTTCGCAATTCACGGCCTAGTTCTGGAGGGTATGGTGTGCCTCCCTACACATCACTACAGCCTTGTCTACAAGCTTCCACCCTCAAACAGATGGTCAGACGGAGCGGCTCAACCAGACGCTTAAACAGTATCTGCGTTGCTATGTGGATGACAGCACCGAGGAATGGGTGGACTATCTCTGGCTTGCAGAAATTGCCTATAACAGCGCCACACACAGTTCCACACATACTTCTCCATTTTACTGTACTTATGGCCACCATCCAAGGTTCCTTCCCTTTATCCACCCCACGGAGAAAGCCAAGTTACCAGAAGTATCCAAGAGAGTGGCCCATATACGGGAAATATTGGTAAAGACACAGGAACATTTGAAGACAGCCAAGGTCAAATACAAGGCTGCAGCAGACAAACACCGAAGGCTGGGGCCCTTGTACAAAAAAGGTGACAACGTATGGCTATCTACCCGGAACATACGCTTCAAGAAACACAGTGTGTTCACTCCCAGGTATATCGGGCCATACAAGATCAGCAAATGCATCAGTCCCGTGGCAATGAAACTGAGCCTACCTTCTCACTTACGGATACACCCTGTGTTTCATGTCTCCTTATTGAAGCCCTCCTATACCCCAGTGAGGAAGTTGCCGCCGTCTCTACTGGTCAGTGATGACACGGAGTACGAAGTAAGGTGTATACTGGACTCTATAAAGCGTGGCTAGAAGCTATGGTACCTGGTGGCCTGGAAGGGTTACGGTCCCGAAGAGAATTCCTGGGAACCAACTTCGAGTGTGCATGCCCCTAGACTGGTGACTACTTTCCATAGACGGCACCCACTGAAACCCGGCCCCTAGCGCGCTCTCGTTGGGGAGGGGATGTACTGTTATGGCGCCGAACTATCGAGCGCGCTAGCATAGCGCGACAAAGGAATCCCGGACTCCCGTTGCCATGCCAACAGCACACCGAACTACTCTTCCCAGGTAGCCCTGAGACACAACGCCTTACGCCGCGAGGGACCGCCCATAAAGGACACGGCGGGGCTTGCGACGGCGTCGGAAATTCTTCCTGCTTGCCGCGGACTTCGGCGTCTCCCGTTTCTGTAGAAGGGCCGGTAAGGGTGCTCTTGCACCATTCTCCTCTTATTCTCCGGCCTGTTCCTTGTTTGCTTGGCACCCCCCCCCCCTCCTCTGTTGGAGAGCGTCTTCGCTCACGCGGAGGAAGGTACGGGTGCGTCCTATTGACACTGTGTTCTCAGAGGTAGGATTCCTCTGCCAGGGTTTACTGCGGTAGAGTCTCTCCTCTTGCCCTGGGATTACTCTTACAGAGAACAGAGACCCTGGAGGACTCGTGGTGGGTTCTCTGACCCCTCCCATTCTCCCTTTACTCACTATTTTCTGTGTACAGTGAAATTGTGATTTGGAACTTTGGTGAAGTAACCAATGAGTTGGATTGTACCTAAGGATACTGTACACTATATATATATATATATATATATATATATATATATATATATTAACCTTTTCTGGAGCAAGGCTTAATTTGCTACTGTGTTTTGGCTCTATTTAACAGGGGTAACTTGAGTGGTATGGGACTACGCTCTATCCCTGTGACGTTTAATGGAGTCTAGACCAGGGTAGGTTACTGGTAGTGTCATCGCAAATTTATATGTGCAAGAGGTTGTGTATTTCACATTGTTATTTATGTGTTTCGTCTATGTTTCCCTCATTGCAGTCATATGGAAAACAAATAGGTGTTATTAACACTGAAGTCACCTTCTCTGTAGAACAGTCCCAGCTACAGTTGTCCTTCTTTTTGTTACAGGTATAGAGGTGGCACTTATACTCAGTAATCATTCATGTATGTATTCTATCGAGAAGTACAGCAGGTAGTTATTATTGTTGTTGTCGTTTCAGGTCTCCCTCCCTGCAGTTCCCTTCCTTTCCTTCCCTCACTTGATCCTCCCATTGACCTGTGCCATAACGGCTACTAAGGCTTGGGTATATCAAGAGGTGGACCATTTTGAGCAACAAACCGATCCTGAGGACTGAACGATCTGACACCTCCTAAAAAAGCCATCCGCAAACCCGACCGATCTCAAGAACTTCAGACCCATCTCACTGCTCCCTTTCTCAGCCAAGGTCATCAAAAAGTCAGTCAACACCCAGCTAGCACACTTCATCGAAACCAACAACATTCTAGACATCTCCCAATCCGGATTTTGCAGCAACCACAGCACCGAGACTGCCCTCCTCACTGCCACAGACGACATCCATGCCTTCCTCGACCAAGGCCAAACGGCAGCCCTCATCCTCCTGGACCTATCAGCAGCCTTCGACACAGTCTCCCACCGCACACCAGGCTTCATGACGCCAGCATCCAAGGAAAAGGCCCTAGACTGGTTACTATCATTCCTCACAGGCAGAACACAGAGAATAAGACTCCTGCCCTTCCTCTCAGAATGGACAGAGATCAGATGTGGAGCACCCCAAGGATCCTCCCAGAGCCCCACCCTCTTCAACGTCTACATGGCCCCCCTCCCAACCATCGTCAGAAACCACGGGCTCAACATCGTCTCCTATGCCGATGACACCCAGCTCATCCTATCTCTCACCAAGGAGCCCAACGTCACCAGGCACAACTTCCAAGAAGGGATAAAAGCTGTCGCAACTTGGATGAGGAACAGCTGCCTGAAAGGCAACTCGGAGAAAACAGAAGTCCTCATCCTCGACTCCACCCCTTCCGCATGGGACGACACCTGGTGGCCCCCCGCCCTAGGTAACCCAACCAGCCCAACAGACCATGCACGGAACTTCAGCATTATACTAGACTCATCACTCACCATAAATCGCCATATCAATGCCGTCTCCTCCGCATGCTTCAACACCCTCTGCATACTACGCAAGACATTCAAGTGAATCCCCCCCCCCGACTCCAGGAAAACGGTCACTCACACACTCATCACCAGCAGACTGGACTACAGCAACGCCCTGTATGCCAGAATCAACAAAAAACTCCTCCGCAAACTCCAGACCATCCAGAACGCTGCAGCCAGACTAATCATCGATATCCCACGGCACAACCACATCACCCAACACCTCCGCGACCTCCACTGGCTCCCCGTCAAAAGAAGAATAACTTTCAAGCTGCTCAAGCATGCCTACAAGGCCCTCCACAACACTGGACTCCAATACGTCAACCACCGCATCTCCTTCCACACCACTCAGCCGACCTCTCCCTAGCCACCGTCCTACACTTCTACAGGACCAGAGAAGATGGAAGGTCCTTCTCCGACCTCGCAGCCAAGACCTGGAACGATCTCCCCCTTCACCTCCGGCAAAGCCCGACACTGCACCAATTCAGGAAGGACCTCAAGACCTGGCTCTTTGAATGACCCCAACGGAGCTGCTCACACAGGTGAGTAGTGTGCTCTACTAAACCCTGATTGATTGACTGAGGTTTGAGGTTTCAGAAGCCAATCAGGTGGGCGTTCAAGCTTCCTGCTCTGCTCTGTCTCAGAAGCTAGATTAAGTGGCCACATGCACTAGAGCATTAAAGGAGGAGGCTGATTCAATTAATCAGGATGTCATAAAAAACACCACTAGGATAAGTTTGTTGACAAAACAAAATCAAGGTTTAAGGGAAGATAGTGAGATGATTGAAAATCACTTCCGGAGGAATAATCTCAGATTCTTGAATGTACTTCAGGTGGGTGCTCGCATGAAGTCCTTCATAAATTCTCTGCTGCGGGATACTGTTTTAAGGGACAGGCCAGACATCAATTAAGAGCAGGAAATACAGAAAGCACACAGAGATCCCCTCAAGAGGAATCCCCAATGGCAGAAACCAAGGATGATCTTATTGAATTTCCTTTCTAATGCGGTATAAGAGGCAATACTGAGTACTGTCTTAAGGAGTGGCCCTTTTACTACTAAGGTGTTCTCTTTACATATCAGATCAGATGTGTACAAAGCAACAGACCATCGGCAGTGGGAGCTTGGCAGAAGAATGGAGAAGCTGCATAACCTGGGGGCAAAGGTGCATCGAAGTTTTCCGGCATTGCTCTGCATCATTTGGAATAATCAGAAGTTTGACTACTGCGCTGTGGAGGACGTAGATTCGTTAACTGATTTCATTAAAAGGGGGGCAAAGTATGGATTTTTCAGAAGTCGTTGAATGCCAGGTCTACAGGTTGAGGGGGATGGAGGGGGAGCACATTGCGGTTAAGTGTTTTGAGGGTAGTTTTGTCAGTGTCTCTCGGGAAAGTTCTTAGGCATTCAATATGCCTAAAAGCATTGGGAGGGTTCCCAAGGGATGGGTGTGGGGTGGATGTGGTAATGGGCTCAGAGTGGGGAGCAGTGGGAAAAATGAAGAAAAGTAAATTCCTTGGTCTCACCAAGCAATAGTTTCTTTATATGTAGGCCCCAGATAATCCATAAGAACAGGGGGTTAAACTTAGTTGGAGATAATGGGAGGTGGTAAGGATATACATTTTTTAACCTAGAATGTTAATGGTCTTAGGAGTTGGGGCAGGCAGAGACTTGTGATGCGGCATCTCAAAGAGAGTTCTGCCCACATCATTATTTGACAGGGGACTCAGCTGGCTGCAAATGAGAGTAGAGTCTTTTTCTCTAAAGTTAGATGGCTGGGGAGGCTACATGGTCTCTGATCAAGTAGAGTATTGTAAGGGGATTGTGATTTTAGTGCGGAAGGGTGCTGGGTAGAGGTCACTTTCTGAAAAACAAATAGCTCTGGTAGGCGGAGCTTTGTGGGCATGAGATGTGCTGGTTTTGAGCGCATGTGTTTGAGATTTTATGGACCGAACTCAAATGACCCTCATTATATAGCCAACCTGGAGTGGAATCTGATTAATTTAACGGACCCGGTGGTTCTTGGGGGTGATTTTAACAGTTGACTAGACACCACCTTAGATAGATCTACTCAGAGAGACTGTGCTCAGACACAAAGGACTAGGCAGGCTCTAAGAAATATGCTGCAGGACTTGGGGGTTGGTGAATGTATGGAGACACCTAAAGGACCCGATGAGAGGCTATTCACTCCATAGTAAAAAGTATGGGCAATTCTCTAAGCTGGATTACTTTTTGTAGATGGAGATCTTGCGGCTAAAATAAAAGAGGTCAACCATGTTCCTGAGCATATTTCAGACCATCATTTTCATGGTAATGCTGGCTCAGCTCCCCTCGGGATAATCTGGGATGCTTTTAATGCTATTATTCAAGGGTTTTTGCGGAGTCAGGCGTACTTTACAAATAAGTCAGAAAAGGTGGAATTGGCTATATTGAAGCAAGAAGTGTGGGATTTGGAGGCCGCTCTGAAGGCTCAAAATGTGGTAGTGGATAGCGAAAGGATATTGAAGCAGTTGGAGGAGACACAGCACATTTTTTAAATCAAGTTGAATACAATATTCAGGAAAAGGTGACATCCCAGATGTATGAAGCAGTTCAGTATGGGGAGCAAGTTGGTGCATTACTGGCGTGGAAGGCGAGGGTTGAGAGGTCCAGAAATATCATTAAGGAGCTGGTTGTTAACCCCCAGGGAGATGTCTCAAATAAGGCTGAGAACATGCAGGGGCACATGGTTTATCTATTTTCTACATTGTATACAGAATAGGTGGAGGGGTATGGATCTCCCCGGGCTCAAGCTTGAACGTAAAGAGTACGTGGAGGCACAGATTACTTAGAGATCATCTGTCATTAATTAAAAATGGAAAGGCAGAAGGTTCCGACATCATCCCCCTGGAGCTTTACAGGCTTTTAAAGGAAGAGATTGTACAAGTGTGGGAGGTACTGTTTAATTCAATATATCAGGGTAAGGTACAGATTCCTGGAATAAAGCTATAGGTACATTGATTTTAAAGCCTGCCAAACACCCTAGGAAGGATGATTCTTACTGACTAATCTCCTTATTAAATGCAGACTACAAGGTTTTTACGAGTATTCTGGCCAGGAGATTGGCCAAGTTAGCCACTCAATTAATATATTCCGATCAGAAGGGCTTTGTGCCAAAACAACAGATCCATGATCTTACCCAGCAGTTGATTGGATCTATTGACTTGGCCACTGCTCGAGCGATCCCCTTGGCAATGGTCACAATAGATGCTGCCAAGGCAATTGATCAAGTATTTTGGGTTTACCTATGGGAGGTTTTGGCAGTATTGGGTTTCTGTCCATGTTTTATTATGACTCTTCAGAGATTGTATGAGATTGTATGAGAATTCCTCAGCAAGAATTCTACTCAGTGGGTCCTTGACTAGTAGTTTTGATATTCACAGAGACATGCAGCAGTGGCGCCCCCATCTCCACTCATTTTTGATATTTACATTGAACTGTTTGCCCAGCTACTTAGAAGTGACACTCAGATAATTCCCTTTTGTTCACAGCATTATAGAAAAAAGGGCACGCTATCTGCGGATGATCTGGTCATTTATCCATCGGACCCTGTTCAGACTATCCCTATGGTGGAAAGGTTGGTGGACAAGATTGGGGCCTTATCATGGTATTTAGTGTCAAACTCCAAGTTAGAGGTGATTTGTTGGAATGTAGCAGATTGGACGGGGAGACACGGGCAGAGATTAAGTAACAGGGATTGCTATCGTTAACCACCTGGAGGCAATACCACTATATAATCTAGGGAGGGTGGTGAAGGAGGTGGATGTTTTACTCGCTAGATGGAAGAACAATGGATTAACAATCTACAAGACAGTGAATCTGATTAAAATGTTGGTTCTCCCCAAACTGGCAAAACCAAAGGGGATGATGGACGGAGTGTTGAACATTGCAAGCACTCACCCCCAGTCAACTGATCTGGGTTTAATCCATCATCATTCTTTAGCTCACTCCGCCACCCCAGTTCAGACATGGCCATATGCAAATCAGTCTGACCCTGTGCCTCATGGGAACAGTCCAGCCCGAACTGCCAAGCCATGTCTTTCCTGGACCGGAAACAAGCATCCTGGGACCGGTTTCTGGCTTACAGCCGTCATCAGCCAGGCTATCTTGAATCCAGTGGCAAAGTGAGCAAGGGACCCACGTCTGGGCATACCCTGCCAACTTAGGGCAAACATAGCAAAACCAAAGGGGATGATGGACGGAGTGTTGAACATTGCAAGCACTCACCCCAGTCAACTGATCTGGGTTTAATCCATCATCATTCTTTAGCTCACTCCGCCACCCCAGTTCAGACATGGCCATATGTAAATCAGTCTGACCCTGTGCCTCATGGGAACAGTCCAGCCCGAACTGCCAAGCCATGTCTTTCCTGGACCGGAAACAAGCATCATGGGACCGGTTTCTGGCTTACAGCCGTCATCAGCCAGGCTATCTTGAATCCAGTGGCAAAGTGAGCAAGGGACCCACGTCTGGGCATACCCTGCCAACTTAGGGCGAACATAGCAAAACCAAAGGGGATGATGGACGGAGTGTTGAACATTGCAAGCACTCACCCCCAGTCAACTGATCTGGGTTTAATCCATCATCATTCTTTAGCTCACTCCGCCACACCAGTTCAGACATGGCCATATGCAAATCAGTCTGACCCTGTGCCTCATGGGAACAGTCCAGCCCGAACTGCCAAGCCATGTCTTTCCTGGACCGGAAACAAGCATCCTGGGACCGGTTTCTGGCTTACAGCCGTCATCAGCCAGGCTATCTTGAATCCAGTGGCAAAGTGAGCAAGGGACCCACGTCTGGGCATACCCTGCCAACTTAGGGCGAACATAGCAAAACCAAAGGGGATGATGGACGGAGTGTTGAACATTGCAAGCACTCACCCCCAGTCAACTGATCTGGGTTTAATCCATCATCATTCTTTAGCTCACTCCGCCACCCCAGTTCAGACATGGCCATATGTAAATCAGTCTGACCCTGTGCCTCATGGGAACAGTCAAGCCCGAACTGCCAAGCCATGTCTTTCCTGGACCGGAAACAAGCATCATGGGACCGGTTTCTGGCTTACAGCCGTCATCAGCCAGGCTATCTTGAATCCAGTGGCAAAGTGAGCAAGGGACCCACGTCTGGGCATACCCTGCCAACTTAGGGCGAACATAGCAAAACCAAAGGGGATGATGGACGGAGTGTTGAACATTGCAAGCACTCACCCCCAGTCAACTGATCTGGGTTTAATCCATCATCATTCTTTAGCTCACTCCGCCACCCCAGTTCAGACATGGCCATATGCAAATCAGTCTGACCCTGTGCCTCATGGGAACAGTCCAGCCCGAACTGCCAAGCCATGTCTTTCCTGGACCGGAAACAAGCATCCTGGGACCGGTTTCTGGCTTACAGCCGTCATCAGCCAGGCTATCTTGAATCCAGTGGCAAAGTGAGCAAGGGACCCACGTCTGGGCATACCCACGTCTGGGCATACCCTGCCAACTTAGGGCGAACATAGCAAGACTGATTTGCATATGGCTATGTCTGAACTGGGGTGGCGGGGTGAAGCAAAATAACGATGGATTAAACCCAGATCTGTGACTGGGGGTGAATGTTTGCCAATGTGCAACATTCCGTCCATCATCTTGTGTGTTTTGCATTTCGCCTAAGTGGGAAGGGTATGCCCAGACGTGGGTCCCGTGCTCACTACGCCACTGGAGTCAAGCTATCCTGGCTGATGAGGGCTGAAAGCCCGAAACCGGTCCTAGGATGCTTGATTCCGGTCCAGGGAAGACATGGCTTGGCAGTTCGCTCTGGACTGTTCCCATGAGGCACAGAGTCAAGACTGATTTGCATATGGCTATGTCTGAACTGGGGTGGCGTGGTGAAGCAAAATAACGATGGATTAAACCCAGATCTGTGACTGGGGGTGAATGTTTGCCAATGTGCAACATTCCGTCCATCATCTTGTGTGTTTTGCATTTCGCCTAAGTGGGAAGGGTATGCCCAGACGTGGGTCCCGTGCTCACTACTCCACTGGAGTCAAGCTATCCTGGCTGATGAGGGCTGAAAGCCCGAAACCGGTCCTAGGATGCTTGATTCCGGTCCAGGAAGACATGGCTTGGCAGTTCGGTCTGGACTGTTCCCATGAGGCACAGAGTCAAGACTGATTTGCATATGGCTATGTCTGAACTGGGGTGGCGTGGTGAAGCAAAATAACGATGGATTAAACCCAGATCTATGACTGGGGGTGAATGTTTGCCAATGTGCAACATTCCGTCCATCATCTTGTGTGTTTTGCATTTCGCCTAAGTGGGAAGGGTATGCTCAGACGTGGGTCCCGTGCTCACTACGCCACTGGAGTCAAGCTATCCTGGCTGATGAGGGCTGAAAGCCCGAAACCGGTCCTAGGATGCTTGATTCCGGTCCAGGAAGACATGGCTTGGCAGTTCGGTCTGGACTGTTCCCATGAGGCACAGAGTCAAGACTGATTTGCATATGGCTATGTCTGAACTGGGGTGGCGTGGTGTAGCAAAATAACGATGGATTAAACCCAGATCTGTGACTGGGGGTGAATGTTTGCCAATGTGCAACATTCCGTCCATCATCTTGTGTGTTTTGCATTTTGCCCTAAGTGGGAAGGGTATGCCCAGGCGTGGGTCCCGTGCTCACTACGCCACTGGAGTCAAGCTATCCTGGCTGATGAGGGCTGAAAGCCCGAAACCGGTCCTAGGATGCTTGATTCCGGTCCAGGGAAGACATGGCTTGGCAGTTCGGTCTGGACTGTTCCCATGAGGCACAGAGTCAAGACTGATTTGCATATGGCTATGTCTGAACTGTGGTGGCGTGGTGAAGCAAAATAACGATGGATTAAACCCAGATCTGTGACTGGGGTGAATGTTTGCCAATGTGCAACATTCCGTCCATCATCTTGTGTGTTTTGCATTTCGCCTAAGTGGGAAGGGTATGCCCAGACGTGGGTCCCGTGCTCACTACGCCACTGGAGTCAAGCTATCCTGGCTGATGAAGGCTGAAAGCCCGAAACCGGTCCTAGGATGCTTGATTCCGGTCCAGGGAAGACATGGCTTGGCAGTTCGGTCTGGACTGTTCCCATGAGGCACAGAGTCAAGACTGATTTGCATATGGCTATGTCTGAACTGGGGTGGCGTGGTGAAGCAAAATAACGATGGATTAAACCCAGATCTGTGACTGGGGGTGAATGTTTGCCAATGTGCAACATTCCGTCCATCATCTTGTGTGTTTTGCATTTCGCCCTAAGTGGGAAGGGTATGCCCAGACGTGGGTCCCGTGCTCACTACGCCACTGGAGTCAAGCTATCCTGGCTGATGAGGGCTGAAAGCCCGAAACCGGTCCTAGGATGCTTGATTCCGGTCCAGGAAGACATGGCTTGGCAGTTCGGTCTGGACTGTTCCCATGAGGCACAGAGTCAAGACTGATTTGCATATGGCTATGTCTGAACTGGGGTGGCGTGGTGAAGCAAAATAACGATGGATTAAACCCAGATCTGTGACTGGGGGTGAATGTTTGCCAATGTGCAACATTCCGTCCATCATCTTGTGGGTTCTCCCCAAACTGACATATCTTTTTAATTGCATCTCGCTTACATTCCCAAGATTGGCTATAGACAAGATTCAGGGGAAAATAGCACACTTTATATGGGCTTCAGGTGGGGCAAGGTTAGCGTTGAAAAAGCTGAAGCATAGGCTTGTGAAGGGGGTCTAGCCCTGTCAGACCTGAATCTGTATTGCATGGTGTAAGAACCCTGCTCTCTGGTCAGTGCACTAAAATGAAGTAAACTATGTAGAGAGCTCAGTGAATCCCTAATTAGTATACTGTGGTATAAGAAGATAATACTAACTCTCTTTTGTGGGAGTGTGGGTAAGCAGTTAGGCTTATCAGGGGGTATTGCTAAGCATTTGTTGTATTCACAAATTTAATAAATGAGACACACACTGAAAAATAAATCCGAGACAAATTTATAAAATAAAGTCAATTTTTATGTCATTTTTAAGACCATGAATACTGTGAGAAGTTGGCCTGGCATATGCTGTCCACTATTTGTAGTGGGCACCTTGCACCAGTCCAAACAACCCCTAATTGGAGATAGGTTAAAGACAACCTTTATTGAAAGCTATCCTAGTGGTAGCTATGGAGAGCAGCCTTCATTCTAAGTCTTGAAGGAATGTAAAGCAGCTTGTTTTACCAGTCTATAATCTCTTGAGTGACCAAATGAAAGAGGACCACACCAGGTATATATTCAAAATATATGTATTTATTACTAAACACACCCCTCTAGTCTCTTTATGAGGCTAGAGTTCGAAATACATAAATTATAAGTTAGTTATCTACAGTAATAGCACAAATACACGTTTGAGCCCCAGGGGCGTACCAAACCATATACCAATAAAGTGGTATAAGAACCACGACTGAGCTAGACACAAGGCCTAGAGCCTGTAGAAGTGCTTGGACCACAAGGAACCACCCAAGGTAGTGACACAGGGGACCCATGGGGGACGCGTGCAGTGTATGAACACAGCCGCGAATCGCCGTTAACTTCTATGGGGAAAGTCGCGATTAGAATTTAAAAGAAAAGGGACACTTAGAGGAGGACTTGGAGCAAACCCTTTGAGAACTAGGCTGTTCTAGTGTCAATACCCCCGGGAGCACCAGAGTACTCGAGTTACCTCACCCAGGGAAGCCGGGTGCATAGGTGTCTTTCGGGGTCGGGTTTCGTCGTCGCTTTCAATGGCGATCTGCTGCAAAGTGCTGCTGGCGGCCAAGTCGAAAGTGTTCGGGTGGATCCAAAGGTGGATCGAAGATCTGAAGAACCTGAAAGCAGAGGGGACAGAGTCTGGGTCACTAGCCAGTGACCAGGAAGGCGATGAACAGATGCCCACCGATGTCGAGTGCTTCAGGTAGGTTGACGGTCGTCTTGACTCTTCAGCCACGAGGTCCAGGAGGCGTCTACGACAACCAGGAGCTGGATTCGAGCTGTCCCATGACGTTTGTCGATTGCAAGGGTGTCAGCGACCGGATTGGACCCAACAAGCCTTGGCAACGGCAAGTCTTGTGGAAATGGAAGAAGGACGATGTTGCAGACCAGCAAGGTCTGTGGGACTCACCCAGCGAGGGTAAGTCAGGGCACGCCTAGAGCAATCAGGGAGCCCAAGCAGAAAAAGATTGGCCTTCGGGAGGGCCTACTAGCCAACGGAGTAGCGACCGCGAAGGAACCTCGAGTCGATGCACGTGGAGCTGGCTCACAGGACACTCGTGGAGTGGAGGCCAGTGATCCTCGGTGCATTTGGTGCTGGAGGCTGGGGCTACTCGGAGCCTAAAGCACGACTTCGTGGGAGACCCAGAAGAGGATGCACTTGCAAATGCGATCGGTATCCAGGGGTCACGGTTCCACGTTACCCACGACAGCTACGGGCCTCAGCTTTGCTGGGGACTCAGGGCAGCCTCGGGGAAGTCTGGAAATCCACCTCTGGTGATGCAAAGACTTCGGCGTCCGACGGGAGCTTCAGCGATGCAGACTGGACAATTGCTTCTTTGGTGCCTGCCAAGCAGGGGAGTCACTCCTTGACCCCAAGGGAGATTCTTCAGTCCTCTAATCTTGAAGTAGAGCGTCGAAGGTCCAGGATTCTGTATCAGAGTTTTGTCCAGGTAAATCTAAAGTCCTAAGGACTGGGGTCCCATACTTATACTAAGGTAGGGGGTTGGACATACTCTGTGGCCCCACCTATGGGAGGGTCAGGGCAGAGGGGTGGTTACACCCCTTTCCCTTTGTCCAGTTTCGCGCCAGAGCAGGGGCTGGAAGCCCCTGAGCCGGTTTGAACTGGGGTATGCACAGGGACACCAAATGTGCCCCCAGTTCAGGACTTCAAAGCACCAGAGAGTGCTCCCGCCCAGCCCCAATACACACTATCCTGTCTGGGGAGGTGGTTACACCTCCCTGGGACAGGAAACCTATTGTCCAGGGCTCCCCTGCTGGAGTTTCGGTCAGCAGCAGGAGGCCAGACTCGTGTCTGTGGCAGCGGCATCCATTTTGTGATGCCAGGGCTCTGGAAAGTCAGTAGCGGGTATACCGGTGTGTACATGTCTTTCCCTCTAGAAGGGTGGAATGCTACCCCCGCCGCCAGAACTGGCGGGGGGGTAGTATTCCAAGATGTTTGACACCAAACACAACATGTTTCCGTGCAGCCATCCCAAAGTTAGCATTTAACGCGAGGTTATAATGCGCTTAAGAGTATATGGTCGGGCTGAACTACAAACAGCATCAGAGAAGGGTCTCCGAACGCTGCAGAGGGGCCCTGCTCATGCAGGGGCACCCTCTCACATAGGATCCACGCACTCTGCCTTCAGGATTGATAAGGCCTGCCATAGGAGTGACTTATAGGTTTATATGTGTGTATGTATGTAGTGATATAGGTAGCCTATATCACAGTAAGGAGTGCGTGCACCACCTTACCCAGGCTGCAGTAGCAGACCTGTGGTGTCAGTTTGGATGGCCTTCCAGGGGTGGCACAATACATGCTGCAGCCCCTGGTAGGCCTCTGAGGTACCTATGCCCTGGCTACATAGTATACCATATACTAGGGACTTATAAGGGCACTCCAGATTCCAATCAGAGATGTGCCTAAGGCACATGGAAACCATTTTAGAGAGGAAGCAGCTAGGCTGGGGTTCTGATTAGCATGGCCCCAGCCAGACTAAGGTCGAAAAACAGTGAAGCATCAGCAAAAAGTGGGGGTACCCATGTGAAGCAGATCCTACTCTCCTACACAACCCCCCAAACGTAGGGACATTAAACTAACCTTGCCCAGTTAAGTCTTCATGTTCTAAGTGGAAGTACCTAGAGAGTCCATCTGCATTGGCATGGTTACTCCCAGGTCTATGTTCCACTGTGAAGTCCATCCCCTGTAGGGAAATGGACCACCTAAGCAGTTTGGGGTTTTCACCCTTCATTTGTTTTAGCCATAAGAGGGGCTTATGGTCTGTTTGAACAAGGAAGTGAGTACCAAACAAGTATGGCCTCAACTTCTTCAGAGCCCAGACCACAGCAAAGGCCTCCCTCTCAATGGCTGACCAACGTTTCTCTCTAGGGGTCAGCCTTCTGCTAATAAAAGCTACTGGCTGATCCTGACCTTCATCATTCAATTGTGACAGTACAGCCCCTACCGCCAATTCAGATGCATCAGTTTGAACAATGAACTTCTTGGAGTAATCAGGACTCTGTAGAATGGGAGCAGTGCACATGGCCTGCTTTAGGTCATCAAATGCCTTTTGACAGCTAACTGTCCACTGAACCTTTTTCGGCATTTTCTTGGAAGTTAAGTCATTCAGGGGTGTCACTATTGATCTATACCCCTTGACAAATCTCCTATAGTACCCAGTCAGGCCTAAGAAGGCTCTCACCTGAGTCTGGGTAGTTGGAGCAGTCCAGTCCATGATGGTCTGGATCTTGCTCTGCAGTGGTTGAACCTGGCCTCCACCCACAAGGTGGCCCAGGTACACAACCTGACTCTGCCCTATCTGGCACTTGGTGGCCTTGATAGTCAGGCCTGCTTTCTGCAGGGCCTGCAAAACATTTCTGAGGTGGACCAGGTGATCCTCCCAGGTGGAGCTAAAGACAGCAATATCATCTAGATATGCTGCACTATAGGCTTCCAGACCTGTAAGGACTGTATTCACCAACCTCTGAAAAGTGGCAGGTGCATTCTTCAGACCATAGGGCATCACCACAAATTGATAATGCCCACTAGGGGTTGAGAATGCTGTCTTTGGCTTTGCATCATCAGCTAGTCTGATCTGCCAGTAGCCAGCTGTCAGGTCAAATGTGCTTAGATACTTGGCTGAGGCCAAAGTGTCTATTAGCTCATCTGCCCTTGGTATTGGATGGGCATCAGTCCTAGTGACTGCATTGAGACCCCTGTAGTCCACACAAAACCTCATCTCTCTTTTCCCACCATTGGTGTGAGGTTTTGGCACAAGGACCACTGGACTAGCCCAAGGGCTATCTGAGGGTTCAATAACTCCCAAATCCAACATCTTCTGGACTTCTGTCCTGATACAGTCCCTGACATGGTCAGGTTGCCTATAAATCTTATTTTTAATAGGCAGACTGTCCCCAGTGTCCACTTCATGAGTGCACCAGGTAGTCTGACTGGGTGTCAGTGAGAATATGTGTCTGAACTGATTGAGCACCTGTCTGCAATCAGTCTGCTGCTGGGTAGTGAGGCTGCCTGCCAAGGCTACACCATCCACTGACCCATCACCAGGGTTCTGTGAGAGCAGGTCAGGGAGTGGGTCACTCTCTTCCTCCTGTCCCTCATCAGTAGCCATGAGCAAGCCCATGTCTGCCCTGTCCACATATGGTTTTAACCTGTTGACATGGAGAACCCTGTGGGGACTCCTGGGTGTTCCTAGGTCCACCAAATAGGTAACCTCACCCTTCTGTTCAACAATGGTATGGGGTCCACTCCATTTGTCTTGGAGATCTGCTGGGGCCACTGGCTCCAACACCCACACCTTCTGTCCTGGCTGGTAAATAGTCAGTACAGCCTTTTGGTCATGCCAGGCTTTTTGAAGTTCCTGGCTAGCCTCAAGGTTTTTAGTTGCCTTTTTCATATACTCAGCCATCCGGGAGCGGAGACCAAGTACATAGTCCACTATGTCTTGCTTTGGGGGCTTGAGAGGTAACTCCCATCCTTCTTTCACCAAGCACAATGGACCCCTGACAGGGTGACCAAACAAAAGTTCAAAAGGGCTGTAGCCAACCCCTTTTGAGGCACCTCCCTGTATGCAAATAAAAGGCAGGGCAAGAGTATGTCCCATCTTCGCCTAAGCTTTTCTGGGAGCCCTTTAATCATGCCCTTCAAGGTTTTGTTGAATCTCTCAACTAAACCATTGCATTGTGGGTGATAGGGTGTGGTGAACTTGTAAGTCACTCCACACTCCTTCCACATTGCTTTTAAGTATCCAGACATAAAGTTAGCACCCCTGTCTGATACAACCTCCTTAGGGAAGCCCACTCTTGAGAAAATTCCCAGGAGGGCTCTTGCCACCACAGGTGCTGTAGTGGTCCTAAGGGGAATAGCCTCTGGGTACCTGGTGGCATGATCCACTACCACCAGGATAAACCTGTGCCCAGATGCTGTTTGGGGAACCATGGGACCAACAATGTCAAACCCCACCCTTTCAAAGGGAACCCCCACCACAGGTAGTGGTATCAGGGGGGCCTTTGTAGTGCCACCTGCCTTGCCACTGGCCTGGCAGGTAACACAGGAGCGACAAAACTCCTTGGTGTCTTCAGACATGTGGGGCCAGTGAAAGTGAGGGACAATTCTGTCCCAAGTCTTGTTCTGGTCCAGGTGACCTGCTAAGGGAATATCATGGGCTAGGGTCAATAGGAAGCCCCTGAACTTCAGAGGTATAACCAACCTCCTGGTAGCACCAGGCTTGGGGTCTCTACACTCTGAGTACAAGAGTCCATCATCCCAATACACAGTATGGGGACCACTAGCATTCCCAGCAGCCTCAGCAGCAGCTTGCTGTCTGAGGGGTTCAAGAGAGGGGCAGCTCTGCTGCTCCTGGCTCAGATCTGCCCTGGAAGGGCCCCCTGTCCCCAAGAACTCAACCTGATCAGGTTCAAGCTCCTCTGGGACAGTTCCTTCCTCAGGACTGAGATCATCCCCCTCAAGGGACTGATCTTCCTTCTGAGCCAAGGGGGAAGGCACTGCCTTTACCCTACTACTCCTCTTCTTGGAGGGCACTTGGTCCATTATTCCAGAATCCAAGGCCTGTTCAGTGTTAGACATTTTGGCTTGTGACCTGGTCACAGCAAACACATCTGCAGGGATCCCCAGCATTTCTGCATGGGTCCTGAGCTCCACTTCTGCCCAAGCTGAAGTTTCTAAGTCATTGCCAAGCAAGCATTCAACGGGTAGGTCTGCACTTACCACAACCTTCTTAAGGCCAGTTACCCCTCCCCAGGAGAAGTTAACAACTGCCAGAGTATGGTCTGTTCTGACGTTGCTACCATTGGTCACTTGGTACATTTCACCAAGTATAATCTGCCCAGGATTCACAAGGTCTTGTGTCACCATGGTGACACTTGCCCCTGTGTCCCTAAATGCCAAAGCCTCTCTTCCATTGATTAAGGGCTGTTGTCTGTACTTGCCCAGATTACTGGGACTCACAGAGGAGGTCATATCCATGCCTCCATCACAGACTAGGACAGCCTGAGTGAGTTCTCTGACTAGGTCAGAGCTCATCTCTTTACCCAGGGTCAACCCTACTAAACCCTTGGCTTGTGTAGTCCCACCACCAACTGTAACTGCACTAGGGGAGCAGGTGCCTTAGGGGCATTGGTGGGGGCTGGAGTAGAGTCTTTGGACTTGGTGCAATCACTGGTCCAGTGGGTCTTTTGCTTACAGACCTTGCACCATGGTTTCCTATGGCCTTTCCCTTTGGTAGACTGTGAATCCCCACCTGAAGAAGATTTTTGGGGGCCTTGTGAAGACTTTTGATCTTTACCCTTCTCCCCACCCTTATCAGAGGTTTTCGAATCTTGCTTCTTAGGGTCACCACCTTGGTTCTGTACCTTCTGCTTCACCCTGGTTCTGACCCATTTGTCTGCCTTCTTTCCCAATTCTTGGGGAGAGGTCAGATCAGAGTCTACCAGGTGCTGATGCAACAGCTGATTTTGACAGTTATTAAGAATCTGCTCCCTCATGATCAGATTGTACAATCCTGTGAAGTCACATACCTTACTGCCCAATAACCAACCTTCCAGAGCCTTGGCAGAACAATCGACAAAGTCCACCCAGTCTTGAGTCTGTGCTTTTTGGGTATCCCTGAACTTTAACCTGTATTGTTCAGTGGTTAGGCCAAACCCATCAATTAGAGCACTCTTCAAGACTTTGTAATTATCAGCATCCTCCTCTCTAACAGTGAGGAGCTTGTCTCTACCTTTGTCTGCAAAGGAGAGCCACAAGATTGCTGCCCACTGCTCCTGAGGGACCCTCTGAACTTTACAGGCCCTCTCTAGCACAGTTATCCATTTGTGGATGTCATCCCCACTCTGGTAGGGAGGGACAATCTTGCTCAGGTTTCTATGGTCATAAGACCTTTCCCTATCTTTGGGGAAACTGCTGCCACCATGGGACTCTAGTCCCAACTTTTGTCTCTCTCTATAGAGATCTAGGGACTCCCTGTCTATAGCCAATTGCTGTTTTCTGAGTTCAAGCTGGGCTTGCTCATACTGAATCAGTCTCTTTCTCCTCTCATGAGAGGATTCCCTCCTATGAGAGGAGACAGAGGTCCCTATTGAGGTGTCAGAGTGGTTAGACTCCTGAGAAGGAGACCTAGACCTTCTGGGCACACTCAGAACTCTTCCTGGGGGACAAAGGGGAGGTCAGTCTGATCCTCCCCTCCTCCTCCACAGGAGGAATTGGGTTTTCCAGGACAAGGTCATTTTCACCTTCCTGGCCAGTTTCAGAGGGGGGCCTGGGTTTCTTCACCCCTGGCCCCTTCCTCATCTTCTGCCCCACCCTCTTTGCCTACCCCTTCAGACCCTATGGGCCTGCTGAGATCATCAGCTAGTAACACCTCCCTGAGGTGTTGGGTGCTGGCACTTTTGCCTGCCTTCAACTTCCTAGTATTGCATAATGCTCTCAATTCCAAGAATGGGAGTTTATCATACTTGGAGGGAAGAAGCCCACTGGCTTCTGGCAAGGACTCACTGGGTCCTGGCTTTGAAGACATTACTAGTGAGGTGTGGTGTATGCACTACCTACTCTAGTGTGGCCTACTAAACTCTCTTGAGTTGTAGAAAGGGTGTGCTATCCCTTAACACACAACTCTAAGTTCAGTAGAACTTACTGTATTAGTAAGCTTGATTTATATGTACCTTAGGTACCCTTAGTGGTTTTCAGTTGATCAATTCAATTGAGATTATCTGGTAAAACAATAGCAAGCTGGAATCCCACACGCTGCACACCAATGTGAGAAGTTGGCCTGGCATATGCTGTCCACTATTTGTAGTGGGCACCTTGCACCAGTCCAAACAACCCCTTATTGGAGATAGGTTAAAGACAACCTTTATTGAAAGCTATCCTAATGGTAGCTATGGAGGGCAGCCTTCAGGCTAAGTCTTGAAGGAATGTAAAGCAGCTTGTTTTACCAGTCTATAATCTCTTGAGTGACCAAATGAAAGAGGACCACACCAGGTATATATTCAAAATATATGTATTTATTACTAAACACACCCCTCTAGTCTCTTTATGAGGCTAGAGTTCGAAGTACATAAATTATAAGTTAGTTATCTACAGTAATAGCACAAATACACGTTTGAGCCCCAGGGGCGTACCAAACCATATACCAATAAAGTGGTATAAGAACCACGACTGAGCTAGACACAAGGCCTAGAGCCTGTAGAAGTGCTTGGACCACAAGGAACCACCCAAGGTAGTGACACAGGGGACCCACGGGGGACGCGTGCAGTGTATGAACACAGCCGCGAATCGCCGTTAACTTCTATGGGGAAAGTCGCGATTAGAATTTAAAAGAAAAGGGACACTTAGAGGAGGACTTGGAGCAAACCCTTTGAGAACTAGGCTGTTCTAGTGTCAATACCCCCGGGAGCACCGGAGTACTCGAGTTACCTCACCCAGGGAAGCCGGGTGCATAGGTGTCTTTCGGGGTCGGGTTTCGTCGTCGCTTTCAATGGCGATCTGCTGCAAAGTGCTGCTGGCGGCCAAGTCGAAAGTGTTCGGGTGGATCCAAAGGTGGATCGAAGTTCTGAAGAACCTGAAAGCAGAGGGGACAGAGTCTGGGTCACTAGCCAGTGACCAGGAAGGCGATGAGCAGATGCCCACCAATGTCGAGTGCTTCAGGGAGGTTGATGGTCATCTTGACTCTTCAGCCACGAGGTCCAGGAGGCGTCGACGATGACCAGGAGCTGGATTCGAGCTGTCCCACGAAGTTTGTCGATTGCAGGGGTATCGGCGACCGGATTGGACCCAACAAGCCTTGGCAACGGCAAGTCTCGTGGAAATAGAAGAAGGACAATGTTGCAGACCAGCAAGGTCTGTGGGACTCACCCAGCAAGGGTAAGTCAGGGCTCACCTGGAGCAACCAGGGAGCCCAAGCAGAAAAAGATTGACCTTCGGGAGGGCCTACTAGCCAACGGACTAGCGACCGCGAAGGATCCTCGAGTCGATGCACGTGGAGCTGGCTCACAGGACACTCGTGGAGTGGAGGCCAGTGATCCTCGGTGCAGTTGGTGCTGGAGGCTGGGGCTACTCGAAGCCCAAAGCACGACTTCGTGGGAGACCCAGAAGAGGATGCACTTGCAAATGCGATTGGTGTCCAGGGGTCACGGTTCCACGTTACCCACGACAGCTACGGGCCTCAGCTTTGCTGGGGACTCAGGGCAGCCTTGGCAAAGTCTGGAAATCCATGTCTGGTGATGCAAAGACTTCGGTGTCCGAAGGGAGCTTCAGCGATGCAGACCGGACAATTGCTTCTTTGGTGCCTGCCAAGCAGGGGAGTCACTCCTTGACCCCAAGGGAGATTCTTCAGTCCTCTAATCTTGAAGTAGAGCGTCGAAGGTCCAGGATTCTGTATCAGAGTTTCGTCCAGGTAAATCTAAAGTCTTAAGGACTGGGGTCCCATACTTATACTAAGGTAGGGGGTTGGACATACTCTGTGGCCCCACCTATGGGAGGGTCAGGGCAGAGGGGTGGTTACACCCCTTTCCCTTTGTCCAGTTTCACGCCAGAGCAGGGGCTGGAAGCCCCTGAGCCGGTTTGAACTGGGTTATGCACAGGGACACCAAATGTGCCCCCAGTGCAGGACTTCAAAGCACCAGAGAGTGCTCCCGCCCAGCCCCAATACACACTATCCTGTCTGGGGAGGTGGTTACACCTCCCTGGGACAGGAAACCTATTGTCCAGGCCTCCCCTGCCGGAGTTTCGGTCAGCAGCAGGAGGCCAGACTCGTGTCTGTGGCAGCGGCATCCATTTTGTGATGCCAGGGCTCTGGAAAGTCAGTACCGGGTATACCGGTGTGTACATGTCTTTCCCTCTAGAAGGGTGGAATGCTACCCCCGCCGCCAGAACTGGCGGGGGGTAGTATTCCAAGATGTTTGACACCAAACACGACATGTTTCCGTGCAGCCATCCCAAAGTTAGCATTTAACGCGAGGTTATAATGCGCTTAAGAGTATATGGTCGGGCTGCACTACAAACAGCATCAGAGAAGGGTCTCCGAACGCTGCAGAGGGGCCCTGCTCATGCAGGGGCACCCTCTCACATAGGATCCACGCACTCTGCCTTCAGGATTGATAAGGCCTGCCATAGGAGTGACTTATAGGTTTATATGTGTGTATGTATGTAGTGATATAGGTAGCCTATATCACAGTAAGGGGTGCGTGCACCACCTTACTCAGGCTGCAGTAGCAGACCTGTGGTGTCAGTTTGGATGGCCTTCCAGGGGTGGCACAATACATGCTGCAGCCCCTGGTAGGCCTCTGAGGTACCTATGCCCTGGGTACATAGTATACCATATACTAGGGACTTATAAGGGCACTCCAGATTCAATCAGAGATGTGCCTAAGGCACATGGAAACCATTTTAGAGAGGAAGCAGCTAGGCTGGGGTTCTGATTAGCAGGGCCCCAGCCAGACTAAGGTCGAAAAACAGTGAAGCATCAGCAAAAAGTGGGGGTACCCATGTGAAGCAGATCCTACTCTTCCACACATACAGTTCTAAGGTTAGTACTTTTGGGGGCATATTCTCAAGAACGTGTGCTAACCATCGCAAAAGTGACTTAACGCAACCCTCAACATCGCAGTCCATCGCAGGACATTTACGCCGTGTTAACCAAGTATTCACAACACGGTGGTACCATGTGATAGTCTCCAGATAACGCGCCAACTGACCGCGTTAAAATCAACGCCACGCCGCAAAAATGCGAAACACCACCGCCGAAAAAGCTGCGATGAGGCCGAATGTGATACAAAAAGCAGCGAAAACCAGCGGCAGGCCTGTAAATCCCACGCATCTGGCGGGAAAATGCACCATAGAAGCAACAAAAACAACACACCAGAAACAATGCAAAGTGCGTAGCAACATGGATGCACCTTGACCCAGCGCAGAGGCCAACGCAAACCCCACAAGCCCCACAGACCACCAGCAAGGACCAACTGGGTCGGGGAAGGCCAAGGAGAAGAGGGAGAGGAAGATGGGGTGTAGTCCGTAGGAAAACAAGACCAGCGTCACGGATGTGACAGAACACTACCAGCAACTGACCCACATTCAGACCACCTTGAATGCAGCCGGAGTGCCGAGGAGGCCAATGGAGGAGGCCAAGAGGCGCTGGCATGACGTGAAAACCTAAACCAGGCCCAAAGCCGCTGCCAACAGGAAGGCAGCTACGGCGACAGGAGGTGGGAGTCCTGCGCCACAGGAGGAGCTGGAGGAAATGGAGGCCAGCCATCAGTGTGGAGACGGTGCAAGGAGGTGGGAGTACGGACACAGCTCGAGAGGACCTGACACAACAACAACAGGGTGAGTAACAAACAGGTCCTGGGCAGACGGGGGGAGATGGGCACAATGGCACACATGCACAACAACGTCTAGCACACTGCACACCCACAATAACCCAGGGTCATGTCCCCGATCCCCGTGGCACACTGCAGCACACACACATGGCAAACACAGCACATCCCATGACAATGTGGCACAAAGTGCAATACCGACACTGCAGAACAGGGGACACAACTGGGTCCGCCCATGCGCAGAAACAGGCCAATCACATTTGACAGAGCAGGGAACTGTGAGATGCATATGTACGGGTACAACCTCACAACAGTCATGTAGTCCAAATGTCCACTGTCCCCCCTCAAATAGCCAGCGCCGCCCAAAGAGCCACAATGTACATTGTCACACAGTCTGCATGTCTACAAGAACAATGCGCCAACATAAATGCCAACACAATGTCAACATGCATCTCACCTTCACATTGCAGAGGGACAAACAACACCTCCAGCAGGTCAGACGAGACAACCCATCAGTGATGCAGGACACGACCAACACACCTTCGACACCTACGCCCTACAACAGCCCATGGACATCCCACGCAAACCACCACCAGGACCAGGGCAGACAAGCTACTTTGAGGAGAACCCAGCCCCTGCAACAGACCACACAGCATGAAGCACACGCAAGCAAGGCTGGCCCACAACACTTCACCGACCCACACATGGCACCCCAATGCCAGGTGTCAGAACGCCAAAAGGAGGTGGCCGAACAGGTGCGGGTGTGGTTCGAACCCATGGAAGGTGAACTAGATCACATACGTGGGCGTCAATCACCCTTCAGGGACCACCTACACCCCACAAAGTAGACCCACACTGCCATAGAGACACACGCAGATATCATGTTGAACTGGCTATGGGCACGTGCGCCTGACCCCTTTATTGGCAGGGCCACATGTACAGTGACGCCTGTGTTGGATGTGTGTGGGGTGAGCATCAGCCAGCCCGCACGGAGTGCTCAGTGCTGGCAACAACTTGAACATTGGACACCAGTGCAATGGAAACAGAAAACACATGCATAACAGAGTCAACTGCTGAGCAACATGGAGGGAGCCGGAGCAAGTACAGAGGCACCCAACATACAAACAGAAGTGTCCGTGAGTTGCAGTGCACTGAGGTTGGGGCACTAGAGCTGTGCGCGCCCATGTGATGAAAATAACTTGGATTGTGTCCATTCAGGATATTCCTGATGCAGATGCAGTGGGGTGTGTGAGACCTGCAGCAACTTCCTCATCAACGTCCCAGGTCTCCCACACTGCCTAAGGTGACATTGCTGCGCAACATCTCCACATCACAAAACACAATCAGTAATGGTCCATTGGTTGCGGTGCACTGAGTCAGTGGCACCTGGAGTGCTGAGCAGGGGATCAGGCAGATGATGGCATCCACGACAGGTCTGAGCAACTCCGTCAGTCTGCCAGTACCACTGTCTCGACTCTGGCAGATGGTGGTTGGAGTTGGCCCTGGCGATGGTGGCGTGTGCCTCCAGCGGTGATGGGACGTCCGGGCCGGTCAGGACTCAATTTGATGTGTGAGCCCTGGTGGTCCGCAGTTGAGGCCGGAGGCAGCGGACAGCACAGGGCCACATGCACATGGCGTCGATGACCCCAAGACCACCGTCACAGAGGTCATCCAATATTCACTCAGACAGGGTCCCGGACTTGAGCTGCACAGAGTTAGTGGCCCCGGGTGCATAGCGGCAGGCACAGACACACCGCCACGGGATGGTGACTTGCGGTCCAATGAGGTAGGGCCACGCAGACTGAGCGGGTCCTCGTCGATGTCGGAGGTGGATGTCGCGGAGTGTTTCGGGGGACAGTGGAAGGTGTTCTTCCAGGGCATGATGCAGGGGGCAGAAGCTATCCGGAAGCAGCAAATGGAGGAGTGGAAAGCGACTGCCTCCTTGCCACCACCAATTTGGTATCAGCTGCATGAGGATGAAAACCACCCCCTAGTCCATAGACTCAAACGCCACCAATGTACGACCAGAGAGTGTCAATGAATGTCGGGGAATATACTTAGTGGCACCGGGGCTGAGAGGGGATGCAGTCTGCGATGATGCCGGTACACTGATATGAACTCCGGCATTGAGGATTCTAGACTCTGTGACCTACTGGACCGCAGTGTAGGCCGGAGGCAGCGGTCAGCAATGGGCCACAGCCACGTGTTGTAGGCTCGCGATGCACAGAGTTAGTGACATCAGGGCAGTTGTCGGTAGTGTTCGATCACCTCCGTAATGATGGTCCTTTTTTCCTCCCAACTGCAACGCGTCATCCTCATATGCCTCTCCTTGCGTGCAATGATTCCTACTCTGCCTTTGAATAATCGATGTTCAGTTCCAATTCTGTGACCTACTCGAGCGCAGTGTAGGCCGAGAGCAGTAGTCCGCGTGGGCCCACAGAATCTTGCGGCTGTGATGTAACACTAAGACCTGTTGGCACCACATCCAAGGGTGTATAGTGACATACACTCAGCCATGATTTATGTGCTCTGCCATGGTGTAATCAAGACTCAGTTCCAAATGTGTGACCTACTTGTCCGCTGTGCATGCCGGTGGAGTACGTCAATGTGAAAGGAATACTGTGGGCCTGTGTTGTGGAGGCCGTGATGGTCTGTGGAGGCTGCCAAGGTCGCAGGCCTTGGTCTTGGAGATTGCACCGGCACGTGGTGGGCCCTCATCGACACACGCCGGTGTCGGAAGGTGGGCATTAAGGCCTGGGTGCGCAGGGGCGGGCAGGACTGATTCAGGGACCAGCATCCCGGGGTGCAGCAGGCGCCAGGATTGCTGGCAACACCGCTCACGGCGTCAGCCTCGTGGCAGGGTTAGGGGAGCCACCCTGGCAGAGACGTTGGGCATTCCGGAAGAGGACCACGCCCAGGGTTACGTGCCTTTTATTCACACCCCTACGCTGGCCTGGCTTACGCGAGGCCAGCCCACTCGACTCACGCTTATGGGGGGGACGTCACAAGCTACATTTCCGCGACTTCCCCACTGGCTGGGGTGACATGGTTGTGTCCACTGTCCACTACACTCCAAACACCAGCGGTGTGTGTCGATATGGATATGTGTGTGGTCTGAATACTGCAGTCTGGCCAGCACATCCACGCCACACTTGGCATTGTGTACATTCTCATTCATCAGTCCCTTGCCTCCTTCGCACATGCCTGGTCCCCACCTCTTCCGACATTCTGCTATTGTGTGTCCGAGGTGCCATGCCGTAGATGGCTCATGTACATGGCTGGGCCAGGTTCCCACAGTGAGTTGTGCTGTCGTGTCTGGTGGGTGTGCATGTTGTATGTGAGCTTGTGACGTGTGCATTTCCTGTGTTGTGTGTTGCATGATTGTGGAGTTGAGGTGTGTGGTGTGTGCATTTGGTATTGGCCAACGAGCAGTGCATTTCCATGGGTGCCATCCTGGTGGTGCACGTTGATGATGGACTGTCGAGAGGTGCAGGTATCATGCACACTGCCTGGGTGTTTGGAGGCGTCGTTGGCGGGGATTCCACGGTAGTCCACTATTGCCTGCACATTGGTGGGATCCATGCACTTTCTGTTGCGCTTATTGTGTGCAGTGTCGCAAGGGGCCACTAGTAGGACATGTGTGCAGTCACTTGCCCCCTGACACGTGCGGAAAGCCAGCTGTGGCGTACATGCCTTGCTTGGTCTCCAGCTGTTCCTGCGCAGTGTGTGTGAGGTATGGATGTTGGGGTACCAAGCTGATGGTGTCATCCATGACCGTTGTGGGGGACTTGGATTGGCCAGGCTGTGTGACTCCTCCGTCTCAGGCGGAGGTTGGTTGGAGGGTACCAGATGCCAACACGTGCAGCATGTGTTGGTACCGTCAGCCTGTGGGCTATGGTGGTCAGGATGCGGAGGAGGGTTGTCCCTTTGGGCATATATTGGGCAATGACATTCCCTGGTGTTGGGTCTGTGGAGTTGGTCCATTTTAGGAGGGTCGCTGTCTTTGTCTGCGCTGCCTCAGTGTTGGTCCGGGGGGGGCGGTGGGTGTCCGGGGGGGGGTGGTGGCGGTGGGTGTTGTTGCCCTCTCGGGGCTCCGGGATGCATGGTGAGTAGCTCCATGGCATCTGTTGCCCTTCAGGTGTGCCTCTGGGCTGGGCTCCATTTTGTGGTGCAGGCTGTGCTCCGACTTTGCACCAGGTCAGGGCAGGTGTTAGTTTCCTGCTGCTAACGCGCCTTATTGCCTGTTTTGTGGTTTTATCGCTGATCGGGCTGGTCGTTGAGAATGTTGAGGTGTGGTGTTGTTGCAGGTTTTTGCTCGGGAACACATACTCCGCATCTCATTAGCGATAGTTGCAGGGGTCATCTGTGGCGATGCTTTTTGCGGGTCCTTTTGCAGGAAAACTGGTGTTATAGGCTGTTAGCACCAGCTTGTGAATGTTGCGATACATTTACCTCGACTTTGGCTGCGATGAAGTGCCGTTAACTCGGCGATAGCTCCTTGAGAATATGCCCCTTGGTTTTTTAAAGTTTGGAAAACATATCACTTTTGCATGCAATTATGCACTATTGAAAGTAATGGGAAAGAAATAGAAAAAGGCATATAAAATCAGGCAATGTTTCATGAAGTTCACCTTCTCATTTTAGGTCAATGTCGGGACCAGGTCTAAAGTTTCAGCAGGAGAAGTTCGGGAGCATCCCAGATCACCGAGAGCAGAATGCTGAGGGTCTTGGAAACTGGCGCACAAAGACGAAGGGAGCCACTTGAAAGTACACTGCACAAGAGGACTTACAGGTAAATCTGGTGATTCTCCTCAGAGGGAGGAGGTCGCAAGGGCTTGGGGACCACAGGAGCATAGCTGGTTAGACAATGCCAGAGCCAGTGGGGCCGGGTGCAGGGTGAACAGGTCAGCCAGGAGTTGTGCGTCTTGAGATCCTCCTGATCAGGAGCAGGCAACTAGGAGAAGCGATCTCAGGATAGCTGGGCCACACATGAAGTGGGTCTCGGGTGTCTCGATGTCCCTTGATAGGTGGTTGCTTCTGGTGCTATGGAAGTCCGAAGTGAACTCTTCTACTCAGTAATTGCCATTGGGGGTCCGGTACCCCGGGTGTTGCTATGCTCAAGTCCCAGTCACCAAACTTGATGGAGAAGCAGATCTGACCCTCCAGAGCTGTTGTACCTTTTCTTGCTTTGGTGCTGCATCTAGGTCGTAGGGGAGCAGCAAGTCGACAAAGTGGACTTCACGGTATGGTGCCTTCTGTGTGCAGGGGAGTGATACCTTCATTCCAAGGGAGCTTCTTGGCAATTTCTTGAAGTCTGAAGGTGCTCCGGGGTTCTAGGAGTCCTCTCAGGTCTCAGGACGACACAGCAGCAGCGATTGTGAAGTTCTTGGAGCAGCTGTCAGGGTTTGGCAACTAATAATTTTGCAGCAGGGCTTCAGTTCTCGTGCAGCGGGTCTTCTTTATCCTGGTCTTCTCTTGTTCATCGAATCTGATGTTCAGGTCTCCGGGAGCCACCTAAATACCGTTAGGGTGTCTACACCCTCTAGTGACCACATCCTGTGGAAAGGGGCACCACCCTAACCCTGATAGGTTGTTTTTCGACCATCCCTAGATGGTGGAATTTCAGGAGCGGGGTTCCATCCACCAACCCCACCCTAAAGAAGGTGCAGGCTAAGAGGGGGCCATCTTCCTAATCTAACTAATTTTCCCACCTTACTTCCCACCAAAAGTGGAGCAGGAAATGGGGCTTGGCCTCCTCAAATATCTGGGGGTTCCTGGGTTGGATTTCAATGGTGGCATTGCCTTTGAAGCTTCCCGCCCAGGAAGGCCATCCTGTCCTGGAGGAGGTGCCCAGAGCAGTCCTTGTCTTTGTCCTCTGAGAGCGCTGACTCTCACCCCATGAGGTCAGAAATATGTTTGGTGGTGGCATACTGGCAAAAACAAGTCAGAGACCACACCAGGGTTTTGTAGGTTTTCAGGGAACCCTCTAAAAGGGTATCCTGTGTGAATTCTTTTAATAAATCCATCACTGGCATTGGTGAGGATTTATCAAGACAAGATGTTTGGTACCAAACATCTTAGAAATCAGTGAAGCCATCATTAAGCGATGAAACTCGTGTTGACAAGTATCCAGTCCATGTACTTTTTATGACTTCCCTGGTCACTTTCAACATCACAGAATACACTGGACATTGTAGAGGCATACCTGTTCATGCTTATATGTCCTCACTTAGGATATAGAGCACCCTGCCTTTAATCAATCAATCAGGTGGCTTGTAAAGCGTGCTTCATCACCCGTAAGGGTCTCAAGGCACTGGGGAGGAGCTGCTGGTCCAGCGAAGGCACTGTGGTTCACTCATAGAGCCAGGTCTTGAGGTCCTTCCTGAATTGAGGCAGTGACGGTGATTGTCTGAGATGGAGGGGCAGAATGTTCCAGGTCTTTGCTGCGAGGTAGGAGAAGGATCTTCCTCCAGCTGTGGTCTTGCGGATATGTGGGACAGTAGCAAGGGCCAGTTGGGCAGAGCAGAGGTCTCTGCTGGATGCGTGGAATGCGAGGCGGTGGTTGTGTTATGCAGGTTCAGCATCGTATAGGGCTTTGAAGGCATGTGTGAGGAGCCTTAGGGCTAAAGGCCTGCAGTAGGGGTGACTTACCTATACCTTATGCAGTTTATGGGAGGCATGGCCATGTCGACTCTTTGGGATTCTCTGCACGAACACACGCAGCCTGCAATGGTAAAGTGCATAGCCTTAGTGAGCGGTCTCTGGGGTGGCAGCCCCAGAGGACAGTCTTCAGTACCCATGCTCTAGGTACCAGAAGTACCACTAACTAGGGACTCACAGGTGTATCTGAAGTTGTGCCAATCGTGAGACAGTTTTTGTGAAGGAGATCTAGCACTCAGAACCTGGTTAGCAGGGACCCAGTGCACTTACAGTTTGAAATCACATAATGCATCAGGCAAAAAGTGGGGGCTAACCATTTCAAAAGAGGCACTTTCCTACACCTGGCTTTTCAGTTTAAAAACTGTAGGATGCTTTTGGGCACTCCGGATAATACAACTTGGGGACTGATTCTAGCAGAGATGGTTAGGGAGCTGAGATCCGTAGGGTTCCTATATTTGACACCTCAAAATATTTTTTAAAAGTACAGTTAAAGACTTTAAAGATCACTCTGAGTTTATGGTTTATAGTCATGAAGATCCTGGATATTGGTTACTACTCAGACTTTGCACTTATTTAGGATTCCCTGGGCACACCAGAGTGTTTGCGGGATAAGTCTTCCATTAAGGAGGGCCAGAATACCTTCCTGTGGGGGGGTACTGTGAGAAGTTGGCCTGGTATATGCTGTCCACTAGTTATAGTGGGCACCTTGCACCAGTCCAAACGACCTTTATTGATGATAGGTTTAAAGACAACCTTTATTGAAAGCTATCCTAGTGGTAGCTATGGAGAGCTGCCTTCAGGCTAAGTCTTGAAGTAGTGTAAAGCAGCTTGGTTTACCAGATTATAACCTCTTGAATAACTAAATGAAAGGAGAACATCACAAGATATATATAAAATATATGTATTTATTTCTAAACACTAACTAGTAATCCCTTTATGAGATTAGAGTTCAAGATACACTTATATCACAGTATTAAAACGACAATAAATAGCACAATACACAGTGGGCTCCAGGGGGAGACCAAACCATATACTAAGAAAGTGGTATAAGAACCATGACTTGACTAGGCACAGTGCCTAGAGCACGTAGAATTGCTGGGACCCCAAGGAACCACCCAAGGTAGTGACACAGGAGACCCACGGGGGACGTGTGCAGTGTGAGAACACAGCCGCGAGCGCCGTAGCATTTAATGCGGAAAGTCACGGTTGGAATTTTAAAGTTAAAGGACACTTAGGAGAGGACTTTGAGCAAACCCCTTTAGACTTAAGGGTTTCTAGGGCCAACACCCACGGGAGCACCGGAGTACTCGAGTTACCTCACCCAGGGAAGCCGGGTGCATAGGTGTCAAAAGGTGTCGGGAATCGTCGTCGTTTTCAATGGCGATCTGCTGCAAAGTGCTGCTGCTGTGAAGGAGAAAAGTGTCTGGTGTGATCCAAGCCTGGATCGAAGATGTGAAGAACCTGAAAGCAGAGGGGACAGAGTCTGGGTCACTAGCCAGTGACCAGGAGCGGAGCAATCGAATGTCCACCGATGTCGGGTGCTTCAGGTGCGAAGAGGTGAAGCTTGACTCTGGGGTCCCGGAGACGTCGACAACAACCAGGAGCCGGATTCGAGCTGTGCCACAAAGGATGTCGAGTGCTGGGGTGTCGGTGATCGGATTGACCACAACAAGCCTTGGCAGCAGCAACCCACGCAGGAAAAGAAAAGATGCTTCTATGCGGACCAGCAAGGTCCTGGGGACTCCCCAAGCAATGGAGAGTCAAGGCACGTCTGGAGCAACCAGGGAAGCCCAATAAAAGTTAGAGTTGCCTTCTTGGGGACCCACAGGTCAATGGACCAGGGATCGCAAAGGGACCTTGAGAGGAATCACAAAATGGCAGCCCACGGAACACTTGTTGAGTGTAGGCCAACAATATTCGGTGCAATTACTGCTCGGGATCAGGGCTACAAGTAATCCAAAGCTCAGCCTCAGGGGTTGCCGGAAAGCTGATGCTTCTGCAAATGGTCGCGGTGTCCAGTGGTTCGGGTTGCACGGTCTCCACGAGGGATACGGGCCTCAGACTTGCTGTGGGCGCAGATCAACCTCAGAGACCTAGGAAAACCCACCTCCTGTGTGGCAATATTCTTCGGAGTCCGTCAGAGATGCCAACCGGTCAGTTGCATTTAAGGTGCCTGCCTTGCAGGGGAGTAACTCCTTTACTCCAAGGGAGATTCTTCAGTCGTCCAGCGTCGTGCAGATCGTCGAAGTACTTGGTTTCTGGTATCAGAGTTTAGTCCAGGTGTAATCTAAAGTCCTGTAGTCAGGGTTTCCTACTTTATACCCAAGGAAGGGGTTGGACAAACTCTGGGGACCCACCTATGGGAGGGTCAGGAAAGAGGGGTGGCTACACCCATTTCCTTTGTCCAGTTTCACGCCAGAGCAGGGGCTGTGTGCCCCTGCAACCGATTTGAGCTGGACTATGCATAGGGACACCAAATGTGCCCCCAGTGCAGACTTCAAAGCACTCTGAGAGTGCACCCACCCAGCCCCAATACACTAAAGCCTGTCTGGGAGGTGGTCACACCTCCCTGTGACAGGAAACCTATTGTCCAGGCCTCCCCTGCCGGAGTTTCGTCCAGCAGCAGGAGGGCAGACTCGTGTCTGTGGCTGCAGCATCCATTTTGTGATGCCAGGGCTCTGTTAGCTGGCACCGGGTATACCGGTGCTGTCATGTCTCTCCCCCTAGAAGGGTGCGATCATACTCCCACACCAGTTACTGGTGTGGGGGTATGATTCCAAGGTGTTTGACACCAAACACGACAGTTTTCCATGCAGCCATTCCAAAGTTAGCATTTACCGTTTGGTTATAATGCACTTAAGAGTATATGGTCTGGCTGCATCACAAACAACCCCGGAATAAAGATTCTGAAAGCTGCAGAGGGGATCTGCTCATGCATGGGCACCCTCTCACATGAAACCCAGCACCCTGCCTTCAGGATTATTAAGGCCTGCCATAGGGGTGACTGATAGGTTTACATGTGCAGTGATATGGAGAGATATAGGGCACCTATATCTCAGTAAGGGGTGGATACACCACCTTACACAGGCTGCTGTAGCAGGCCTGCTGTGTCATTTTAAAAGGCTTCCCAGGGGTGGCACAATACATGCTGCAGCCTCTGGTGGGCCTCTGGGGTACCTATGCCCTGGGTATATAGTATACCATATACTAGGGACTCACAAGGGTACCCCAGAATCCAATCTGGAGTGTACCTAAAGTACATACAATCAATTTAGAGTAGAAAGCAGATAGACTGGGGTCCTGATTATCAGGGCCACAGTCTGGCTAAGTCGAAAAACAGTGAAACATCAGCAAAAAGTGGGGGTAACTATAAGAAGCAGATCCTACTCTCCTACACAACCCCCCCCCCCAATGTCAGGGCATTAAACTAACCTTGACCAGTTGAGTCTTCATGTTCTAAGTGGAAATATCTGTAGAGTCCATCTGTATTGGCATGGTTACTCCCAGGTCTATGTTCCACTGTCTAGTCCATCCCCTGTAGGGAAATGGACCACCTCAATAGTTTGGGGTTTTCACCCTTCATCTGTTTTAGCCATAAGAGGGGCTTATGGTCTGTCTGAACAATGAAGTGAGTGCCAAACAAGTATGGCCTCAGCTTCTTCAAGGCCCAAACCACAGCAAAGGCCTCCCTCTCAATGGCTGACCAACGTTTCTCTCTGGGGGTCAACCTTCTCCTAATAAAAGCTACTGGCTGATCCTGACCTTCATCATTCAATTGTGATAACACAGCCCCTACCCCCAACTCAGATGCATCTGTTTGGAAAATGAATTGCTTGGAGTAATCAGGACTTTGGAGAATGGGAGCAGTGCACATGGCCTGCTTCAGGTCATCAAATGCCTTTTGACAGCTAACTGTCCACTGAACTTTCTTTGGCATTCTTTTAGAAGTTAAGTCATTCAAAGGGGTCACTATGGATCCATACCCTTTGACAAATCTTCTATAGTACCCAGTCAGGCCCAAGAAAGCTCTGACCTGAGTCTGGGTGGTTGGAGCAACCCAGTCCATGATGGTCTGGAGTTTGCTCTGCAATGGTTGAACCTGGCCTCCACCCACAAGGTGGCCCAGGTACACAACCTGACTCTGCCCTATCTGGCACTTGGTGGCCTTGATAGTTAGGCCTGCTTTCTGCAGGGCCTCCAAAACATTTCTCAGGTGGACCAGGTGATCCTCCCAGGTGGAGCTAAAGACAGCAATATCATCTAGATATGCTGCACTATAGGCTTTCAGGCCTGTAAGGACTTTGTTCACCAACCTTTGAAAAGTGGCAGGTGCATTTTTCAAACCAAAGGGCATCACCACAAATTGGTAGTGCCCACTAGGGGTAGAAAATGCTGTTTTGGCTTTTGCATCCTCAGCTAATCTGATTTGCCAGTAGCCAGCTGTCAGGTCAAATGTGCTGAGAAACTTGGCTGAGCCCAAATTGTCTATGAGCTCATCTGCCCTTGGTATGGGATGGGCATCAGTCCTAGTGACTGCATTGAGACCTCTGTAGTCTACACAAAACCTCATCTCTCTCTTACCACCCTGGGTGTGAGGTTTAGGCACTAAGACTACTGAACTAGCCCAAGGGCTATCTGAGGGTTCAATCACACCCAAATCCAACATCTTCTGGACTTCAGTCCTGATGCACTCCCTGACATGGTCAGGTTGCCTGTAAATCTTATTTTTAACAGGCAGACTGTCCCCAGTGTCCACTTTATGAGTGCACCAGGTAGTCTGATTTGGAGTCAGAGAGAACATATGTCTGAACTGATTGAGAACCTTTCTGCAATCAGTTTGCTGCTGGCCAGTGAGGCTGCCTGCCAAGGATACACCATCTACTGATCCATCATCAGGGTTCTGAGAGAGCAGGTCAGGGAGTGGATCTTCCTCCTGTCCCTCATCAGTAGCCATGAGCAAGCCCATGTCTGCCCTGTCAACATATGGTTTCAGTCTTTTTACATGGCGCACCCTGTGGGGGCTCCTGGGATGTCCAAGGTCTACCAGATAGGTAACCTCTCCCTTCTGTTCAACAATGGTATGGGGGCCACTCCACTTATCTTGGAGGGCTGCTGGGGCCACAGGCTCCAACACCCATACTTTCTGTCCTGGCTGATAAACAGTCAACACAGCCTTTTGGTCATGCCAGGCTTTTTGTAATTCCTGGCTAGCCTCAAGGTTTTTAGTGGCCTTCTTCATGTACTCAGCCATCCGGGAGCGGAGACCAAGTACATAGTACATAGTCCACAATATCCTGTTTAGGGGGTTTGAGCGGTAACTCCCATCCCTCCTTCACTAGACACAATGGACCCCTAACTGGATGTCCAAACAGAAGCTCAAATGGGCTGTAACCAACCCCCTTCTGTGGAACCTCTCTGTAGGCAAAGAGAAGGCAGGGCAAAAGTATGTCCCATCTGCGCCTAAGCTTTTCTGGGAGACCTTTAATCATGCCCTTCAAGGTTTTGTTGAACCTTTCAACTAAACCATTGCATTGTGGGTGATAAGGGGTGGTAAATTTATAATTTACTCCACACTCCTTCCACATAGCAGTCAAGTAACTAGACATGAAGTTTTCATCTCTGTCTGATACTACCTCCTTAGGAAAACCCACCCTGGAAAAGATTCCCAGGAGGGCCCTTGCCACCACAGGGGCTGTGGTGGTCCTGAGGGGAATTGCTTCTGGGTACCTAGTGGCATGGTCCACCACCACCAGGATAAATCTGTGCCCAGAGGCTATTTGGGGGCCTAGGGGACCAACAATGTCAATCCCTACCCTCTCAAAGGGAACCCCCACCACAGGTAGTGGCATCAGGGGGGCCTTTGTAGTGCTACCTGCCTTACCACTGGCTTGACAGGTAACACAGGAGCGACAAAACTCCTTGGAGTCTTCAGACATATGAGGCCAAAGAAAGTGAGGGACAATTCTGTCCCAAGTCTTGTTTTGGCCTAGGTGACCTGCCAATGGGATATCATGTGCTAGGGTGAATAGGAAGCTCCTAAACTTCAGAAGTATAACCAACCTCCTGGTGGCTCCAGGCTTGGGGTCTCTACACTCTGAGTAAAGGAGTCCATCATCCCAATAGATCCTATGGGTACCACTAGCACTCCCAGCAGCCTCAGCAGCAGCTTGCTGTCTGAGGGGTTCAAGAGAGGGCAGCTCAGTTGCTCCTGGCTCAGATCTGCCCTGGAAGGGCCCCCTGTCCCCAAGAACTCAACCTGATCAGGCTCAAGCTCCTCTGGGACAGTTCCTCCTTCAGGACTGAGATCATCTCCCTCAAGAGACTGATCTTCCTTCTGAATCGGGGGGAAGACACTGCCTTAACCCTACTGCTCCTCCTCTTGGGAGGCACCTGGTCCATTATTCCAGAATCCAGGGCCTGTTCAGTTTTAGACATTTTTTCCTGTGACCTGGTCATAGCAAACACATCTGCAGGGATGCCCAACATTTCTGCATGGGTCCTGAGTTCAACTTCAGCCCAAGCTGAACTTTCCAAATCATTTCCAAGCAAGCATTCAACAGGGAGGTCTGCACTTACCACAACCTTCTTAGGGCCAGTTACCCCTCCCCAGGAGAAATTAACAACTGCCAGGGAATGGTCTGTCCTGACATTGCTAGCATTGGTCACTTGGTACATTTCACCAAGTATGATCTGCTCAGGGGCTACACGATCTTTTGTCACCATTGTGACACTTGCTCCTGTGTCCCTGTATGCCAAAGCCTCTCTTCCATTAATTAAGGGCTGCTGTCTGTATTTGCCCAGATTACTGTGACTCACATAGGAGGACATATCTATGTCTTCATCACAGATCAGTACAGCCTGAGCTGGAACTCTGACTAGGCCAGAGTCCATCTCAGATCCCAGGGTTAACCCTACTATACCCTTATTTGGAACACCACCACTTGGAGCTGAACTAGGGGGAACAGTTGCCTTAGGGGCAATGGTGGCTGGAGTTGAGTCTTTGGTCTTTGTACAATCACTAGTCCAATGGGTTTTCTGCTTACAGATTTTACACAATGGTTTCTTTTGGCCTTTTCCTTTGTTAGATTGGGACTCCCCACCAGATGCAGATTTTTGGGGCCCTTGAGAAGACTTCTGGTCTTTACCCTTGTCCCCACCCTTATAAGAGTTCTTAGAATCTTGCTTCTTAGAGTCACCACCTTGGTTCTGAACCTTCTGCCTCACCCTGGTTCTGACCCACTTGTCTGCCTTCTGACCCAATTCTTGGGGAGAGGTCAGATCAGAGTCCACCAGGTACTGATGCAACAGTTGATTTTGACAGTTGTTAAGGATATGCTCTCTCATGATCAAATTATACAATCCTTTGAAATCACACACCTTACTGCCAAGTAACCAGCCTTCCAGAGCCTTAGTAGCACAATCAACAAAGTCAACCCAGTCCTGAGTCTGTGCCTTTTGGGTATCTCTGAACTTTAACCTGTATTGTTCAGTGGTTAGGCCAAACCCTTCAATCAGAGCACTCTTCAGGACTTTGTAATTGTCAGCATCCTCTTCTCTTATAGTGAGGAGTTTGTCTCTACCTTTGTCTGCAAAGGAGAGCCACAAGATTGCTGCCCACTGCTCCTGAGGGACCCTCTGTACCTTACAGGCCCTTTCCAGTGCAGTTATCCATTTGTGGATGTCATCCCCACTCTGGTAGGGAGGGACAATCTTGTTCAGGTTCCGATGGTCATGAGTATGATCTCTACCTCTAGGGACACTGTTGCTGCCACCATGGGGCTCTAGCCCCAACTTTTGTGAAGCTTTCTGAAGCTCCAGGGATGCAGTGTCTAAGGCCAATTGCTCTCTCTTGATTCTGAGCTTAGCTCTCTCAAACTCAAGCAGTTGGCACTTCTTCTCATAAGAGGATGCCCTTTTATGAGAAGCAGAGGACCCTATAGAAGTACCAGAATGATTAGACTTCTGAGAAGGAGATCTTGATCTTCTTGGTAGACTATTAACCCTTCCTGGGGGAGTGAAGAGGGGGCCACTGAGGCCTTCCTCTCCTTCAGGAAGAATTAGATTTTCCAGGGGGGGATCATGTTGATCCCCCTGGCCCGCATCAGAGTCTGGGTCATAGTAGTTTTCACTACCTGGCCTTTCCTCTTCTACTGCCCCACCCAATTTGCCTGCCTCATCAGACCCTGGTGTCTTTCTGAGGTCATCTAACAGCAAAGCCTCTATGAGGCGTTGAGTGCTTGCATGTCTCCCTGTTTTCAGTCTCCTAGAGGTACACATGTTTCTCAATTCCTGGAATGAGAGATTGTCATACCTAGTGGGCAAGGAGTCACTTACTTCAGGCCTTGCAGACATTCTAGTGTGGTGTGGTGTATGCACCTACCTACTCTAGTTGGTACTGAAACTCTCTTGAGTTGCAGAAAGGGTGTGCTAAACCCTTGACACACAACTCTAAGTTCAGTAGAACTTACTGTATTCTAAACTTGATTTATATGTACCTATGTACCTATAGTGGTTTTCAGTTAGTCACTTCAAAGAGATTATCTGATAACGCAATAGCAAGCTTGAATCCAACCGCTGCACACCAAGTGAGAAGTTGGCCTGGTATATGCTGTCCACTAGTTATAGTGGGCACCTTGCACCAGTCCAAATGACCTTTATTGATGATAGGTTTAAAGACAACCTTTATTGAAAGCTATCCTAGTGGTAGCTATGGAGAGCAGCCTTCAGGCTACGTCTTGAAGGAGTGTAAAGCAGCTTGGTTTACCAGATTAAAACCTCTTGAATAACTAAATGAAAGGAGAACCCGACAAGATATATATAAAATATATGTATTTATTTCTAAACACTAACTACTAATCCCTTTATGAGATTAGAGTTCAAGATACACAATATCACAGTATTAAAACGACAATAAATATCACAATACACAGTGGTCTCCAGGGGGAGACCAAACCATATACTAAGAAAGTGGTATAAGAACCACGACTTGACTAGGCAGAGTGCCTAGAGCACGTAGAATCGCTGGGACCCCAAGGAACCACCCAAGGTAGTGACACAGGAGACCCACGGGGGACGTGTGCAGTGTGAGAACACAGCCACGAGGGCCGTAAGATTCAATGCGGAAAGTCGCGGTTGGAATTTTAAAGTTAACGGACACTTAGGAGAGGACTTTGAGCAAACCCCTTTAGACTTAAGGGTTTCTAGGGCCAACACCCACGGGAGCACCGGAGTACTCGAGTTACCTCACCCAGGGAAGCCGGGTGCATAGGTGTCAAAAGGTGTCGGGAATCGTCGTTGTTTTCAATGGCGATCTGCTGCAAAGTGCTGCTGCAGTGAAGGAGAAAAGTGTCCGGTGTGATCCAAACCTGGATCGAAGATGTGAAGAATCTGAAAGCAGAGGGGACAGAGTCTGGGTCACTAGCCAGTGACCAGGAGCGGAGCAATCAAATGCCCACCGATGTCGGGAGCTTCAGGTGCGAAGAGGTGAAGCTTGACTCTGCAGCCACGGGGTCCCGGAGATGTCGACAACAACCAGGAGCAGGATTCAAGCTGTCCCACAAAGGATGTCGAGTGCTGGGGTGTCGGTGATCGGATTGACCACAACAAGCCTTGGCAACAGCAACCCACGCAGGAAGAGAAAAGATGCTTCTGTGCAAACCAGCAAGGTCCTGGGGACTCCCCAAGCAACGGAGAGTCAGGGCATGTCTGGAGCAACCAGGGAAGCCCAATAAAAGTTAGAGTTGCCTTCTTGGGGACCCACAGGTCAACGGACCAGGGATCGCAAAGGGACCTCAAGAGGAATCACAAAATGGCGGCCCACGGAACACTCGTTCAGTGTAGGCCAACAATCTTCAATTACTGCTCGGGGTCAGGGCTACAAGTAATCCAAAGCTCAGTCTCAGGGGTCACCGGAAAGCTGATGCTTCTGCAAATGGTTGCGGTGTCCAGTGGTTCGGGTTGCACGGTCTCCACGAGGGATAGGGGCCTCAGACTTGCTGTGGGCAGAGATCGACCTCAGAGGCCTAGGATAACCCACCTCCTGTGTGGCAATATTCTTCAGCATCCGTCGGAGCTTGGAGATGCCAACTGGTCAGTTGCGATAAAGGTGCCTGCCTTGCAGGGGAGTAACTCCTTTACTCCAAGGGAGATTCTTCAGTCGTCCAGCGTCGTGCAGATCGTCAAAGTACTTGGTTTCTGGTATCAGAGTTTAGTCCAGGTGTAATCTAAAGTCCTGTAGTCAGGGTTTCCTAGTTTATACCCAAGGAAGGGGTTGGACAAACTCTGGGGACCCACCTATGGGAGGGTCAGGAAAGAGGGGTGGCTACACCCATTTCCTTTGTTCAGTTTCGCACCAGAGCAGGAGATGTGTGCCCCTGCAACCAGTTTGAGCTGGACTATGCACAGGGACACCAGATGTGCCCCCAGTGCAGACTTCAAAGCACTCTGAGAGTGCACCCACCCAGCCCCAATACACTAAAGCCTGTCTGGGAGGTGGTCACACCTCCCTGTGACAGGAAACCTATTGTCCAGGCCTCCCCTGCCGGAGTTTCGTCCAGCAGCAGGAGGGCAGACTCGTATCTGTGGCTGCAGCATCCATTTTGTGATGCCAGGGCTCTGTTAGCTGGTACCGGGTATACCGGTGCTGTCATGTCTCTCCCTCTAGAATGGTGGGATCATACTCCCACATCAGTTACTGGTGTGGGGGTATGATTCCAAGGTGTTTGACACCAAACACGACAGTTTTCCATGCAGCCATTCCAAAGTTAGCATTTACCGTTTGGTTATAATGCACTTAAGAGTATATGGTCTGGCTGCATCACAAACAACCCCGGAATAAAGATTCCGAAAGCTGCAGAGGGGCTCTGCTCATGCATGGGCACACTCTCACATGAAACCCAGCACCTGCCTTCAGGATCATTAAGGCCTGCCATAGGTGTGACTGATAGGTTTACATGTGCAGTGATATGGAGAGATATAGGGAACCTATATCTCAGTAAGGGGTGGATACACCACCTTACACAGGCTGCTGTAGAAGGCCTGCTGTGTCATTTTAAAAGGCTTCCCAGGGGTGGCACAATACATGCTGCAGCCTCTGGTGGGCCTCTGGGGTACCTATGCCCTGGGTGCATAGTATACCATATACTAGGGACTCACAAGGGTACCCCAGAATCCAATCTGGAGTGTACCTAAAGTACATACAATCAATTTAGAGTAGAAAGCAGATAGACTGGGGTCCTGATTAGCAGGGCCACAGTCTGGCTAAGTCGAAAAACAGTGAAACATCAGCAAAAAGTGGGGGTAACTATAAGAAGCAGATCCTACTCTCCTACAGGTACTACCCTGGTAAGCATTAAAAATTTGCACTGGGGACTCCTTATCAAGGTTCAAATATCTTCAGCTGTCTCCCTGGCTTGCAAGTGTCACTCCGGAGATTGGGGACACTTGGGAAGATGAGTCGTTATTACAGGATGTGAGGCCTAAAAGTACGGAATTTGCCATCTGGTATTGGAAGTTCTTGGATGCCGAGGATAGATAAATGGCGGCGCAACAGTCAGTATGGGAAGGAATCATACAGGGGACTGAGTTACAATTTATGAGGCAAACATCTTTGAAGTTGTTGTATTGTGTGGTCATGCCAGCTAATCTGAAGCAAAATCACTTCTTTACTATCATCAGACTATATTGGACCCCTCAAAAGATTGCAAAGTGAGTACAGGATCCGACCCCCAGATGTAGAAGGTGAGGCCATTTAAAAGCTAATGATGAGCATTTATTCTTCATTTGTCCTGGGATTAGAGGATTCTGGGAGGACATTGAGACCATTGTAAAGGACATCTTGGGGGTCAATGTCAAACCAGGGAAATCTTGGGGGTCAATGTCAAACTAAGCCTTGAGCTGGTTCTGATGGAGGTGAATATGGTTTCACGTAGACTTCTGAAAAGAGCACGGAGGGGCCTGTTGTTTTATCTCATACTTTTTGCCAGGAGAGGGATCTGCAAGCGCTGGGTGGACCTATCTCTCCCTCCTCAATAGACTGGCTTAAAGCAGTACACTGGACTTGTTGTTTGGACACTGAGGGTCAGCCCAGTGGGATTTTCACACCAGAACTGGCAGAACAAGCGGTTGTATGAGTACACCGAGGCGCCATTATGGGTGACGGGTCATTCGGCTCAGTCGGTGCGGTGGGGCCAATGCAAATGCAGCAGGTGGAGGGCCGGACAATAATTGTGTGATAGCCTGAATTTGCAGAAGCTATGGTGATATGAGGACAATAGAAAAAAAAATGACCTAAATAGGAATGATGTATTGTCTCAGAGGTAAAATCAGTTACAGGCTTATTTAAAACTTGCCTCTATTTACCAAGCCTGTCAGAGTGGCAGAGGACAATACATCAGCCACCCTGATGGACAGAAGACCACCATATTTTGAGTTCTATGCTTGCTGTATTATTGATGATCTCTGTGAATTCACAGAGTCTGTCGCCATGGCGGCTCCTGTAGGTCTCTGAAAAATTGGTGCAACTGCACCACCTTTTAAGTGGTTGTACACCAAACCATTTTGTTTTTCTAAAACAAACTACCAAAATTATTGTTTGTTTGTTAAAAAAAACTGATAGTCCCCACAACCTTAAAGTTTTTCTCCAGACAGTGGGAGTCATTTTTTTCTGTTTGTGACAACCATGTTTTACCTAACAGTGACATACAGAAAAAAAAGAACTTCACACTGGTCACCCAATTTGAATGTGTTCTCCAGATATGCCTACTCTGACAGCTGCTACTCCTTCGGCTATGGGTGAAAGGCTTCTGACGGTAAAGCCAGTGGAGGCACTACAGTTGGAAAAACCAACAATTGGACTGACTCATATTAGAGTCTTACGTAGTAACGGGGTAAAGCCAGAAACACTGGACCTGGGTAAATAGTAGTATAGAAAGGGTGGTCACAGTGACAACATGTAACAAATCACATCACCATGAACGAATCACATAAATCGAGAATTTCGATTTCAAAAGAATGTTATCATTATTTAGCATGAAAGAGAACCATCAAAAACATTTATATCTCAGGTGCTCCGCGGACAGAGTGATGGGGTTGTGCAGGGAGATGTGCTTATGTGAAGGTAAAAAGAATTGTGCAATATATGCAATCTATTTACAAAGACCTGTCTGGTCAATACAGTAGTTAAGACCAAAATACTTGCTATTGCTGTGAAACAGCCAATAAATCACTGTTATCGATGTGGATCACTATTGGAACCTCTCTGCAAATATGTGGATTTCTTTCTCAAACCCCTTGCGGAGTCCACTACTTCGTATTTAAGAGACACCATGGAGACTATTAGATTGGTGGACAATCTGCCATTTGACCCTACAAACCAACTTCTAGTAACATTGGACATTGTATCCCTGTATACGAGTATTCCCCAAGTGCCGGCATTAGAAGTCATCATGAAGATACTTGACCACAACCGGCCCAAATCCCAATGGACTTCATCATTAAGCTACTTGAAATAGCTATGAGGAAAAACTTCTTTGTTTTCCAAGGCGAATACTTCCTGCAAACGAAGGGCGTCGCCATGGGAGCCAGCTTTGCCCCGGATTTAGCCATCTTGTACATGGACGACTTTGAAAATTCCTTTATCTTCAATGAAACCAATCCACATTCCCATCATATAACGCTTTGGAAACGTTATATCGACGACATATTGATTTGGACTGGCACTGATGTGGAATTACAAATCTTTCACACATGGCTCAACAAAGAGTCGACTGACATTCAGTTTTCCTTACACTCAAGCCCCACATCAGTGGATTTTTTGGACATTCCAATCCAGCCTGAAAATGGTTTCCACTTCACCACTTTATTCCGGAAGAGCACGGAAAGAAATACCCTATTAAGGTACAGCAGTCATCACCCAAGAGGCCTAAGAGACAATCTGCCCTTTGGGCAATTTTTAAGAATTCTGATAAATTGCTCACACAAGGACGATTATCTAAAAGAATCTGGGGGTCTTCTATATCGCCTACTAGACAGGGGCTATCCTAAAGGACTTCTCAAACATGCCTGAAAAAGAGCATGGTTTAACCACAGGGAAACACTACTAACACCTAAAATCAGAACGGATATCAACAAGGATAAAATGATCTGTGTCACGACGTACTGCACTTGCAGCAATAAAATTAGGAAGATTGTGAATAATCATTGGAGGCTTATCTCAGATGACCTTGTTCTGACGGACCCGCCAATACATTCCTTCAAAGAAGCCAAGAGTATTAGAGATCATGTAGTCCGTTCTCTCTTGGACACCCCAACACAACCTTCCATCCATACGCTGTGGAATCTACCGGATATTGTGGGACACTATAAATGTGGCCAGTGCAAGGCATGTGCCATCACCATCGAGACCAAACAATTTCTGTACAAACATAATACTCTTTAACTAAAAACTCACACGAACTGTAACACTATGGATGTGATTTACGCTATCATCTGCCCATGCGATCTCATCTACGTTGGACAGACGCGACAAAATGTCAAGACCGGCATTTTGCAACACTGCAGTAGGGTGATATGTAATGTCCCGGGGGCCCCATTAGTCGAACACTTTCAAGCTTTGCAACATCCCCCCGACAGCCTTAAGTGGTTAGTTCTGGAGAAGGTCATTTTAGGCCCCAGGGGTGGGGATATAAATGCCATTTTGTGCAAGTGGATCCACTCTTTAGACACTGTTCATAATGGTCTCAATGAGTTAGATGAAACAGTTAGATAGTTGTCCTGTCTTCAAAAAGAGTGAGTCTGACTTGGGTTTGATATCATTACCCATTATTAACGTGTCCCTTCACATCGGAAATCTAGTAACATGTGGCTGATATATATAATGCCACTATTGTGCAATAACTTGTATGCTGTTTCATGTTTCATTATTAGTGTGTTTCAACACATAGGAATTCCATTAATATGAGACTGAGACATATATAATGTCACTGTGGTGCAATATCATGTATGCTGTGTCATGCTTTATTTCTTCTTTTCGAAACGGGACCTCCATGACACCATCGACTGTTACATTTAACATTACTGATGCAGGCCATTGCGTACTGTGGTTTATAATGATGTATAATGCATAATATGTACTCACATATGTGAGTTTTGCCCCCAAATTGTGCTAAGCTCATAATCCTCGTGTAACTAAAAACATGGGTTTGTTTCCATTCAGTTCAATTCAATAATCACATTTTGAATGCCCCGATTTCCAGGTTTTGTTTCCGTGGCAATACACCGGGAGATGGCCCCAGCGTCAGGGAAAGCACTTAGCGTCTGTGCTCTCAATGCACCTCCAGCCGTGTGCATGCTGACCGCCCCGCGGTCTACATTTAGACGCGAGACGAGCGGCGCTGCACTATTCGGCTCGCCTACATGGAGGACTAAGGTACGTTGGATTTCTCTCGCCCAAGCAGACTTTCAATCTCCCGCTGGGATACTTAATAGAAACATTGTTTCTAGGCAATGACATTTCCTGATTATACACTTGTTCCCTCTATTTTAGACTCAAGAACCGCCGCATACGGACGGATTCTAAATCATAAGGACTTCTTTTCCGCCCATGTTTTGGTGAAATCATTTGGTGTTTGCCTTTCCCTATTGAAGGGAGTTTTGCTAAGGTTATCTCTATATTGGGGACTAGGTTCTATTCTACGTTACTGTTCGGCTGACGGGCTTTCTCTCCATTTTCAGCACGCGCCGTTAATCTTAAATTACTGTGAGACGACTCGCCCTTTTACATTGGAGCCGGCTGGCCCTTTGATCAATTTTTCCACATCCTTCCTGTGGAATAAGGTACACATAATACTTACCTCACATGTATTATACATGGTACATGGTTCATGTCACCTTTACTAATCTCTTAATCCGTCTTACATATAGGTGGCTCCACCCCTTGTCCTGATGAAGACCCCGATCTAAGAAATAAATGCTCCTTTATCTCTTGGGGTCGAAACGTCTACTTTTCCCTACCTACCTGTACTGGCATTTTCACTTACAGTTGGATAACAGTGATTTACTGGCTGTACCACACTAAAAACACGTATTTTGATTTCGACTACTTTATTGACCAGACAGGTCTTTGTAAATAGATTGTATATATTGCACAATTCTATTTACCTTCACATGAGCACATCTCCCTGCACAACCCCATCACTCTGTCCGCGGAGCACCTGAGATATAAATGTTTTTGATGGTTTGCTTTCATGCTAAATAATGATAAATATCTTTTGAAATCGAAATTCTCGATTTATGTGATTCGTTCATGGTGATGTGATTCATAATAGAGCCAGCAGACTGAGTGTTTGGCAGACAGGGCATTCTATTACATTTGTGATTAAATTCCCTGTCCATCAAACTAGATTCTTAGTGCTAAAAGGAATAGATATGGGTCCAATTATAACCTCATTTACAGCCATAATTCTAGGTTTATGGGCACAAAAGCTTCAAGTGTGCTTAAGAGCTATCTACACAAGGATGCCTGTTAGGTGTAAAAGGTTTTGCTATGGGATAATTATATGCAATGACTGCACGAAGCAATGGGTGGAGAGTGGGAGATTGAAGGTGTGGATTCCATTGAATTTGTGAGTTTTTTTACATTCACAGGCTCCTCTCAGACTCCCTACCACACCAGAAATGGCCAGAGTTTTTCTTCAGCGAATGACCAGAGAAACTCTTCTTTCAGAATGGGAACAGGAACAGTAACCCTGGAATTTTGTGGGGGAAAGAGTTTCTACATGGCAAAATATGTTTTTCCTGTGGAGGGAACAAAGAAAAACAACGTGCATTTGCACTTTGGGCTGCCTTTCCACAATGCAGATTTGTACACTATGCACAATTACCCACTGGGGGAAACTGCTGCCTACAACAAAAAATTATGACACACTCAGTTGTATGCTTAGACAAATGTGACTGGGGCGGGTTTCCAATTCAAATCCTTTTAAATTTTGTGAATTGGAGCGAATTTGTAATCATGAGGAATTTTACTTCTATAAGTGCATATTTACAATTCAATTTCTAGATTGTGTTCTTAATGTATAAGTGAATAGGGGGGATACTTAGTAGAACACTCTTAAAAAAAGGGTTGGTGAGCTACATGTGCTCCAGGGGAAGGGGAGACCACTACTTGGCAGTGTAATGGTAGAGAACATGAGGAGAGATAAGAAAAGGTATGTATGTATTCATGTATGTATGGGGTATTTACATAACAAAAACCTCCATTGTAGGCAGTGGACTGCTGAACAGGGTGCAAGGCAAAAGCACACTTAGGGGCCGATTACGATTTCGGTTGGAAACTCTTCCAACCGAATCTGGTTCTGCGAGTCCAACCAACCAATTACGATGCTTCCCAACATCGTTCGGTCGGACTTGCATTGACTTCAATGGAAGCCTGTGTTCCGAACCAGAACACAGGCTCTCATTGAAAAAAGGGGTGGTTGGGGAAAACCTTGCTCCCTGTGGCGGGCACCTCATGGTGCCTTCCACACTGTGCATGGTTGCAAAGAGGGGTCCCATTGGGAAGGTCCACAAAATCCGGAATGCCGGAATTAAGAACCTAACCATGGGAGAAAACAGGGTTTTCACTGAACATGTGTAAAAAAAAACCTCTATCCAGAAAGGAAACTCCTTTTCTAGAGTCCCCTCACCCACCAGGGTTTCCCCTAGGTGGCATGCTTCATCATAGGGGTCCTCTCAATCCGCTGCGGATTGAGGCGTGCTGAGCAATTGAATGTCCAGAGCACTGTGGTCCTTAAAATACAGTTGTTTGTCCTCTGCCTTGTGGTAAATTGTTATGCTGATATCTGTGAGTAGAGCCCCAAAGGGCTCCATGTACATATAAATGATGACAGGCAACAAGATGGGTCCTGGAGAGCTCCACACGTGATCTGGACCACCTGGGCCCTCAACATCTTATGGGACCTGAGAGTACAAAAAAAGACACTGAGGGTGTTTGAAACTGGAAGACTTAAGAGGCATAAATAGAGGCATGAGTGCATGGCAATGTCAAGGGTGTACCTATCATTGCACTGGGATCAGGGGGTATAAGAGGTCTACTGCTTCCTAATTATGTTATATTTTACTGCCCACCAAGGCTCAGTGGATTTATTTGTGTGTATGAGAGTCCAAAGCAGTCTATTCCACAAGGCAAGGTAAAGTATGCATAGTGAGCACGTTAAAAACATAAATATTCAACGTTAATACTATCAATCATTTTTCATGTTATATGCATAGTTTGTAATGATAATGATAGAAATATTTACTCTACAAATGTTCTGTATGACAGACTCAAATTAAATTTCAATATCGTAAAATATTAATATTATTCATTTATACCTGGCAACAAATCACAATTTAAAAGAGCCAACGGATAGTAATAATTAGGTAAAGGTTTAAAACAGAGAACTAAAGGCTTTAATAACAAGATAAAGTAGTATAACGGGTAAGTAGGGTTGTGCTGTACGAGCCCTCTGGTGACCCCCGATCCTCAATGTATCAGTAACCATCTCTGGCTAGAAAGCACATCAGATGACAAAGCCCACATGGCCCTTTTGCTTCTGAGAAGGAATGTCCTTTCACAGGCATACGTGTGGCATGCAATTGACAGCAAGGGGTATTACAGTAACTAACACCTACTGTTTGTGAGTGTCATGAGCATCAACTGATCACAGGAAAAGGTGTTTCAATCTTAATGCATCTGATTAAACCAATTAGCGTGTGGTCCCACTTTCATCCAATATGTGTATGCATTATCTTCCTTAGGTAGTGTGTGAGTCACATCTGAGTGTAGAACTCATCCAATTCCAGAGGTTGTTGCAAATGTAGTTAGTAATAGCCATTGTACAAAAACATGTAATGCCTTTATAAGTGTTTTCAAGCATGAAGTACTATGCTGCATTATACATCATGTGTTAGAAGCAGTGCATAAACCATAACTAAATTAATTCTTACTCCTTGCACTTTTCCCCTCCCCCTTCGCTTTGAGATATGCTGTTTATAAGAGTTCCTTTCACTGTTATGATAATTTGCTCAAATACACGCATGCCTTTCATTTGCAATGCACTTTGTCCATTAATTGGGCCATATCCCTACATGCCACACCAAAGTACATGTCATTAACATAATGGAATATGAAAATGCACAGCGGGGTAAAACAGTACAGTGCTGTGGGAATTAAATGCAGAAATACTATTAACGTCAAAAGGAGACAGGATACTAATTACTTACACGGTAGCTGAAAATGTACAGCAGCATATCCATTTTATAGAAATACATGTTAAGAGCGGTTGCAGTAGAACCGGGTCAGCTGTCAGCAAGAGACAATAAACGTTCCTCACCTGCTGACAAAGTCATAAATAGTGAATCAGAAACTTTGCTTAAGGTCGCTATGCATCAGCATCAGAAATGTAAGAAAGTTAAAAGGATTCTACTTCAACAGCACAGTTTTTCCTTTGGGGATAGCGGTGTTCCACATTCTGTGATCATTCACTCATTTACAAGCTATAACTAAACAATATTTTATTTTATTTTTTCATAGTGCTTAACCACGCTCGATGTTTTGACATCTTTAGCTGTCGAAGCTTTCAAACTTGTGAAATATTGTTAAACACATAATGACACTCAATAGTGTTATTTAGAGTTTGGCCGATGTGGGACATCTGAAAAAAATGGGAGGTGTCCCGCCCACACTATTGGCTATCCATTCCAAATAGGGCAGATAAGACATTTGTCAAGTTTTTGGGGATGTCTCACATCTGCCAAGCTTTAAATGAACCCTATGCATTTGATTTTGCATCTCTCATTAGGATATTTTACTCGGATACAAATAAACAGTCAAGCCATTTAAATCATATATGTATAAGAATGTATATATACTATGGCCTATAGTGCAATAAACAACAAACAGAACATTATGGGCTGATATGTATTCCTCTGCTTGTGCATGCTTTTCTGCTTCCACCAGTCACAGGTTTCTAGGTGGTTTCTGGGAATGTCATGTAACTTTTTGCGAAGGTCTTATTTCTCTCATGCACTTTTTTCCAGCAGGGGAAACAATTTTCCCTTTGGAGAAAGACTTTCCCCTATGCACACATCAAACCTGGCTATGATCCATTCCCCCTCCCATCCTTCAATGGAAGTTACTGCAATTCATGGCTGGAGCGAATCTCTAACCATTTCCAGGATGGGAAGAGGTTGGAGAGGAGTTAGGGAATGCGGATAGGACTGTCTTATCTTCTGTGTGGAACCTCTGCAGTCATAAAGCTACTACTAGTAACATACCTTTGTGAATAGCAAACAAATGTGAACTTACACAAAAGTGTAAGTTTACCATTTTTAATCAGGCCCCATCTCTGCTGAAAAGGAATAGATCTATGGTCTATGCTTAAATAGGCAAAATTAAAACGGAGGCAAGATGGCAGCCGGACCTTCGGTCGAGTGAGCTGTCAGCACGGCTCCTCGCTAACTAACCTCCCCCTAATTGCCCGTACCTCTGTCCGTATGTCCCACTAGACCATGGAATGAAAAGGTCATGATTTGGCGGTCCTGGCTGTGCTGGACGCGGTTGTCAGGGCTCCCGATACCATCAAGGCTGGTCTGTGCCGGCGTGGTTTTCCATTCTACGGCGGTGAGCAGCGTAATCACCACTTCCATCCGTGTGACGCCGGGAATCCCTGTGATGCCCCCGAAAGCCATCGCGAAGGGCACTAGGACCCGAGGACAGCCGATAATCTCAACTACAGCAACCCCAACGAAGAACAGCGCGGCAGCCTCAAAAAGTGGCGGCACACGTCAGAACATGGAAGGGGAGCCTCCGGGCTTCCCTGAAACTGCAGGGAGGGGCTGCCTGCCCTCGCGAGGACACCAGACGGTTCCGGCGCTGTTTAGAGCTCAGACGTCTCAGACGGCTCTAACGGGGAAAGACAAATCAGCAGCTGACGCTCTCGCAGCACCACCAGATACATTATTGCAAGGTAATGCTCTTGAGTTGCCACCTAATGGACTTAGTGCTATAACTGACAATTACAGGGAACCAATTTCGAATAGCCATGGGGTCACTCAGGAGGCTCTGACTTGATCAAAAAATTAAATGTTTCTGAAATGGGTGCTAGAGATAAATTAGGCAAGAATCAGGAGAAAGTGCTCTCTGGGGGGGGCAGGAACTCGCCAAAGTAAAATAGGCCAGGACCCTGGGACTAGCATAGAAAATGATAAAACACAGGAAATACAGAATTTTTGCCAGAATGTGGAAGGCAGCCATCTTAAGAGGGGTCAAACAGACGATTCGGCTCCTCAAACCCACCCAAGTATACAGAGTGGCCACATACCAGCGGCATCCCGCGCTCAGGAAGGGGACTCAGGTGACAAATTTTACTCCATGTCCGACCCTTCAAATTCTTCGGGAGATGAGAGCCCATATAGGGACTGGGCAGAGGACGAGAGTGACATCAGCAGTCTTCATATTGAAAAGGAGGAGACAGGAGAGGATGCCCCTACAACGGTTAGAAAACAGAAGGAACAAGATGAGACCTTGCGAAGTAGGACTTTGCCTCCAGCTGGCTCATTAGTATGGGACTACTCTTTTTCTCCGAAGTTGAGCGAGCCAGTGATGGGCGGAAATCCCTCTAGAGATATTAGCTCGGATATAGTGGCTCTAGCAGGCCCTGATGAAATCACGCTATCCACTATATATCAAAGCATAATGGCCCATCGGGAGGAGATTCGGGCAGAGAGCTCACGAACTCAAGGCGCCGTTCGTAAGCTCCAGAACTCGGGACGTAGGATGGCAAAAACGTGTTCTGAATATGCAACCAGAGTGGGAGAAGCTGAAACTCGAATCTCGACTCTTGAGGACGAACTAGTTATACAAAAGGGCATTACTGAGTCATGGAAAGCTCAGAAAGACGACACAATGTGGAAACTGACCGAGTTGGAAAACCGTTTCAGAAGGAATAATTTGAGGGTCCTGGGTGTCCCAGAGGGTTTGGAAGGCAGCAATGTTCGTCAGTTTATGGTGGAACTTTTTCTGGAAGCTTTCCCGGAACTCACACAATGGGACTGGGCAGTCGAAATACAGAGAGCGCACAGGTTTCCCTTCATTCAGCGAAAAAAAAAGACCGGGCAATCTCCTGAATATCCTAGAGCCATCTTAATCTGCTTGAATAACTTTCTGGCACGCGAAACTTTATATGACTTGGCAAGACCTGATAAAAAGAGGACAGGGAAGGAATGCAAGTTTTTTGTCAGGCCTGACTTTTGTCAGGCAACTGTCGAGAAAAGATGGCATCTAAGACAACTGATTCCGCCCTTTCAAGCAAAGGGGGCACAAGCCTTCTTGCTCAACCCTGCCAAATTGAAAATTATGTTTAAGGGCCAGACCCAATTTTTTGTTTCTGAGGTTCTTGCAAAAGAGTATCTACAAACGATATGATGCTAGCTATAGTCCTTTAGTAGATTGTTGATACCTTTTTGAATCTTTTAGCAATATATTGCAATCAGGCTCTCTTTACCCTGGGTCCGAAGGATTTGTCTTCTCTGTTTGGGTTTTCTTTTGTACTGTTTTTCACTATTTTCCTATCTTCTTGATGTTTGTTTTTACCACTTAGTGGGTATTTCCTTGGGGGGGGGGCGGTTGGTGGGGGGTCAATTGACAGCTCTACATCATAGAGGACATTGGTCCTTATGTCTCACTGAGTGGGAGGGTGGAAGGGAGGGAGGGAGGGAGGGAGGGAGGGAAAAGTAGGGGGTCTGGGTGGGGGTGGGTCAGGGAAGGGTAGGGTAGGGGGCCAGGGTCAGGGTGGGGTTAAAAAAATAATAAAACGAATCCACAGCTATGCTAGAAATTTAAGGCTCATGAGAATCTATGGACATGGGGCTAAATATATATTGGGATGCAGTCCTTTGGTTTTCTCAGGTTTTCAGCTAATCTATGGCTAGGATAGGCCTTCGAATTTGTACTTTTAATGTTCGTGGGTTAAATGATTACAATAAGAGACGCAGAGTGGCGGCAGAGCTTCGTGTGATTCAACCAGATATAGTGTGTTTGCAAGAAACACATGTACCATGGGGCAAATGGAATATTCTTTCAGAACTTGGCTGTGTTCTAGCTGCCTCTAAACAGTCAACTACTACAAGGGGGGTCGCAGTTCTAGCCAGGCCGGCAGTACAGACCACTGGGTGAGTACTGTTGGATACCCAGGGACGATGGGCTATCTTAGAATGTATGGTGGGAAATATAAAGTTCACCCTCTGCACGGTTTATGGCTCTAATCTTGATGAGTCTTTGGTCCTTGAATATTTAAATGGGGAACTTACACAATGGCCGATCCCTCTGGTGCTATGTGGTGATCTCAATATAGCTGTAACTAAGATGGATTTTCAGGTTGGGGGATGGAACTATAGGGGCAGGAAGCCTAAAGTTTTTAAAGCCCTATTCCATTTGCTGGCTGATCATGGGTTGGTGGATGTCTGGGGCAGCCTGGGCCAACAATATCCGGGATACACATTTTATTCCTACCCTCATAACAAACTAATTCGCCTTGATTATTTTTTCTTGCCCTCTTCACTGCTTTCTGGCATTAAGATACAAATATACCCTAGAATTACGTCTGATCACGCGCCAGTAGTAGTTGATATCCCTATGTTTTCTGTCTCCCCTTGCCTGAGGTGTTTTTCGTTTGATAGGAAACTCCTCTTGGACGAAGCTTTTTTGGAATATATGAAAAGATGGATAAAGGATTTCTTTCAAATTAATAGACACTCTGCGGGCTGGGGGACTGTTTGGGATGCATTTAAAGCCTCTTTTAGAGGCGAGGTCTTGAGCTATGGACTATATAAACAAAAACAGGCAAAATTGGGAATCCAGGAACTGTATAATAAACTTAAACTAGCAGAGGAGAACCTGGCAGGAGGGATTGCAGCAGGGCTGAATACAACTGAGCAACAATCTAATCTGGCTAGATGTAAGGCCAATATCAATCAGGGGTGGAGTAAAGAAATAGCATTAAAGTATCAGACCTATAAAAAAGAATGCTATGAATATGGAGAGGCTACCGGACGTTGTCTAGCTCAGAAACTACGTAGGAAAGAAGTAGGGCAAAGAATTATAAGTATGAAAAATACTCAGGGAAGGGTTGTATATGATTCTCAAGAGATTCTTAAAGTGCTCTATGACTTTTATGATCAACTCTATACAGAACCAAACAAGGGGGGTCAACTTATAAATAAGAAACTTCCATCCTCAATATGGGAACAGCTAGACAGAGATGAGGCTGGATTACTTGACTGTCCTATTACAGCTGATGAATTAGAACTGGCCATTAATAGCTTGGCGACGGGAAAAGCCGCAGGCCCGGACAAACTCCCGCTTGAAATCTACAAGACGTTCTTTCAAGTTCTCAAAGAGGATATTCTTGAGGTATTCCAAACAGCACAATTGGGGCATGCACCTCGATCATGGGATGAGGCCACTATTGTAATATTTATAAAGAAAGATAAACCACCTGATATACCTGAGTCTTATCGTCCGATATCTCTCATTAATTGTGACGGAAAAATCTACTCTAAGATACTTGCGAACCGGTTAGCGAAAGTCATTTCTCCCCTTGTCTCGATTAGGCAGCATGGCTTTATCCCGGATAGAGGGACAGTAAACCATATTAATACAGTAATAACATTATTTGATATAGCACAGGTTGAATCCAGGAATTTAGGCTTAATTTTGCTCTACGCCGAAAAGGCGTTCGATCCCATGGCATGGGACTTTTTATGGGAAGGATTGCATCAAATGGGATTTGGACAGGGTTTTATTCGGGCTCTTCAGGTCTTATACCGAGCTCCTTCGGCCACTATATGCACGATGGGGGGCACTTCTGATAAGATTCAGATTACTAGAGGGACACGGCAAGGTTGTCCTTGCTCCCCGCTTCTATTTGCTTTGTATATCTATCCTTTTATAAAGATGTTAGAGCAGAATGATCGTATAGCACCCTTCATTGTTAGACAGGATAAGTTCAGCGTGTTGGCCTATGCGGATGACATTGCAATTATTACAACTAACCCTGCTATGGCTTTACCTGAAATCGAACATCTAGCCCAGGAATTTGGCTCTGTTTCAGGCTATAAACTCAATACAGCTAAAACACAAGTCCTGTGCACAAATAAAGTCATCTTTAATGATCCTAGGGTTGTAAGGGAAGCCGTATATTTGGGTATCAAGATCCGGCCCTGTCTCAAAGAGTTAGTCGAGACAAATTGGGGAGACATTATTGGTAAGATAAAAGGCTCGCTAGAGAGATGGGAGGCCCTACATCTTTCTTTGTTTGGCAGATCCAATGTTTTTAAAAATGAATATTTTGCCTCGGGTTATGTACTTTTTTAGATCAGTACCTTTAGAGGTACCTAAAATACAACTCCAACATCTACAATCTCTATGCTCCAGATACCCGTGGGCTCCCGGGAAACCATGCAGAGCTGCCCGTTATATGACATTACCACGGGAGAGAGGGGGATGGGCGATCCCGGACTTTACGCTTTATTATTATGCTGTATCTTGTCAAATATGCGTATTTTATTAACGGGAGAGGAAGTGGGTAATGCAGCTGAGGCTCCCTCAATTTATTGGATGATTCTAGGTCCAGAAGTTAATCATTGTCTGTTTAAGAGAATTGACGACAGTTATTATAAAATAACTCGTTTTAAAGTGTTGGAAACCGCCTTTAAAGTCTGGAATACAATTCGTATGAAATTTCATATACCAAGGCTAACAATTTATACACCTATGAATGCAGCAGGATTACTCCCGTCGATATTTTGGGATCATGTGGCAACACAGTGGGGCCTAAAAGGGATTACTATACTGGGGGATTTATATCAGGCTGGGGGGATTAGTCTGGCCTTTTCATCTCTGGTCGATAAATTTCATCTGTCAAAAAATAACTGTTTCAAATATTTGCAATTACGAGACTTTTTAAGTAAGAATGTTAATAATATGGTGCCTTATCAGATAGTCGAAGCTATCAGGTGTCAGGGGAAAATTGGCTCTTTATATAAAATATTGCTAAATGTGAACCCAGATGATTTAGATAAACATAATGCTAAATGGGCCGATTTGCTAGGAGATAGCTCAGTTTCGGTTGAAAAATCTATTGATATGGCAGGGGAAATACTCCTTGTCGCCAACTTAAAAGCACAACATTACAAAACACTCTTCATCTCTACCACACTCCAGCGAAAATGTTAAAATGGGGGGGTGAGCATAATGGAAAATGTTTTCGCTGTGGTGGGGATAATGCCCATATACTCCATATTTTCTATTCATGTTCAAATCTGTCTTCTTTAATAAATGACATGGAGAGATATCTGACTGAAATAACTGGGACACCTATAAGACTCTCGGCCTCTATGATGCTGCTAGACATTGGTGAGGAGGCCACCCGGGGTAGATCAATGTTTAAATTCCGTTATTTGATTTTTATGGCCACAGCAGTTGCCCGACTATCTATAGCCTCAGCCTGGTTACAACCGCAGGCTCCATCCTTTGAATTTTGGCGGGCGAAGTTCCTCAGTGCCTTTAACATGGAATTTAGCCTGTACTCCGTCAAAGGGCCAAGAAAACGGAAAATTGGTCTCTTGGTTTGGGGAGCACTGATTGATTATATGAGGGACCCTGGAGAGCTCTGAATTAGTAATATGTATGTAAAACACAGAATTATAAGTCAGGGCTCTGTCTTCTCCCTTTTTTTTTTTTTTCTCTTCTCTTTCTTTTTTTTTGGGGGTTATATTGGAACTAGTCGATTAGTCAAGTAGGATAAAATGGTTATATATATATATATATATATATATATTATTTTTTTCTTTAAATATACTTTGTATCATGAGCCATGTAACCGTTATATATAATTATGATTTATTTTCTGTGGATTCTTTAATAAAAAAATTAAATAAAAAAAATAAATAGGCAAAATTTGTTATAAGAGCTCTTCCCTTCAGAATCTAGGCCAGTGTCTGGTATGTTAACCTCTTACATGAAGCCGTCAGCCAATGGCATTGCTTCTGTCCCCTCTCGCCCATCTGTGACATCAGCATGCTGCAAGTCACACTGACCTCATAGTTTCCCAAGAGGAGCAAGCAGGTAGGAGCTCTCTCCCACTCTGTTAGGGTTTTTGGGGGCCACAATGCCTCCCCATGTTTCAGGGTAACATTGTTGGAAAGGGAGGAGTCTCTCCTCTCCAAAAATGTCTTCCTGAAATAGTTTCTTTGTTGTGGATTGCAGTTGTGCCATGATCCACAACCAGGAAACACACTAGGCCACCAGGGACAGGTATTGGGAGGGTCGGCCCTGATGGTGAACCGTCCGACGCCACCCACAGGGAACAAATATTTGAAAATTAGAAGTGTTTTTTTTCCCTGAGGGGTGTGACAGAATTTGAAAACTAATTTTTAAATAGAAAAATTAAGAAAATGTCAGGAAGTCAACCCTCCTGGCATACCTGCCAACCCCCTTTTGGCCCTCAATTTTCTTTAATATGTGTTTTACCTGGGGGGCTCCCAAGGGAACCACACATTTAAAAAACAATATAAGAAATGTAGGTAGGAGTTCGGCCCTCAGATATGGGTCCACCACCTTTGTGAGCCATACATATTTTTTAAGAAATGTGTCTTTTCTCATGAGGGGTAGATTGATTTGGAACCATACTTCTGCCTTCCACGTAGGACAGTTTTAGAAGGAAGGTTTTAGCCAGTCAGCAGAGATGGCATTATGGTGGATAACTGTTGCCCAGGCTCTAATTCGAGTTATGGAGGACAGCTCTGAGGCAGGATCTGATATTGAGACAGCATCTGAAGGAGAGGAAAATGGAACAGAATTTTTCATTCAGAAGATTCAGGGTCATAGCAGTTGTGATGTCCCTTCTCAAGCACTGTCTGTACAGTGGAGTGACCGCCGCGGGATAGACTAACCCAAAGAGTAGGCACGGGCAGTGGCATGCCAAGTGGAGTGCTGTGTTACTAGCCCCTCACTAGACACTCTGGATGTAAGGTTGATAGAGCAATTTGTTTTGCAAAATTGACTGCATCCATCTCTTTTTGGATGTTGACTTCTGTCAGAACCCCTTTCAGTCGGACAAGGGGCAAGCTGCAGCTACTGGGCCCACCCACAATGGCTGATGACTTTCACTTCAAATATCCTGGGGGCCGACCTACTATGGATCTAGCTCAACTGGGCCAAGCACCCCTTCTGCACCTGAAACATAGTTAGGAAGCATCGGAGGAGCAGTCAAAGCAGAAGCGCAGATCAGTGAACAAGACTCATAACTCAACATGCAAGCAGCATGAACAAGAAATCAATGTCTAGTTAAATGCTTGTTTTTATATAAAAAGAAGTATTTTAATTCTCATTCTACACATGCAAAGGTAAATGACATTCAAAAGCAATAACACAGTCCCCATTGAGTTTGAGGCTCTGATAGTCAGGCTACTCCCTGTCCTACTATCTTTGGCCACTCCCTGTCCTACTAACTTTAGTGCAACAGGTTTGATGTTATTCCTTATTCACTGATGATCACATCCAGGGAATGTAAACTATTAGGCTGTACTCAAGAGTTCTCCCCTTTGATGACTTCTTTCGGAAGTTCAGTCACGAGAGTCTACAGTTTCACAGTACTGATGGAAGGCCCAGTTCATGGCTTACCTGTTTCAGATGTATGGAAGCCTTCAGCAGGGTGCAGCAAAGTCCTGCTCCAGATCGGCAAATTTGGGCTGAGTGCAGTCACACGCAGCAGCACATGGCAGACTCAGGCTCTCCCCTCCGAGCCATGCTATCAGCTGGTTCTAGCAAATGGGGTTGTTCCCGCTCCGGAGAATGCACAGTAAGTCGTATTTCCCTTTGCAGGGGAGAAAACGTTGATCTCCTGGGTCTGAAGTAGCTCCAGCGATATCCTTTGATCCTTGGGCTTCCTTTGGTGCAGTTCGCAGTAGGCAGGCCGGACCCACCTTGGTCACAGCAGCAGTTTATCGGTCACGGGAGACCGCCCGAACCCTGGCCTCCACTTCTCCAGCTGCCCCTCCTGGTATACGTGGTCACTGCCACAGCACTTACAAGTCTGGTCACGCTGACCTGGCTTTGAGGTTTATGGTGGCCCACTCTCTGGCACACTGGACCACCCACCACGTGGTTGTGCAGGCCTAGTGCCCTCCATACAACAATGCAGCAAACATATTTAGTCTGCAACCACTGCTCAGGTCTGCAGCCTATTCTGTAATGTACCACAGCGTGTTATTTTAAAAACACACACTGCAAGCATAGACACAATTACCACGTATACACTGTACCACACTTCACCCTTTGTGTATTGTACATCTTGCGAACAAACATACACTTAGCACATGTTTCAATCACGCAAGCACTTCCACATCTACCTGAAGTAGGCCAGGAGTGAGTTAAGCACACAGCAGCAAAACTTTTAAAAATGTGTAGTCCTCACTCCAGTGACACAGAGTAAAAAGGTCCTGTTCACTACTACTAATCACTACATGGTATGCTGCCACCACTGTGCTTGTGCTGCTTAAGTCCTGGTGAAGGTGGTAGCCTTCCACCACTAGGAGGGCAGCCCTTTTGGGTGCCATTCTGGACCAACAAGATCGTAATCGGTGAGGTAGGCCTATGTCATGGCGCACATGCATGATCCATGTTTGCCTATGACAAAAAATCAACATAAGGGATCCAGACAACAATACAGTTGGGCACTCTGGACAGTGGTACAGTCTCTTATCATGCTGAGGACCTTTCCATATCAACAACTTCCTTAAGGAAATTGTGAAGTAAACAAATTTGCTTGCCCTCTTGAGGGGGCTCCCATTGACCTTGGTTTGACCTGTTCCTGTTGCGGGCACTAGGCCCAGTCACACAAGTGTGGCAACGTTTTTATCAGCACAAGTGGGGCAATGATGGCTCATAGGACTTCTGTTGATTCCTGCAGAATCCAGAAGTTTCCATCACAGAAATGTCAGGAAAATGTGAGATTTCAGGCACATTTTGAGGTTTGCAGGGCATTGTGCATAGTAAAACCTTGTGGTATTCACTCAAGTTGCACCTCCCTGGAATGGTTTAAAAAATGTGTATGGGCAGTAGGTTTCCATGGGTGGTGGCTGAGCATGTCCCCAAATACTGCAGCTACCACTATAGTTGATCTCTCCACTCATTGCTTTAGTGCCGTTTGTGTGGCGGGCTCTTGGCCCACTGTCACAAGTGTGGTACCATACGTGGTATGATACAGTATTGGGAGATGTATGGGAACTCAGGGTGGTAGGAAATTTGTGACTCCCTCAGTCGCGGTCCGTGGTAGGAGTGCCGGCCGGGCGGTGACGTGGGGTGGGGGAGGGGCAGGGTGGGGGGTAGTAAACCATGGATTACGGCCGAATACAGGTAAGTAAACATTTAAATAAATAAAACGAATTTCGTTGCGCGCACTGCATCGCATTTGGCGATGCAGCGCTCATAACGAAGTTCGTTTTATTTATTTACATGTTTACTTGCCTGTATTCGGCCGTAATCCGTGGTTTACTACCCCCAACCTGCCCCTCCCCCCACGTCACCGCCGGCCAGCACTCCTACCACCAACCGCTACTGGACTCCCTGCAGATTCCAGAACTTTCTGTCACAGAAATGTGAGGAAAATGTGTGTTTCAGTCAAAGTTTAAGGCTTGCAAAGGTATCTGGGTAAAATTGCCTGGTGAGAGCCACGCAAATAAAGCACACCTGGACTCCCCTGGTTGTCTAGGTTTTAAAAATGTTTGGGTTTGATAGGTTTCCCTAGTTCCGGCTATCCTAGGGCCCAAAATACACAGCTCCCAACATTGCAAAAAAGGGTCCGTTTTCAGAACAAAAATGTGATATGTCCATGTTGCGTTTTTGGTCCTTTCCTGTCGCTTGCACTAGTCCTACCCACACAAGCGAGTTATCATTTTTATCGGAGGAAATGTTGGAACATAGGATAGTTGAACATTTATTATTACTAATTGTATTTTGCTGCATTTGTGCCTTCCAAATGTAAGCCAGTGTGTAAGAAAGAAGACATTTTGAAAAATGGACTCTGGATCAAATGCTAATACGGGTGTTCACAAATTCAGAGCTGTACACATAACCACTGCTCCTCATCTCCATAACTGGAGCCCAGTTCAGGAATGCATAGGTTTCGTTGATACCCATTTTTTACTCTATATATTTCAATGTATGAATTGGTCTATACTCAATACACATTGAAAAACTATTCTCTCTAAGTCACAGCTCAGGTGTTGGCTCTGGGTACCTCTGGTTCTTAGACAACTTACACACCCTATATATCCCCGTAATCAGACGTGTATAGGGGATGTAGTGGTATATTGCTTTTGTGAATCAACTATCGTGAAAAATAGTTACAGATGAAAATGTTGTCACAAATGTCCATTTTTAAAATATTTTTATATTAATAGTTCGTTTTTTAGGAAAAGCTAAAGGAATCAACACATATGACCCGTTGCTAAATTCATAATTCTGTCTGCCTTTCAGAAATCTAAATCTTTCGCTTAATCACCCATGAGTTTCACAACGGTTTCCACCACAAACTGGAAGTAGTTTGAATGCACAAAAGAGGAAAAAATGGGCCACTTCTTTGGGAAATTCCCAAACTGTGGCTAAAAAAATAGCTTTTTGATCCAGCTCTGCATGTTCCTGAAAGCTTGGTAGATGGTGATATTAGCACAGCAAACCTTTCATTAATGCCATTTTTAGGAAATAAACAAATACTTTTTTGGAAGCATCTTTTTCCTATTTTTCCCCAAAAACTCAAAATGTAGTAATATATTTTGCATATTTACCCGGTGCCCTCTAGGGGAATCCGCAAAGTCTGGGTACCTTTCGAATCCCCTGGATGTTGGAAAATAGGGGCATATTTGCTGTGAATGCCTAATGTAAAAATAGTTATGGAGTCCTAGGAGCAAACTACCCCTAATATCTAAAAAGGGGCTTAGGGTGGGGGGAGGGGGGGCCTTGGCAGTTAAGGGGTTAATCAATGTGCAGTCTGCAGTTAAGACCTGTCAGAATATTTATAACATTATTATTAGGCATGACCTGGATATTCTAGGTTTGACTAACACTTTGCATACTGAGTATTGTTGTTCAATGATTGAAGATTTTTGGTGGTAAATACAATCCTTAGGTTCTCCACTAGATCAATTGTTTAAAAGGTTGTGCTGCTTGAAGCAAGCATGGAAAAATTGGCTGCAGTTAGTCCTACCTAATGGCTATAATACAGGGAAATTCTCATAATGCTCCTGAATTGCTTCCTTGACTAGTTTATGTTGTGCCCCAACCACTGCTAAAAGGTTAAAAGAATATAAAACTCTAATGTTGATCCTATTATACAATAAGTATTACCCTTCCTATTCTCCAACGATTGTACAGTGGCATGTTACTGTTCGCCCCTTATACAGGTTTCTCATAAGGGATGCTTAACTTGTACCTTATTCTCCACACACTCATCAGAAAATGAGAGAGAGCAAAGATTGACAACCTGCATGTGTCGTATTTCAGAATTCTCAGTGCTTCCTTATGTTCCCTAACTCCCAGTTTCTGACAGAGTGGAATAATCCAACACCTCCTTTGCGACCCATAGATTGGGCAGAAAAAGATAATGTGCTCAATGGTTTCTTTTTGATCCCCACAGGCCGGGCAATGCAATTCCTTTGTCCATAGTACACGCTCCCACTTTACAGTAAAAGCCCGGACAGGTAAAGTTCCATACCAGAACTGCAAGTGGAGACGCCTGGCTAGAGGAAGTTCTATTTGGTCCAGGAAGTCCTCTAGCTTGAAGGAATCCTGAACTGTGAGATAGTCATTTGTTAGGGTTCCATGGCTTGACTGGCTATACATACGATTATCTTTATATTGCCAGTATGCAGCTTTAATATGTGATTTGGAACTAGCCCCAGCCTGGACCAGGGTATTCCATAGACCCTCAAGGCCGATGGCTATTAATGCATCCTTTACATGCTTAAGCCATGGAATTCTTCTAGAGCCCACTTGGGACAACATTTCCTCTAACCCCTGTCGATAAGCAGATAGCTCCGGGGTGACCCAGATCCTCCTCCAATAGAGTATGGGGCGCAGTGTCAACTTATCTGAAATATTTCTTGCCCCAAGGTACAGTCTAAGTGGGAGCAGGGTAGTGCTTACTGGTAAACAAATCAGCTGTCGCATAAAGCGTTTTTCCACCATTTCCAATGAGGTCGTACCCTGATGTCCCCACAGCTCGGCACCATAGGCAGCAGTCCCCAATGCTTTAAGATTGTAAATTTGGATCGCTGGTAGAATAGGATGATACTGTGAACTGCGTTACATTTTAAGAATGCCTTCCACTACTTTCTCAGTTTTTAATGTTCGCTGTGTAATGTGAGCTTGCCACCCCAGGTGTTCTGTAAGTGTGAGGCCTAGGTACACATATGTATGGACACGTTTTAATGGGGCCCCTGCCAGAGTGAGATGTGTTGTGGTCGAAGGCCCAGAATTAAGCACCATATACTTGGTTTTGCTTACATTGATCTCCAATCCCTTCATCCTGCAGAAGCAATCAAACTGATCCAGAAGCCTCTGAAGACCCATCGGGGTTTTGGAGATCAGTAAAGTATCATCAGCAAACATGAGGGCAGAGACCCTCATGTTTGCTAATCTAGGCATGTTGTTTTCACAATGGTACAGAAATTTAACAAGGCCATTAATGTAGAGTGTAAACAGCGTGGGTGCCAACACACACCCCTGCCTGACTACTCTCGTTACGGGGAAGGGATCAGTTAACTCTCCTGCTCTTCCATGTCTTACCTGCGCAAAGTTGTTAGTATGTAGCCTGACTATGGTATCTAACAAATAGCTTGGCACCCCCATTCCAGAAAGGACCTGCCAGAGTGTTAATCTTGGTACCAAGTCAAAGGCAGAGCGAAAATCCACAAACACAACATAAAGTCGTCCTCCTCCCAGTGTGAATGTTTTCCAGTACAACATTTGTAGGCAAAACGCTTGATCAATTGTGCTTGTGGACTTTCTGAAGCCTGCCTGTAGGGGTGTCAAAATCTCATTATCAGCAAGCCAATCCTGTAGTCTACCTAGGATCACTTTGCTAAACAGCTTTTGTCTACTGTCTATAAGACTTATTGGACGATAATTTGCCGGTGAGTTGCGTGAGCCCTTTTTAAAGATGGGTATTATTTCGGCCCTGGCATGTGGTCTTCAGGGTTGCCGAGTACAGAACTGCGAAATAGGCACTCCAGAGTTTAATCTCCCTCAGGAATAGATCGCCCCTGAATTTTGTCTATCCCTGGTGCTTTATTCGGGACTATTCCCCTTATTGCCAGGTTAATTTCCTCCACTGTAATATCCATGGACTCCTCTTCTTGTGCATAGGTGGTGGGCCCTTGGGTGACAATCTTGTGTTTCACCACCCTTTGTACACTGAGCTGTTGATGGTTTTCCACTACCCCCAACTGTCCTCCCATGTTAACTTGCTGAACTCCCTTCTGCATATATACACTGGTGAAATGTACCACCCAGTCTTGAGCTGCAATATTGTTTTCTATGGTGCTATATCCATCCCTGCTTCCTGTTGCTACCACGTTCCAAAAGGAACGTTAGTCTTTCATTTTGGTGGCATCTAGGAGAGCCTCCCAAATTCCCTCGTCCCATACTTTTTTAGCCCTCATTAGCACAATCTTATAACTCCGCCTAGCAACCTGGATCAGTAATCTATCACTCTGTTTGATCGCAATGATCAGAGCAGACTTAGATTCTCGACATGCTTTCTTAAACCAAGATTTGGGGCGCTTGCTGCCCACTGTACGCCCTGTTTTGGCTAAAAATAAGCACCTTCGATTCGTATACATTCGACTGTGCATTTCGATTATCTCCCCATATGACTCAGGGGTACTCCCTGAGCTGATCAATGGAACCATATCCTCCATACCTACCACAACCATCCTGTAGATCTCACTAATAATCTCATGGGAATGTCCTATTGTACTCCATTTGACTCTACGTCAGTTGCTAGTTACTCTCCATCTTCTATCAAAGGGCTCCCCAGATAAATTATGTTGTGCAATAAATGACAGATTCAGCTTGAGAGTCAGAGCATTGTAATCGCTATCTGGTTGTGGTATAACTATCATAGCCACAAAAAATGGGCATAACTTAACATCCAGCATTATGTAGTCAATTAAGCAGGTGTGATTCACCCAGTTAAATGTTTGATTACCTGATTTATCAGAGACTGACCTGCCATTACAGGTTTGAAGTCCCCGATTTAAAGTTAGGGCATTGATTTGGACTGCTAAAGGGGACCATTTCTTAATTGGGAAAATTTCCAACTCTGGAATAGACCAGTTGCATCCTCATTAACCGTGGGCGTAGTTCGCGAAGTAGCGCTACGCGAAGCTACGCGAAGTGCACTTCGCACTACGCGAGCTACACGTAGCACTACGCGAACTGCGTAGTGCGCTGTTCGCGATGATTGCACAGTGCCGGATGCTTGTCCGCACTGTGTAATCATTGAAAACGGCATCTTGCACAGTGCGAGCTGTCTTTTACTGCCGCTCGAGTAGATTTTTACTCGGCGGAAGCTTTCTCAACGCGGACTGGTAGTTTCTCATCGCGAGCGGTCGCGAGCATACGCGACCACTCGCAATGAGAAACCTGACCTCCCCGCGTTGAGAATCTCGCCGGGAGGTTTATTTTCTACGCTCGCGATCGGCAACTTGATGTTGCTGATCGCGAACGAGGAAAAAGTCTCGGCGGGATGTCATTTTGCTTGCTCGCGGTCGCCAACTTGACGTTGAGGACCGCGAGCAAGCAAAAAATGACCGCTGCACTACGCTACGCTACGCGTGTTTGCACTGTGCTACGTGCAATTCGCGTAGTGCAAAGTAACGCAAACTTCACAAACTACGCGAGCGTAGCGTAGTGCTTTGCCCAGGGTTAATCCTCATCTGTTATCAACACATTTCAATCTGTGGTTCAAATTGACAATTAAATTCTCCCTCTACTATTTTCCTTATGGAAACTGGAAGTGAAGCTAAGTGCTCATTCAGTTGGTCTACAACAATTGATTCTGTCCTATTCCTGATCGGTCTACAATAAACATTGCATATGTAATATGTCGCATCCGGGTGTATGGCCAGGCTAATGCATTCAATGTCGGGGGAATTCACTATTACCTCCTTCAAAAGGGCCATGGTGGTGGTTTTTCACTATATCTTAAGATCCCTTGAAGGCCTTCCTGCCCCTGAGGATGTGGATGCCTTGAAAAAATTCACATAACCTGTGCAAGAATACATCTTGAAGATAGACCTGTATTTTAATGGCCATGGGTATTTATAATGCATACACATCTATTCCTAATCACCTTCCAGAATGTTCCAGAGCCTTCCTGTAACCTTCCTTCAAGAATCCTCCAGAACCTTCTTTAGCCTTCCAGAAAGTCTAAAACCATACTTTACTTTCCAATGCAAGATGGAAGAAATTCCTGTTTACTGTTGCAACTTTATATAAAAAACCTCAGAACATCTCCTTGTTTTGTAACACAGTCGGGATTTCATGCATGATGGTCTCTTTACCTTCCAGTTTTCCATGGGGAATGGTATTGGCCATTTCACTGTTTTCTGCAGTCCTTCCTGCAAACCACTCATAGTGAGTGCCTACTTCCATCCAAGCTCCATTCTCTTAGTGCAGAGTTTTTATGGCCCTGTAGTTTTTTCCATTTTGGGATTCCTTCTTGGAAGGCACTGCACTCCTCCACATTCTGTATCATGTGGAGCAAAGGTGGCTACTGAAGGTGTCACCTGTATCTCGGACAGGGCAAGGTCAGTTTGACGAATATTTCACAGTGTCCAGCCATTGATATGAAAGCTGAAAAGCAGGGGTACTATAATGCACACCTGCTTCACTCCTTGATTAGTACACATACTATCTAAAACAAACAGCCCTTGGCCTAACTTCATGTTGACCAAATTTCTGGTGTAGAGGCCCTAAATGGTCATCAGAATTGTTAATGAGATGCCTCAGGTTGATAATTTCTTCCCCAACATTGACATGATTCTATCAAAAATACCCAGCATGCCAAAGTAGGAAAAATTAAGAGGCCACAATATTATCAAGTATCATGTAGTATTGAGGCCACTACTATTCATGACTATTATGTTTTTGAGTCTAGGAGTTAAACAAACCAGTTGGCAGTCTACTAGCATAAAGGGCACATATGGTTCTGTATATTTTTTTTTTTTTATCACTTTATCCACAAAACCGCTCTTCCCTTAATGAGGTTAAGATATAATGGTTCAATGTGAGACCTCCATGTGCCACAATTTTAAATTAGATTATGATGAATCTGTCTTGTCTTTATAATAGATGTAGTATTGGGATTAAAGGTAAAGGCTCCTGTTGTTAGTTAAAGCTCATTATAATCGCAGGCCAAAGGTCTTATTGTTACAAGCAAGTGGTGTGCAATCGTCTGCTTGCATGAGAGTAAATGGGTATTGTAAAAAATTACTAAATTTAAGGACAAGGCAGGATTCACTTTGGACTATCCTTCAAGTTTTATTAATTGAGTGAATAATGATATAATGTAGCCGGACGAACTGATTCAGCTCCAATCATCCCAAGATTGATTGAAAGGAAATTGACAATGGGGCTTATTTAGAGCTTGGTGGACATGGTACTGTGAGACAAATGTGGCAGAGTACCTTTCTGCCAAAGTCTCAGTCCACCAATTCTATTTAGATTCTAGTAAATTGTCATTTTTCCACAAGAAGAACCTGCTTTGGCTACGTAGGTGGAAACCTTAGATGACAGAATTTGGGCTGTCCTTTTAAGTAATTTAGTCCATCTGTACTATTTAGGGTGGAAGTTCTGATATACTTTTTTCATGTTATGGACCACCAGTTATCGCCTAGCAGTCCTGAAAGTATAACACTTCCCAGGTGTTAGGACCATTAGTGTTTTGCTTTCTCATAAACAAACCCCCGCTTTGAGAGCTTGTTTTTAAAAAACAAAAAACTTGGCTGAGCAGCTGCATAAAACATTGAAGCCACTCACTAAAATAACAGTACCCTCTGAGGAGCTGCCATTGTGTCAGTTCTCCTGAAGGCACAGAAATCTCTGAAAGGAAGGTGGATATCTCTAAATATTGTGGGTGGTCATCCACTGGACTAACTCTAAATAAGTCCATACGTCTTTAGCTGTCATCCCAAGATAATCTATCATGGTGTAGTGGGGCAACAAACACCGTTATTGCATTAAAGAAACTGTAATCACATCACCATTCTCAAATATTCTCTAAAGGCTAGAAGAGTTCCAGAAGATTGAGGAGACACATCATTACTATTGTGCATGGGTTCTTAGCCACCACAGCCTTTGCTAATGGGGTGGTCACTGTCTTGCTGGTGAAAGGCCAGCAGCAATCCAATCCTAATCATCACTAAGACAACCCTTCTTTCGATGAATGCACAGTTGATCTTTCAGGTGGATAGGAAATAGGTCTCTGCTGCTTCAAGAGAGTGGTGTTGCCATCTTTAAAAGTGCCAGTTAGATTCAACCTCCATTTCTTTTTGAGACTACTTAAACCCTTCTGATAATATGTTTGGATACCCTTGGCAAAAACCCCTTTTAATCCTGATTCCCAAGCTCATAAACAAGACATTTTTCTTAACTATGGAACCTGCAATCGCATAATTCCTCCAGGCAACTTTCACAGCTTTTCGACAATTCAATTATATATTTGTCTGATGAGGAGTGATGATGTAACTTGGAGTAAGCTGATGCAAACTTTGAAATTTGGAGACTACTTGAATCACCTGTATCCTTCCTTTATGGTTCTCCTATGTTAATCCACTGAGTATTAACCTGCTCTCTGTCAGCCCCTGTACTTCACCTCTTTCAGGATTGCTATTTCCATGACGCTTGCAGTGAGATCCCATAGTATTTAACTGTGGCAACTGTGAAGCAAGCCAGACTGGAATCATGCCCAAAGTATCTGTACAGTCATCCATTAGAGTGATCACCCCTCCAAACCTTCTTGTTTAAATGGTGACCTGCTGTCTTAAAATCTGTTCAAAAACTGGAGCATCCCCTTTTCCCAACACCATTAAGGATATTCCATTGCTACCATGTTTTAATTACTTTGGGAAACTCTTATCTGGAAGCTCGTTCACAAATGCACACCACTCTCCCTGTCAAAATTCGCCTCTCTGTTAGTATAATACTCTTCCAGTGATGTCCTTCTCTCCTTTACCAATTATTAAAAATAAGAGAATGATTTCCTGAACAATCTGTGAGAGTGCTTTCAATAACATATAGGTATGCACCTATTTTGTTTGGACTACAAAAAGTTCCTTTTTTGTGTTTTTTCCTTGAATCCATGGGATGGAAAGAGGGTTGCTCATCTAACTGAGGGCTATCTGATCAAGGACTTTAGCAACCTGGCTGGCCCTGCTAGTTAACAAGGTTATATACATACTACACTTCTTATGCAAGAAATCAAAAACTTTTAATTTTCCCTTTTATTAAGATTTGAGATATTTTAGTGAAACTTGAATTAATAATTCACACTTGTTGGAAATTGGACCCTATATTAAGTTTTGATTATATAAGCACTATTATTCTATAGAATCTTGATTTCAATTTTTTTAATTTGAGCTTATAACATTTAACTTATGAGTTTTTGGGGGGCGGAGCTAGCCACGCTTGGTAATGGCCGCTCTGTGAGCGAGCTCCTCTGGTCGTGTTGTTATCCTTCATGAATCCTACACACTCAATGCAACAATCACCATAAAAATATAATATCCTGCCTTCGAAGAGTGGAGGGAACGTCCATGCCAAAAATCGCTGCGTCAGACAGTGCTGTTCGCCCGCCAATCCGCCGTGGAGTCTGAGCCGGGACGAGGCCTGGGCGGTGGTGAGGCGCGCGGGCAGCGTGCTGACTACGAGAGATCCGCTGAGGGTGACGTGCGGCCGACGTGAGACGGGCCCTCCCTGGAGCTGACAGACTACACCGGGGAGACCGAGTGGACCATCCTTAATTATTCAACCGGCGCCTGTGTGGTCACCGCTGCTCACCGCGGAAGGTGGAGGAGTGGTGGAAATGGCGTGGAGGCCGGGGACAGCAGCGACGACGGGAGTGTTCTGCCCTGATACTACGCGAGCGGTGAGTGGCGCTGGGGACCCCCGCATGTTGCTTTGAAGCTGAAAAGTCTGGAGCACCCCCGCGCTGCCAGTAACCTCGCTCTTGCAGTGTGGATGGTCGCGGGAAACCATGTGATTCAGCCCCTGCCTCTGCCGACATAGCACCACTGGTGCGCATAAACATTGTCTGCCAAGCCCCAGGAGACATACAGCTGGGCGTGCAAGCACCGGACAAAGGTTCAAGTGCCCCTCCCCTGTTGCCACATTCACCTGCTGGTCTGGGATACTGGGGCGTACAGGCCTCCACATGTTGGTTGAGCATCAGAAATACTGCTACCAAGTTTACAACCTTGATGCCAGGATTACAACAACCGGAGCTGGTGTTTGTGACTGCGCTGGACACACGTGGTGAGTGGTCTGCTGTACAAGACCGGAGCGCAGATTGCACCTGGGATAGATGCACTACGTATATGAAGGCACAACCCATAGCTGTGCAGAACCACAATCTTGCACTCTTAACAGCTTAACTTGTAGATATCCATCTCCTGGCCCAAAAAATACTGGGAGCTCTGAGGTGATTTGCCATACCTGTGTCGATTGGCATGACATCCGGTGTGTGGTTGCTTTGCACGCCTGAACAATAGCACTACAGGTTGTGTAGATACAGCCCCGCCATTTGATTCCCTGCGCTCTGAGAGGGGCAAGGCGACTATTGAACATGGGTAAACCGGACAAAAATCAGCCCAAACTGCATTTTGAACAGTCCAAAAAAACGACTGAGAGCGCGATGGATGATGCATCAGGGAGCCAGGTACAGACACAGCCAGGAACCGCGGACGCAACTGTGGATTTTCAGGCTATGTTCACAACGATCCAATCAACACTGACAAATATTGATGGTAAAATAGACTCCTTAACGTACCGAGTTGATAGAATGTCTGAGAGGTTGAATAGGCATACCGAAAGAATTGATATGGTGGAACGCCGCATATCGGACGCGGAGGACGCCCAATGCCAACTGGAAACAAAACAAACAACAACAGATAAGACCCTGGCAGCGGTACTGGCAAAGACCGAAGATTTGGAGGCGAGGTCACGCTGCAACAACCTGCGCGTCATGGGCATTGCGGAAACAACCAACACAGGTAACATGGAACGATATATTGAAACCCTCCTGACCACACTAATGGGCAGAGACACCTTCTCGGACGTCTTCATTGTGGAGAGAGCGCACAGATCGCTGGCACCGCCTCCGCCGCTGGGGGCAAGACCGCGCCCCATCATAGCCAAAATCCTCAACTACAGGGACCGAGATGCAGTGCTCCGTAAGGCTCAGGAACTGGGGGCTCTCACTCATGACGGAATGGCTGTCTCCATCTACCCGGATTTCACCGCACAGGTCCAAGAAGCCCGGAAAAAATTCCTGGATGTAAAGAAGAAACTCAGAGACTTGAAAATTCCTTATGCAATGATATACCCGGCGCAACTGAAGACCATAGATGAAGGTAAAAGTAGGATTTACAACACACCCATGGAGGTACTTAAATACCTGAAAACGAAACAGTCCCAACAGCCACGCAGGAGATCCCCTAGAGGTGCACAAGATGAACCAGGGACTACTTCAGATGTTGAGTAATGCTGTCTGCGAGATCACAGTTCGTCTTGGACTTTTTCTAATGGCGACACGCCATACTGGTGCACTACGGACTCAGATAAGTGACTGTTGTATTTAATTAGAGGTGCACTAGCTGGCTTAAAGTATTGCATAACGCTGATGTTTTTCTAACATGTAATTACCTGAGTTATGTAGACTAGTATCTCCTATGGTCTGTGATAGCTTGTTTTTTCTTCCCAGTTATTGACATTGAGTGTGTTCACTATAACACTTCTTGAGTGGAAACATGACCTCCCGTGGATATAGCTCTTCGGGGAATAGGCTGGCTACTCCCGCCTCCGTTGTGCACACCGCAATCCTGTTTGTTCTTTTTATTTTTCTGTTTTGTACGCAATGTTCCGAGGGGGAGGGATATGCTCATTTGTTTAGGGGATTTGTCTTTGCCGTAATTGGGATGGCGAAGTGGGGGGGGGGGGGGTGGGAGACACAATTGTAAAATCGGTCAGCACGGGGAGAATTGTCTTTATGTTACACAGATCTAGACGCAGTTATCCTAGTTCTATAATTATCGTGGTCAGCAGTGGATAGCAGGCCATCAACTACGAGGAAAATCACATTTATGACATGGAATGTTAGGGGCTTACAAAATCCACAGAAAATACGCAAGGTCTTTGCTTATTTAGATCGTCACAAGGTGGATATAGCTTGTCTGCAAGAGACACATCTTACTACTGTGACGGAACATCAGGTGGGGGCTAGATGGGCCGCTTACAGGTTTGCATCATCCTACTCCACATATGATAGAGGAGTCCTGTTACTTATTAAAAAAAATGTCCCCTTCAATCTGATCCAACAAATACATGATGATCAAGGGAGATATGTGATTGTACAAGGGAATTTCGGGGGAACTGTCAGGACCATTGTCAATGTATATGGACCAAACGTGGATGATCCTTCTTTTTTCACTGACATATGGGCCAAATTACACAAGTTCCCACCCTCGGCAATATTATGGGGCGGAGACTTTAATACATGCATAGACCCCGGCTTGGACAGGTCCACTTGTAATGATCGATATGGTAAACACTCCACCAAGGTACTTCAGGAAGGTATAGAAGAATACACTATGTACGATTTGTGGAGGTTGCGCCACCCCTCCCGCAGAGAGGGTACTTGCATATCCACCACACATAACACATGGTCGCGAATTGATTTCTGGCTAGCCACAGCTGAGGTAAACGCCTGGACGACTGCAATCACGCATCTGCCCAAAACTCTTTCTGATCATGCGCCAGTTAGATTACAAATAGCCCTCCCCGCCCACACGCCACGACAATTTACCTGGCGTCTTAATCCCAGCACGCTACAGGATCAAGTATATAGAGTGGAGCTACGACAGGCTATTACGGAATACTTTACACACAACGTCAATTCAGTGAGTAGTGCTACAGTGTTGTGGGAGGCCTTTAAGGTAACGATTAGGGGCTTCTGTATAGGTAATAATGCTGGTATACTCAAGGACATTCAAAATCAGTTGTCCAAAATTGAGGCAGACATTAAGACACTGGAGACCGCATACATGACCTCTCCGGATCCTAAACTATTAGCTGAAATTCGTAGTCAAATAGATAAATATCATGAGTTCGCGGATTATGAAATTAAATACCTTTCCCGTAAATGCACAGCCAGAGCATATGGAGAATGTGGTAGGCCAGGTAGAACACTTTCCAGTAGGTTGCGGCCCACACACACTGCATCGTATATAACTCAAATTACAGATAGCCATAATACCTTACAATACGACACCCCCTCTATCATACATTGCTTTGCGGACCACTACGCTCAGTTATACACTGCTGGGCCAGCAGTATCCCCCACTGAGATAAATGAATACTTGGATGATATTGCCCTAGCGTGGCTATCCGACGCGCATCGGGAATATTTTGGCCACCACATAACGGAGGATGAGATGAGGGACGCTATAAATTCACTCCCAAACAACAAAGCACCAGGTATGGATGGCCTACCTGGAGAGTTCTACAAAGAATATAAGGATGTGCTGCTTCCTCACCTGGCGGCTATGTACAAGGAAGCTTATGAAGAGGGCCTACTACCCCCTCACTACGTGAAGCACTTCTGATCACGCTTCTTAAACCGGACAAAGATCCGACCCGATTCGATTCCTACTGCCCTCTATCGTTAATCAACACGGATGCCAAAATACTAGCCAAAATCATTGCCCGCCGACTCCAACCGTTGATGACTAACCTGATCCTCCCGGATCAGGCTGGATTCATTCCGTCACATTCCACTACACAAAATATACGGACTATATTTACACTGTTCCATCACTTACACCCGGACTGGCCGGCTTCTGCGACTTTATTAGATGCCGCTAAGGCATTTGACTCTGTGGAGTGGCCTTACATGTTCCAAGTCCTGGGACGAATGGGGTTCCCAGAACCATTTTTGAAATGGGTGGCTCTACTATACACGCAGCCCAGCGCTAGAATACGTATAAACGGTAACACATCTGATCCTATTAACATATGCCGTGGTACGCGACAGGGCTGCCCGTTGTCCCCGCTCTTATTTACATTGGCGCTAGAACCCCTTGCATGTAAGATTCATCAAAAACATGCTGATACAGCCTTACAATTTCATTTACGGCCCATAACAATCTCTTTGTATGCAGATGATATGGTCCTCTACACCAGACACCCAGATGTAAATCTCAACAAACTCATCCGAGAATGCATCGGATTCGAATATTTCTCCGGTCTCAGTATTAACTGGGATAAATCAATGGTGATCCCGCTCACCCCGGGGACAACCCAACCAACAATTGATTATCCGCTACAATGGCGCACAGACCTAGTGAAATACTTAGGGGTCTGGATACACCGTGACCCAGATCTGGTTCTGAGAGAGAATTATGGGAAAGCGATAACTAAACTAGAAGATCAGATTAACAGATGGATTCACCTCCCGCTATCAATCGCTGATAGAATAGCTATACAAAAAATGGTAGTGTTACCTAGGTTTCTTTATTTATTTATGAATATACCAATATGGATTCCGCAGGGGCTCTTTGCCAAACTTCGTACTGCCCTGCTTAGACTGACATGGGCGGGAAAGCATGTACGTGTCGGCTGGAAAGAACTCACTAAGCCATACATGCGAGGAGGTTTTGGGGCTCCAGACCTTCAACTCTACTACTACTGCGCACAGGCGCAATATGCCCATTATTGGTTACACCCACATGGACATATACCACATATTGCGGTGGAACATGAAAGCTTGCTCCCTACTCCGCTTATTACGCTTATCTCATCGCCACAAAGGCACATTCCACCCACAGGGATCTACCCGGTGAGTTGTACCTCCAAAGCATGGCATACGCTAGCTAAACTTGCACACAAACTCCCCACGTATGCGCCAGCACTCCCGTTGACCCATCACCCACAACTCACAGTGACACAAGAAACTAAAATGCTACGGTTACTAAATGAGATGGGATTTTGTAAAATGGGGGATGTTTTTCCATATGGGACATTTATATCACAAAATGATATCACTCTGTGCACACATCATACCCCATTGAAAACCTTTGCATACATGAGACTGCGCGCGGCAATCAAGGCTCTATATCCTACGTTCCCAGATGAACCGCTGACACTTAACACGCTACAGATCCTGCTGTTATCCCCAACGCGAAAGGGCCTAGTTACAAAACTGTATAATGCGGCTCAATGGGAACAATTCAATGCTCAGGATAGACCCAAAACGAGATGGGAAGACACTTTGGGTGTAAGTATCACTACTGAGCAATGGGATTATAGTTGCACACAACTGCAAATGCTGACTTCTAACTGCAACCTGAAAATAATACACTTTAAGTTTCTCCATCAAGTGTACTACACGCCTGCACAACTCCATAAATATGGGCTGAGGGACGATGACAGATGCCGTAGATGCAGAGCTTTGACTGCGGACTTCTTGCATGTGGCCTGGTCGTGCCCGCGATTCCATTCCTACTGGGCAGAGGTAACTACTACACTCACTACCATGTTGGCAGAAATGATACCTAATACACCCCAAACGTGTCTACTAGGCATGTATAAGATCAAATTAGCTTGTAGACGTAAATTCCTTGCAATAGCACTTCTGCTAGCAAAGAGGCTTTTTAGCAATGAAATGGGGTAGTAAGGCTACACCAAAATGCAAACACTGAATTGAAGATCTGGTATACTGTAAAACACAGTTGGAAACATATGCAGAGGAGCTACCACAAGCTTCTCGTCCAAGGAATTTCTGGGAACCACTAGTAAAATTTCTAGAATCTTTGCACATTGAGGATTGATTATGACCCAGCAATGGCTATGTAATTGCACAGCACGTGATCCTTTCTTATGGCCCAGTATACTAGATACCTGGGCTCTTAGATAGACCCTCTTTTATCTGTGTATCACTTGAATCTGTAATACTTGGATGTTGTGAAGTATGATGTTCTGCTATGACATTGTGATTATTTGAACATGTAACGTCAATGATAATATGCATAAGTGTGACATGAGAGCTTCTTCTTTGTGCTTGAACGAGAAAAAAAAAAAAAAAACTTATGAGTTTAGCAGGGACACTGCTGCTCAGTTGCATTCTACCCAGAGAGCCGCAAGCAGGTGAAATCGTCAGGATTCATTACAAGGAAACACACAGAAATCAGCATAGGAAGTCCAATTTCTGGATGTTATTCCCCAGAAACTCATAATCCCCATTATTGTACCCCCTCCGGAATTACCGGAATCCAAGATAATGGTAAGTCCAGGGAGGGAACTAAGACAAGATTTTTACAGTCCACACATAACGATGGCCTAAACATACTTATAAAAAGTTCACTACGGTATTAAATGTGGAATCGCATGAAAGTAGTAGGAGTCATTTATTTCAATCAATAAAATGACAGGGCTCCCGAAACTTGTGGTGCTTAATAGGATATGATAGAGAGGCATACAAGGTGGAAGCTGACTATAATATTGATTGACCAAATTGTCAGTCATATATTATGGACTTGTATTCAAATAAGAGTAATTTTTCGTTTGTTAATATTCAATGGTCATTTTGATATACTTATCTAACAAAAACCATTGTGGTAAGACTGATTACATTTTGCATTCCTTACGTGCCACAAGCGCATGATAAAATGTGCGGTAATAACATGCATTTAATTTATTTTTTTAATCAAACAGCTGTATAGTAACAAAAGGCTGCATTTTGACTGAAAATCCGTTGATATATACCCATGAGATTCATTGCAAGAACCTGAGACGTCCATCGTTACAGAACGAACCCACATATCAAACAGATAATAGGGTCCGAAAGTTTTCACTTAGCTCACAGAAAGTACTTGCGTGTTCCCGCGAAAATGACTTATTATGTTCATGAAAATGATTCCTGACGCAGCTGCTCTAAGGGGCATATTCACAAGGACCGGCGATACCTATCGCAAACGCCAGTTAGTGGCAGTTTTCTTATCGCCGCCTAACCCTGAAAACTACCGCCATGTTAGCTGTGTATTAACAAGCCGTCGATACATGGCGATAGTATCAGGGAACGGCGGTGAAAACTGCCGCTAACATAAGCGCGATGGCGATAGGAAAACCGGCGTTAGCGGGCGATACCTAGCGATAGGCCCATTAGTGGCAAAAAGGTGCAGCTAACGCGGTGATAACTCCTTGTGAATATGCCCCTATGACTTAGCAGTCAGTGCACTTGCATGCCAGGGAACACCGCTGGGAATTAGGGACCTGCGCCGGTCGAAGGAGGGACACCCCTGTGTTTTGGAAGAGGTGAAGCGCTTTCAATAATTCATGATTGGCATGTAATTGTATTGCTTGTTGGGGGATGGGCACTGCAGTGACCGGTGCATAGCGTGGGCGCGTGAATGCCCATTGTTGCCTCTAGAGTGCGTGGGCCACACCAATACAAACATACAAAAACATCCACAACATGCACCTGTATGCACACATACAGCACAAGAGCACACGCACATAACCACACCCACACATACACCCATACAAGACGGAAGCATGCCTACTCGCACATGCGCAGCACAAGAGCACACACACATAAACACACACATATACAAGACAGAAGCATGCATACTCCCACATGTGCAGCACAAAAGCACACACGCCAACACACGTACTCATAGAAGACAGAAGCATGCATACTCGCACACGCGCAGCACAAGAGCACACACACACATAAACACACACTGACACACACGTACAAGACAGAAGTATGCATACTCACAAAACCAAAGTACAATACCATACACACACCTAAACACAACCACACACACACTCATAGAAGACATAAGCACGTATAATACACAGAACAGGAACACGCAAACCCTAACATTTACAGAAGCATGGTAAACACACACAGGCAATTATATAAAAATTAGGCATGTACATACAAACACGTGCACAGGTATGTGCAGTCATTCCCTCACTCTAACATCCAGGCCAGATAGATATGCATAGACACAATACATGCTTGCGCGCCGGCACTGCACCACAAGGGCTCACAAAAAGCACAGGTGCACACACCAGCACAGACTAAGGCGCATACCGAAGGTGGGAACACGCACTCAAACACTAGCCCACACATGCAGTTTATACAGTCACAGAGGCAAATACACACATGCACCGAACAAACACAAGCAAACCAGAGAGGTACCCTGCGTGCAATCCTTGGGGCTACCTTTGGTGCATTGCATTCTCGTGTGGTCCTTGTCCCACCCACGCCCCAGGAAGCTCAGCTCGTTCACTACACTAATTTACGGTGGAAAAAGAAGCCCCCCTAGGGCTGATGTTCATGTGGTGGTATTTTTTTGTTTGTTTTTTTGTTGTTTTTATACCTGTGGAGAAGGTGAAGAGAAGCTGCGCGCCACTTCCTGTGTGGGGAAGGAACGAGGGTGGATTCTCCGGTGGTAGGTGCCGTTCCTCGATCCCTGTCGTGGACATAGTACACTGCGCCGGTGCACATACCTGCCTCTCGGCACGAGCTGCAGGGGATCGATGCATTATTAATGCCCTACGCCAGCCAGATATAGCCATGGGATTGGCAGGACTCCGGGAGCGGGTGCCTCACAGTGTGCCACTTGTGGGCTTCAGGATGCCCAGTTCTACCCTCGTGTGATGCCCTTCATGCACCCAGGTGCCACCCATAAAGGCTGTCCCCCAGGGTGCCCTCCTCATGGACGGACCTCCCAGTTTTCTGGGTGCCCTGTGAAGGGCCGGTCTTGTAGGATGCCTGGTGGTCTCTCATGGGCTCACCACCCAGGTGCTCAGATAGGCTGACCTCCAGGGTTTCCATGTACCCTCCCAGGTTGCCCGGTGCTCTCTCACGGACCTCCTTTCCAGAGTGCTCTATGCCCCCTCAAGGACAACACTGCAAGGCACCTGTTCCCCTCCCCACCCACGATCGCCCCTCCACCCCTGAAAGGCCACCCTGCCTAGGCTCCCAGATGGCCCTTATGAGCTCCCTTCCCTGGATGCCTGGTGTTGCTTCCACCCCCCCTTCTAGGGGTTTCCTTCCAGGCTGCACTGTGTACATGCTCTTACTGCCTGCCTCTGTGCCCCTCGGGACAGGCTTGCCCCTTTCATGCTGGCTGGTGCTTCCTCATAAGGGCACTCTATGCCCCTCCCTTAAGGGCACTCTATGCCCCTCCACGCTCAAGATTGCCTGACATCAAACCGTTCTCCCAGGCCACTCCCCCGCCTTCCCTTATCAAAGCTTTCCGTCTCTCCGCCTCATGGTTAGCCCTGAAGGACCGCCCAGTGGCACACACCCTTCATGGATGGGCGACCCAACACTGGGGGACACTCGCCGGCACCTGTCCCCCATCACCCAGACTAACCTCCGAGTCACCCGATGCCCTACCACCTGGCTGCCCTCACAGCTGTCCAGCCCCCCCATTACTACTCAATGGCAGATGCTGTGCCCCCATGCACAGCGGGTGTACCACTCGTGTGCCAAATGCACATACGTAGTTGCGACGCATGCCATAACATCGCATTCCATTCCAATGCGTACTAATACTAGGCACATTGTAACAGTAGAGTAGGTGTTGCATAGCGGAGACATAAATATCACTATTCCCACTTCAGTGAGGGCAACCCAAAACTAACCTTTGCACCCCAAACCTGACCGTGAACCCTGGAATTACTTTTTGAGCCCCCAAAACACACCCCACTTTTCATATTTTACCCCAAAACACACACCAATTTTCATATTTTACCCCCAAACATTCCCCAATATTCATATTTTACCCCAAAACACACCCCAATTTTCATAATTTACCCTAAAACGCACCCCAATATTCATATTTTATCCCAAAGCACACCCCAATTTCCTGATCAGACATCCGAAACCCATACCCACCTGAAAAACTTTTAATTACCCCATTACTGACCTCACAATGCGTTGTAATCACATGCGATGTAAAGGCACCTGCGTTGTCGGAGTTGCGTTGTTGACTATGTACTGCCTGCGTTGTAATGGTCATCTCCCGTGCCAAAGGCAACCCATAGGCTACGCCATTTGCATCCGTCTGCCCCTGGACTGAGCTCAGCACCAAGGAGCCTTCCTCTTGGACACTCCACTGCTACGACGCCAGCACCCTCCTCGCCATCAACCCTGGACGCCACCTCGCCTGCCAGGACCAACCTCTGCTCCGGACCGGACATTGCCATCGCCATCACTAATGGCTGCAGTATCACCCGCAAGAAGCACCCCAACCGTCAAGGAGGAGGCATTGCCATCACCTACAGAAGCACACTCCGACTGACCACGCACTCTAATGACCCAAGGGTGAGCATGGACCACCTCAACTCCCAGATCCGGACCAAGCCCAAGTACATCCTCTGCGGCACCCTCATGTGCAGGCCCCCCGGGCCATGGCCCCCCATTCTCCAATACCAATGCACCCCAGGGTCTCCCATCCACTGACGACATCCTACTCGGTGAACTCAAGTTCCACCTGGACAACCCCAGTGACCAGAACACCACCCTTCCTGGGGAAGGTCCGCTACATCAAACGCAAGCAGCAAGTCACCTCAACAAGCCACATAGCAGGACACACGGTCGAGCACCTTGCCTCCGCCAGCGGGAACTTTAACTACAGCCACAACACCGGACTCTCCTGGACCGACAATCATTTGTAACATCATGTCATCACCTTGCCCACCGGACGCCACCGCCATCATCGCACCCCCTCGCAGCTGGATCAAGGCCACCGAAGAACGTCTCGTCAACTCCCTCCGCACCAACACTCCACCAATGCTTCCAAACGATGACACCGCAGCGCCCAACCACCACCGATGGATCTCCAACAGCGCCAACATTCGGGCACCCCTCATGAACGGCACTGCGTCAGTACCTTCTGCCTGCCTGATGGCAGGCATGAGGGTGACGCAGTGCCACAGGGATAGGCTGGCCCCATGCACTGATGGAGTTGCATCATGGTTGTGACACGACTGCAGCAATGCGTGACTTTAGCGCAGACAGATACGTCAGGATTCCTGACGTATCTGTCATTACTTGCGTCATGGAGCGCTTTCCAGTGTATACAGCGCATCCATTCTGTCGCAAGAAGGGCGTAGTGAGAAGTGTTGCAACGCTGTCTTGTCGCAGCGCTGCAACACTGCCCAGGCCCAGGAATGCGCACTATCTTATTGATGGTGCGCATTCCTGCACTGTAGTTTTGTCGCAGGGCAGCGCTGCAACATTGCTTGCAGCGCTGTCCAGCACCAAAACCTGCTGAGATGAGGCCCCAAGTGTTATCCCCATTTTTATGACCAGCTATTTTCTGGTCTTAAGTAACTGTCTCTAACTGCAGTTAGAGACAGTTTTTTTGGTCTTCAGAACTTCAAGGATCCCCTTGTGAATATGGAGAAGTGGGGTTTGTGGCAGCTTTTGCACGGAAAAGCCTCTCCTGCATATAATTATCGCTAACAGAAGTGCCGATCTTTACAACGGACGTTTTCACCTAAAAACTGTTGCTAACGGCTGTTAGCGAAAGCTTGGTAATAGGGCGATAAAATTATCACCGCATTAGCGGCAGAAAGCTGCCGCTAACGCGGCGATAACTACTTGTGTAAATGATATTGTTTTTTTTTATTTATGTTTTTTGTTTGTAGTGGAGTGGATGTATGTTTGTGGTGGAATTATGTGGTTTGCATTGGAATTGTTAGTTGTGTAATTGTGTGGGTTGGAATTATGTGGTGTGTAGGGTATTTGTGTATTGGAAATATGTGGCATGGGGAATAGATAGGTGTGGGAGCTGTATAAAATAGATAGAAAGTAAGAATGAGAGGGATAGGTAGTTTGTATATGAAGTGCTGAATGAACTCTAGATAGAGTAGTAGAAAGAGTGTGTGAGAAAGAGAGAATGAAGGGGAGAGAAGGTTAGACGCTTAAAGAGATTGCGCTTGTGTACAAAGAAGACACTGAAAGAAGAGGAGGAGAGAGTGTGTTTGCGGTTTGTATTATTTGAAAAGTTTTGGTAAAGAAACTGCGCTGAAAGACCTGAAGTGAACCAATATAAGCAATGCTGGATGAGTGTGTGCAATGGAATTTTGTGGATAGTAATTATGTGGTATTAAATGTAGTGAACTTATGTTAGTGGTATTGTGTGATGTGGATAGGCATGTATTGTTTCAAATTATGTGGTGCAGTGCTGAATTATGTGGCGTGATGTGGAATTGTATGGTGTGGATTGGATGTATGTGGTGTGTAGTGGAATTGTGTGTTCTGGAGTGGAATTTTCTGCAGTGGAATTTACTCGTGTGACGTTGTGTTGTGTGAAGTTGTGTGGCACAGAGTGAAAATATGTAGAGTGTAATTATGTTTCATGGTGTGGTATATTTATGTGGAGTGTTATGTGGCATGGTGTAGATTTATGTGGAGTCTAATTATGTGGTATGGAGTGGAATGCATTATGTTGTGTGGTATGGAATTGTGTGGAGTGTAAATATGACAAGTTGGTGCATGCACTGCCTAGGCGAGACCTAAAAAAAGCTGCTTTGATATAAGTCCACCATAATCGGATGTTTCCTTTGTATCTTTACGTATAACTTATGTTTTACTTCAGTATTCAACTAAAAATAAATACAAAGGATACATTAAGAATGCATCCACAGAGAACATTTGTCTATTGCAGGTGACATACCAGGAAACGGCCCATGCGGAAGGCATGCCCAGAGGGATTAAATCACCTACTTTGCCAGCTCAGGTCTCAAACTACCTTCTCAAGCAGGCAACATCAGAAACTTTGGGTATTAGCCATTGAGAAATAAAAAGCCCAGAGGAAGATTTCCTCCATTTGCAACAAATGTCAAAACATGTAGCGAGGTAGCTTAGGAAAGTAGTTTGCATCAAACCTTAGCTGCACTTGCACAGTCTCACGTAGCCTGTGTGATGATGTTACTTATGTAATATGGGTAATCGTATGGAAGAAGATCTTAAAACATTTTTACGAGTTCTATAAATAGCAGGAATTACAAATCGTAAAGACAACGTTGGGTTTATCTTTTGTAAAAAGCTCACTTGTAAACCCAAAACAGGTTTCTAGACACTCCAACACAAGGAAGACAAGACCAATAGCCAAAGACTGGAAGGAAAGGCGAAGTCTTAAAATGTGAGGCAGAAAAAAACTTTATTTCAAAGTAGGAGCCTACAAGGGGAGGGCACGGCCACCTTTGCTTTGGCTTCTGGTGCCTGGAATGGGCAACTGTTTCTGCCCCACAGAAGGCAGACTTCACAAATATAATGGGAGAAAAACATGACGTGATGTAACTATGATAATGCAGTTTACGTCTCGATGTCACTGTGATTAGTTTGTTTACATATAGAACACGTTCTGCCACAAACAAGCTCAATTCTAACTACACCTGTTCATTCGCACATAATTATATTTCCAATCTAGTAAACGGGCCCGGTTAGCAAATGTTTGTCTGTTGAGTGTAACCCACTCCTAGATTTCTAGTAGTTAACACCTACTCATGGAACAACAAGCTTTGTAAACCGGACTCAACATGAATACTTTGATAATATGATGGTTTCAGGTGTCTCACCAGCCGGGCACCCTCTGTGAAAAGCATATTGCGATCCAGCCAGCGCAGGTAAGGTCGGAAAAGCAGTTCCCCCTTCCCCATCAGTTGATTGGTTGCAAACTTTGCCTGTAATCACTCCTGAGATCTAGTGTAAAAGACTTAAGGCAACAATGATATCAAATCACAACAATTGTCTAATGAATTAAAGCACATATATAGACAAAAAGAGAACCAACAATATCTGTTTGTTATATATAAAATGTAAAAAAATATGTTTTATTGATAATCAATGAATTACTGGCAGAACCTTATAATATTAAAACAATACCCCATTTATACTAATTCATTCATACTATCATTCATACATTAAAAAATCACAATTTATTTGACAAAACAATAATAACACTTGATATCTGGTTTTCGTGATCATAAAAGTACAGTGTGGCAAAATGGTAATAAACTGTTATGTTCAAGGAGAGTATTCAGATGCAGAGTCAAGTGGTTATCAACGACCTAATAGAAAGGTTACGACCTTTTCGGATACTTCCGACTCTGACAATGAAGACAGCTCTCATTGTCCCAATTCTGAAAGCAATAGAGCAGCATATTCAGGCAATCGACCATCTGGACAATCTTTTTTAGGTCGGCGACAGGCACGACAGGGCCCCTGGAGACCGAGATACCAATCCAGGTATCACAATACCTCCAACCAGGGGAACTATCAGCAAAACAATCAACAATTCCTAGTCACCCGAAATGCCCAGTATTGGAGGTCGTAAGAGAAATACCCATATTCAATTTATCTAAACAACCCTTACAAGAATCTACGGTCGCACTTTTATCAAAAGGTTTAACCTTTGTACCACATACAGGCATTAATATCTTCGAACTGTACCAAGACATCACAGCGTTTTTTTCGTAAAATACGTTTAAAAAAATTCTTCTTTGGTACAGGAGAATGCCACCAAGATGCAGCTGGAAGTTTAGAAAACCGCTCAGGATTACACCCAATATCTACATTTAATCCAGGTCTTGATCAATTGGGACCTGAAGTAGAGATATTTGAAAATTCTGTTCTTAAAAGTTTAAAAACATCCCTGAAACATACTTTTTACCCTCCGAATAATTTAAATAAAGATGAACTCAAAACGTTAGTCGCCCTTCGCAGTAATTCAGAAATAACGATAAAAAATTGTGACAAAGGAGGGGGATAGTTGTCTTAGACACTGATAAATACGTTCAGACTATGTTAGACCTTCTGAGAGATACTAATTTTTATCAACCTGTGAAAATAGACCCTACATCTAGAGTCCAAAGGAAAATCTTCAATATAACTAAAAGAGCATTGGAATTTGGAACCATCTGTCAAAAAGAATTTGATATTTTAAATATCAAACATCCCAAAATGGCAGCCATTTATGGAGTTCCAAAGATTCATAAAAATAGTCTTGATCCCCCGTATCATCCTATTGTGACCACTATAGGCTCAGTCACCGAGCCCATTTCAAAATATATAGATCGCATCTTATGCCCTCATGTATCCAGAATAACATCATATATCAAAGATACTAAATCCATGATACAATCAGTGGAAGGAATACCGTTTGATGGATTAAGAGAGACATTGGTCACTTTAGACGTTGAGTCATTGTATAGTAATATACCGCAGGAAGGGGCTCTCACAGCAGTGAGCTGGTTTATAGACCAATTCCACATAGATTGCAATTCAGAATTTATCAACACTATTCTTGCTATAGTCTTAGAAGAAAACACTTTTGATTTTAATGGCGACCTATATCGTCAAATAAAGGGAGTAAGCATGGGAGCGCACTGCGCTCCCACTATAGCAAATATATATGTAGCTCAATTTGAGAGCATACACATATATAATGAAATAGCGCCTTTTTACGAGTCTATTAAACATTGGGCACGTTTCATAGACGACATATTTTTTATTTGGACATCTGACTCAAGCCAACTCTCTGAATTCCTACTATGGATTAATATGTGTGATTGCAACTTAAAATTCACTGCTCACACTAGCAATAGCTACATTGATTTTTTGGACATTGAAATAAAAGAGCACAATTTTGCTCTTGAAGTAGATTTATATGTAAAACCTACTGCAAAAAATACGTTATTACATTTTACTAGTTACCATCCAGCTAAACTAAAAGAGAGTATTCCTTTTGGTCAGTTTCTCCGCTTGCGGAGAAATTGTACCAATATTGCGGATTACGATATTAGATCGGAGATGATGAAAGCTAAATTTATAACACGTGGTTATCCAAAAAGACTTATACGAGAAGCATATAAACGTGCCCGTTTCTATAATAGAGATTATATACTTGGTAACCATCCACCTAAACAAGCACCTCCGCTAGTGTGTGTCACACGACACTCAACAGCAAATGAAAAAGTAAGACAAGCAATATGTGCTCATTGGCACATCTTGAATGCCAATTCAGAAGTGGACGCTATACTGCCGCGACCTATGTTTGCTCATAGGCGAAACAGAAATCTTAAAGATCAAATTGTACATTCACGTATGATAAAAAAAAGTACCTATTCAATTGACTTTGGATGATTCTAATCCATTACTAGGTAATAATAAATGTACACAATGTAAAGCCTGTGACACCGCGATCATTACAAAGAAGTTCACCCACAATTCGTAAAACATCACCTTAAAATCCTTCACCAATTGTAAGACCAAAAATATTGTCTATTTATTACTATGTCCCTGCAACAAGGGATACGTGGGGGAAACATCTAGATCTTTAGTGACTCGGTTGACTGAACATCGTTCAGCCATCCGTACGAAAAAGATCAATGCCCCTTTAGTTAAACATTATCTTGAAGCAAGACATAGTCCTGAACAAATTAATTGGTTGATTTTAGAAAAAATTAATAAAAAAATAGGCATTGATTCAGAAGAAATAAGGAAACGCAGAGAGGTATTCTGGATTTTTCTTTGGATACATTTGCACAAGGCTTAAATCAAGAAATTCCATGGGAACATGCAATTCGATATAATACTGGCTGACCTTTTTTCATTCTTATTACAGAGATCGTTTTCTTTTTACATTATACCTTTTTAGAATTCTTTTTCCCTCTTAAGTGCTCGAAGTTTTTATTATTTACCTGATGACCAATAATAGATTGTTACTGGTAAATTCTTTTCATTTCATGCTTATAGTAACATGAATACCTGTCTGCAATTCGATAAAATAGACTAGAATGACTTCCATTGAAAGGTTAATAAAGTTTTTGCTTGAGCCCCTTTTGATTGGCCATTATTTACCATGTGACTTGGTCCAAATATACCTCACTATCATGTGATGTGGTCTAATTATACTTCAAGAGAAAGTCATTGGCCATTCTCTATCATGTGATATGGTCTAAGCATACTTCACTATCATGTGATGTGGTCCAAGCATACTTATAGCGAAGTCTATGGATCTCCGGTTAGTTCCCACGCGGATATCGTAGCGTGTGGAGGAAACCCCTATCCGGCAATTTTAAATCGTCCAAGAAGTGAGTAGCTGTTCATATAACCTGACATTTCCTAGTTTTTTTGGGCAGTTAAAATATTGATTTAGGGGGCTAATAATCTTTTTTGAGCTCGCTTTTGCTGTCGTATTTTTAAACAAAATCTTGTCCGGCGCTGGTTGAGAGGAATTATAGTAAATATCTAGTGTTTTGTAAGAACAAGCACCTTACCGTACAAACTTTACCCACTGGGATTGTATGCATTATGTATTACGATCGAAAGTTATATGTTCAATTAGATACCGACTGAGTAAGACTCGGAGCAAACATATGTTCTGTCTGTCGGTTTGTTGTAGATAGCTCGATTCTTCGTCCGACGTAGGTCGTTTTTGGCGAATTAAATTAGGACCGTATCAATCTGTTAAAACTTCTCACTGAACAGAAGTAAATTTAGTAACAGATACATGGTAATTTTTACCAAGTTTATGCGGGTTATTCCTCCAACCATTCATTCGGATTTTTCTTATTTTCTTTCAGATATATTTTATATCTAGTCATTAACTATCGGAATGTAAGTATTGAAACAAACTACTATGCATTTCTTATTAGGTAGTCATAAACTAGATTTAATGTCAGAAACAGAATGTCAAGTATCAAGATTAAAATATACATAAACATAGTCAATCAAATAGTACTTTAATAGTTTGTGTAATCTCCAGTCATCCTCCTAATACACTTTATTCGTCTTTTTTATCCACTTTTAGTAAAATCAATAGGACGATCCAAATCGAGGTGGACATCAGTCTTATAAAACCTTGGGTCAGTGATGTTAGGTTAAACCCATTTTCAAATTGGATATCCATTGCTCAAAGGTATATATATAAACACTTCCGAGGCTCATCAATAGGTTTATTCAATTACATATCTATATAAGTCATGTCCCACTTGTATAGTTGACTCTATATATATTTTTTTGCCAGATGTTGGACATGTTTCTCAGTTTGTAGCAGTCAATGATACAATTGTACCATCTCATTGGAGTGAGACAAGGTTATATTTTAGATACCTTTTGATAAAAGTATTCCTTATGGTTCATCACTGGGTGACATCATTGAACTCAATTTTTCTACTCCACGTGGTGATCAATTCTTGCTCTCCTTTCACCTTTTTATCTTTCATTCTATTGAGATACTCTATGACTATTAATTTTTCACTTATTTAATCCTGTCACCTTGGAAAATAATCTTGGAACTCTGACTTATTCCACTGCCTTCGTATCCTACACTAATGCAAACAATAAGTAATGCACGCCATTCTGGCGGCATAGAGTTTATCGTATTATGAGAACCCAGTATCTGACATATATGTTTTTTCTGCAGAAATCATCCTTGATCCTTTGTGGCCCCTTTTCCTGACGAAGGCACCGTTTTGTGCCGAAACGCGCGTAGAACATAACAGTTTATTATCATTTTGCCACACTGTACTTTTATGATCACGAAAACCAGATATCAAGTGTTATTATTGTTTTGTCAAATAAATTGTGATTTTTTAATGTATGAATGATAGTATGAATGAATTAGTATAAATGGGGTATTGTTTTAATATTATAAGGTTCTGCCAGTAATTCATTGATTATCAATAAAACATATTTTTTTACATTTTATATATAACAAACAGATATTGTTGGTTCTCTTTTTGTCTATATATGTGCTTTAATTCATTAGACAATTGTTGTGATTTGATATCATTGTTGCCTTAAGTCTTTTACACTAGATTTACTAACCCTGCCTTAAGGAACTGTACCCTATTAGCAGGGGGCCTCTATCTTCTGAAGAAACCAACGGCGGACCCCACCGACCTCAAGAACTACCGCCCCATCTCGCTCCTTCCGTTTCCGGCCAAAGTCATCGAGAAGACCGTCAACAGACAGCTTGCCGCCTTCCTCGAGACGAATGGATCCCTCGACCCTCGCAGTCCGGGTTTCGGGCCAACCACAGCACCGAGACCGCCCTTATCGCAGCCACCGACGACATCAGAACCCTAACCGACAACGGGGAAACAGCTGCCCTCATCCTCCTGGACCTCTCCGCGGCGTTCGACACCGTCTGCCACCGCACCCTAGTGAAGCGCCTCAGCAACATCGGAATCCGAGAGAAAGCACTGGAATGGATCATCTCGTTCCTCGCCGGAAGAACCCAGAGAGTCCGCCTCTCCCCGTTCAGATCCGAAGCCACCGAAGTCATCTGCGGCGTTCCACAAGGATCCTCACTCAGCCCGACCCTCTTCAACGTCTACATGAGCCCCCTCGCAGCCATCGCACGCCGACACAACCTCAACATCATCTCCTACGCCGACGACACCCAGCTGATCCTCTCCCTCACCAACGACCCCACTACCGCCAGAGCCAACCTGCACGACGGGATGAGAGACGTCGCCGACTGGATGAGGAACAGCCGCCTTAAACTGAACTCAGACAAGACGGAAGTCCTCATCCTGGGCTCATCACCCTCCGCCTGGGACGACTCCTGGTGGCCCCCGGCCCTGGGCACCGCACCCAAGCCAACCGGACCACGCACGCAACCTGGGCTTCATCCTGGACTCCTCCCTATCAATGACCAAACAAGTCAACGCCTGCCTCATCTTCATGCTTCAACACCCTGCGCATGCTCCGCAAGATCTTCAGATGGATCCCCACTGAAACCAGGAAGACCGTCACCCAGGCACTCGTCACCAGCCGACTGGACTATGGGAACACCTCTACGCCGGAACCACAGCCAAACTTCAAAAGAGACTCCAGCGCATCCAGAACGCTCTCGCACGACTCATCCTGGACATCCCCGACACAGCCACATCACCGTACACCTGAAAGACCTGCACTGGCTCCCCGTCAGCAAGAGAATCACGTTCAGACTCCTCACCCACGCACACAAGGCCCTCCACGACCTGGGCCCAAAGTACCTCAACGACCGCATGTCCTTCTACACGCCCACACGCCAGCTACGATCAACCAGCCACGCCCTCGCCACCGTACCCACGCATCCGCAGAACCACCGCCGGAGGAAGATCCTTCTCCTACCTGGCGGCCAAGACCTGGAACTCCCTCCCCACTCACCTTCGGCGAACCCAGGACCATCTCGCCTTCAGGAAGCAGCTCAAGACCTGGCTGTTCGAGCAGTAACTTACCCCCTCCCCAGCGCCTTGAGACCCTCCCGGGTGAGTAGCGCGCTCTATAAATGCCGTGATTGATTGATTGATTGATCTTTACAATATATCACTCCTGAGATGCCTGGTAGATATGCCTGCATTAGAAAAGAAAAAACAATCGTATAACTTAACATGGAGGTAGTAATGATCGGACAGAAAACACTGTGCAACAAGGCAGTGATGTGAGCTTGTAGCAAGACACCGAGCAATAGTTGTAATTTGGAAGTAGGTATTAGGGTATATCCCTTGAGCTTTTTCTACCAACCTGGCCCTACAAAAAGGATTCGGGATAGGGTTCCCCATGCGCAGATCATGAGAAAGCAGGCTCATAGCATAGAGGTTTCCAATAGATTTTTGCCACTCCAATCTTTGGACGAGAATGATTGACTTCAGGTTATTAGGGACGAGTATAATTGTGTTGAACAAATTGCATCCCTAGAAATAAATGAGACGATACGAGAGTGTGAAAAGGGGGAGTGCAATCTTGTCCCTAGTAGGATAAAAGATTATAGTGATGAGGCAAATAAGGTAGCGGAGGTGGAAACTAGTGTGGGAGGCTCTATAAATGCTATTAATGATAGTGAGATAAATGAACACACTAAGGGAAGCACCACCCCTGATAGACCAACAGTTTGTGTTTCTGATGGAATACGGGTACTCTTCTGGAATATTGCCGGTCTACAATCAAAAATATACAATTCTATCTGGTTAGATTTTATACATAGTTTTGATATCCTATGCTTTCAGGAGACCTGGTTACTGAAACAGATTAATTTAGATGGTTATAAGACGTTTCATATACCGGCTGTTAGATCTACGCATGGAAGACACAAAGGAGGTTTGAGTGTATATATCTCAAACCTGATAACGGTTAGGAAAATAGAAAAGCTTAGTTCAACGAGTTACTACCAACTGTTGGGTATTTATTTGAACTCTCCAGTAGTACTATGTGTAGTGAATTTCTATAATAACATCGAACATGGCGAACTGGGCAAAATTATAAACTCGCTTAGTGAGGAAATGTACAAAATAAGGGTACCAAACGAAGTTGATGTGATCTTCATATGTGGAGGGGATTTTAACACTGGTATATGTGGTAACGCGGAAAAAGGGCAGTGTGGGCTACATGATGAAGTTAATATGTATACCCCACATTTTGTACATAATGTAAGGGGAGAAACGTTTAATGATTTTATGGCAGGACATGATTTGGGTTTTGTAAACTATCTGAGCACTCCACGCGTTGATTTTACCCCAACGTTTATTGGCAGAGGTTTAGCCTCACTAATAGATTTTATAATCATTCCCAATAGATACGCAACCTGGTTCGATAAATTTAATACTCACTTCAATACCCTCAGTGATCATTTGCCTCTGAGCATCCGCGTAATTATCCCCCAAAAAGTTGAACAACCAAATAGCAGATATCTGGCACTGTCACAAAATATTACCCTAGCACGCCAAAATGGCTATTCTGTACGTTGGGAAAAAAAAAATTAAGGTCGAAGAAGTGATGAAACAAATTATAATTAATGCTAACGACCATATAGAGGTATGTTTACAAGAGAGTGCAGATTATAGCGACATTTTGAGGGCTTATTCCTCTATTACTCTGGAGATCCAAAACTCACTAGGAGTGAAAAAGATGACATCCTCAATAAGGACTAACGGATGGTTTGACACAAAGTGTACGAAAGCATATAACTTGCTGAAGGGCGCCCTCCACAAAATTGTGAGAAATAAGGAGGAAATTAGTGCATGTAGAAAGAATTATAATTTGGCTAGGAAAAACAGGAAAAAGAAATAAAAGAAGAGGCATGGGACTTGCTCTATGAGGCTTCAAAGAAAAGGGACAGTATTATGTTTTGGCGGGCAGTAAACACTCCATTCTTTGTAAATAATGAGGGACCCAGGATTGAAGTTGCAATAGATGAGGAGTCTTGGATCAAATTTTTCTCGAGGGTGTATAGTTCTAGGGGGCCGATAAACTCACAACTGATTATGACCTACAGATACAAGATGGGTTGGATAGATTTGTGACTATTGGGTTAAATATAACACTAGATGAAGTCACGGCAGCTATTAATGAAAGTAAAGGTGGGAAGGCGCCTGGGCCAGACGGCGTGCCCATGGATTTATTTAAACACTCTCCAGCACTATGGTCCCCTTTGCTGACACAGGTTTTGAACGCATGCTGCGAGAAGGGCTTCATCAAGACATGGTCTGAATCTGTGATTATCCCAATTTTTAAAAGGGAGAACGCGATAACCCTGCGTGTTATCGCCCGATATCCCTTTTGGACTCCCTAGTTAAGGTAGTAGGCAGAATAGTCCTGAACAGACTACAAACTTGGGCGGAGGATAACAACATTTTAAGTAAAGTGCAGTATGGTTTTAGACAGGGGCTGGGGACCATTGAACAGGTGTTGAATTTTACAATGATATCAGGGAAATACACCCAAGCTAAAGAAGGGAAAATGTACGTAGCATTTGTGGACCTTACGTCCGCTTTTGACTGCGTAAACCACAATAGACTCTGGGATATATTACAGGAATTAAAAGTAGACCCAATTTTAGTTCAGTTTTTGAGGCAATTATATAAGGGGGCCTCAGCAAAAGTGAGACATGGAATTGGGGGTGAATGCACTGCGTCATTTCCGGTGGAAAAGGGCGTGAGGCAGGGGTGCGTCCTGGCTCCGTTCCTCTTCTCTCTATATACCAACGCGTTAGAAGAGGCGTTAACGGCCAGGACAAAAGACCCACCTTACTATAACAGCAAGCCCATAGTATCACTTCTTTACGCGGATGACGCAGTGCTCATGGCCAGAACTCAGCTGGGTCTTCAGAGTGCTCTTAATGCATATATTGAATTTATGGATAGCCGGGGCCTAAAACTTAATATTAAGAAGACATTTGTGATGACATGTGGGAAAGGGAGAAATAGCTGTAAAAGTCTCCCTTTGGGAAAGGCTAGGATAGATGCAACCAATACATTTTCCTATCTGGGTGTTTTACTTGATCATGCTGGGTCATGGAGTCCAGCGGTCAAAAGTAGAACTCTTCTTTTAAAAGGTCAATTGGGGCACTGATGAATTTTTCTATTAAAATGGGTAAAAGACCCCCGGGGATCCTCCTTAAAATGTATAAAGCAAAATGCACGAGCGTAGCGATGTATGGGGCTGGTGTTTGGGGTTACCAGGACGTAGCTACATTACAAAAAGAGGAAAATAAGTTTTTACGATTTATATTAGCAATCCCACAGAGCACTTCAGTTTATAATTGCCATAGCGAACTGGGGATTCCATACATTTCTGACTTGATAAAGATGCAGCCATTGTTGTTATGGCATAGAGTCTGGACGTCACATCACACACAGTTAAATAGAGAGATTATAAGAGATGCTATGAGTTTAACCCACGCTAACAAGATTACCTGGCTAAGGTATATTAGAAGCTTTTTAACAGACGTGGGAAAACCTGACTTTTATAGAAACCCCGCTACACTGACCACAATCTCTAGGAAGGAGTTCAGAGTTCTTTGTCAGGATCATCTGGAATCTCTAAGGGCTGCTTCAGAAATGTATAAAAGTACAGTTATTAAACATCAGATAACTCTTGTATGTCCCACCATTCAACCTTATTTGGAATGGTGTATAGGAAGATATGATAGGTTTGTCCTCACTAGATTAAGATTTGACAGCTTTCATCGTTTAGTCAGCTTCCCTATACAAAATGATTGGAACAGCGAGCTTTGTATGTGCCCCTGTGATGAAATGTCCCCCAGACGACAATACATGTGATTTTATTCTGCAAATTTTATAGAGTAGAAAGATCTAGATGGATTTTGCCAATGCTGAAGGGTGGGGGATGGAGACGATGTCGACCTGCCTACCTTTATTTACAAAGATTGGATAATGTTTATTGTGTGGGAGCTATGTCTGGTCTCTTGAAGGCCATATTGAAAAAAAGGAAAAGTATTATATGGGAAACATAGCATGAGGCAGACTGATCTTCAGAACAAACGGGGTATTGATTAATTGAAGATGTGATTTTTAAGATCTTAGCGATATTTAAAGATGTAAATATGTAAGGTATTAGTCTTTTTAAACACTAGATTGTATATTTTTTAATGTGCAACTTTTATGATTTTTTTCTACTAAAAATCGAATAAAGTTAATTTGATTTGATTTGATTTGATAAAAGTATTCCTTATGGTTCATCACTGGGTGACATCATTGAACTCAATTTTTCTACTCCACGTGGTGATCAATTCTTGCTCTCCTTTCACCTTTTTATCTTTCATTCTATTGAGATACTCTATGACTATTAATTTTTCACTTATTTAATCCTGTCACCTTGGAAAATAATCTTGGAACTCTGACTTATTCCACTGCCTTCGTATCCTACACTAATGCAAACAATAAGTAATGCACGCCATTCTGGCGGCATAGAGTTTATCGTATTATGAGAACCCAGTATCTGACATATATGTTTTTCTGCAGAAATCATCCTTGATCCTTTGTGGCCCCTTTTCCTGACGAAGGCACTGTTTTTGTGCCGAAACGCGCGTAGAACATAACAGTTTATTATCATTTTGCCACACTGTACTTTTATGATCACGAAAACCAGATATCAAGTGTTATTATTGTTTTGTCAAATAAATTGTGATTTTTTAATGTATGAATGATAGTATGAATGAATTAGTATAAATGGGGTATTGTTTTAATATTATAAGGTTCTGCCAGTAATTCATTGATTATCAATAAAACATATTTTTTTACATTTTATATATAACAAACAGATATTGTTGGTTCTCTTTTTGTCTATATATGTGCTTTAATTCATTAGACAATTGTTGTGATTTGATATCATTGTTGCCTTAAGTCTTTTACACTAGATTTACTAACCCTGCCTTAAGGAACTGTACCCTATTAGCAGGGGGCCTCTATCTTTACAATATATCACTCCTGAGATGCCTGGTAGATATGCCTGCATTAGAAAAGAAAAAACAATCGTTTAACTTAACATGGAGGTAGTAATGATCGGACAGAAAACACTGTGCAACAAGGCAGTGATGTGAGCTTGTAGCAAGACACCGAGCAACGAAGTCAGCCATAAAGCAGATTCAGGCAGGAGTATTTTGAGCAGCTGAAAATAGTAACTAGAAGAGTTAAAAAGCTTTACTTAGCAGCTACATGTTTCAAAGCACCACTGTGGCAGAGTAGGAAAGCGTAAACAGAGACGTTTTAAGGCATGGGCAAAGTGGTCTCTGGCCCAGGGCCCCCACTTTCTAGGGGCCCCATCATTAAGCTTTCAGGAGGGCAGTCCCAGACAGTGGCCTAAATACAATATGATGTGGCCCCCTGCACAATATTAAAAGGGGCTCCCAGATCTCAATATATCATAAATATTCAAAGGCTTTACCCCCGGAAGGACAGGGGTTCCCTTAAATGTTTGGGTCCCAGCAAAGAGGATTGTCAATGATCAGACCATAGTTGCTGAGGGCACGAATGAGCTGAAACGGATAATAAATTCAGAGTTGTTCTGAGCAGGGGGCCCCAAATTATTTTTGGCCCAGGGCCCCCAAAATCCTTACGGTGTCCCTGAGCGTAAAAGAAGACCAACATATCTGTAACGCAATGCAAGGCTTTGCGATAGCTTCCATCAAGCTACAACCACTCATTCATTCTTGTCATAGCATCATTTAATTTCAAGGACACAAATGCAGCAAGGCGTTCTGCGACGAGGCACGGAGGCTGAAGTGACAAGGTGACGCAGCCACCAGTCCATCACCCAACAACTAAGACATACATGTTCAGGACATTCTTAATTGCGTTTTTTAAGCAAACAGGAAAAGCGATTCATGGACAAATGTAAGACTTCAGCAAGCCTGCTTTGCCTGTTTACCTTCAGGAGGACAGGGGGTGTCGCAAAGCATGGAAGTATATGAGCACAAGCATTTGCAATACAATAGATCTCACATTTACGAGAGTTTAAGCTATGGTCATTTACAAATGCAATAGCTCAAACTCTTCTAAATGCGAGACCTAGGCCGCCATTGTCCCGGGCAGCTTGAAAGAGAAAGCGAACGGAGTGCTGTTGAAATACGATACGTGCAAACATTATACTGAATTTCTTGCTACTAGAGCTGTTCCTAAGAACTGGCTAAATGGTTGTAGATGTCCTTTTTTGTGACTGCACTTTTTTGTAAAACGCGCTGCTTCTAAATCGAGGCGCAAAATGTGCGTATACTATTTCAATGTTTTAAGTATCTAAATTGAGCCGCAAATTGAATATTGTGCTTTTAGAAAATGATTTGCTACCCCCTCGGGATAGTGTGTCCCCTGCTCTACGGAAGTCTTCGGAGGTCTGCCTAATGGAAAGCTCGGACGAATGCACTACACACTGAAGGGGAGGGCGAACCTGTCCAGGGCCAGGCTCGGCTTCAGCAGACAGAAGCAGCGCCGTTCTGAGCTGCGTGTCTGCCGTCATAACCCGACAGGATACTATTAAAAGTGTGGGCAGGGATGTATCCTTACATTCAAGCCACGGAGGGGGGCAGGAGAATGGAGAAAACAGACAAGAGGGGGGCGGAAACAAAGGTAACTCGGACAATGGGAGGGGGGTGGGAGGATGGAGAACACGGACAATTTGAGGAGTGCAGGAATAAAGGTAACTAAAACAAGGCCACAAATGAAACTCTCTTACTCACGTGATGTTTAATAAGAAGAAAAACCAGCGGTGGCGAGGTCGGAAAGGAAACGGCCGCCATTGTCCCGCTGCCTCGAAAGTGAAAGTGGGCGTGGCCGCTGAATGAAGCACGTCATGGTGCTTGAGTTCGGAGAAACTCAATACAGAAAATAGAACAGGTCCGGTGCAACAACCAAGTAAAGGGGCCAGTAGCCATGGGAGGAATCAAATGATGACATGGACGTATTAAGGAGACACTAACAAGCCTATGAAAAATATGGGCGGGGTAGTGGGCGGGGCTTCTCTCCCGTACTGAACTACCCCAGATCAACACCAGAGCAGCGCTTGCGCGCTGACTCAGGGCTCGACCTAAAAAGTGGTAGAAGTAAAAGAAACAATGATATGTGGAAACAGCAGTTCACTCAAATGGTCTCCCTACCTATAGGAATACATATGTATTCGTTTTTTATTATTTAATATCTGGCTGCTAATAGTTCACTGCACATCTAAAACATACATTGGACTTTTAAATAGAAGATTAGGAGAGAATCATTGACTGTCAAAAACATTACATTTTTAAAATTAAAGTGGCTTGAATGGTCTAATGAAACAGGTGTTTAAAGGGCCTGATGGATTTATTGGATCTATTAACTATTTTTATCCCTTTAAAATATATGATGACATAAATTACTACATTCTTTTTACTCTTTTACATAGTTAGTTTCATATCTACATTAACCCCTCAATATTTATCCAGATTTAAATTCAACAGCTTCTATTCTAGAGACATTCCTTCTAAGGGGCTGATTGTGATATCGTTAGGAAGGCTATGGATGGGATTCAGTATTGCAAAATCCAGTTCGGAACCCCTGTTACCTACCAAATCGTACAGGATTCCGAACGACCGATTATGATGCCCGGAAACCGTTCGAGCAGACCAAATTGGTTCTGAAAGGCATCCGGACAGCCCGAGTCTTTCAGAGTTGATTCGTACAGCTCTATGGACACGGTTTCTGGGCAAGCGATTACAATGACTGATTCGGACAGCCGTTCCTATTCAGTTTGCCCGAGAAGAAACAGCTGCCGGAATCTGTCTTTGGGGGTCTATTGCTGGACCCCCTTCATACTGAGTCTTACCAATGTAGCCCAAGGAGGTACCCAAGGGACCCCTCTTCCCAACCATGCACAGTGTGGCAGGCACCATGGGGTTTCTGCCACAGGGTGCAAGGTTTTCCCCAACTACCCCTTTTTTCAATGGGAGCCTGTGTTCCCGTTCGGAACACAAGCTCCCATTGAATTCAATGCTATTCCGACCAAACGATGTTGGGAAGCATCGTAATCAGTTGTCCGAACTCACAGGACCCAATTTGTTTGGAAACTATTCCGGAACCAATTTTTTTGGGACAGTTTCCTAACGTATTTTAAGATTACAAAGAACCATCAGAATGATGGTGGAGGAATCAGAAACGAACAGATGGATCTCAAAAAATGAGGCCGATTTCTTAAGGACCAACTCACCAAAAGTACCCTATTTTTACTCACTTCTCAAAATACACAAGGGAAGGAGATCGCCACCGGGCCGCCCAATTGTATCAGGAATAGGGTCGGTCCTCGAACCACTCTCCCAATTTGCTGACCAATATCTAAGACCCATGGTACAAAAGACACCAACCTATCTAAAAGATACTCGTGATCTTCTGAATCTCCTAAAGGAACAAACCTTCACGAATGACACAATGCTCCTGGTTGGGTTAGACGTGGAAAGTTTATATACAAGCTTACCCCAACAGAAGACAATGGAGACCCTGGAAGAAAGAATAAAGAATTGCCATTTTCTTATTTGCTTATTTTTATCTCTATGACATGTTCAAGTTGAACAATGAAAATCATCATCATGAGACAATTTGTATTTGTTTTTACTATTCAGAATCACTCTATTTGTCTCTTTTTGTTTCTTTCACTGCACACTCTAGGTACTTCTGACCTTATGTTCTGAGACACGATCTCTGAGCAATAACACTGGAATTGGACAATATCCATCTCCACCACTATTTCTAGGTCCTGACAAAAGCCCCCCGACCCCTAGGGGCACCCAAAGGTGCTGAAACATGTCGACCACCTACCTGGACTAACAAGTGCAGTGGACTCAAAGAATGTCCTACTATGCACAACACTGTTTTTACCTTTTCCCCATGCTCCAAACTGAATAAAGTTACAGTTTAGGCGGCATGAGGACTCCTTTTTAATAAATTCACTCGAGCACCCTCACTTTTTTCCTCATTTCGGATCACTACTGAAATAACCAGTGGTTCCCTCCAGGTGGAGGAAGCATGAAAGATACCCAATGATGATGCTGTCATGTATCTGACTAAGGCGGAGAATCAAGATATACCGCCTACCGACCTGTCTACGTGAATGAGGGTTTTTTAAGAAATGACGGGTAGAACTCCTGAACCCTGGTAGCAGGTACAAGTGATCCATTCCCCATTGATTTTGAATGACAGTTTCCTAACAACATCGGAATCTGACCCTAAGCGTGCCTCATTTCGTCATGACTATAGAACCTGTGATCAAACTAGACTAGAAAACTGTTGAATCAACTGACAGGTTGCTACTGATGTTGGAAGTACATGTTTTACTCACAAGAATGAGGAAGATATTTCAGAACGTATAGATAATGTGTCCTCATTTTAGATTCCTGGAACACTAGTTGTAATTTCCATGACAAAATGAAACCCTACATTTTGCTGATTTATCATACTCTCCTCAATAACAAATACTTTCAGTTCCATATGTCCGATTCCAGCAGCAGAGTGTTCAGGTGTCCCTTAGGACTGTTTTGAACATAAAAAAGTGCTTTCATTGTGTATTAGCACTCTGTTGGGAAGTTGTAATAAGAACTCAGAAGAAATCAACTGATGCTAGTGGAAGCAATATGCTGCTGATGCTAGTGGAAGCAATATGCTTTACTCAGCATGCCAGTTTTTTTTCTCAGGTGTAGAAGGAAGACATTTGTGAATATATAGGGCATGTGTCCTCAGTTTAGGCTATGGGTTATTAACCATACTTTCAATAAAAACATTGGGATAAAAGTGTTTTCTCTTACAGATATTTCCTCAATTCGCAGCAGAGTATCAGTATTTGTATCAGTATTTGTTACTGTGGGATGTCACTTTAGAACTGTCCACAATTCCTAACATTAGCATATCACTAACAATTAAGGAATTATATTATTAATCACATCAGTGATGACCCTTTCTAAATGTTTCTTCAACATATTGCTTTCCATGGCCTTCAAAAGCAGACATTCACTACAATGCATTCCCGACAGAACAAAAACGGTGAGTCCTTATCACCAAAAAATAGTACCATGAAAAATACACATCTAATAAACAGTTGTGTAACCTCAACCCATATTTAAAAGCTCTGATTTACAATAAAAATGTTACCCAAGTTGAAGGGCAGTTATCGACTGGAGGGGGGGGGGCAGTGCAGCCCTTGGCTTTGGATAAGACTTCTGGACCCCACCTTATCAAATCCTACTTGGGAGTATCATCTTCCTTGGATCTTATTGCTTGAATCTTAAACAAAAGCTAGATTCTAGAATCTTGGTGCGGTTCAATATTACAGCCACCATGCTAGAAGGGTCCAATTTATCACCCAAAGACCTATAGATTAATAATCCTTCTTGATTAGGGGTGACAAATATTCTCCAAAATGCAGCTATAAAAAATGCAAACTTGGGTTATTTGGCAATGAATTCATTTCTCTGACACTGGCTTTACAAAAATGTGTTCTACTGTGAATAACTTGGTTGCCTTGCACCTCTTGGCTGCTAAAGCAAGATTTTTTGTTTCCGATTCTCACTAGGCATGTTGCCTTGATTCCAGCACTGCCTTCCACTGCGTAGACAGAAATAGGTTGTGGCATAACCTGAAACCACGGGGCTTGGATCCTCCTATGCTCTTGTTTAATGTAGAACTACACACTGTATAATAAGTCTTACTAAAAATGTCTTTAAAAATGTGGTTTGTCGCTTAAAGCATCAATAGAAAATGGAGTTAAGCTACGGTCTGTATTTCCTCCCTGTTATTTCAACTCAATACAGCTGATACTTGAGTCAGCAAGTAGCTGTACACTGAAAGTGGGTTCATGTTGTTGCTTTACATGTTATGTACTAATGACCTAATTTTGTTGTCACATACCCCTTTTGGCTTACAGTGGCATTTGGAATCCATAGTGATATTACCACAATCATTTTTGTTGACTATAAATATTTCCAAAATCAAGACCATAGAAGGTCTTCTTAAAAAATTGAAACATCAATGGTTAGTTAATGCTGAAAAAAAAATGTGGGATGCGTATTTAGATAAGTTGGATGATCCACATCTGAATTGTAAGACACATCCTTTGAATAATAATAAGCGACTAATCACATTGCAACATTTTCAGAAACAACTCAGTGGCATTTGTGGGAAGCATGCAAATGGTGTGGGTGTCACTGAAGCGACAGCTAATTCAGATCTACTTTTGTTCTATGGATTGGTAATATACTCCTGCACCAGGAATATTAAGGTAACTTCTGTAAAGATACAGGAATGTGTAACACAAAGTGAGTGCTGCAAGTGCTAATTTAAGACACAGTCACAGACATAGTTTTGGGCTGACTGCTATCTGACATATTTGAAGAGTTTGAGCAGCTCTAGCTTACTAACTTACAAAGAGGTAAATGGTTGCTTAACACCGGAACTTTAAATGCATGTGTTGCTTTTGGTTGGAAATAAAAGGGCTTTTGGTGACATGTCTAACATAAGCATCATAACATAGTTACAATATCATAACAACAAAATTAAAACATAGGGCACAGCACAACAGAAGAGTCAAAACAGAACTCAAAACAACAACCACCTTCAAACACAACAACATCAGATTGCTATTATGCTGCTCAAAAACTCAGCAGAAGAAAAAAACAACAGAACACATCATTATTACAAAACAAATATGCACGGGGGGATCATGGTGGCCAGCTAGCGAGTTGGCTGGGAGAATCTCATCTCTCCGGAGTGCTTAACAACATACTGGGATAACACTGGCTTGGAAACCTCAGGACCTTGACCCACTTTATATGGGAGGACCGCACTTCAAGCTGCACAGCTCTACTCTTCAAGAGGTGCAACCAGTAGTACACAGTACTCCGTGGTCTCCGGCTGCCTCGCAGCATCAACACATGCAACCAGCTGCGAGACGTGGAGCCTCATTGAAATGATTGACTCCCAACCTAAGAGCCCTAAAAGAGCAGTCGGGCTGGGGGTAAAATCCAGACAACAATAACAAGGAAAACCTCAAGTAAAAAAAAGTTGAAGTTTTGAATGCAGTTTTGAATGCAGAAGTCGGCGATACAAGACCAAGCGGTAACAATAGATACACATTAAGGAATACTCAAGCAGATTTAGTTTTAATACAAGTAAAGGGAGAAGAACTGAGAGATTCATAGTTGGGAAGGGCGAGTAGATCCCCCACAATTATCACTCCCACTATACAAGATCAGACGCCTGTACCTAGCCTACCTATCTCAGACCAGACATCCATTCAATCTGGTAAGCAATAAGAGCCGCAATCCCAGAACCACAATAAGGGCAGTGGGAGGGAGAATTAAGCTTACGCCCTCCCTAAGATCATATTGTAAAAAGTGCAGGAGACCAAAAAACCCTAATTTGACAACTTACGGCTTTGTCCCAGTAATAAGTACTCACAGTATGGAACAGCCCAAGGTAGAACAACTATGCTTAGGGGCAGGACATGGTCTCCCTCTTGCAAATCGGTTTCAAGCTTAGTCCGAGGTGCTACTAGGTTGTAAAAATATGACAGGCACAGCGACAATCCCACATCAAGAAGAAAGGGACATACAACTAAACCCCACAAGTCAGACGGATATAGGGGTGCTATTACTCACACTCACAGAGGAGGTCAAAAGTAAATTCGCAACATCAGAGGCATACCAAGCTAAAATACGGGAGCCTGCGAGAGTCTTGAACTGAAATTAACAGATCTGACCCAGAGAATCAGTAACATGGAGGTGTCTTTGGAGGCACTAAGAGAGGAGGTGGTTGGTAATATTAGAGAGCTAAAAAATCTCAAGATTGGGGAGAAGGCACTACAAGAGAAGTTAGAATCCCTAGAAAATAACTCTAGAAGGAACAATCTAAGGGTCCTTAATATCCTAGTGGGGAAAGAAGGAGGGAATTTGAAGGAGTTCACCATAAGTTTCATGAAAGAATGCATACCAGCAGTTAGCTCCTTAGATCTCCATCAGGATATACAAACAACACATAGGGGCCCCTTTAAGAGAAACCCTAATAAAGTTTAATACCTACTCGATTAAAGAGCTGATACTCTCCGATGCCCTGAAAGCAAGTTCCTATATAAAAGATGATTGGTCCTTTTGTTTCCGACCAGACATAGCTAAAGAAACCCAAAATCGACAGTCAGAGCTAGGCAAATACATGCAAGAACTTAAGAAATTCCCAGCCACACTAAGAATAATGTGGAACAATAAGATGCACAACATTAAAGAGCCAGTTGAGGTTGAAAGCCTAATTAAGCAGATAAAAACACACCATTAAGTTTTTTTTTTTTTAAAAGGGGAAATATATATGTACACATATATATATATATTCTGGAAAGATGAGAACTAACAGGCATGTCAAGCTGCCCTTTTTGGTCGAGGGGAGGGTTCCCCAGGTAGGGGAAGGGCAGGACGGGGGGGGTTAGTTTCCACAATAGATGTAAATATTAGGAACTTTAATCACTGGGTGGAGAGGATGTGGGAGAAAATAAAAAAAACTAAAGTTCTCATATGTGACAAAGAATATAAAAGGAGGGGCTGGGATGTGGAAGTAAGTAGGACCCACAGCATGAGGGTTTTAACCTGGAATATAAACGGCTTAAGGGTACCAGGTAGGAGAAGGAGGATTCTCCAGTTTTTAAAACAATCAGATAGTGACATTATAATGTTACAAGAAACACACCTACGGCAAGAAGATTGGGACAAAATATTAAAAGGACACAGGTGGATTAAACAATTTACCTCTACAAATCAAGCATGTGTTGCAGCGGAAGTACTGGGAAAACACGATGCTTTACATGTTACATACTTTATTCACTACACACCGCTAATATAGGTCGTACTTACCTCAGCTACCATAAACTACAATATCACAGAGTTTGGCCCATATAAGCTCTACAACACCAAGGTCTATATTTTCTACAAACCATCTAGGTCCTCCGATGGATCTTTTAATCAAGCTAATAGGGACTCAGGTAATTAGAGACGAATGGCCACTTCTTCTGAGGACCTGGAATAAAGAAGTGCCTTCCTGATAAGCATAAACCTTATAGCATTTTCAATGCCTAGATAAAAATAAAACAAACCACACCTGTATGATTACAACAAGCAAATCTTTATCTAAACTTTAGATTTGAATGTTCAAAGCACAAAAATACACTTAGAATCATTCAAGTACAGGTAAAATCACAACACATCACAGTTCACAGTCAAATACATTTCAATTCAAATACCTGGTGAGAATAAGAGAGAGAGAGAGACATAAATGCAATTTCTGAAATACATGATATGAATCATACACACCAAGAATCAGTTGCAGATTGTCAGTGTTAGAAATGGGATCTCTGGTTGGCTAAGGCTTGCGCCAAAGCCAGGCAAAGACCACCACTCTAGTCAGGGCGAGGGAGTTACACGCCAAAGATAACCCCTGCTCACCCCCTTGGTAGCTTGGCACGAGCAGTCAGGCTTATCCCGGAGGCAATGTGTAAAGCGTTTGCGCACGCACACAGCAACAACATACCAGGCACACCACAAAAGGAACTCCACACAAGGTTATATCAGAAATAGCCTTTGTATTATCATAAAACACATTAGAATAGTACTCACATAATATACATCGTGTCACCTGGCACAGGGTCATATTTACAAGGGATTATTTACACCTGACAGGGCCAACTGGACCACTGTCAGAACCAGCACAAAGTGAACTTAGTAAAAGTAAGACATATCATAAACGTACAACCAGTAATTACTGGTAACCACTGTACTCAGCATCATCCTGTAACATAAACCACATTATGCACAGTATCAAATTAGGCGCGAATTACATTCTGCGCCAACCTCACCAGCATAAACGCATTAGACAATAACCTCCTAAGCATAATTCGCATTAGGGGCATAAAACACAGTAGAGAATATCTCAAACCTAACCACCGTAGGCACAACCCCATAATCATAAAACCACATTTAGAGGTATAAATCAGGGTGCGTAAATCATAATACAGGATCACATTTCCTAGCACCACAATATCACATTAGCACATAACCTCACAGTAAAAACCATAGTAGAGGCATAAATCAGGGTGCGTGAATCACACTACATGCATCACATTTCCTAGCACCACATAATCACGTTAGGGCCTGGCGCCCTATAAACCTCACAGTCCCCCTGGCCAACTGGCCTCTTCAAAAGGGCTCAAATGCCCTATGTCCAAAAAGTCAGGGCGCGCTGTCAATGCAGCAGAATCTCAAAAAGCGCGCTACTGCGCATACCTAAACGTGGCAGCTGACGCTACTTGCCGTGCAGCTGTGAAGGTACTGGGGCAGAGGAGTGCATCTCACTTCTATCTCCTAGCAACAATGCCCCCAAATAACTGTGCCTAAACGTTGCAGCTGGCACTAAGTGCTGCGCAGCTGTGAATTTCACGGTAGGCCTGGGCACTCGCTGTGCCCTCTTATCCCACTCAGGGACTCTATAACAAAAATGCCCATCTGGTTGCAGCTGCCCGCGCTGGTGTGGCGCAGCTGGGGAAATGAGGATGGGTACTGGCACCACTGTGCCTCCTGAGCCCCTCTGGGTCCCCACTGGACCTCCTAAAACAAATGGGGCAATGTTGCAGCTGCCCACTGTCCAGCGGGGCAACTGAGGAACAGAACCGGCACTGGCACCTGTGGTGCCTCTGGGGCTTCTATCAATAAATGGCCCCCAACGTTGGAGTGGCCCGCAACGGCGGGCCCGCTCAAGACATAGGCCATGACACGTGGACACAGGGAACAGCACGGGCCCCTCTGGGCCCTTTTAAAACAAGGGCTAACAACGTAGGAGCGGCCCCCTATCAGGCGGGGGCCGCTCAGAAAATAGGCACTTGCAAGGTGCCAGCATGCAGCCCACTCACCGGAGGTCTGTTGGGTCCCGGGCGGCATGCACGGGAGAGCCCCTGCTCCTCGGGGACTCTCTCTCTCCTTCCTTGCGGTGGGCCGTCTCGCTCTTGGTTGCCAGTGCGGGGTGGGCTCCCACCTGGCTTCTTCTGCACTTCACTCGGTCCCTCTCCGGGGACCGGGGCTTCGATGTGGTGCCGGCGAGGCTCCAGACTTCCAGTTTCCGGCCGCAGGCTCTTCCCCAGGCAAGGCAGACGTGCCTGACTTCCTGGTCGCGCTGCTGCGGCCGGGCAAAGATTTCTTCGGCGGCCCGGGCCACGATGGTGAAACGCGGGGTGGGCACCCGCCATAAATCAAAGCACACCATGCGGGGTGTGCACCCCCAATTCCTACTAAATACTCATAAAGCGGGGTAGGCTCCCGCTAGGCAGGCAAAACGCGGGGTGGGCACCCGCCGCTTTAGCATCACGGGGGAATCCCTACATCGGGATTCCCTCTGAAAAGGGACTGCAGCTCAGCGCTGCGCAGCCCCCACGCTCTGCTCCTCGTCTGGGAAAAAGCACTCTGTAGAAAAAGAAATAAAGCGCTCACCAGGCGCTAGGATTACCAAACGTCCTGAAGGTCCTGGAGGATGATCAGAAGAGCAAAAGGGGTCCCAAAAGTCCTTTCAGGCATCAAGGGGCAATGCAGGGCCCAGGGAGGCAAGCCCTCATGGCAGCCCCCCCTGGGCCCCAGCAGCAGCACGTCCCAGCAGGAACAGCACACCAAGACTGAACAGGAACATTTTCATGGGGTCACAGCCCCTATATTTATATCACAATTTCCTTTGTCTAAAGGTGCAGGGTTTGGGGGAACCAGATACAACTGGTTCAGGAGCACTTTGTGTACATGACTCCTTCCTTCCTTTCACAGGACAGGCCAGGGACATCAGACGCACCACAGCAGGTGGAGCCAGCATTGTGGAGGGAAGGCACAGCCCTATTCAGACCCAGGTGCAACTCCTCCCCTCATCTACATACAGATCTCTCTATTCAGCACTGTGCTGACTCACCCTGCCCCTCCTGGCGCCACACACCTCCCAGCCCCTGTCACTCACAAGCCAGACATGCAATCCACATCAGGCAGGCAGACACAGAGCACACATAAATGCCAACTTCTAAAAGTGGCATTTCTACACCAGTCACAATAAATCTGTGCACACCATTGCGCAGCATTTATTCTCACACATTCATACATACTAGACTTGACCATACTGCTCCTCTCATAACAGGAATTACCACTGATACACTTATCCCCAATGCATTCCTATGGGAGGGCAGGCCAATCTCACTTAATGTACACAGAGAGCGCACGCACTTTCCACTGGACCACAGTGCGAAAGTGCCCAGAGATCTAACACCACTAACACCAGGTCACAGACAAGGCAAAAAGTTTAGGGGTGAACCTGCCAAAAAGGGCCAAGTCCAACAGTCAGGAATACAGAGCCTCAAAGTGAGCAAATAGAGACCCTAGAGCACAGCGTGCAATAGCCGGAGTCATTCAACCCTTTAGCCGAAAGGCTTGTCTTCTCGACTTCACCAGCTGGCAAAGTGCAGGTAGTCAGGAAAGTTCAGTTCAGAGAAAATCAGAGTTCAGTCCGACAGCATGCCAGGCATATAGGAAAATTCAAAGATAGCAAGGAGCAGGGCCCTTTTTCCAAAGGGCAGTTATACTTCCAATTAGGCATAGTTCCTTCCCACAAAAGTATCCTTTACGCAATGTGCATGATTTCCATTGGTCAAAGTCTAGGGTCTGTCCTTGGGGTGATCATCACTTTTACCCAAATGACCCGGAAATTATACATAATACCATTCGTCTGATGTTCATCCTTTTATTAAAATTCAATTTTACTTCTTCTCAGAACGAGGAATTTACTTCTATCATGTCCGTTCCCAAGCTCTCACTTCTGAGCTTGCAACAAAGTCGGCACAGTTTGTATTAGCAGGGAGAGAGTGTCCTTTGTTCTAAACTAGAGAAAAGAAACTTTAGTGCAATGTCTCACCACTGGTAGTAAAATCATGTCAGCACATTCTAGTCTAATTCGAAGGAAAATATAAAAATGCATATTAAGGCCTACACGAAAACCTACTAAGACATTATTATTAACTGGAAAAGTACTAACTTTTCAAACATTTAATTGAATATAGGTGAAGCTGCTTCATTTGTGCTTAATACTCTTCATAAAAATTAATAATCAAACACCATTTGTATCCCATCAAGTATTAGCTCATTTGCGAAATCATTTATAAGTGAGCAAACAGGTTTTCTCTCGACATTTTGAAATTGCAGGTTTTCATGATAATACTGTTAAGTGAGCAAAGGTCACTTCTCGTTTCATTTTCAACAACTTATGTTAATCCACCATTTCTACCAAATGAGTACCTTTTCTAACCTTTTATAATCATTTGGTTATAAACTACATCATTATGTCACACATTTTAGCTTTGTAAAGGTTTTCATAGCACATATGTATTGAGAAATCATTAACATTATAAATGTTTTTCTCTCTCATGAATACATTTTCATCTCGAACTGGTTTGCAACTGCACTGCATGCTTTTTCGATGCAGATTGAACTCCCATGTGTTTCAGGAATCACACTGTCAGTCATGTTTCTCAAGTATGTATTAGAATCACACTATCCATTGAGCAGGAATAGATCAAGTCAAATTATTCTTAAGATAATTACGCTCCATCAATTCCCCCTTTGATGGAGAATTAAGACATCACATAATCTTATTTAACAATCTGAAAACTCTTAGAATGCACTTGTTTTCATTTGTTTCAGTTTTACCCCTTTCATGTCCTTTACAACATCGTAATAAGTACTTTTCTTATCTTCTAATTCTATTTTAGTTCTTTTTTCTCTTTCAACCTCTTCTTTCCTTTATCTCTACTTTGCGTCTACAGCATCTATATATCAGTACTAGTATTAATACGCCTATTGCAATAGCCATTAATGGAGTTAGTATTTGCCCAACCAAGCTATTCCCCAGGGCTGCAATCCAACTTCCCACTGAGAAAAATCCTTTTCTAATTGTCTCCCATGCACCATCAGCTTTTAGTTCCATTAAATCATGCTCAAATTAGTTATGTTGTGAATAATACATCTGTTCTGCAATTCCATAGACCTATCGACAACCTTTCAGTATCTTTTTTTAAAAATAAATGTCAAACTGATCAGAAAAGCAAACAAAGAAAAAGAGATTTCCAAAATACAAATAAGTTAAGTATAGTACATACATATAATACATATATCACCAAGCTATACAGTCATAAAAGCACCTATCCTATCACAAAAACAAAATAAATATAAGCCATTATAAAAACCATGAGATAATTGGCAACAACAATTATAACTCAAGATACCTCAAAATACATCATTACAGTCATTATTTCGTTATAGGGTAAGTAAAATAAATCAATCAAGCTACTTCAGATAGAGACCCCCCAATTGAATCCCAGTTAAACCTACCCCATGTTTGGTAAAAAAAAGTTAATAGAGCATAATCCCCTGACTCTAGCGAAAGTAGATTCCCTCTCATATACTCCCTGAAAGGTTACCCACCATTCTGCTGCTCTGGGGGGTATTGTCGAGATCCATGCTCTAGCTATGCACAGCCTGGCAGAAGAAGTTATAATACACAGAAGACTTTTTAGACCTAAATCTCCCACACCGTTATATCCCAGCATAATCATTTTATTTGTTAATTGCAGCTCTAAGCCAAGGCCAAACCTGATATGATTACTCACATCCTCCCAATACTTCCTCAGTCCTGGGCAAGTAACAAACATATGTAGCAAATTAGGAGCCTTCAATCTGCATTTAGGGCACTTGCTTTTCTCCCCTCTATCGTTCTCATCACTGCCTGCCCATTTAGCTGATCTATCAGGCGTGTAGTATAACATACAAACTGTTCTAAATTGTTGTAGTTTTAAGTTTACGGAGTGAACTGATCTCTCCATCGTATCTAATGCCGCAGTTATTTCTAAAGGGGTAATGTTTTCTGATAGGAGATTGCTCCATTTCAATGCAAGTTTCAGGCTGTCACTAACTCTTTGCTGGCAAAGATTCTGGTAAAAAGTTTGTATTTGTGACTTCCTGGGTGCTTGATAAAGATCTCTTATCAGATCAGAATGCTCCAGCTTTTTTATACCCCGGCGTGTCCCCAAAAATCCCTGATTTGCAAGTATTTCAAAAAGAGCCAATGAGGAACAGCATAGGAGCTTTGCAGATTTTCAAATGTGCAGAACCCATTCCCATTGTATAGCTGTCCAAAGCACTCAATGCCATAGTTTGATCAGATTTTACATTGCAAGTTGAATCATGAAACACTTCAGGAAGCATTGGGTTTTCCCACAAAGGGAGATACTCATGGAAAAGTGGTAGAGAATATTCAACAGAGATTTCCAGCCAAACATAAACTATATCTTTTATAGTCTTAAATCTTACTCATTTGAAGTAATTGGGATCATTAATCCGATGTAGAAAAAATCTACTATCTAAGCCAAGCGCAAACCTGTAAAAGAAATCATAGTTGTCTCCAGCCAATAGTTTACTAAGACGACCGGCAAATGCCGCCCAATAGTATATCTTAAAATTCGGGAGCTGTAGCCCACCCTGAATAATTGGAAACTTAATATGCCGAATTGCACGCCGTGCTTTCTTGTTCCCCCAAATAAAGCTCCCGAGAGCCCCGTCAAGTTACCTGAAGAGGTATTGTACGGAAAAGATATAGAAATTTGGGTAGGCTATTCATTTTAATAATTTTACACCTACCTATGATGTTGATGGGTAGCTTATGCCAGCTTTTAAAGTTTTCAACCACTCGCTGTAAAAGAGTCTCATAGTCTCATAGGCAAGGATCCGTTCAATTTGAGAGGATATCTGCACCCCCAGATATAGAACTGATGAACAGACACCTGGGACTGGTCTAGTGGATTGAAAATTAAGAAAGACTTGAGTTTTACTGCCATTTAATTAATATCCTGAGAAAGTGCCAAATCTATTAGCTTCATCTCTAATATATTCAAGTGCAGATACTGGATCAGACGAATATACGGCCACATCATCAGCATATGCAGTAACTTTTAGCTCGTGTGCTCCTACTCTGACTGGTAAGATATTATTATTCTTACATAGCGAATGTAAAAATGGCTCAAAATGTAAGGCAAATAAGAGAGGGGACAACGGGCACCACTGCCGAGTTCACCGCTGTATCCTAAAAGGAGAGAATACCAGCCCCCCCGTATGTCAGCTGGGCCCAAGGACTTTTATATAAAGCCTTTACCCAATTACATTAACCAGAGACAATCCCAGATTACCCGATCAAAGGCCTTTTCAGCATCCAACAGTATCATCCCCATATTAATGATTAATTTATTTGCCACATCGAAAGCCACAATTGCCATGTTAACATGATCTGCAGCATCCCTACCCATTATAAAGCCGTGCTGCTGGCTAGATACAAATCCTGACATAAGAGGAGCCAATCGGGTGGCCAAAATCTTAGCAAAGATTTTAGCATCCGTGTTTATAAGGGAGATAGGTCGATAGGACCCACAGTCCTCTGGGGCTTTTCCCTTTTTAAAGAAAAACACAATATTTGTCAGATTGCATGAGCTAGGGAGATTGCCACTATCCCCTACAGCTCATACGACATCTTTTAGCAGAGGTACAATGTAGTCCTTAAAAACTTTATAAACTTCTACGGGTATTGAATCATTGCCTGCTGCTTTACCACTGGGCAATGCAGCCAATGCCTCTAGTATTTCTTCGCTGTTAATTTAATTTTGAAGAGTTTCCCATTGTTCAATGCTAATCCTTGGTAGGGTGCACGCAGATAAGTATTGGCTAAACCCCAGTGCATCGAGCCCACTAACTTGGCCATATAACTTCTGGTAGAATCCACTGAATTGTTCCGATATTGCCTGTGTCTGTGTGTGTAGGGCACCATCCTCCCCTTTAATCGCCTTAATCTGACTCTTTGCCCTTTTGTGAGCTAGATGGTGCACACGTACTTTCCCTACTTGCTCACCATATTCATAATGAAGAGAGCGATGTTTATTGTAGCTGACCGCTACCTTCTCCCTCAATATGCTTCCCAGATGTAATCGCTTCTCGGTCAAGGAGAAATATAAATCCTGTTGATCTTGACTCCCCTGTTTGATTGCACCGGCATGTGAGATTTCTAACTGTATTACAGCCTGTCAAGTTGCCCTCATATAAGGTTCCTTTTTATTGCTTTGCTGGTATATATACTGCTGGGTAATACCACTTATAAATGCCTTCCTAGTGTTCCATACAATCTGTGAAGGTGCGGATCCTGCATTATTCTCCATGAACTCCGCTAGTTCTTTTTGCACCCTGCTTAAATATTCCTTTTCCGTGAGTAAATGACGAGGGAGAGAAAAAGAACCCCTCTGACTTTTTACAACCTGGCTACAAAAAGATAACAAAATAGGGTTGTGATCCAATGTTACACTAGTACATACTTCCATCTCTGCAGACTCTAGAATTGTGTTGTTAACAAAAGCCAAATTAATCCTAGAGTACTGCTTGTGGGGTGAAGAGTAGTACGTATAACTAGGCGACATTGGGTATAATGACCTCCATACATCCCTGAGACAATGTAAATGAGCTAATTCAAGAACGGAAGTCCTAACCTTTCTCATTCTTAAAGAGGTAAGCTGATTAGTTGAATTCTTAACATAATCCATGGTACAATCAAAATCACCAATAACTAGCAGTTCTCCCTGCCTTTCCAATAGTTCTAAAGTTAGCATATCAAAAATAGCGGGATCATCTAGGTTAGGCCCATATAATACACACAGAACATATTTAATACCATCCATTACTAGTTGCACAATTGCCCATCCCCCCCTTGAATCAGCTGATGCCCTCAGAAGATTGTATTCCATTCTTCTAACTACTAGAATAGCGACCCCCCTAATAGAAACCGACTGAGATGTACAGACAATAATATCAAAGCCCAGTTGTTTCAATAAAAACCTGTCCTTATAAGCCAAGTGAGTTTCAGTAAGACATACTATATGGGGTTTATACATTTTCAGTTCTTCACGCACTAACTGACGGTTACTGGATCTGTTTAATCCGGAGACATTCAAACATATGCAACGTGTTAACCCCATTTCAAATCAGTTTTAACTTGGCTTAGCCTGGTCCCTATCAAGAACATAAAAGGAAAAATACACCTCACACCACACCTTGAGTTCTTCACCATAGAAGGTGGTAAAGTTAAATGTATGACCTTTATCACGTTTTGAGTTTTTATCCTTAGTTACCCCAAAAATAATCCTTGACCAGTTTGACTTTTGACCCCATTTATACCCACTTCCTACCTCTGAAACCCCAGCCCCCCTACCATGATGCCACCGCCCCCCCTCCCTTACTCTAGCTAGAGGAGTCACCCCAATTCTGGACTGTCTGCTCGACAGCCTGAGCGTTCCAACCCACTGTGTTCCCTACCTCCCGCGCCACCCGACCGTGACCTGCCCCTTCCGCAAGAACAAAGCGAAGGACAAAGAAAAAGAAAAAAGAAGTAATTCACACCTTAAGAAAGAAAGAAAAAAAGATAAGAAAGGGACAGACTAGTAGACTTCCCTATAGAGTTAGTAATCAGGTCAGAAAAAAGGGGTTCATATAGCTTAAGTACCACAGCGCCCTCTTGTTTTAGACAAATCTGTGCTGCCTCCTGCTCCATATTACAGAACCATCTTTGACCCTCTTTAACAATTTTAAGTCTTGCCGGCTCCTGTAAAAAAGCCTGTGCTCCAGCAGCCTTTAAAGGATCTATAAGTTGTCAAATTTTCCACTGCCTGTCCATTGTGGGCTTGCATAAATCCGAGCGAACCACTATTGACATTGAGTCTATTAATACTGGAATAGTTGTTCGTGCTTTAATGGAGATGGCTTGACTCAAAAGAAAGTTACCGATGTAAACCAAAATTGGACGTGCATTTAGGCCCCCATTAGAAGCCGTGGTATTTAACCCAGCAAAGCGATTGATGGGAAGTCTGTGTGCCCTCTGTATTTGAGACGCCATATCCCAGTCTGCTAGCTCCGGAAACGCTTTTCTGAACAGCTGCACAATGCACTTCTGTGGATCCTCTCCTTCCCTCCCCTCCAGTATTCCAAATACACACAGGTTATTTCATCTTTGACGGTTTTCCAAATCTTCCAGCTTAGCCTGTACAAAATGCAGATGGCTATCGTGTTGCTGTATGGTTTTTTGAGTGACAACAGCTCCGTCCTCTATAACTGAGACCCGCTGTTGAAGTTCCCCCAGCTCTACAGTAAGATTAGTAATTTTACTAGTAGCTTCTGACAATGAGCGCTGTATCGCGATGTTATCGGCTCTGACTTGCACATAGTGCTGTTGTGCTTCAGATCGCTGAGTCTGTAGCATTTGTAGAATAGTTAACAAAGTTGGCTCATGCTCACTGTCAGATCAGAAGGGGTTGGACATGGCCATAGGCGGAGAGCTGGCAGCAGTAACACCCCTAGATGAAGGGGAGCTAATGTCAAACGAGACCAACACCTCCGGGCTGTCAGTGGTTGAGGTGTAAGCTCTACTGAACCTTGGATACGTTTCTTCCCTCCCTTCTGTGGATTTTGGGAGTCATTTGAGGCAGTCGACAAACGTGAAATTATTGCTTTAACCTCTTCCTTAGACACAACCCAGTTTCGCTGTGGACTACCATTAGTGGTCTTGTGTCTGACCGGAGTCTTGCCACAAGAAGAGATAAAGCTATCCCCCCGCTTGTTTCTTGGTAATTGAGTCTGCGCTTTCTTATCTCTCCCAGCACCAATAACCCCAGTTTTATTAGCCTGCGCATCTGCCTTTGACCCCACCTCTGTCGTACTCTCGCCTGGGTTATTTAGTCCCGCAACATCAGTATCATCAGTAGGGACTTCCTTATGTGCATTCAGAGACACTAGGCTGGAAGGGAGCTAAGATTGAGTGCTGATTCTGATGTAGTTTTTGCAGTATGATCGCCATGTTCCGTACTCCAAATACCTAAAGCTTGGCTACCTACCCCTTCCGCAAAGTCGGATCCAGACCCCTCAGATAAACCATTGCTACTCACAGTTCCAGTAGTGTCTTTATCCTTAGATGGCTGATTGCCATCTAAAAGCGACGTAGCCAGCCCCTGTCCTCGTGCAGCGCTGTTTCCTGCAACACCGTTTCCTTCCAAAGCGGTCAACAAAATATCCATATTTCCAGATGGCGCAGCAGCCATCAGCATCTCGGCGAGTGAGGTCTCCCCTTCTGGAGAGTCTTTAGAATATGCCTGCAGTATCGAGGCAGCCTCCGCAGTCTTAAGTGATTTCAAAATAGGCCGCCCAGTGGCAGTATCAGTAACCTCCTGTGCTTTAGAGGCCTCCTCTACCTTGTCGTTGTCAGGGTCTAAATCCACCCCAGGGTGAGATTTACTACAGTTGCGAGCTCCTTTAGCAACCCGACTGATGTTAACTCGGGGTGGAGCCATGTGAGCACGCAAGTTGTTTGCACAAAAGAGCAGTACTGTCCCAGACCCGTTTCTCCCAAGAACAAAATGAAGCCACATAGATGAGGCCTGTAGAAGGCAAATTTTTCCCCTCAAAGTACCCAAACACTTCACTGACAGGAGAGGGCAACCCCACCTGTCAAGACACCCTGAGCCGAAGCAGCCAAATCAAGTACTAGCACCGGGACACCTGGAGTGAGAGCCACTGTCAATTAGTGTAGAACAGATTCAGGCAAGAGTGCTGGAATGCACTGCAGGACTTAATTCAAAGATGAAAGCCGCTGACGCCGCCAAGAACATCTAAAAGCGGTAGCAGGAGCAGTATTCAAGTCAGAGAAAGGTGCTGGAGTATATCGCAAAACCTGGGCAGCTAAGGCAGAGCCAAGCAAAGCAGATGAGAGTGCTACAGTATACTACGAGTTCTCCTTGTGCAAGATGAAAAGCTGCCTCCAGGAACGGTTTGCTGTAGGGGGCCAAGCGGAATCAAACAAGAGTGCTGGAGTGCACCGCGGCTCCTAGCATGCAGGAGAAAAGCCACTGGGAACAACCACAGCATGAGCCAACACAGTCAAATGACTGCTGATGAGATGCTTTGCGGGGAAGCCGCCGCCAGAAGCAGCTGGACCAAAAGCCAAACAAAGCACCTAACAGCCGCCAAAAGAAATCAGCCTCTCAGGACAGCCGATTAGGAGCCAGGCATAGTCAGATAGGTGTACTGGATATACACCGCAGAATCCATAGCCCAGGACGCGAGCCGCTACCAGCATCAGCCATTATGGAGCAGAGTACAGTCTGGCTCAGGCACTGGAGAAACACACGGTGGAGCTCCCAGCGGCGAGATCAACCCGCCATCCTCCTCCAAGATCAGCCACCATTTCAGTATCTATTACTAAGAACCCACCAGCGGTATCTGTTGATAATCGATCAACCACTGTAGACAGTTTTCTGATTTTATGCAAGTTCAATATTACCCCCACTGTGGGTATTACTGCACCAAATATATCACCAATAATCTCTGCAGCACTTATTCCTTTTTTGTTACGTGTTAGTTTCCTTTCATTGGTTCCATAATGATCATTAACATGATATATTTTAGGGAAAACAATTCCCATGTCACAACATCCATACCACTGTTTTGGTAATTTATAATAAGCATTTCTCCCACACACATAATATACTCCCGGAAACACTGGGTCAGTGCCACCTTTTAATCCCCAACCTCCCGTTATTAGAAAGGTGTGTTCACACTCACTGGAACCAATGCATTTATTATTAGATTCAGTCTTTTGTCTTAGTATGCAAAGCTTTCCCTTGTGCTGCCAATCCAAAGTCATGGCAGCGTAAGTCTCACCCTTTTTATAATCACCTTCCTTATGAGCCCACGGATGTATTCTACCTTTCTGTCCAGCAGCTTTTATTTTTGTTTCTTCTCGTCTATCTTCTACGGTATTAATAAATTCTTTTTCTACACTGTGTAAGATGCACGTTAAATTATTTCAACGCATATGTACAATATCTATAGGCTTTACCATATGAAAAAATTCTCCCATTACTGCAGCATTTTTCGCAATTACCACAATATTAATTTCTTCTTAATAGGAATTTCAGAAAAATCCTATATCCATATTAGAATAATAATACTGAAACTGCTCCTTGCCATAGAATAAACTTGTTAATACACTACAAGAAATACCATATGTTAAAGGAAGGTGATGGTAGGTCACCCCTTAAGACACAGATGCAGGTAATTGCATGCACACATACCAATTTCTTGCATCCATTGTATCAACGTATTCATACAATAGTTTGGTAAATACATTTAACGAAAAGTCATTAATTAAATTATCTTGGTGTAAGTCACTACTTGTTAGTTCTTTAATGTCTATATTTTCTCCAGGGACTCTTGTTAATTCAGTAGTCATACTCACGTACACATTAGTAGGTTTAATGGAATAAACATAAAGGTACCTTTAGAACGATTAACAACAAAACAAGTATTCGAACACAATACACATAAAGCCAGCACGTATACATTCTCGCCTAGGCGAAGCAATCTTTTTCGGATTTCCAATCTCGGAACCAGAGGCATCCATTTTATTTTGCACTCTCTATATTAATTTTATGATTAGCAACAGGTTTTGTGTCTTTGATCGTATACTTATATTAGCGTCTTGATACAGCTTTATTTTCTCCCGCCTTCTCTTTTCAGCACCCTTCTCTTCCCACACAGTTTGTTTAGGGTGGCTTACATGGAGTGTTGTCTTTAGAACAAAATGTGATGAACTCTTTTTCCCCAATCGTTCGCTGCAGCCTGATATGTCCATTCGGGTGCTCCGTAACTTTGATTTGGGACTTGTGCTCTTTTTGTTCTGAGTACTGTATTTTCTTCTCCGTCTATATCACTTTGTTTGACTGACTGGAGACTTCGATTACAGTGGATGGAATTCTTCCTACTATCAGAATGTCTTTTAATCGTTCACTCTACTTTGTACTCAGTCTGTTCAGGCTGTCTCACTGCTACCACCGGTTCACCTGTAACTGACGAGTGTGGGCTGCATGAACCCAAATAGTTAGACCACCACATTTAACCACAGTTGTTGTCACAAGAATCACTTGGTAAGGCCCACATCAACTAACTAGGTTACTAACAGGACTTTCTCACATGTTTCTTGACAAGCACCCAATCACCTGGGCCAAGTCATATGTTTGCTCCTGTTGGACAGTAGTGGCGACTTCTCCAACCTGGTGAGACACAGAACGCACTACATCAGCCAATCCTTTACAATAATCGAGCACCAAATCATCAGATATGTTCACAAGCTGATTTGCTAGTACTGTAGGCTGTCTCACAGCCCTCCCTATAATTATTTCATGAGGGGACAGCCCAGTTCTTTTATCTGGAATACTTCAGAAACTCATCAACACCAAAGGCAATGCATCAGGCCATTTTAGTGATGTAGACACGCATACCTTTGCTAATGGTGATTTTATTGTGCCGTTCATTTGCTCAACTATACCTGACGCTTCAGGTCGATAAGCACAATGCAATTTTTGCTCAATCTGTAAAGCGGCACAAAGCATTCGCACCACTTCATTATTGAAGTGTGTTCCTCTAAGTGATTCCAACAAGACTGGAAATCCAAACCTAGGGATGAGCTCTCTAAGCAACAGTTTAGCAACGGTTAGCCTGTCATTTCATCGCGTAGGGTTTGCCTCAACCCAACCTGAAAACAGACACACAATCACAAGGACATATTTTAATCCATTGCAAGAAGGCATTTCTATAAAATCAACTCCATGTGGGTAAAAGGACCTCCCGACCTTCCAATTTGACCCATGCTTACCACGGTCTTCCTTCCTGCATTCTGCTGCTGACATGTTATACATCTCTGGCACAGACTCTCTGCAATGGCTCTGAATTTTGGATTGTACCATGTCTGTCTAAAAAGTCGCATCATTGGATCCCTGCCTATATGTGTCAGTCCATGGCAAACTCTTGCCATTGGTGATAACAGACTATCTTGCAACACTGGTCTTCCATCTGTATAAACCCACACTTCATCTTCTTGTCTACATGTACATCCTGCTTTGATCCACCCTTCCTTTCTTCCTGGGTAACTGAATCTTGCAATTCTCGAATCTCTACCCATGTTTCAACAAATGAAAACATTAACCTGCGTTCTGATTCATCAGATTGTTCTTTTAAGGATTCCCCATTGAACGCATATGAATTTAAGGCACAATAATGTGCAGTTTTGTAGGCATATCTATTGCCAATGGTCACATAATCATGTCCGCATTGATGAGCCGAACATTTTACCACAGCAATTTGGGCTGGCAGTTGTAATGCCATCAATAGGTTCTTTACACACTCTCCGTTTCGTATAGGTGAACCCGAAGAGGTCATGAACCCACGTTGAGACCACAACTGCCCAAAATCATGCACTACCCCAAAACCATATTGACTGTCCGTAGACATGGTTACTCGCATCTGCTCCATAATGCAACACGCCCTAGTGAGTGCAATCAACTCTGCCACTTGTGCTGAGTTTATTCCTTTCAACAATGATGCTTCAACAACACCCACCACTGAACAAATCGCATATGTAGCTCGCAAGGTACCTCCAGAGTCTCTCAAACATGATCCATCCACAAATAAAACATGGTCATATTCTGGCAACGAAGTGTCCTGTATGTCAGGTCTCAGCTTTGTACACAAATCAGTCACATTAAGGCAATCGTGATCAGCTTCTTTCACCATCACTTCACAACGCAGGAGCGGCATCAAGGTAGCTGGATTCAGACTCGTACATCTTGTTACAGTCACGTTTTCCGCACCCAATATCACCTGTTCATATTTTGTTAAGTGACTTGTAAGATGCTGTGTACGGGTTCGTGTTAACAAAATCTCAACTGAATGTGGCACATACACTTTTAAAGGATGACTCATTACAATCGTTCACACTGCCCCAAACTCACACAAGTTGCAGCAACAGCTTTTAAACATCCAGGTAAGGCAGCAGCCACAGGATCCAAGGTGGCTGAAAAATATGCCACTGTACGGTGTGCTGCTCCGTGCATTTGCATCAGAACTGAAAGTGCACAGCCGTCTTTTTCACTGCAGAAGAGAGTAAAACTCCTATTGAAGTCAGGCATTCCCAATGCTGAAGCTCGACACAAACTGTCTTGCAGTTCAAGGAATTAATGCATACATTCTTCATCCATATGTACAGGATCTGACACGTCTTTGTATGTCAGCCTCTGCAAGGGCTTGGCTATCAGTGAAAAACTTGGCATTCACTGCCTGCAATATTCAATCATGCCCAAGAACATTCAAACTTCATATTGTGTACTTGGCGGCTTCATCTGTAATATGGCATTGATCCGATCTTGAGACACTTTTCTGACTTCTTTTTCAATGTGATGTCCCAAATATAGGATTTCTCTCTGAGAAAATTGTAATTTTGCTGGCGACACTTTATGCGCACTTGCTGCCAAATGGTTCAGTAGAGGAATCGTATCAGTAACACAAGCCTCTTTTGTTCCTGATGCAACCAGCAAATCATCAATGTACTGCACCAACACAGAGTAATTAGGCAGTTCCAACGTTTCCAAATTTCTCTTCAAAATCTGATTGAAGATTGAGGGATTTTCAGTATACCCTTGTGGAACTTGGCACCATGCCAAGACACGGTCTCCGAACCTGAATGCAAATAAATGTTGCCTATCCGGATGCAAGGGAATCGAGAAAAATGCTTGACACAAATCAATCACTGAGAACCATTCTGCCTTACATGGGATCTGATATAGAATCACAGTTGGGCTTGGCACTATTGGACAACAAGGTATCACAATCTAATACATTTTTTGAAGGTTCTAAACTATTCTATATTTCCCGTTAGGTTTTCGTATACCCATGATAGGTGAATTACATGGACTTCCTAATATTTCTTTTAAGATGCCTTGTTCAATCAATGTTTCAATCAAAGGGGTTATTCAAGCGACCGTCTCGGGACTCAAGTTATATGCTGGAATTCTTGGGAATTCTGCATTTAGTTTTACAGTAATTTGAACTGGAGCTACTCCTCTCATCAAACCAATGTCTTTTCCTGAAACATCCCACACAGCAGGCAGAACTGCATCTTTCAATTCAACAGGCAAATCATTCGCTGTAAGTAAAGGATGTAAGCTATTCACTTCCAACTCTTGTCTAGCCATTTTAAACACAACGTCCTCATCTTTCGTATGAAATTCTATTTCATCTGGTGTACAGTATATGGAACAATTCATCTTACACAACAAGTCTCGTCCTAGCAAGTTAACTGGACTGGTATCACACTCCACGAATTTGTGTAAATCTTTAAAACTTTCAATTTGTACTTTGTTGGTTTGGTCACTGGGGTCGAGATCAATTTATTTGATATTCCTACAACTAGGATACTTTCTCCCGAGAGGGGTAGGTTGGGAATTTCCACAGTTCTCACAGTGGAACAGGTAGCACCAGTGTCTACAAGGAACAAAATAGGCTTTCCGTCTACCTTGCCATCCACATAGGGACCACTCTGGTCTACCTCTAAGGATGCGCCAAGCATGCATTCCTCCTCCTCCCTCAGGCACCGTTATTGAGATGCATCTGAATCACTCTCATCCATCTGTAACAAATATTGTGAAGCCACCTGCACATTTGAAAACATTTGATCATTGGTATGAAAACCCGCATTCTGATTGTACCTTTGAACTTGACCATTCCAATTTTGTAAAGAAGCTTGAGGCATTCTCTGACCCTGTCCTCTTCCTACAGACATCTGTTGATTCTGTTGACTCATTATTTCATTACCCCATTGGCGACTGTCTAGTTCCATCTATTCCTGGATCTACCTTCTGTACACCTCCTGTATTTGTCAAAGTATTTTTACACTCACACTTCCAATGCCCGAACTTGCCACAACCATGACATCAAATTTGCCACAGGATTTACCACAACACCACTCATTCCAGTCGTAGTCTGGCCATTTCCCTGAAATGCTCCTGAAAAATCCGTATCCATACTCATATAACCTCCTTTCTTTGCTGCTTTCATTTGGGCTAGCATCAATTTCTCGTTCAACTTTTTGTGACAGAGTCAATGCCATCTCCACAGTATTTTGCATAACGCAGTATTTCATCTATTGACTTACTCTGCCAACAATTCAAATGCTGCTGAATCATGGCACTTATTTCAGGTCTCAAACCATACACAAATCGATACACAAAATGTCCCATATCTTTCTCAGAGACATTCTCAATCCCACTATACTGTTTAAACGCCTGTAAAAGCCTCTCATAATATGCATTAACTGACTCCTTCCATTCTTGAGTAGTTCTATCTCTTTTTACCAAATCTGTCTCTTGCGGCAACATTTTTCCCTTCAAATAAGTAATGACCTGATTACATTTTTTCATGACTTCATCTGATGATGCTCCTGTTTTCGAATCTCTAGGATATTCTTCTTTCGGCCAATCTACAGCAATCTTGCGTTCGACTCACAAATCAGTCGGAACTACAATGTCAAATAAAGCATCCAAATCTTTCCGCAGAACTTTCGAAACCTTAACAAATTTTTCCACTTGCTTGTACCACTCAACTGGTTTTTCTCTCAACCTGGGAAATTCATTTGTGAATGACAATATATCCTGTCTTGACCATGGAACATGAACGAACTCTCCTCCTGGTACTTCTCTCAAAAGATATGCAGCTGCATTTGCTTCTCCCTTTTCCACCTCCCTCACAGGATACAGAGGCAAAGGTTCTGTCGCATCCTTCCTTTTAGCCCATCTGCCTTCCCATCTATCCACTTCCCCTCAACGCCTTAGGATGTTAATCAATTCTTTAATCTGTAATCTTTTTCCTGAAACATTTAAACTCTCTAAGTCTTTGTCACTAAAATCCAATCAATATGACTTTTGTAAAGCTTTAAACTTTTCTAAATCAACTCCATATCCTTTTTGCTTTCACAGTAATATCCTTACACATAAAAAGTAGTTCTTCATCCCGATATTTCAGGACTCATGGTCCCTAATATAATTTCTTCTATTTCCACCTTTAATTTGCTTACATCTATACCCAAATCTCAAGAAGAATTACTCTGTAGGTTACAACGAGGTGCAATTTCCCTTATCCATTCATCAAGTTCTTCTGGGGAGGGTCCTAAGGATGTATCCTCTCCTGATCTCTGTGATCCCTCAACAGTTCCACCTGTCTTTGACCCTCTCGATGACGGTGACAAAAGTGTTTCCATCTGTAAAATCCGTCTCAAATTCATTTGTGAACCTCTTTTCGGTGTTCCAACCAACCTGTCTGAAATTTGAACTAATGGCTCTGCTTCTCCTTTCGTATTTAAACTTCTTCTACTATTCCCTTTCAACCCACTCTTCTTATCTTCATTTCTTTCGGCCATTCCCTGATCTTCCACACTGACATTTCTCTCTGAAACAGTACGAGTTTCACCCATATTTCTATTTGGAACTGTTATAGCATGAACTTGCAAAACCCCTTGTCCATTATTATATAACGGCACAATAGGTCCTATAGTTACTGGAACAGTTAAGGCATCTGGATGATTTGGCATTATTATTACCGGTAACCCTTCTCCATCTGGGGTCTGATTCTGATTCCAAGATGTCTTCTTTTGTGCCGGATCTAAATTTACTAGTGGGGCATTTGGTTGTAATCCTACAAAAGGGACTTCTCTCTACATTGTTCTGCTCTTCATGATAAGGTGGAGGCCTATTCAATATTAGTTCATTCAAGAATTCATCATCTTCATCATCAACTTCTTCTGAGGACCTGGAACAAAGAAGTGCCTTCCTGATAAGCATAAACCTTATAACATTGTCAATGCCTAGATAACATAAAACAAACCACATCTGTATGATTATAACAAGCAAATCTTTATCTAAACTTTAGGTTTGAATGGTCAAAGCCCAAAAATACACTTAGAATCATTTAATTTCAATTATCGTTTTGATACAGGTAAAATCACAACACATCACAGTTCAGAGTCACATACATTTCAATTCAAATACCTGGTGAGAAAAAGAGAGAGAGAGAGAGACATAAATGTGATTTCTGAAATACATGATATGAATCATACAGCCCAAGAATCAGTTGAAGATTGTCAGGTATACAGAGACTCAAAGTGAGTCAATAGAGACTCTATAGCACTGCGTGCAATAGCCAGAGTCATTCAACCCTTCAGCCGAAAGGTGTGCCTGCTCGACTTCACCAGCTGGCAAATTGCAGGTAGTCAGGAAAGTTCAGTTCAGAGAAAATCAGAGTTCAGTCCAACAGCATGCCATGCATATAGGAAAATTCAAAGATAGCCAGGGGCAGGGCCCTTTTTCCAAGGGGCAGTTATATTTCTAATTAGGCATAGTTCCTTCCCACAAAAGTATCCTTTACGCAATTTGCACAATTTACATTGGTCAAAGTCTATGGTCTGTCCATGGGGTGATCATCACTTTTACCCAAACGATCCAGAAATTATACGTAAACCATTCGTCCGATGTTCATCCTTTTATTAAAATTCAATTTTGCTTCTCCTCGGAACTAGGAATTTACTTGTATCATATTATTTCCGCTCCCAAGCGCTCACTTCTGAGCTTGCAACAAAGTCGACACAGTTTGTATTAGCAGGGAGAGAGTGTCCTTTGTTTGAAACTAGAGAAAAGAAACTTTAGTACAAGTTCTTACCACTGATAGTGAAATCATGTCAGCACATTCTAGTCTTATTCGGAGGAAAAAATTAAAATGCATATGAAGGCCTGCACGAAATCCTACTAAGACATTATTATTTACTGTAAAGGTACTAACTTTTCAAACATTTAATTGAATATAGATGAAGCTGTTTCATTTGTGCTTAATATACTCTTCATAAAAATTTATAATCAAACACCATTTGTATCCAATCAAGTATTAGCTCAATTGCGAAATCATTTATAAGTGAGCAAACACATTTTCTCTCGACATTTTGAAATTGCAGCTTTTCATGATAATACTGTTACGTGAACAAAGGTCACTTCTCATTTCATTTTCAACAACTTATGTTAATCCACCTTTTCTACTAAATGAGTACTTTTTCTAACTTTTTCAAATCATTTGGTTATAAACTACATCATTACGTCACACATTTTAGCTTTGTATAGGTTTCCATAGCACATATGTATTGTGAAATCATTAACATTATAAATCTTTGTCTCTGACATGAATACATTTTCATCTCCAACTGGTTTGCAACTGCACTGCCTGCTTTTACGGTGGAAGATTGGACTCCCATATGTTTCACAAATCACACTGTTAGTCGTGTTTCCTAAGTATTTATTAGCATCACACTATCCATTGATCAGGAATTGATCGAGTGAAATTATTCTTAAGATAATTTCGCTCCCTCACATTGATTTGAAAGGGGTGGCAATGTTGCTAAAGAAACGCAGCGCAGGCAAAATTGGTAAATGTCGTAGCAGAACCTAAAGGAAGATGGTTAATTGCTATGGTTAAAATTTATAGTATAAGTTATTCATTTGTAGGATATTACGGTCCAAATATAGATGACACAACCTCGATTACAGAACTCTTTCAACAACTAGTAGATAATGGGAACCTTATTATATTAGGTGGAGACTTCAATGTATTGATAGATCCAGCACTGGACAAATCTACCACCAGGCCAATGGTTAACACACCGAAAATGAGGGAATTTATTTAATTCTTAATGAAGAACCTTGGCCTGATAGACCCTTGGCGACAAAGGGCGGGCAAGAATAAGGACTACACATTTTATAAATAGAAATATAGCCATTCCTTGCGAATAGATTATTTTCTGACAGATATAAGAGTGAAATGAAAGTGATCCGAGTGATCCATCATCCAGAGCACCTCTAAGACCACTCTGCAGTAAAACTAGAGCTCTCACTGGACAGCACTTCAATACCACCAAGTTGGACTCTGGATGGGACATTGCTAGAGGAGCAAGAGATAGTAACTAAGCTGAAGCAGGATACTACAACTTTTTTTAAAATAAATAGGGACTCTGCCTCTCTACATATAATATGGCACGCTTATAAAGCTTTTTTTCGAGGTAGGTTGCAGCACTCAGGAGAAGAGAAAACAACAACGAATGAAAGGAATAGAAAGGAAAATAATTGTATGAGGAACTGACCAGCTCTAATAATCCTGTTAAAATAATACATTTACAAAATCAGATCAGAGAAGCTAACAGTTCTCTAAGCGAACATCTAGAAGAGGTGGTACAGAAGAGATGGAATGCTAGCAAAATTGCACATTACGAATACGGTTAGTGTTGTGGGAAGTTGTTGGCCTGGAAAAGAAGGGTAGATAATGCTAGAAATGTAATCAAAGAACTAATAATTGGTAAAACTAGCAAACAATGTCTATTTGATCTGAACATTGAGAGAGCTTTTGCTCAATTTTTTCAAAACTTATACACTGAGGACTCCATGGCCACAGGAGATCAAATTAATAACTAGTTACAAAATGATACCTTACCGAAGCTTGCGCAGGATAAACAGGAGTACCTCAATAAACAGATCAGTTCTGCAGAAGTATATAATGCCAATAAAGGGTTAATTAAGGGGAAGGCCCCGGGTCCAGATGGAATAGTGAATGAACTATACAAAGCTCACAAACAAAGTAGACAAACTCACCCCCGTACTGTCCGCCTTACTCAATGTAACATATATATATATATGAACTCCCCTCCCCAGTAACATGGAACGAAGCCATAATAACACTAATCTTCAAGCAAAAAAAAACACCCCAAAAAGATGTGAATCATACAGGCCCATATCTTTACTTAATAACAAATATAAGATTTATACACATATATTAGCCAAAAGATTAGATAAAGTGATGGGAGATCTACTTAATAAATCCCAAAAAGGTTTCATGTAGAATAGACAACTACACAAACTAGTTCATGACTTGGTTTGTGCTATTGATGTGGCTGTAGAGAAAGATTTCCCCTTAACCATTATGACAGTCGATGCCGCAAAGGCATTTGATAGAGTGAGCTGGTCCTTCTTACATGCAGTTATAGGACAAAACAGGCTTGGCAATCCATTCCAGAATGCAATAAGAACCATATACAAAAAACCTGTTGGCGAGGATTTTAATTAATGGCTCCCTTACATCGCATCTGAAAATAGGCAGAGGCACCCACCAAGGATGCTCTCTAGCCCCCCTACTGTTTAATTTATATATCGAACCCCTGGCAAGAGGAATTAGGAGCAAACAGAGGATTTTGCCCTTTCAATATCAAGACTGGGTCCAAAAAAGAGGCCCTTTTTGCGTATGACCTAATGATTTATATAAGAGATTTCAATGGTGCTCTTCCCAGTATATTAAATATTCTCAAAGACTTTGGAAGAGTCTCAGGTTATCTAGTTAACAAAGAGAAAAATGGAGATAATGACCTGGAATGGAACCACAGACACCACTCAAGAAAAAAAGAAATCAGGTATCTAGGAGTTCAGGGGGTAAAAAATCTGGATGATATGGCACAAGTTAATTTTACAAGACTTACGCGGGAAACTAAGAGGCTACTACAGTCAAGGTCTCATCTCCCCCTATCCATTCTCGGAAGAACCAACTTAATCAAAATGATGATTTTACCAAAGTTCAGATTCATTTTCAATGCACTCCTATTACACTATGAGGCCAGGTGGCTCAGGAAACTAAAAGGGGAACTGAGTCGTTTTATATGGGCTAATGATGGTGGAAGAATTGCCTGGAAAAAATTATGCAAAAACAAACAGACAGAGGTATAGACTTCCCAGATTTTCAGCTATATTGTTTGGCCTTTCAATTGAAGAATTTTAGAGCTTTACTAACTAATAACTATCAACAGGTTTCTCTCTGCTATGGTTGCCTTAACAAAAGACCTATCAGATCAAGGAAACTACTTCCTTTATAAATTTGGGCATCCCAAATATTTCAAGAAGATATGACTTAGAGGATTAAGGGAAGCTTCTTAGTTATGGATCGAAGTCTGAAGAATTTAAGGAATACCATATTGCAGCGAAATGGCCAAAATTTGGAAATCCCCTGAAACTCCGCTTTGCTTTTTGGACACCTTATCTACCCCATGGGAATAGAAAAATGGGGCCAGCTCACTGTGAAGGAGAATACTAACAATAGGCTCTCCAGATTTAAGTTATCTTCAACAAGCAAGCTGGGCCCGGGATCATCCGAGTATGGGAGGAAGAAATATATCACAAAAGTCACAAAAGAAAGAGGTGGCTAATTGGTATTGGATCTTGCTGCAAGAGGAAGATGGTCCCCACACATTGCCAGAGGAAATTTGGAAAGACCTGCCTACAGCAAATCTATAATCTCTCTGGCATGTATCAAGGTCTACACTTTGGTCATTCGTGAGATATGCATCCCTGAGGAGAAACCATCTGTTAACTCTATACAGGGCCTACTGTTCTCCAAAGAAGTTATCAAAATTGGGTGAGAAGAAAATCAGGTGCTGTCTGAAATGTGACCTTGAGAAAGCAGATGACATACATTTATTTTGGCAGTGTCCAGGAATCCAACTCTTCTGGCAAGAAGTGGGTAAAATCTTAACAGCTGTTATGAAAAAGGATATAGAGGTAAGCCTGACATTGATTATATTTCGGATCTTGGAGAGTGACGGGTCAAAGGGAAAGTGGACAAAATGGCAAGACCAATTTCTACTCACCTTGATAATAATTGGGTGCAGGGAAATTTGTAATAATTGGATATCTAGGAACTTACCATCTTGTTTAGGTTAAGTAAACTTGGTAAAGCGCATTGGTATAATGGATTGTATAAATGGCTCTAAGAAGAGGGTTAGGACCTGGGAAGCTTTCGTATATTATTTTTCAAATTACATCTCATATAAAAAAAAAAGCTAACAGCACAAATCAGACAATGAGGCTCCAGTGGTACAAGGATTAAAGACAACCTCATCCAAGGAGATGTTGGGTGCGGTGCCTCCCATAAATCTCTAAAAATTGGTAGAAGGAGTCTGATCTAGGAGGAGTTAATACACCGCTGGCTGTGGGCATAACATTATTGAGCCTGGATACACATCTCCTACCTAAGTATCACATATGAGTGCCAAAAAAAGAGAAATAAATAAATAAATATGCACAAACATTCTTGTCAGGCTTTACCATCTCCAAAAGGCAGTTTTCATAAGTGAAAGGTGTTTGCACCAAGCACTTCCCTAGTTTACCACCAAGTACATAAAGTAGCGTTTGTCGAAAATGTTTTGTGATCCAGCCCCCATTGTGGTCATAAATTGTTTATTCTCAGACCTATAACATTGCATGGTAGCATACGGCTAGAGTTTGGTTTGCGCCATTTCCGTAAGTACATTGAACAGTATATACTACTGATCAAGAACTCATGTACAACACAAACGTGCCCGCTGATCTTATCAGATCAGTACAGTACATTGATTGGACACATTCCTCACTCCACACGGAACACTTATTTTATGGGGCACTAGACCCGCAAGCCTTCTGTTCCCAAAAGCTAGGTTACAACACTATAATAGCGATGTATGAACCAAGCACGAGAATTGCGTCTCACAACATAGACCACACATACATGCCACGAGCTTTAACTCCTCATCACGAGACACGTTAAGCAATACTAAGTCTATACACAATTGCTCAGTCTGCTACTTGCTTTCATTTTTAACCAAGAATTTTGGCACTTATATAATTTAAATGTGACGAAACATTTATTTTCTTTATGTCTATGAATACATATCTGTAACTGTACCTTTAAAAGACTTGTAAATGGAGGCGGAGGTCATGTGACCAAGACCACGGACGTGGTCGAAACGCGTCGTCCTTGTCTGCAACTTGAATAAACTTACCTGCTTAAATTGATCGTGTGGGCTCGAGCAATCTGTTCCCCCGGATTTCGGATCCTTTGGCAATAATCTGGCGGCGGCGTCCGCCAACGAAGCCCCAACTCGAGAGGAAGGTTATTCCGTTTCCGTCCGCTTCTCAACTGGATTCCTTGTTGTCAGGAATACCCGCCGGTTGGACTGTCAGCGTATGCAGCATACCAAGAGAAAATCGGAACAACGATCCGAACTGAGGCACAACGCAAGCAAACCCACGGGAGAGAAGGTGAGGTAAGCGCACGCCCTAGTGTGCTATTTGCTTCCCCGATCGCGAGCTGGTTTGCGAAGATAGCGAGGGAAACGCGGTGTGCATCGGCACTTCCGCCTGACCTGTCCCCACAGCCAAACCTTAGCCAATTACGCAGCCAACTAGAGTTCACGTGAGCCAGACGGCTCAAAACGTGAGATCAATACCATAAGCAGGAGTGCTTACAGAGCACTGTGCACAACATTGCAAAATCATGGCAGACGAGTTTATGAAAGTACGTGAGGCATCCGCCAAGGCAATTTTCAGTAAAACACAACCAAATACTCAGCCTTCTGGGAGCACAAGGGCTGAAGTGACACCCACGAACCTGAGACAAAAAGGCAATACTCTAGAATGCTTGAGGCGCAAGGAGATCAGCAGATGGTGGGAGGCGACCTCGTTGCAAAATTACTTAGAGGTCAACCGTATACCTAGAGGACTCAGGATTTTCATCACCCCCACTCTGTCAATACCAAAACCAAAGGTGCTGCAAGACTGGGTTGACAATACAACAGCATGCTCCAGGTGAATGTTGGAAATCTTAATAGCAAATGCCTGGGATGAACAACGATGCCTGTTAGGGCAGATACAGGAACTAATGGACGATTTAAAAAAAGAAGCTGACCAAAAAGAAGTAGAAATTATTATTAAATCAGTGAATGACAAAATGAAAGCCTTTGAGAAAGACGTGGTAGCCAGGAAACAGCACAAATTTGTGCGCGACGAAATGGACTACGCATCAGGCAGCATACTAACCTTTGCCAAGAAATATGACAAAGTAAGATCAGAACTCAAAAAGGACAGAGCCTTAGAACTCCTACAAACAAGCAAAGAGGGTTCTACAACGGACTTAAGTTCGGACCAAGAATCACTGGACAGCACAACATCAAGTATTATGGAACAGCAACAGGATGTGGGAGCACACCGCTGACCTCTCAGGCAAGGTTCGCCCCTGGCATTCTGGTAAATGCAGTTTCTTGTAGTTCGCTCCGATATTTTCGAGTGTTTCGCCAAGGTTGGCGCAGATAGTGCTGATCTCTAGACACGTGTTTCTGGTTTATTAACCGTCATCAGTAGAGAATACAGTTTTTTATTTTGGGGTTTGCTGAGTAGGCTGCCAAACATTTTATCAGGTCCGGTACCTCTCACTGGCGCGCAGGTGCTTCATCCATGAGCTCGTCATCTCAATGACTCACGGGAGTACTTTAAATAGACAACAGGATGTGGGAGCACACCGCTGACCTCTCAGGCAAGGTTCGCCCCTGGCATTCTGGTAAATGCAGTTTCTTGTAGTTCGCTCCGATATTTTCGAGTGTTTCGCCAAGGTTGGCGCAGATAGTGCTGATCTCTAGACACGTGTTTCTGGTTTATTAACCGTCATCAGTAGAGAATACAGTCTTGTATTTTGGGGTTTGCTGAGTAGGCTGCCAAACATTTTATCAGGTCCGGTACCTCTCACTGGTGCGCAGGTGCTTCATCCACGAGCTCGTCAGCTCAATGACTCACGGGAGTACTTTAAATAGACAACAGGATGTGGGAGCACACCGCTGACCTCAGCACTATCTGCGCCAACCTTGGCGAAACACTCGAAAATATCGAAGCGAGCTACAAGAGACTGCATTTACCAGAATGCCAGGGGCGAACCTTGCCTGAGAGGTCAGCGGTGTGCTCCCACATCCTGTTGTCTAGTATGGAACAGCAGTGTTTTTCCAGGGAACTACGCCTCATGCAAAAAGCGAAAGAACAATCAAACAGGGGGAGGCCGAAAGGAAAAAGACAAGGAAACGCAGGCAAAACCGTAAACGGAACATCAGGCGCAGGAAACTTAAGAACAACTGGTATGGGAACAAGAGGCCAGAAGACAAAGCACCAATAATGGAGGACACTTCACCTACATTAACGGTAATGAATCTGACAGATAAGATTCTGACCAATGATGAAAAAAGTGTATTAGAATTAGGTTTGTCTTTTTGCCCTGAGATAGGTTTTGATTACGCACAGGCCAGAGTTGACCTATATAAATTTGAGCGTAAACTTAAACTGTGTAAAATGCATGCTACCAGAAGAGACCAGAGAGGGACGAAGACTAATCCTAACAATGACAGTGACACAGGTTTAGCCATTGACAACATCCCCACACTACAAACCATGACAAGGCTCGAACAGCAGGGATCGCAAGAATTCACCAGTGACTCCCTTGACCTTTCAATCCTGCACATATCACTGGCATTGCTGATCTCCTAGGAATTAATACCGGAGAAGACGCCCTTACTAAATTTAGAGCTAAATCCAAATATGTACCCTCACCTGCTAAAGACAATATTGATGTGTTTAGCGACCTGCTGGCTCAAGATCTACTCAAAGCCTTAAAATACACTAAAGGGAGCAGTAACATGACAAAACCCCAGTGGGAGGTGGTGAGCAACCTACAAAACGATCGTGAGCTGGTTATCAAACCCTCCGATAAAGGAGGTAACGTGGTCCTGATGACTAGAACCATGTATACCAGAGAAGCAAATCGCCAGCTCAATGATAGAACATGCTACAGGAGGGTGGACAGGAAATATCTTACAGATCTAAAAAACCTATATCACAACAAACTGTTGGCATGGCATTAACGAGGTCTCCTTACATGGGATGAAAAACAATTTCTTAAAAATGATACCCCAACCATGCCCACACTATACCTCCTTCCTAAAATCCACAAAAATACCACCAACCCGCCAGGCAGGCCCATAGTGTCTTCTAAGAACAGCTTGATGGAAAACACCAGTACATATGTAGACCACTTTCTATTCCCCTTTGTGAAGAATCTCACGTCCTACCTGAGGGACACAACCGACTTACTACATAAGATCAAAGGAGTCACACTAGGGGACAATGACTGGTTGGTGTGCTTGGATGTGGAGGTGCTTCATTCGAGCATTAGGCATGATGACGGCCTTAAAGCATGTCAGTTTTTCCTGAAAACACGAAAGGCAGAATTTCTAGAACACACTTTAATGCTCCTAGACATGATCACAATATGCTTAAAAGAAAATGTTTTTATCTTTGAAAATGATTACTACAAACATTTGCAATGGACTTCCATGGGCACCTGATTCGCCCCTAGCTACGCCAACCTCATGGTGGGCTGGTGGGAGAAGCAGGTGCTCTGGAACGACGAAACAGAACACTGGATTTTTAATGTGTCAAAATGGTTGAGATACATTGACGACCTTTTCTTTGTGTGGAGAGGATCTGAAAGTGACCTTAATTTGTTTATTGACTGTTTGAATTTGAATAATATGAATTTGAAATTTACTAGACATTACAGCCAGAGTTCCATTGAGTTTCTTGATCTCAAACTTACTGTGGAAAATGGGAGAGTGAGTACCAACTTATTCAGAAAAATGACTGCAGGAAATTCGATTTTGCATTCCGCCAGCTCGCATCCTCCTAGCTTTAGATGGGGAATTCCTTATAGTGAATTCCTTAGAGCCAAGCGAAATTGTAGTACCGAGGCATCCTACACACAAACCAAACAGGAGATGAAAGAGAGATTCAAAGAGAGAGGGTACTCTAGAAAAGCACTACTCCAGGCAGAAAAGCGAGTGGAGAAGCAGTGCAGGGAAGAGATCTTAGAGAAAATTAAACCCAAAAGAACCCACGATGATATGGCCAAAGAACCTACCATGTTCATCACTAGATACTGTAGCCAATCCAATCAAATACGCAGAATCCTTAAAAACAGTTGGGATATCCTTAGACAGGACCCCATTTTACGTAACGAAATAAGTGCAGCTCCATCCATCACATACAAGAGAAGTGCATCTTTGAGAGACATACTGATGCACAGTCACCTCCAGCCTAAAGACTCGTAGTCTTTCCAGCATTTTCAACTCATTGCATGGCATATTGACATTACAATAATCGTCTTAAATGACTAATTAGAATTCTTTTACACTGTTGCTCACATATAAACCCAATGCATACATTTTCTATGAAAATTAATAATTCATTAAAGCAATGGCTGTTCATACGGACACATTATCATCGCTTTTTACGATTATCACAACGTGGCGCTTTTTGTACCGTATTGCATTAAGACCAAGTGGGCATACACATGATAACTGTTCGATATCATTTCTCTTCACATAAATAATCTTATTAATTATGTTTGTTTCAATCAAGCCCAAGTGGGCAAAACAGCCATGATAAATATATTATATCGATTTTCAGGGTCAACTGTTTGTATCATACACTGCCCAAGTGGGCATACTCCATTGCCACTAGATTTCATTCAGAGTTTGTTTACTGCTCTTTTGTCTGTCTTTTATCCCTGAAAATCATTTTAAAATCCTCTTATAATACAATTAAAAACCTTAATTCCTTTCTATTCATGATTTTATAGGCAAACAATTTTGACTCAATTTCAAACTTTACAAGTGCGTGTACAAATCTTCCTCTACATTAAGGCCTTCTGGCTGTTTGGAATTTAATTCAATGATGTAACGGGATTCAAGTTTCCTAAGTTTCTTCTCCCTATTACCACCACGTATATCAGCTGCCACTGCATCGATCACAAAGTATGTAAGCCCTTTGACATCTTTTGCATGGAACCTCTCAAAATGGCGAGCGACTGGGTAAGTTCGGTTGCCCTTCTTGATCGCCCTCATGTGCTGCAAAATTCTTTTATGTACTTCTAGAATTGTGCTGCCCACGTACCGCAGGCCGCAAGGGCACTGCAGCACATACACAGCAAACTTTGTTTTGCAGCTGTATTTTCCCTTAATTTTCTTCATTATATTGGACAATCCTGGTCTATATTGATCCATATTGATACCATGCAAGCAGGCCTTACACTTTGAACCTTTCAGGAATCCCTGCCTCTTACCCAACCACGTTGATTTTGGTTGAGGTTTCCTCAAAGTATTCCTGACTAACGCCTGTTTAAATGATCTAACACGTCTAAAGGTAACTTGTGGTCTGCGTGGCACCACTTTTCCCAATACTGGATCATTCTTGATCACATGCCAGTGTTTGTTCAGGATGCTTTTTAGCGTGTCTTGTTGTGTACTAAACGTTGTTATCAATCGACACTGATTTTTTGTGTCCTTCACTCTCTTAGTAACTTTCTCAAACAGTATTTCCTCTCTCTTCCTTTTAGATGCTCTACATACTGCAGCATTGACCCAATCATTAGGATATCCCCGACACAAAAATCTTTTCTTCAGGTAGTTGAGTTCTGTCTTTGTTTCAGCCTCTTCACTGCAATTCCGTCTGGTTCTCAAACATTCACCAAACGGTATGCTTCTTTTCAAATTAGTTGGATGGAAACTCGTTGCATGAAGCAACGTGTTCCTGAAGATGGCTTCCTATACAACTTTGTTTCTACCTTGCCTTCTTTGATGTACACTGTAAGGTCAAGAAAGTTTACACTGGATCTGCTTACGTCACTAGTGAAGCTTAAATTTAATTCATTCTTTTGAATCTTACTGATAAAAGTCTTCACTTGCTCCTCAGTACCTTTCCATACCAAGAATAGATCGTCGATAAATCGACTCCAGTGCAAAATATGCTCTTCCCATTCCACCTGGTTCTGCGTCCGGATCACCTGCTCCTCCCACCAGCCCATATGCAAATTCGCATAGCTGGGGGCGAAGCAGGTGCCCATAGCAGTACCGCATATTTGGTGGTAGAGATCACCATTAAACAGGAAGAAGTGGCTTTTCAGACATTTCTCAGCCATTGTTAAAATCATCTCAGCATGTGCCCACAATATTATTGGTCTCACTCCCAAAAAATGCTTTATGGCTCTGAGACCATCTGTATGCCTGATACTTGTATACAGTGTGGACACATCTATGGTGACTAACAAATAATCATTCTCCCATGGGAGATCGTAAATTCTTCTGAGGAAATCTCCTGTATCCTGTATATATGAAGGAAGTGACGACTAAATTACCAAGAAATGAATCCACATATTTAGACGTATGTTCAAGCGCGCTCCCTATGGCTGAAATGATTGGGCGCCCTGGAGCATCAACTGCGTCTTTATGGATTTTGGGGATTAAATAAAACACAGGTGTAACCGGTTTATCAATTTTCCAAAACAAATATTCATCATGACTAAGGAGGCATTGTTCATACCATTGTTTCAGTTCTAAGTTGTATTCCTGATGGCTCAACAACATTTGCTTCTCTATCATTTTAAGATAACAAGATTTGTTATTCAATTATTTGTATGCCTCTGCCAAATACCTTTGTTTGTCCCAGAGGACAACATTGCCCCCCTTATCCGCATTTCTCACTATGCAATCATCATTATCATTCAACTTTTTGACCAAAGCATGATACGCCTTTTGTTTCTGCATGCTCATTGAATTTTTATTTTTGTTTTTGTTTTTGCTTAAGTGAGTGCATAGGTTCTTGAGTTCATTGGTTACTAAGTCATTATAGACATCAGTTACATCCCTTGCTGCCATTGGAATAAATCTTGAGTTAGGTCGAAAATTCGTTGGTGCTTCTTCCGCTATGCTGATGCCTTGCTCTTGTGCCATTGTTATTGTGTCCCCACTAGTTCCATCCATGGTGATCTCGATGTCAAGTTCTCTTAGCTCTAGCATTTAATTCATATCATCAACAGTTAACTCCCCTTGCTGTACTGTAGGTTTATTTGGCATCTCTTGTTGCCTCGGAGATGGATTCAAGAGGAAATGTTTTTTTAACTTTAGCATCTGTATAAACTTGAACAAATCTATCCTCGTTTGGACGTAATCCAAATCTACCTCTGGACAGAATGATAATCCCAATGGTAGAGTTCTCTTTTCCTTAATGCAATACGGTACAAAAAGCACCACGTTGTGATAATCGTGAAAAAAACGATTATAATGTGTCCGTATGAACGGCCATTGCTTTAATGAATTATGAATTTTCATAGAAAATGTATGCATTGGGTTTATATGTGAGCAACAGTGTAAAAGAATTTTAATTAGTCATTTAAGACGAATATTGTAATGTCAATATGCCACGCAATGAGTTGAAAATGCTGGAAAGACTACGAGTCTGTTTTTACTATCATTAGTTGTAGTTTTGCATGTGACACGGTATGAGCACAATTTGTATTTAAAAATGGCCGCTCTCACTGCTTCGTTATCGGTGAGCAAGGCAGCGGCGCAGCCGAAACACGTTCGATGGTGGCCGAATAAAATAATATTCAACTGCACACGGCATCTTCATCCTTGTTTGAGAAGATAAAGTTGGAAATATATATATATGTATATATATATTACCTACTGGCGGTCGCCAGTAGGTAGTTATAGTTAGGACCTTGTTTCTATTCAAAAAGCGTTTTTTCTTTTGCCAATATCTTTGGTGCCGTTTGACGAATCTTCGCGAAATTTCAAAACTAACGGTTCACTCAGGTCAGCTCCTGTCTTGAAAGTTTCGGGGTGATGCGTCAAGCGGGGACTGTGAAAAAAGGGGGGTGCCAAAACACAATTCCTCTATGTTAATTTCCATAGGAACTTTAGACACAGCTACAGCCCGAACTCCTGAACGGAATTACACCAAATTTGGCAAAAAGGTAGCTCTTGATTCAGAAAGCGACCTTTTTTTAAATGGTGTAATCCGTTCAGTAGTTCCTGAAAAATTAAAAAAATTAAAATATCGCTATCTGAGGAGCGAGGAGGATTTGCGAACCCTCCCGAGCACGAGCTTCATGCTGATTGGCTGCCAACACCCCAAACCAAAATGTGTTGGCAGCCATCTTGTGACTCAGTAGAACCGAGTCCCAAGAAAACAGTAAAAAAAAGATAAAAAACAAGAAAAGGGGCCAGGGTAGAAACACCCTGACCCCCTAGGCCTGCCCAGGGAAAAGGCATTTTCTTTTTATTTTCAGCCGAATTCGCGCTGGGTGCGCGAATCCGGCAGAAATGTTTTAAAAAATGAATCGCGGGCTCCCACGCTTTGTTTCTTTGAGCCCCGGGTGGGCCCACCACCTCCCCGGGGCTTTTTAAAAAAACATGCATTGGGGGGCTCTTGCCCCCCCACGCTACCCCGGGGACCGTCACCTCCCAAAGGCTTTAAATTATTTTGGGTGGGGGGCCTCGCGGGCCCCCCAAGCCCCTGGGTCCACCACCTCCCCGGGGCTCTCACTTCCAAGAAGCAAAGGAGAATTGCTTTTGGGCAAAGGGAGCTGCATGTCAGCAGCTCCCCATGCCCAAAAGCAATGCCGGCTCCCGCAGGAGGCGGGGAGCAAGCTGGGACCGCAGGGGCATTGGGCTCCCTCCGCAGTCCCCAACATGAGGGCCGGCCCTGGGGGATGGGGTCCCTGGGGCTAATAGTGGCCCAGGGAAGGGGGGCCCCCTCCCTAAATAAAAAAATTAATTAAAAAAAAGAACGAGGCAAAGCCCTGGGGGATGGGGTCCCTGGGGCCAATAATGGCCTCAGGAGGGGGGCCCCGCAGCACCCCTCCTTTAAAATATATATTTTTTTAAAGAAATTGTGGCCATGCCCCGGTGGATGGGGTCCCTGGGGTCAAAATTGGCCATGAAAGGAGGGCCGCGCGGCACCCTTCCCGTTTTTGTTTTTTTTAACAAACAAATGCTCAGGCCCTGGGGGCTGGGGTCCCCAGGGCCCAAAAATAATAAAGGGAAGGGGGGGCCACACAGCCCCCCTTCCAAAAAGCAAATTACAAAAAAGCAGGCATCTCGCTGGAGGCCCCACCCCCTCCCTGCACCACTGTGCAAACGCGCCTCCTGGTGCATTCTGGATTGGGGGTTAAGCCCCCTTGAATACTAAGAGTCCTTAGGGGCCAACTAGACCACCAGGTACCTCCAGTAATCCCCACACAGTGGGATTGCTGAGAGGTGGTCTGAGGCCACGCCCCTTTTTACACCACTCTGCAAACACGCCTTTTGGCACACTGCTGGTGGGGCGATGAGGTCCTCTTTTGTCCTGAGGACCTCAGGACTAAAGTGGACTTCATCCCCAAGCAGCAGTGCACCAGGAGGCGCGTTTGCAGAGTGGTGTAAAAAGGGGGCGTGGCCTCGGACCACTCTCAGCAATCCAGCTGTGTGGAGCTTACTAGAGATAACAGGAGGGCTAGTTGGCCCCCAGGGACCCTCAGGAGGCAAGGGGACTTCATATACCAACCAAGAGTGCGCCAGGAGACGGGTTTGCATAGTGGTGGAGAAAGGGGGCGTGGCCTGTATCCACCTCTCAGCAATCCCACTGTGTTGGACTTACTGAAGGTAACAGGTAGGCTAGTTGGCCCCTAAGGACCCCCACAAGCAAAGGGGACTTCATCCCCCAACCAAGAGCGTGCCAGGAGACGCGTTTGCAGAGTGGTGGGCAAAGGGGGCTTGGCCTGCTATGAGAACTTAGCAATCCTATTGTGTGGGACTTACTGGAGATAATAGGAGGGGTAGTTGGCCCCCAAGGATGTCCTTGGGGGCCGACTACCCCTCCTGTTACCTCCAGTAAGTCCCACACAGTGTAATTTCTAAGAGGTCTTCGGAGGCCACGCCCCCCTTTCTCCACCACTCTACAAATACGCCTCCTGGCACACTACGGGTTGGGGGATGAAGTCCACTTTACTCCTGAGGGACTTTGGGGGCCAAGAAGCCCTCCTGGTACCTCCTGTAAGTCCTACGCAGCGGAATCCCTGAGCGCTGGTTGGAGGCCCAGCCTCCTTTCTGCACCACTCTGCAAACGCGACTACTACGTTATAGTAATAAATTAGCAATTAAAAAACCTTAGAAATTCACTGAAAAAACCATAGGTTTCAGGGACGTTATAGTTAGTAATTAGCATTTAAATAACCTTAGAAATTCACTGAAAAATACATAGGTTTCAGGAACGTTCTAGTTAGAAATGATCATTTAAAAAACCATAGAAATTCACTGCAAAAACATATGTTTCAGGGACATTATAGTTAGAAATTAACATTTAAAAAACCATAGAAATTCACTGAAAAAAACACAGGTTTCAGGGACATTATAGTTAGTTGGACATTTCACTCGTACAAAACCAGAGAAATTCGGCCGTTATAGTTAGTTGAGCTAACTATAACTTGCGCCCCCGCAATGCACTGCTGATGACATCACATATTACATCACTCATGACATGGTCAGTGACATCACTGATGACGTCACTGATGACATCTCAAATGACATCACTGATGTCATCATTCACGTGATAATCTGATGCACCTCCTCACAGCCTAATATAACCTTTGATACACCCACTCTAAAATACAGACTGCCATTCTCGAAACCATAGACACACCAATACCAGTTACTACATACCCACCCACTAATTCCTAGGTCTACACACACATCCACTCCCTCATCCATACAGTCACTCATACATGCAGTCACTCATCAATACAGCACTATCATATGCACTCATACACCTATACAGACACTCACACACCGCCACTCACCCATAGAGTTACTCACACAACTAGTCAGTCATGTAAAGAATCAATCACACTCCCATTTACTCACCAACACAGTTATACACACACCACCTCACTTATTTATACAGATACTAGCACATACTAACTCTCTTATACAATCACTAACACAAGCACACACTCATCCATACAGCCACATATAATAATTTATATACTCCAACACTCACATATACTGCCTTTCCCATATGTAGTTACTCACACATGTACCCCTGAGACATCCATTCACTCACCAACACAGCCATACACACACTTGCACACCCATACAGCCCCTCACAGACGCACTCTTGAACCCATACACCCAGTGAATCACCCCCTCACACATCAATGCAGGGAGTCACACACAACCCACCCACCCACACAGACACTCAGGCACCCATTCAGGTACTCAGAAAACCAATAAAAAACCCATATAGACACTCATGTAGCTACTCACCAACCCAAGCAGCCACTTACACACCAACAGACAGACTGATACAGACATTCATACAGATTAGTCAGTCACCCATGTATTAGTAAGACACGTTTAATCACTCACTTATACAGTCAGTCATGCACCTACTAAATCATCCATTCAGACACTCATACACCCACTCATTCTTCAATACACCTTGGCATACATATATATAAAACATATTTAAACTTTTTAGAAACACTCAGTCACTGGATGATGTCATCAGTGATGTCATCAGTGATGTCATTTGAGATGTCATCAGTGATGTCTTCAGTGATGTCACTGACCATGTCATGAGTGATGTAATATGTGATGTCATCAGCAGTGCATTGCGGGGGCGCGGGTTATAGTTAGCTCAACAAACTATAACGGCCGAATTTCTTTGGTTTTATATGAGTGAAATGTCCAACCAACTATAACGTCCCTGAAACTTCCCAAAAAGACAAGCACTCACGGGGATGAGTTCCGTTATTTTATTCTTAACGGTCTCTCGGCCAAACAGACGCGTTTCGCCGCTCTGGCTTTCTCGATGTTTGTGCACAAACATCGAGAAAGCCAGAGCTGAAAGGAAGGTCCCTGAAATTCACGGAGCACAATGATATGTTAATTGATTTCCTTAGGTTCTGTCTGACTAATAATATCTTTTTATTCCAAAGACAGCATAACAAACAGGTCAAAGGGACGGCGATGGGCACCTGCTTTGCCCCCAGCTATGCAAACTTGTTCGTAGGCTGGTGGTTTTGCTATGGGAGAAGCAGGTGGCCTGGGCCGAAGACATGAATCAATGGGTAGCATCCGTCATTGGCTGGTACAGGTATATTGATGACCTGTTTATTTTCTGGAAGGGTCCACAAAGTGAGGCAGAATTGTACATACAGGCCCTGAATGCAAACACAGTGAATCTACATTTTAGCGGTCACATCAGTTCCATAGAGGTAGCATTCTTGGATTTAAAGGTATTCATCAAGGATGGGCAGATTTGTACCTCCTTGTTTAGAAAAGACACAGCGGGGAATTCAATTCTTGAGGCTAACAGCAGTCACCCCAAACCGTTAAAGAACAGTATCCCATATGGGGAACTGTTACGATTGAAAAGGAACTGTTCTAGAGACAGTGATTTCTCGACAGCAGCCCATGATGCAATTGAAAGATTCAAAATACGTGGCTACTCGATACAATTGTTACAAAAAACCCTAGAGAGAGTGAATAAAATTCCAAGATACTGTCTTCTCACAGATAGACACGAACATGGTAATGAACAAGTTAATACATTTAGATTCATTACTACCTTTTCCAAAGACTCAGAAAGATTGAAATATGTGTTGACGCGAAATTGGCACATTCTGCAATCTGATCTGGTGATTAGGAGCAATTTACCAGATCACCCCAAAATAACATACAGGCGCTGTCGCTCTTTAAAAGAGTCATTGGTGCAGAGTCATCTAGAATATATTCCTTTTAATCCAAGAATGAGCAATGTTACTGGGTTTTTTTCCATGCTCCAAATGTAAAGCCTGCAGGAATAGCGTAAAAACTCTAACATATCAAATTCCAGGTATGTCATCCCCTAAAAAAATCACCAAGTTTCTAACGTGCAATACACTATTCTACATTTACTGCCTTGTCTGTCCCTGCAATTTGCAGTACATAGGCAGTACTATACATCCCACGAAACGCAGAATTTTGGAACATGCAAGAGCTATTGAAAGAAAAGAATTTTACATATCCTGTAGCAAGGCATTTTGCCCGGTTTCATCAGAGCAATAGAAATGTATTGAAATGTTATTGCCTTGACCATGTCCCCACACATGAACGAGGAGGGAATAGGGAACTGAAACTCCGGAGACTGGAATCCAGGTTCATAGTAGACCTACAAACTGAGGCTCCACTAGGCCCTAATACTGAAGAAGAATTGGCGATACACCTAGGCTAGAGCCTTTTGGCACTGTGACTGGTACAATGTGTAACTGTTTATTTCATTTCATGGTCATATTTGATTCTTGGCGGTTATTAACTTTCCCTGCTGCCCTGTTAATATGCAATTAATTTCATTATGGTCATTATTTTCAGCCAGTTGTAAATAGGAATTATAAAGCCTGATAATCTCGCAGGAATAACAGTAGATTCTGATAAGCCACATAGTCCTGCGCTATGGCAACACACAGACCATCTGGATATTAGAAGTCAGTTGCATTGATGGTTCCACAGTGACAGCTGTATATATTAATTTTGAATTCTAGGCCCATCCAGGGCGTGATATCAATTTGCATTGAATAATGTTTTATAAATGTAAATAATTCTATAATGCTTCAGCAAAATGATTTTCGCTGTTTCAACCGAGATGCATTTATGCTCATTCAGAGCTTGATAACTTTACTTCTAATTTAAAATCATGTTTATCAATATTTGATTGGAATGGACACTGTTTGAATGTATTATTACAGTATAAATGTATTCACATGTGGATTCTTTTTACCATTCAAAGATGGCTGATACATATTGTGCCTAAAGTCCGCTTTTGATTTTGACTGTTAAACTTGCACCGGAAGCACTTTCACTATCACTGTGTAAAAGAATGGCGGAGTCTCTGTCTTTGTTTTCAGTTAGAAAAAGGCGCAAAGTCGAAACGCGTCCTGTTCACTTAACCTGGTAAATAAAGTACCGAGTTTTTCACCCTCAATGGAGTGCGGTCTCTTCACTTGGCTCGCGAGTGGGGTTTGCGCTGGATATTTTCCCGTGGTACCATCACCACGATTCCTGACCGGCACCCGTTCCCGAGTGCTCACCGCGACTACTGATGGAAACCTGAGCTGAACATATATATACATATATATATATATATATATATATATGTATATATCACTTCACTCCACGTTTCTTTTAAATTTTCACCTCCAACACGGACACGGACCATCGATTTGGTGCTCAATTGATTACTTTATTGCAATGTCGCCATAACGTTTCGGCTCGTCCAAACCTTGATCACATGACATTGTACTAACATTTTGAAACCGGTTTTAAAGTGACAAGTGCATGCTACTTGATTTCACGTGAGTAGTGCATCAATAGACATAGAAAAAATAGTCAAATATATCGCAAAATTCTTTCTTAAAGCTTATTTCACTTTGCTTAATGCATGACAAGTTTCTAAACACTTTCCTGCTGATAGACACATTATATTCATATAAATATGTTTGAAAACTGTTACGAATTAATCAGCATGTCTAATAGACTTTTTATATCGTGGTTAAATCCACATTGTCTATATGGGTAATGGATGTGTATCTTATAAGTCTATTGCCAAAAATATCAATGTCTATTGTCGTTTTTATGTTCATAAAATATTGGTGATGTGTGTGATGAATTAGTCTGTGTGTATTATCTGTTAAACAATCCCTATCTAGTTCTGTGAATTTAGTTTAACTACGTGTATACCGGTGGGTCATTCTGATTCTGTCATTTATCTTACGATTATCCACCCACTCTTCGAGATTCTATATCATTTGGGTCCCATCAAAGAATGCACGTTGGTTTCACATCAACATATGCTTCTATCAATATGAATTTAGTGTAGGCATTAAGCATTGCTTCTAGTGCAACATCCTGCTTCACTTAATGTTAACATGTTTAAAATAAATAAATACTCCTATCAAAATACATCTTACAATTGGTATATAAGGCTTATTTTTATATAAATAGATAAATACATAAATATATATATATATATATAAATAAATACAAAAATATAATCTTTTTACTATAAAATTGCCTAAAAATATTTTGTTGTATCAAATCTAAAATGAATTACCATATTGTCTAAAATAGGGCATATTTGCTTAAAACATGTTATTTCATAGATTCTCATTCACCAAAATCATAGAAGGCTCTGTGTATTATATATGGGTTTTTCAAGGTTGCCAAATAGCTCATCCTAAGCAAGTGTGTAAATCTTCTGTGGCATTTAGTCCACCGGGGTTTTTGGAATCAAGTTGTATAATGTATCTAGTTTCTAACTTTCTTAGTTTGGATTCCCTATCACCCCCTCGTCTACTTGGTGGTATTGCATCCACAACAAAATATTTCAATCCTGCATTGTCAGAATCATGTTGCTCCATAAAATGGCGTGCTACCGGATAAGTATTATCCTGGTTAGTGATAGCACGGAGATGTTGTAGTATGCGCTTGTGTACTTGTAATTTTGTACTTCCCACGTACTGGAGGCCACAAGGGCACTCCAGTATGTATATCGCATATTCTGTCTTACAAGTAAGGAGTTTCTGGATCTTATATTATTTGTTGCTAAAAGGGGTTTTATATGTTTTGGTATTCACCCCGTGCTGACAAGCCTTGCATATTTTGCATTTAAAAAACCCTTTGTTGGTTAATAACTAGCTCGTGTTTTCTATTATTTCTGGGCTAGTGTTTACAAGTGAATCTCTCATGGATGGTGCTCTACTATAGGTGATGGACACCCTCCGTGGTAACGTGGGTCCTATCACCGGGTCATTCAAGACCAAGGGCCAATTTTTGTTGATAATTTTATGAAGACTGTTTTATTGCCGACTATATCTCATAATGACTCTAAATTGGTCGGATTTTTCTGTCCTCTCATTCCCTAACGCCTTTTGTGGTTCCAGTTGTTTTTCTTTGATAAGTTCTTCCCTACTATGCACCATAGATTTAGTAATGGCTTTGTTTATGACTTTTTCAGAGTATCCCCTCTCTCGGAATCTCAATTTGCTGCTTTCCTGTGCCTTCCTCAGATCTTGCTCATTACTACAGATACGTCTGAGGCGCAGCATCTCGCCATAAGGAATACTGTTTATAAGATGCTTTGGGTGTGCACTGCTTGCGTGTAGGGTAGAGTTACCTGAGGTTTCCTTCCTATAGAGTCTAGTTTCTATTTTATTCTCCTTTACATAGACCTGTGTATCTAAAAAATTGACAGACGTTTGGCTCATTGTGACAGTGAAGTGTAGGTTAATACCATTCTCATTGATTTGCTTCACAAAGTCCTCAGCATGTTCTTTTGTTCCCTTCCATAGTACAAATAAATCGTCTATATAGCGTAGCCATACTATTACATTCTCTCTGAATATCTGTTCGTGTTTTTGCTTGAGGACCAGCTCCTCCCAGCAACCCATGTGCAGACAGGCATAGCTGGGAGAAAAGCTGGCCCCCATTGCTACACCTCTGATTTGCTGATATATTAAGTTGCTAAACATGAAATGGGTATTTCTCAGACAAAAATCTAACATTTTAATAAGCATTTCATTGTGTTCTTTGTATTGTAATGGTCTTTGGGACAGATAATGTTGCACTGCATTTACTCCATCACAATGTCTGATGCTGGTGTAAACAGAAGTTACATCCAGCGCCAGCATCCAGTAACCCTGTTGCCAAATCACATCTTTAATCTTCCATAAAAAATCACTGGTATCACGTACATATGACGGGAGTGATTTTACATAGTCTTGAAGAAAAAAATCAATGTACTTTGATGTGTGCTCCAATAGACCCTCCCTTGCCGATATTATTGGCCTGCCTGGTGGTTTATTGGGGTCTTTATTTATTTTTGGTATGAAATTAATTGATAGTGTTACTGGATTATCTTTTTTCAAATACTTGTGATTAGTCCCATAGTTTTCCAGGTTGACAATTTTTTGTTGTATTCCTTGTATACTTCTTTCAAATTTGATGCAGTGTTTCGTATGTAACATTCTCTATCATTAAGTTGCGTAAAAGCCTCTTTTTTGTACTCTACTTGAGGCCAGAGGACTATATTTCCACCTTTGTCGCTGCTGCGTATGACTATACTCTTGTTCGTTGTACTTCCGACATTTCATTTGAGTCTCTTTATTATATATATATATTCACTGAAAAAACCACAGGTTTCAGGGACATTATAGTTAGTTGGACATTTCACTCGTACACAGCGATAGAAATTCGGCCGTTATAGTTAGTTGAGCTAACTATAACTCACGCCCCCGCAATGCACTGCTGATGATGTCACATATTACATCATTCATGAAGGTGGTGTAGCCCCAGCCTGGTTTCTAAGAACCCTTATGAATATCCATTCATACTGTGTGAGTCTATTGATGGAGTTATAGGACTCTATTGTTTAGGAGAAACCCTCCTTCTGCGCCCGGGACTAGAACTAGGTAAAGGTTCAATCCTAAAAGGCTCGTTACTGTGTAGTGTAGGGGAGGTAATGTAGGTGAAGGGGTATGATGTTACCCGGACCTATGTTAGGGTGCCTATATGAAACATAACATCCACTCCTCTTCCGAACAGTCAACAATGATAAAAATGCTAGTGAACTCTACTCTTTACTAGATAGTAGTGCATAAAACATTTTTCAGTGAGTTCTGTAAAGCCTTGTTCTAAAATCATTTTCGAAACAGTTTAAAAAGGTTAAAAAAGGGTTTAATAACTTTTACTATGGAAATAATTTTTTTTTTTTTGAATGGTCACTTAAGTCACAGTCCTAATTCAGTTTGTTTATATAAGTTGATGTTCTACAAGCATCAAAAGTCCATGCTTTTTAGCGCGAAAGTGTCAATTTTGTAGGAAATGTTCCAAATTTAGTTTAGTTAAGTTCAGTGAAAAATGAAAATCCGAACTCTTTCCCCGCACACGATGAGCCAATTGCAGATTAAATGTCCTGGCTGGGAGACGCAACATCATTACTGCTTGCTGCTGCAGGGGATGGTCCTTGTAACACCTCGCAGAGTACGTCAATGGAGCACAGATGTTATTCAGTACTGCAAATAGTTGGTGTAGAGGCAGCCGGTGCTGTAGTCGATACCTGTGTGCTAGTGGTGGAGCTAAAGCTCACCCCAGTTGTGAAAGGTACCTGCGGATTCTCGATGAATGCAGCCATCAAGATGGGAATATGCTGGGGACATTGCCGAGCATGGGCCCTCAGGGGTTCCAGCCTGGTATTCAAGTCCGCAGGCGTGTCCGTTGCAAGTGTCAGACAGAGGTCCAACAAGCATTCTTCACCGCAAAACAGGCATCGAAGAACAGGTAAGATGCAGTCCATCCAGACTGGTCTAAACGATAGGAACCAAGTGGCGCTTAGTTCCCTTAGGCGAGGTGTGCCCAGATGTTGTACCATGCGTTCACAGTATTTCCGCTCCAGGAGCGCTTTTGCCATCTCGTTGGTAACTGGGCCGTCCATTGCGTAGTAGTTAAATGACGATCAGGACTCCAGCTATTGATAGCAGGATCAGAGGTAGACCTCCAAAAATGTTGCCAAATACGGAGTGTATAAAGTTCGGGATAACTCCGAGGATTGTCTGAAAGGTGCTAAGAAGTCCTGACCCTATGGTCTTAAATAGGTGTACAATACCACTCGTATGAGACATATTAAAGATACGACCCACCATTTCTGCGAAATGAGTGGGGCAGTTTGTACGTATAAGTGACTGTATCTCAGTTGAGGTCCTTGCGATTTGAAGATCAAAGGTCTCTCGAGCAGAGGTTAAGGGTACGGTCTGCTGTAAAAGCATGGCTTTCAGTCTGCTCAAAGTATCAATTTGTATAAAGGAAACATTCAACATAGGCCATAACGGCACCTCCCTGACTGTACTTGTCGGGGGAAACAATACTTGCATACAGCAAGTAACCCTGGAGTTCACAGTGACCAGATAGGCAATTCCCGGAAGCATACTACAGCAACCTTGATCGTTCAGCATCAAGTAACTCCCATTTGAGAGCAGCTCAAATACCGGTTTGATCACGGCAGCTGGAGTCCCTTTCATGTGGCAGGACATGTTTGCTATCGAACCATTACATGCTCCGTGCAATGTAATGTCCCGGCACATGAGAGAACCGCTCAAAGAGTTCTTACAGTTAGTACCACTTACAAACACTTCTCGATCCCCACTCCGGCATCGAAATCTATATGGTAAATCCCAGGATCCCTTAATGTATTCCTTACCCAATTTTTCATATTTGCCCGCCTACCGTTGTTCAAGTCAATATTGAAACTGAAAAGTAGTGACCGGTAGAGTTATGTGGCCATGGATCAGCCGTTACTGTAAATGGTAGTCGGTCCAGTTTTTCAATATGCAACGTAGACAGAGCTTCCGTTACTGTAAATGGTAGTCGGTCCAGTTTTTCAATATGCAACGTTGTATATGTAGCTCCCCTTTGTGCCATTTCAACCTGTTTATCTGTTAGATTATATTAGGAAAACAGAGACGTACTGTTTATAAAACGCCAAGGCACAAAGCCTGCGTGCAAAGATTGCAGTGTACAGCTCAATAACATGATAGAATGTAATTGAGATTGCCCGTGTTGTAGTATGGCCAAATCTTGTTCTAGGATATCTATCGCAGAAGGCGCAATGTTGCCCAAAGAATATATTCTGGAGGACAAAGTTGTTAACCCATTTTCTACCACAGCCAACGATTTTTCTAAGTTAATACGGTCTATTTCCCGTATTCTCTCTGCGGCCTCTTGTTGTGATATTTTTCACTCTTCATTATAGGCAGCATAGATGCCAGCATATATGAAACATTTCTGACGTTGTTTCCTGGGACCTTGTAAAAAATCCCTAAGATCCATGTCTAGTGAGAGTAAGGCTAAGTGTTGTTTCACTTCTGTTAGCGTTGCGGTTTCTAGCCAATCAAGGCACAACTTCCCAACACTGTAGGATGTCACTACCCCTGGATGTTCTCTTTGTACATAACGTGGGTCTGGCCTGTGGATACTGTAACCTTCCGTAATACCCAAGAATCGTTTATGACATATGTTTGTCTCTAAGGGCCAAACCACCCATTTTTCCCAATTAGGGTCTGATCTATTGTACTGTAAAATGTCATCTACTGTTGCCCCTTCCTTTGAAGTCAAATGTTGCCATCCTCCCATCTGTGATGGTGTTGGAAATCTAGGTGTGCACAGGTCCTTGATCTTGGCAAATCCAAGACAGGATGTATGTTGCACAATTTCGATTAGAAATATCATCTGCTGTGGAATGAGGCATGCTCGAAATAGTGCTTCTGTTCCCTGGACTTGCCAGTCCCTAGAACCCCAGACCGATTTTAAGTCTATTGTGTCCTTCCATAGGTCAAAACCCTGTTCAGACAGTTGGGCAATGAAGGAAGCAGAGTAAATAGTGTGGTTTGATTAAGTCAATTAAGACGAATCTTTTCTCCTTTTTCCCGTCAAGAGGTGGCAGAATTACAGTTCTTGTTCCTTGTACTGCTAGGACCGGTACAGGCTTTCTGTAGGATGGCCCGAATGCTTTCTTGTCTACTATTTTCTCTCTGGCCAGATCTCCGACTTTAGGGACCCAGACAGGTCTTGCCGTTTTTGCCTTGACTTCCCCAGTGGCAGTCTGTTTCTGGACAACGTTGCTTTGTTGTGTCCTGGATTCATTTAGATCCTGCAAAACAGCCAAACGATCATGGATATCAAATGGTTTCTCTTCTGCCACTGCGCCTTCATACTCAAGATCAGCTACTCACATTCTTGTCCCAAATAGGACCTCATATGGAGTGGCACCCCCTAGCGAATTTCTTGGCTGGTTGTTAAGTGCTCTTTGTACCCCATAAAGGTGACTGACCCAACTACCGCCCTTTCCTAATACCCTAGCTGTTAAACATTGCTTTAAGTCCCGGTTTTTCCTCTCCACAACCGAATTTCCCTCAGGATGGTACGGAGAGGAGTACCGCAGTGCAACGCCCATTCTTTTCATGGCCACTTTGTAAGCCCGAGAGCTAAACGCCAGGCCACGGCTAGAATGTAACGTGCCAACTGCGTATGTCCCGATAAAGACTCACAAATCTTTTATAACAGTTTAACCGTCAGCCGAGCGCTGAGGTCAAACCCATAGGAATTTTGAGCAGGAACCCACTGCAACCATGATATACTTGTAAGCCCCATCAGATTGTAAGGGGCAGCAGTGGTCCAGATACACGCATGCAAGAGGTTTGTCAGATATAAGTAATGGTGTCTGCGCCAGGCGTGTTCTGGTGGAGCCTTTCATCTGTTGGCAGATGTCGCATTTCAAGACATAGGGGCCGATTCCGATCTCGGCCGGTAGGGCTCCGAATTGCATTCGGCATTACCGGATCCGATTCGGAGCCCTGTTACCCAACCGAATCGTACGCGGGTCCGGCCGAGCGAGTACGATGCAAGCGCCCGCGAAATCGCCGACCGACTCGAACGCGGCTTCAACACGCTCCGACCGACTCGCACGGACACAACTCGCACCGCGCAATGGAGACGTTCCCCGGCCGGGTAAGTACGATGCGCGCCGCGCGCAGTCCGACCGACTCGCGCCGTCCGGCTCGAAGGAGCTGTTGGAGCAGGACTTTGGGGGTCCACGTTGGACCCCCCTGTACGCGTAGCCGCGCGAGTCGCACACAGGGGGGACCCATGGGTCCCCCCTACCTGTGCTTGTACGGCACGATGCGCGTCAACGCGTACCTGCTGTAGGGGGCGCCCTTGTTCGCCTCGCACCCATTGAGTCAATGGGAGCCCGCGTACGCGTTGTACGACCGGCTCCCATTGACTTCAATGGGAGTCCAACCGAATCGAGTCCGGGTGCATGCGTGCGCATTGTACTCGTTCGGTCGGACTGCCAGAGTCCGATTCGGTCGGAATTCTCTCCGGGTCCGGCTCGGTCGGAGAGATTTCCGGCCCGAATCGGAATCGGCCCCTAAGTCTTTAGTTTGCTTTGGTAGACCGGGTCACCAATAGCGCTGTTTCAACAATTAAATAGTCGCTGTAACGCCTGTATGTGCAGAGCACAAACCCTTGTGTGCTGCTAGTATTAAACCTTGCCTACGATCCATATTCGGTATTACTCTGTCCCCCACTCCAGGAATCTGAGCATATGGAATGTTGTTCGCATCTAACTTGTAGGAGTACTTGAGTGAAAATTTCTTTGGTACTGCACCGCTGTTTTTGCTTGAAGCAATAACAGCCACCATAATCTCACCATCTATCCTCGTTTTTGAATGAGTGATTGCAGCTACAGAAGCCGTTCGCACAGCCCCCTTTGCGGCTTCATCAGCCAATGAATTCCCTTCAACGTGAACCCCATCACGTTGATGACTCAGTGTGTGTATCACGTGAGACCTTGGTAGTTCGCTTTTTAACTCCACTACCTGTTCCCATAGCATTTTATGCTTAATTGTGCCACCTTTTGCATCTTTAAACCCGTTTAGTTCCCAATGTTGTATATATTCATTGTATGACTGCACACAGTAAAAGGAATCACACACAATTAGTGTGGGGAATTCGTGATCCGTATTTACAAGTGCCAGTATCAGTGCTTTTAATTCTGCCAACTGAGCCGTGCAGTCTCCTAGAGATTGCGTTTTGGTGCAACTTGGATGGAACTTTCGATCCCGCATGCAACCTTTAACGATTGCACAGGCTGCACTGTATTGTTTCTTACTCCCTATGGCCGGTTGAGCAGATCCGTCAGTGTAAATAATATATTCATACTGATCGAGAGGCAAAATCTCATTAGGTAGAGGATATTCTTGTTCATATTGCAGAAATGCTTGTGTTTTTAGACTTGGGTCAAATCTGTATTCAACATCCGTTGCAGTAAGAGAATTAGCCCATTGTATCCACCTTGGATGTAAAGCTTTTGCATTTGGAATGCTAGCCTTTGTAACAGCTTCTAAAGCAAGTACTGGGGTTACGACAATTATGCGTTTCCCCTGAGCCAGTGCTCTTTCTCTTGCTACAGCGGTCTGAACTGCTGTCAGGATTTTTTCTGTTGAAGTGAAACGCATTTCTGCGTTTGTGTACAGGTGCGATTTGTATGCGATAGGTACTGTTTCACCTTCATTGAAGGTTAAGTAAGTGTACCTGCATTGACCCGCTATTACACGGATCACTAGGTTGCGTACATTTACGCGTGTCTGGAAGTGTTTTGAAGCAATCATGTCTTCCTGTAATGAACGTAGGCTATTTGAATGTTCCTGTGTCAATGTTTAACTGTAAAGTCAGGTTTTATTAAGTCGTAGAAAGGTTTTACTCTCTCTGCGTAATCCAAAATGTATGTTCTGCCGAAATTTAGGAATCCCAGTATTGATTGCACGTTTTTCAATGTTTTTGGAGGTTGGAGCAGCGCACACTTTTCTAAAAAGTTAGCTGCCAGGCTTTTCCCTTCACTTGAAAGCTCGTATCCTAAAAACAGGACATTGAGGTGGGCTATTTTAGATTTCTTAAAATTAAATTTGTAGCCCTCAGAGGCGAATCCCATGATAATGGTGCTCATCCTGGTCAAGTGCTTTTTTAAGTCATCGTCCGTCAGATAAATATCATCCACATAGGACAATGCTTCTTCATCAAAATTTTGGAGTAACTCTGTTACTCTTGCTGAGAATACCCCTGGGACCCCAATGCTGAGAATGCGGTCAAATACCTGCTTTCAGGTGCTATATTTTGGCAGAAAAATCCATTTGAGATATCTAGTGTAGTTTTGTACTTTTTCTGCACAATGTTATACATTAATGCGGCACTATGTGCATTTTGGACAGCGAATATCTTTGTGCATGAGTTTAAATGTCTGTAATCTAAAACTAGATGATATGAGTTGTCAGGTTTTGATACGGGAAACAAAGGATTGTTCATTGGTGAGGTGCATGTTTCAATCACCCCTTGGTATTCAAGTTGATCTAAGATCTCCCTGACCTGTTTTTTAGCTTCTTGCTTTATTGGATATTGCCTTTGAGCATTTGGTGAAACATTTAACGGGATCACGTGGTGGTTGACTCCTCATCCCACCCTGCATGATTTTTATACAATGCTGGAGCTAGGGCTACTGCCCACTCCCATGCATATGCATGTTTAAGGTGTATGGGAACGTGGTCAGAGAATGCTGGAAAAATTATGTTTTCCCCCCTAGGGCACTCCATAACGAATGCTGACGGCCAATCTTGTTCTGCTAATAGGATGTCATATCCAGATGACAGAGTTTCCCAAAAGAGACCTTTAACTTTCCTGGGCTTGTCCCCCTCCATTTGGAGTGTTATGTCATGTAACTTATGTGGGACGCTCACCCTGGTGTCTCCACCGTGATGTAATCATTCAAGTCCGCTGTCACTAGAAATTCCTTCAGGTTCTGGCGAGCTATTGTTACTTCTGCCGCACTGTCTAGCATCGTAAGAGCCCATTCCCCGTTCAGAAGTTGCGTCCTCAGAATTCTGGGTATGTCTGATCTTTATACCTGCAACTTTCTTTTTCTTAAATTGAGGTTTTGATTTTGGCTTGTCTTCTTTTTTGGAAGTATAGTCTTGAGCATGCTGCTTGTCTCTGGACTTTGTACGCTCTTCTTTGTGTTCTGACCGTCCTTCTCCCTCAGAAGTTTTCGTCGAGCCCTGAAAGGAACGAGAGGAACATGTATCTGTATCCTGATACCTGTCAGGTTTCCTAATATTATCCCTATTCCTGAGATTATACCTCTTTTCAGAGGGCTCCTGTGGAGGAGATCTACCTCGGGATTGAGATCTCTTTTCTGAAAAGTTTTGTTGCTTTTTATTATCCCACTTCTTTTTAGAAGAAGCAGGTGTCTGCTTGGAAGTGTCCTTTTCAGGACTGCCCATCAGTTGTGGTTTTAAGGCTTTCGCACCCAAACTGTCTCTGCCTAATTCTGCATATGCAGTTTCGATTATTTTGGGTAGTTCGTGTGGTAGGTCTAACGGACTGAACTCCCTTAGACGTTGGCGGATTGCCACTGAAGCTGCTTCCCCTTTAATATTAGCTAGTATTATGGCTGATACCTGGTCATAGTTATTTAATAACTTCACCCCTCAGTTCAGGGCAGGCTCTGCTCTGTACTCATTTTGTATTTGTCTTAATACATCTGGTACTACCGCTAATGAAGTAATACCATGAGTTCTGGTATATATGGCAGCAAAGACTGTACCCCAAGTGATACAATCCTCTAACTGTGGTGTTATCCCCATGGGCAAGCAGATTGTTAGCATTCTGTGTTTTTCAAACGTGGTAGTATTTGGAAATACTGCCTCGAGCTGAGTTATTTTCTGAGCTACCCAGAATGGTATTTGTTCACATTTCGTGGGCATTTTGCCCATTACCGCGTGTAATGTTTGTGGTGTAATTTTAGTTGCTGTACCCTGAATTTGAGTTCCATTTGTTGCAACTGTTGTTGGTTGGACTGTGAAAGTCCTCATGACGTATTGCGTCAGGTTTCTGTAGATTCTAATTAAATCTTTGTGTTGTATGAGTAAGTCTGGTTGTGGCATTGTTTCAATGTCAGGATGTGGTGTGTAGGCCGCTATTATTGGCCATGTTTCCCCGTCTCCTCCGAGCGGGCCTAATCTTACTCTGTGTCTTATATGGGGTAGGGCGCCTTTAAACCAGTATAGGTGTTCCTGGTATGTGAGTGGAACCTCAATGTCCTCGCAAGGACCGTGTTCCACTGGTGCATCTCCTTCTGTATAGAAGTGAAATGTGTGTGTTCTTGCATCTGCTTCTGGGAATGTAACCCACGAATAGAATACCTCAGTTTTGTTTGATTTGTGTGCCTCAATCACGAAAGCTACTAAGCCACCCCTAGCTGATAAACCATATTCTAGTAGTTTCAGGGTGATAGTACGTCTGAATTTAGGTGCAATGAGTACTCCATCCACCTCTTCATCTGAAAGGGGCAGTGGCATTTGCAGTGGGACTAAGACCTGGTTAGTAGTCATTGTGTATAGAACACAGACTATTGTTTCAAGGAAACTATGATAAGGTGTTTATGCACAATTGTAGGAACAAAATGTCTTACAAGCTTGATTAACCAACAGCCAATAAATAGGATTTCTCGCCTACTCAGCTGTCGTGGAGTTTGTGCCCACCCACTCCAGACGTCTCTGGCGTTTTGTGAGTAGGGGTCTCTGAGAATAGCACAACTGAACTACTCAGATTCTACTGTTAAATAAGTACCTAACCAACGTTGGCGCCGCCGTGTCGTGAAGTTCCTATATTACCCATACAGGACCTGTGCGTTCCGGATAACATAAACTGTGGGTTTGGTGGTAGACTGGTTCTGAGCACCCCCACCGAGAAATGTTAGCCTGTTTGCATTAGCTAGCTCACAGTGCCACTAGTGTCTCCTCTTATCGGGGAGAGATTAGTTTCTGGCAACCTTAGAACATGACAACCCTGATCCCTCAAGATCGTGGAAACAACGTACTACTTTTCGCTCAGTCACTCATGCTCACTTATCTTGTCTCAGAGATACACAGAATAAACAGCCTGGGTGTTTCAATAAGGATTTATTGAACAGTTATTATTCTCGTGTAGAATATATGAGCTGCAACAACCATTAGACAGCAGCAGAGATATATGATTAGCAGTACAATGAATATAAATGGATAGTACAGTTCTACCATCTTGCAATAAGCATGAATAAATACATGAATATAAAATGCATTGATAAAAGAAAGTGCGTACTCCTACGATACCTATCTAGATGTACCTAAGTGTACCTAGCATGTGAGTAGGTGTAAAGCCAAGAATCCCTCTAGGATTTAGTCGAACCCCATTACCTGAAGTGAGAATGTAGGAGCCCTTCTTGGTCTCGAGCTGGACACCCCGCAAGGGATGTTCAGGCCACTGTCAGCTGGAGTGTCTGCATGCAGGAGCCTCAGCGTCTCTGGTCAGTGTGTCGGTCTGGAAGTCTTGGTTCCCTCTGCTTAACATTAGCAAGAGGTGCTATATTTATACAGAAAGTATCTAGGGCTCCTTTGTCCCTTGTTGCTTGTATTAGCCATTGTTGAATTTGAGGATGACGTAAGCGATGAACCGTGTACAAAGATATGGGGAGGAAGGTGGTGTAGCCCCAGCCTGGTTTCTAAGAACCCTTATGAATATCCATTCATACTGTGTGAGTCTATTGATGGAGTTATAGGACTCTATTGTTTAGGAGAAACCCTCCTTCTGTGCCCGGGAGTAGAACTGGTAAAGGTTCAATCCAAAAAGGCTCGTTACAGTGTAGTGTAGGGAAGGTAATGTAGGTGAAGGGGTATGATGTTACCCGGGCCTATGTTAGGGTACCTATATGAAACATAACACTATCACAGTGGCTTTAAAAAGAGGACTCTTTTGTATTCCTCATCTAGCCCCATACGTTTGGACACATTTTTCCACTTGACGTCTCTCAGAACTCTCAGTAGGTTTTACATGTGTTGGTGGAAAGCCCTGATGTATATCCTCCTTAGGAATCCCATGGGCGGTCGCGGACTAAAGACGTACACGAAGAGTTAGGCGTCTAACTCTTCGGGTACACCTTTAGTCTACATCCACCGACATATGTAAAACCTACTAAGAGTTCTGAGAGAAGCCAAGTGTAATAGCTACTTGAGATAACTATAATTGCTGAATTTCAGTGGTTTTGTTCTTTAAAACAGTACATTTTAACTGACATTTTCACCTATCGCTAATGTCACTTGAACCTTAATTTTTTCAGGGAATTTCTAAGGATGTTTTAATATAAAGTATGATGTCCATCGCTATGTGCGGCATGGGTTAGGCACAGGGCCTGTACCCAATTACCGCTGTTGGCGGCCAAGCCCCTGCTGCTCAATGCCATGGAGTGAGGTTCGGGACATGGCCTGGCATGCAGCCAGGCCCTGTGACCAAACCCTTGTGGGCATGCATGGCCGAATATGTAAGGTTACAATATAGCAGCCAACTACTGAGTGTGCATGGCTGACTATGTGATTTTAAGCAAGGCAGACCTGACGACTTTGTCAAAGGGTCAGAACACAAAAATATTCAAAGTGGGCCTGTTGACTTTCTGAAGGGGTCAGCATATTAACATATATAAAACAGACATTATCTTTGTCATTAAAAAAAATCATTAAAATGTGTGTTCGCTTTGGTATACTTTGTAAGACACAAAAATGTATCAAATAGGTACAATCCGGGGTACTGGGGTAATTGATAAACAATAAATACGAATAAATGAATTCGAATTCAATGCATATTCAGATTAAAAGCAGATCTATCATTCTGTGGTGATTTGCAGAGGGGAATCTCCTTAACGTTATCCTCCTACTTAGTTGATATTTATATAATGGAAAGGGCAAATACTTGGGCTCTGGGCTGACATCCTTCATATATATAACTCTCTGCTGCAATTTGAGGGACGTTGCAGCACCGTTCAGGAAGTAGATCATATTTGTAGACTATGCGGAGTGATTTGGAGACTATAGTTCTTGCCTTGTGTTCCTAAGCATTCATTTCTATTCATTACTTTATTTGAAGGAAAAAACGACTGTACAGAATTCTTCTCCATATGAAAGGAGGCGTAAGAGTTATTTTAGCATCTTACGTTCCAAATCAAGTGCTCCTTTTAACTAATGCTATATGATATCGTGCATTCGCTTTTTCCATTAATTAGCTACATCTTAGGCCTCCCTGCTGCTGAAGTAGAGTCATCCTTAAGCTGTAAAATCAAACTGTCAAGTGCCGAAGCACCATGTACACAAGGCGAGACTGGTGACATCTGTCACTTGTTAAGCAAACACAGTTTTAACATGGCAGCACATTCTGCAATACGTATTTGCTGTAGGGGAACAACCACATTTTGTATTTTTAAAACTGTGAATCTAAAAATGCATTTTTGTAGTGTAAATAACCTTGGAAAAAAAGGCGTCTTTTAAAACGAAGATACTGATGCCTTTCTATCCCCACTCTTCATTAGCGAAGAAGCATATTCCATATCTAGTCATCTTATGCTGTATTCTGATGCCGCTAACAGGTCTAGGGCGCGTAGGTCTATGCTTTTTTTATGCATGCCTTTCACGGAGAACCACTATTATGAATTACCAGACTGTAACAATTGGGGGCATATTATCAAGCCCCTATCGCCACCACAACGTCACTTTTTGAGACGTTGTGGTGGCGATAGGGTCAGCGCCCTATTATCAAGGCAGCGTTAAGCCACTTAACGTGGCTTAAAGCCACGTTAAGTGGCTTAACGCTGCCTTGATAATAGGGCCCCTTTCACGCTAAACTTAGCGTGAAAGGGGGCGTGCAGTGGATGTTGCGGTGGGCGTTCCACCGCAACACCCATTGAAGCCGACGCTGCCACCTATTATCAAGTTTGGCGATAATAGGTGGCAGCGCCGAACTTAAGACCTGAAAAATCCTGGTCTTAAGGTGGCGAAACAAGGAGAAATGCTTTATTTCTCCTCGTTTTTGCTTTTTCCATGTGTGCTGCCTTGTGCAGCACACTTGGAAAAAGCAAAATGCCATGGTTTGTTCATGTACAGGAAGGTGTCCCTTCCTGTACATGAACAAACCGTTTTTTAAAATGCCATTTTGTTACTTCCATGTGTGCTGCACGAAGCAGCACACATGAAAGTTACAAAATGGCATTTTAGGTTTGTTTATGTGCAGGAAGGAGCTCCTTCCTACACATAAACAAACCTCCCTGCTCGCAGACACCCTTGCACTCTGGTGCAAGGGTGCCTGCGCTGGCGCTAAGTTGTGTAACTTAGCGCCATCGCATGGGGAAACGCCAGGCTGCACCATATCCTTGTTAATATGGTGCAGCCTGGCGTTTCCGAAGTGGCGGAGAGAGGTGTTAAGCCAAGACGGCTAACGCCTCTCTCCGCCACTTCCTTGGTAATATGCCCCTTGGTGTTTGCCACTGTTGCCACTCATATAGGAATTCCATACCGTGGTGACAGCGATCGCAGACAGCCTTTCAGAACTACTAGCAGCCGCCAAAAACAAAAGGTAATGGGGCAGGTGGAGGGAGCGCGAGGAGAAGGGGCATAGGCGGGAGAGTGTTAATAATAATAATAAAAAATAAAATAAAATAAAAACTGACCTTAAGGTGCCTGGCGCCTAACGTGTTGCGCCTCCTGTGCTCTTCCTGGTCCCAGCAGCCCTTGGGGCAGACTCCTTGTGCAATCCCCGCGCTGCTCTTATACAGTGAGAGCAGCGCAGGGATTGGCCTGAGCTGACTGAAAAGATGCTTCGCTAAAGCCAGGGAGACTTTGGGGTTACTCCAGCTCAACTCCTCAAAACAGCCGGCCTGGAGAAACCTAAATTCACATGTGTAATTGGCCGGCCTGAGACTGCTGGTCAAACACATATGCGCACTTAGGGAGTGCATATAGCACTCCTCCTCGAATGCCCCGCCCGAAACCTCCCTGCACAATCTGGCTCAAAGCCGGTAAATGAAAAATAAAACGATGCTAGAACTTCGTTTTATTTTTCATTTGCTGGCTCTGAGCCAGGCAGTGGGGCAACGCTCCTCCACCATTGCAGAGGAGCCACCGCTGGTCAGTACAGCCATGGCTCTCTGTTCCGATGGAGAGCAGAAAGCACAGCTTTGGGCAGGTTATGACACAGAGCGTGGTGGGGTGGGTACCATAAGGTCTGATATTTTAGCTTTTTTTTACATTTGGAACAGGAAGGAGAGTCCATGTTATGTATGGAGTCCCAATTTCACCACTACCCCTGCATGGCAGTTGTAAGCAGCTGCAGATGACTTTGGGGGGCAAACATGTTATAACAGCATAGATTGGTAAAAAGTGAATAAGAGGATTTTTGACAACAGAGACATTTTTTGTCTATTTGTGGTCACTCCGAACACCTTGGTGAAAAACAACCCCTTTACTTACTTTTACTCATCTATAATTTCATGTTTTATTCTTTTAAATTGCGCCGTCTACAATACGTTAACTAGAAAAATCTCCAGGTTAGCGCACGAGCTGCAGACAGCAAAGCTCGGAAGCACAGAGCCACTGGCCGATTCACAAAACTATTTATGAGTACGGGAGGAACTCTATAGGGGAAATCTTTTATACACTTCAACACATCTTGGTAAAGTGTCCAAAAATGTCCATCTCCCTGTTAGTAAATGTGCAAACAGGGTATACAGCCTTTCTACTTGTACTAATGGTACATGAATACTGCAAAAATATCCTTTTTTTATTTTCATGTAAGATGTTTTGGGGCCAATTCACGAGGGAATGTAAGAGAATTTAAAGAAGTGCTACAGGAGAAGTACCTTAGCTACTCCAAAATGTATTTGCGAACAGGTTCATGTGTTTCTGAGCTGTCTACAGTTCATACTTTGACTCGTAGATTTTCAAAGCTAACCTCTGCATTGCAGACAGCACACTTTTATTAAATAAACAAAGGCATTAACACATTCTGAACCTGTGCATCACTGAAATTGGGGATCATGATACGGCCCCTTACATTAAATCTCTACCCTACCAAAAAGATTGAATAATTTGAACAATGCCTCTTTTACGTAATGTATATTGTACAGAGTCTTTCAGAATCATGTTCCTGCTGTTTCTCAGAATGGCGTTACTCGTGATGATAAAGGAAACATGTGGGTATCTAAAACATTTTTTACACAGTTATGGATTTTTACTGTTTGCCTTTATGTTCATTGAATAGGTAATTGAGAACTATCCGCAATCAATATCTTCATGTTACCATGGTAGGCAAGATCATTTCAGAGCTGTTACCAGCTGAGTACTAAATAGCATAACATGACGTGTATCATAAACATATTTTTAATATTTATTTTGGAGAGTCTCCTTATGGTAAACTATATGGAATACTTAAAACAATGTATTTAACATGAAAACGTAATATTTATTTAAAGTGATGTATAGCGATTTATTAAAGTAAATGTTCTTATATTTTAATGAAAAATATGGATTTTATATTTAAAATAGGTTATTCAAATATGTTATAATCAAACAAAAAATATATGTTTTTATATATTCTAACATTAAATGATATTCATTTATATGTTTATTTATTTTTTATAATTTGATTTGAATTTACATTATTACCTATGGGGTTTTATTTTAATTTCCTACCTTCATTAATTTCTATATGACGGTGTTGCAGTACCAGTGGTTTGCCATGTGTGATTTTGGACTTTTTACTGGTTGTTTTTAGTAGTAACATACATGCAATTTTTCTGAATAAGCAAAAAGTAGTAAACTTACTCAAAAATTTTAATTATTCAAAAGTGTAGGTTATCTTAGTGAATAAGGGCCTCTGTTTTTCATAAAAGCTTGTATTTGACTGGACAATCCACTTATTGCTTCTTGTATGTTGAGTTATGCGCCTGTGTTGCCTAGCACCTGCCTACCACTGAGTAGTCTTTGACTGTTCAACCTGCACTACCACTGAGAGTTAGGTGCCTAGGTAGTACGTGGCCCAGTTACTTTGGACCCAGAATAGGTAGGGCCACAGGACAGCAGGAGTAAAAGGCCTCAACCACCATGGTTGAGCCCAATAGCTCCTGCTTGTCCCATTGCCATCTGAAAAAGATTCTGACAACTGGCAGGAAGCAGTGGGATGCTTAACTCCTAGGATTCCAAGGTGCAAATGGCCTGCAGAGGCCATTTCAAGTTTAGGCCAGTGGTGCAATAAGTCCAGTTTTGTTACCCAAAAGCTGAAAATGTAAATAATGGAGAACACAGGGCTGGGAATAGACCTTAGCAGCATTCCAAAAGGTCAGATGAAGGATATAGGTAGGGGCAGAGGGTTCATAGGAGCAGGTACAGAGATGTTCTTGCTGATTTCCTTTGGGACCTATCACTGTTTTATGTCGTTTTTATGCTTACAGAGCGTAAAAGAGTTTCAAGTGTGAATCTGATAAAGTGTTAACCCAACTCAACTATAATAACCACTTTTAGCCCCCGTTATGGTCGGCGGTCTAGTATCCATTGGGAGGAGACTATTTAATGAAGACAGCAGAGCGGCCATGCCCTCTCTGACAAAACCACTGCTGCTAGCATTACTTTGCAAAGGGTACAGGCTGGGAAACAGCATTATTTTGCACAGTGGAAAATTTACTTTTAACTGTTTTATGTGTTTTTTATGCTGACCGAATGTAAAAGTGTTTCAAGTGTGAATTTAATATGGTGTCAACCCTCCTCAACTAAAATAACTACTTTTAGCCGCCTTTTTGGTTGGTGGTCTAGTCTCCATTGAGAGGAGACTATTTAATGAAGACGACAGCACAACTGTGCTGCCTCTGAGAAAGCCACTGCTGCTAGCATTACTTTGCACTGGGTATGGGCTGGGGAAACAGCATTATTTTGCACCAGTGGAAGCAGACTTTTTGCTGTTATATGTGGTTTTTATGCTTACAGGACGTAAAAGTGTTTCAAGTGTGAATCTGGTGAAGCCTCAATCCAACTCAACTAAAATAACCACATTTAGCCACTATTTTGGTCGCCGTCTATTCTCCATTGGAAGAAAACTATTTAATGAAGACGGCAATGTGGCCATGCCGCTGGGGTGCCAAAGGCGCACTAAAGGCAAGCCACCTGCGCCCATCTGCCTACTAACCATGCACAACACCAGCCATGCTGCTGTTCACTACTGTTCACTACAAAGAGTCCAGGAGTTCCACAAATGATAGATCAAACTCCAGAATATGCTACACTAGAGACAAGCTCCTACAAATAGGTAAGCGGGATGATAATAATTACACACTGGGTACACTTAATGAGAAAGAGGAAGTTTCTCCCTTTGTCTTTACCAAAAGCACATCTGATATTGAGATGTGGACTCATAAATACAAGGGCTCTAGTAAAACACTTCACAGATACCAATCTGATGTTAGAAACAGATGAGTGGGACATACTGTTTACAACGGAAACCTGGGCTTCCCATGACTCAACCATAGATCTGGGTGAGGCCTGCCCACCGGGTTTCAAAATATTACACACGTCTAGAGAAAAAAGGAAAGGAGGAGGAGTGGGCATAATTTTGAAAGAAAAGTGGAATTTCACCACTCGTACCCTGGACAAACTGATTTGCCCAAAACTAATGGGTTTCAAACTAAAATCTGGGAAAGGCTGTGTCCTCTCAGGAATTCTTTGTTATGGACCTCTGGGCCCAGCAACACCCTACCCGCAGTCTTTCATTGAACTCATCTCCAATTTAGCCCTAACCCACTCTAACATCTTTATCTTGGGAGAATTCAATATGTGGACAGAGGGGGACCTATCACTCCCCTTCAAGGAACTACAATGCTCTTGTGAAATCCTGGGACTGTGGCAGTTAGTGCACTGCCCGACTCACGAAGGTGGTCACACATTGGATTTCATCTTCTCACCAGAAGAACTAACTGTAGTAGATTAAATTTGATCCATTTGCTGGACCGATCACATACTAGTGACCTTCCATGTTAATATAAGGAAGCTAAATGTTCAGAACATAGAAATGGCCAAAACAAGACAAGGAAGAGCTTTGCATAAACTGAAAAGACCAACAAAAGGAAAACTGTTTGAACTAGCCACAATATACAACTACAGCAGAAAAGTAGAAGACAATTATGAAGCCATAGTGGATAAAATTGACAAAACATTAGACAAAGAAATACCCCTGAAAATTTTGAAAACACATCTTAACCCCCTCAGCCTCATGGTACAATACTGTATTAAAAATCCTGCAAGAAATTGGAAAGACAGTGGCAGAGATACTATACAGCAGAGGATAAAAATTACCTGAAGAGGGCCCTTAAGGCCTATAAGAAGGAGGTCTGTAAGGCACAAGCCAATTATTTTGGAATGCAACTCTTGAAGCCCCCAACAGTGTAAAAAGGTATTTGATATCATGCAAACATGTTCTAACCTAGAGTCTATGAAGATTGTAATATATCCCTAACATGTTCTATGTGATAATCTTGCAGATTTCTGTGATAATAGGATCAAAAAGATCTTCGAAGCCATTGGGACCTCTCAACAAGTAGCAAGCTGTGACCACGTAGACATTCTTGCCAGCTACACCAGTAAGTTAGATTCTTTTAACCTGGGACTGATGAGAGCTTTAGCACTGCCCATTTTATCTGTGTCACCCTTAGACTCGCTGCCACACAGAGTTTGGAAGGATATGACAGATGAACTGTTCCCCACAATACTAAAAATACGCAGTTAATCACTGGAAGCTATTAAGGTTCCACAGGCCTGGAAAAAGGTGATAGTCACCCTCTGCTGAAGAAACCTGCTGAGGACTCCGGGTTATTATAGGCCAATATTGCTTCTGTCCTTTCCAGTAAAAATCCTAAAATGCTTAGTGAGTAAAAAACTCTCCCATCATCTGGAAAACCAAAATCTCCTGGAGGAGGAGCAGTTCCGACATGGCACAGATTCTGCTCTGCTCCTGGGCATGGACGAGATTCAGATGAGGGTGGACAGCAGCTGGCCAGCAGTACTGATATTGCTTGATCTATCAGCCACTTTTGATACAGTGAACCATAAAACACTACAGAAATGATTAGCTAGGATTGGGGTTCCGCGGGGCAGTACTGAATTGAATGGGCTCCTACCTGTCACTTCGTTGTCAAGCATCTCCTTATTGCTCTGACTTCAAAACCATCAAGCACTGAGTCCCACCGAGATCAGCACTCAGTCCGATCCTTTTTACATTTATATGAGGCCCCTTATGACTTTCATTAAGTCTTACAACATCAGGCTGGTGAATTAAGTTGATCTAGTCCATTGAAAGTAACAAACCGGACACTCTGGTTTCCTTTCATAACTGTCAATTGGCTAGACAGCAACCCACTAAAATTCAATGGGGACAAAACCAAGTTCCTATGCTGGGCTGCTGCAAAAACCCCCATGAAACTCCCCTCAAATTCCTGGCCACTGACTAAAGAAACCTCATTAAAACAACCAGAAAGGGTGCGCACCTTAAGAGTCACCTTTGATAACAAGTTGTCCTTGGAGAGCTATGTTAACAAAGTGGCAGGAACTTGCGGTGCTCTTCTGCAAGGCTTAAGGAGACTTTTACCAATGATGCCCCTGCATGCAAAAACCTTGATCGTGTGAAGCGTGATTCTTAGTAGGCTTGACTACTGTAACGCACTGCTACTTGGAATACCAGACTACTTACTAAAGAGACTGCACCCAGTCCAGGCCTCAGATGCAAAAGTTGCCATTGAATAGGCCCAGGAGGTCATCTGCCTACAGTGCTATGAAGGATCTTCACCAGCTTCCACTAAAGCGGATGATAGCCTTTAAATCTTTGTGCAATGTTTTTGAAGCACTTGAGTGAAAAGGCACCCTGTCCCTACAAAGAAGGCTCAAAAGATACATCTCAGGAAGATGCCTTTGCTCAGCAACAGCAAACCTCATCTGCGTTGCATAATTCTGTAAAGAAAAGACAGGGCTTTATGGTCAGAGTGGCTCAGCTCTGGAATAGGCTCCCTCTTGCCCTAAGATCTGCAACGGATCTACTATGATTCAGAAAAGCCCTAAAAAAATGGCTCTTTCTGTGTAACTCCAGGATCACAGCTACCCATCCTCAATAGCAGTATGCACCTCATCTACATATAGGCCCTCAGTGCTAGGATGCCTGTAAGATGATAGTGCACTTTATGTGTTTTAAATAAATAAATACATTAATTAATAAAAATTAAATGTATTACCCTGTGGGTTGAAGAATGCTCCTGCCACATTTCAGCATCTGGTGAACCATATTCACAACGGTCTGGAGGACTTCTGTGTGGTGTGCCTAGATGACATTGCGGTGTTTAGCAATTCATGACAGGAAAAAATACAGTTATAGTAAATGTGTTGGCTAACATGCAGGAGGTGAAACTAATCATAAAGGCAACTGTCAGGTGGTGCAGTCCTCTGTAGTTTACCTTGAGCATGGGGGGGACAACAGGCAGGTTCACCTATTGGTTGCCCAGATAAAGCCTGTGATGAAGTGGGAGGTGTCCACTAGCCATAATGATGTGAGGGCCTTTCTAGGACTTGCCACATAGTAAAGGAACTTTGTGGTGAACTACGGTAGTATAGTTGCCTCAATGACTGCACTGACCTACAGGAAACAACTCAGGAAAGTGATGTAGACTGAGGAGTGTCACAGAGCATTTGAAGAACTGAAGAAGGTGCAATGAAATGCACCTGTACTGAAAGAACCTGACTACAGTCAGCCTTTCATTGTACCGAAGGATGCCTCTGACCAAAGAGTTGGAGTTAGGTTAGCTCAACTGGATGCCAATGGTAGAGAGCTTACAGTTGCCATTATTTGTAGGAGATACCTACCCAGGGAGAAGAAAAGGGTGGCCATTGAAAAGGAGGGCTTTGCAATTATGAGGGGCTTGCAGAAGTTTAGCCAGCACTAGTTTAGCACTACATTCATAGTGCAAACGGATCATAGAACAGTGAGGTGGGTAATGGCTGTGAAGGGACTGAAATTTGTTGAGATGGTCAATATCACTGCAAAGAATAGATTTTGTGGTGGAGCACAAGGCCACATCCCATGCCGTCTTCCAGAAGTAGGAGACAGAGCAAACGAAGACAAAGCTGAAAAGCTGCATGATTGCACCAAATGCACCATGGACTGAGCAACCAAGCCTCACCTGGTGAGAAATGTAAGCGAGAACTGTGAAAGACTTAGCACACTTTGCTATGTAGGGGTTGAACTGCACCTGAGATTATAGGTGCTAATACTTTAACCTGAGGAGAAAATCCAGAAAAGGGGAGGATTTCAGATGGAGGCGCCACCCAACCTCTGCTTTCAGGGCATTAAATTGCATCTTGCCCAAATTGTGGTTGTAGTGTTTGACTCTAATGTGTATTAAAGTACTTTTCTTCTTGAATGCACAGCACTGGGTTGGACAGCAAATTATTGCAGTGCTCTGTGATTGTTGAGTCCTAAGTCTGAGCACCCCACAGTACTGCTTTGTAAATCTTGTGACAGTTCGCCTTTACTACAGGTGATAGTCAACTGCTGAAGGGGCTGTACTTGGCCCTGTTTGTTGAGCCAGAGTAGGATGGATGGTGGGACATCAGAGGCAAACAACCTCAACCTGAGGATTGTTGTCCAGTGGCACGTGCTTGCCCCATGGCTCCAGAAATAGTGTCTGACAATTACCATCCACAAGTGATTCTGTCCTGCAGCTGACAGCATTTGCAGAGCTGCATAAATTTCTATGCATACATGAGGCATTGAATAGATGATGATGTGACTATAATGTGATTTGTCATCTGCATGCTACTGGAGAGGGCATTTCACTAACCTCAACCATGTCCTAATAATCTTCCAGCACCCTGGATGTGCATTCATTCACATGTTTTTGCATGCTTAAGCACATATTTACTCACTCCATCATGTCTCCCCTGCTTGCAACTTCATGATGCATTTACCAGGATATGGTAGGAGATAGAGGATGCCTTGATCAGCAGTTTATGAACTGCTAGCACCTCCTACAGGTGGTATGCCAATCTCTCAACTACCGCCTCATTGTGCATTTTTGGGGATACTCCAGCTTGTCAGTTGGTAGTAGTTTTGTATCTACATTTAGTACAAGGGCTAAGTAACATCTTTACTGTATGACCCACTGATTTCAACATAATTTACAGTAGCCATCTGAAAACTACGCCCTGTGATTGTGAAATGTGTATAACTTTTGAATTAATCACCCTCTCCCTCTTTTATATAGATTTTTTGTCAGATTGAATGACTGGGAAATTATTTGGAAGGACCTGGTTGGAAAATAGAAGTGAAGTAAAATCCTGTGTAGGTTTTGAAAAATGATAGAGCATGTGACCTTGCACAACCAATTTGGCACAATGCATGTAGCGTTTAGTATACTTTATGGGGCGCTGTAGTAAGAAGCCACTTTTTACTACCTCTATTCAACATTTGCTTGGAGAGGGTGCATTCAAACACCCCTTGAAAAGGTAAGGCTTGCATGCCACACCACAACAATTTTAGATTATTTCAATAATTACACTTTGAGACCTCTTGGTTTTCACTCAGTTTAGGTGAAAGTTATGCTACAAAATACACCATGTTGCACTCTTTTCCAAAACTCTCTTGAAGGTAAGCCTGCACCCCACAGTTCCCCTTAAAGGAGGTTGGGCATGTTCACTTTACCCATTCTCATGGTCTCATATATTTAAACCATATCATTTTGCATGTTCACCAGCCATCACTGTAAATGGCCTCAGAGCAGTGACACAAATGAAACTTTGAGTGTGGAGCTGAGGTGTCAAGGAGAGGAAAGAGAAGATCTGAGTATCCTCAGTATAGAGGTGATAAGTGAAGCCGGAGTTTGGAATATTGTTACCCTGAGGGAGGTTTTAAAGTGAAAGGAACCAAAACCCATTGTTAGGGAAAGACAACAGGAAGAGTAGTGAATGAAGACAACGCCGAGTATCATGAGACAGGGTACTACATACTTGACAATAAGGAGAACAATAAGCAGGCTGTGCCAGCAATGCTAAGGGATCCAAAAGTGTTAATTAATATGAAGTGGTAAGCCAATAATTTGTGGAAGAGAAGTGTAGGTAATTGATGCCTGTGGTGCTCTTAGGCAGTGATATTAGAGACATCGAAAGAGCAGTCTCTGTAAAGTGGGGGCATGAAAGGCAGACTGAAGAGAAATAAATATTTTGTGAGAAAATAGGTAGAGAGTCTATTAACCTGTGAGGTGTTCAAGACTCTTGGGACAAAAAGGGAGTTGGGAGATATGATAGCTGGAACCAGATGCAGGGTCAGTTGATATATTTTTTTCAATTCTAGTAGCATCAAATTAGGATTGATGAATTTTTGGGTAAAGGCCAAGAGTGTTTGTAAAATAAAAAAGGGATAACATGTGAGGAGATGATCAGATACTTTATGACTTGAAACAGAAGAATTCAGAGGAGGAACAGGAAGACTTAAGTAACTTAAGAAAATTATTATCTTAGTCAAAGATATGTGAGAAGCAGAGCATCTTGGTAGCATGGGCAAATGCTTGAGAGGGATGCAGGAGATATGACAAAACGCTCTGAACAGAATGTAGCATATGATTAAAGGCAGAGTAGGAACATTTTACAAAGTCATCAACTGAGAGTCTTAAGTGATTAACTGTGGTGCTAGGATGAGAGACCAGTGACTGGATTGTTTGGAATTGTTTTATTGGGGAGATTTTTCATCTTGATTCTGCTTTTGTCAGTCATACTCCTTTTTAGAATCTCACATATGTGATGTTTCATCTGGTGAGCTATGCTACACGTTCAAGCACTTTCACGCTTCACTGTCTCTGCTTGCTTAATTGCTCAGTATCTCAGCAAATACTACAGAGCAGAGGAAATTTGATCTTTTTGTGTTTCACTTATTTATGGCCTTGACAAGAGATTCTGTGAGGGGATGGGCCTGTGGTAATTTTTGTAAAATAAATGAGTTTAGCATCATGAATATTTGCCTTTACATTACTGGTTAGAGTAACATCACACACAGTTAAAGAGGATGCACAACCAGCGTAATGACAATAGAGGCTGTTCTACAAATCTGTCTCATCCTAAACCAATTTTCCCACTGTGTCCATCCACTTCCCCCTTTAAGTTTTTAACATTTTACGACCCAATCTCCCATTCCATGTGTTGTTAACTACTCTACTTACCTTACCTCTTCCAGTCAGGAAACCTCCCAGCAAACAGTGTTGTAAAACAGAATATGAGTGACCATATACATACCTCCCACCCATGCTTGCTTTATAGTAGGTGGCAGTAATGCGTGCAGCTACAGCAGAGACTGTGAGGCAAAAGCACTGCCCTGTGTGGAGGTTGAAGGCTGCACTTCAGAACTTTTGCCCCAGCCTTCTGCCCGGCCTCAGCTTCTAGATCATTTGCTTTACTGATGATCCATGTCTTGTAAACTAAGACATCCATTTAAGGAAAAGGAATGAAAGTGGCCAACTTTTCTTTTTTGTGTCATGGATCCAGTATTGTGGCACAGATGTAGTCTTTGGAGGATACCATCTTTTTTTGAAGCCTTTGATTAGTGTTTAAGCGAAGGATTAAGCCATCCACCAAGGAAGCTGCTTCTACATTAAAACTGGTGAACATTTGTTCCACCTTTTTCAACTGAACCTGCAGCAGGTGCAACAACGGGATTGCTTGCGTCACGGTACTGTCATCCTTGCTGTCAGAATGCAGCATGCATAGAAAGAGGAATTAACAAAGATATTTCTCCTCATTACATCTGCTTCAGGGAGGCATAGCTTTTTGGTGCATTCACAAGTGTAAAAGTCTTTGTAAATCTGTGAATGTGCCAAAATATATGGGTGGATGCATGAGAATGCCCTTTTTGCACCCATGTAATGCTTCTCTGATGCAAAGTAAGACAAAGCAGCTCTTTGCGCTCCCTTGCGTTGCACTGTATTTACTAAACCACATAAAGCCACATAAGATGACTTTGCATAGCTAAGTAAATGCCAGAAGGATACTGCGTCAGGGCTGTGCCACAAAAGTGACACAACCCCAAAGCAAAAGCTCAGTAAATGAATCCCTAGTGTGCAATGATGCACGTGTAATCTGTTGCTTGACAACTGGTCCACATGTCCATCGTGAGGTGGATGGACTGAACAGGATTCAGATTCATACCATTGCCAACCAATTGTAGTATTTCATGATGCGATGCTGGCACATCCCCTCTGGCAAAATAGTTTCGGCTGGAAACTTTCCATTTTGGGCAATGGGCCTTTACAAATTCCAGGAAGTCCACTCCTTCCACAAAAAATGGTGGAGGTCAAGAGCTAACATTTTAGCCAGCTGATCATTCTAGAAACAGGCTTTTTTTTTTTTAGTAGTAGTTTGTCTTGTGGTACTACTGCCACAAGTGACCTATCGGTACCAGATACAGGTAGGCTGCCTGGGCGCTTTGGGGTGGAAGTTGCTGTATCCCATTGCACCTTGTAGATGTTGCTGTGGCTGAGGATTATATACTATGGGGAAGGCTTACAGGGCTGCTTTGTGTGATGATGTTGTTGACATCCTCCTCTTCTTCCCCCTGACTGCCTTCTTGTAGTACTTCAGCTGCTTGTTCTCTCTCACCACCAGCTATGTTTTAAGGTGCTCTTTCCACATGATTGTGTGTTGTTTTTTCAAATGGGACAGTTGGCCTCCGGTACCATAGTGCCCACCTGGCTCACCATGACAAGCTTTCTTATGACAGACAGGGCATATGATGATGCTATCCTCATGCTGGCTAAGCATAAAGAAGTCCCGAAATGGGGAGGAGAACTTTACCACACAGACCACGCATCCATTACCACACAATGCCTTTACCACTCAATGAGTTTACATATCATTTATCACTGCTGACCGCTGTCGTGCACATGACCGAAGGGTAAGTCGATGAAAGCGGAGTCAGCCAAATCCACAAATATATGCCCAACACCTCACTTCACCTGAGGCAAAGATTACCAACACTTAGAAGTGTTGCAAAATTCTTCTTTGTAGAAGTGCTCTTGTGCTACCCTGACACGTTTCAGCTGCTCTGCAGCCTTGATCACATAAAGCGAGGTGCCATCTGGTTGTCGTATTTAACTGCACAACGTGTAACCACCATCATAGCCACTGAAACACACTTTTTGCGGCACTCCTTCGTGTACTTTAAGAGACCCAGTAAACCATTTGCATACCCATTCATATACCCACACAACCACTCAAACACCCACTTACAGACCCAGACAACCCCTCACCCATCTACTCACAGACCTACACAGGTACTCACACACCCACATACACACTTATACAGACAGTCACACACCCATTCACAGACCCAAACAGGTACTTAGCCACCCACTCACACACCCACCAAACACTCACACTTACATACTCACATACACACTCACACACCCATACAGCCAGTCAAACACCCATACAGCCAGTCACACAACCTTAAAGCTAGTCACACCCCCATTCATAGACCCAGAAAACCACTTGCATACCCATTCACATACTCACTCGAATGCTAACACACCCATCATCAATCACACACCCAGTAACACACCCATACAACTTCTCCGACTCCCACTTACACACCCATACAGCCACTTATACATGCACTTACAGACCCCCCAGCCAGTCACACATCCACTCTCACCACCACTTACACACCCAAACAACCACTCACAAACCTACTCACACACCAATACGGCCACTTACACACCCACTGACAGATACAGAAAACAACTAACACACCCACACAGGCACTACACAAATAGTCACATATCTACACAGTCACTCTCACCCAGTAATGACATTTGAGATGTCATGTGTGATGTTATCAGTGAGGTCACTAACCATGTCATGAGTGATCTAATATGTGAGGTCATAAGCAGTGAATTGCGGCGCAAAAGTCATTGTTAGCTCAGGTAACTATAACTGTTAAATTTCTATCATTTTGTGTGTGTAAAATCTGAGCCTAACTAAAACATACCTGTAACCTTTGTTTTTTTCAGTGAATTTGTCAGGTTTTTTCTTTAATTCTATTTTCTAACTAAAACTATACATTCACTGAAAAAAACATATACATCACTGATGACATGGTCAGTGACATCACTGATGACATCACCGATGCCATTTCAAATCACATCATTGATGACATCACTGATGACATCATCCAGTGACTGTGAATGTTTCTAAAAAGTGTTTGATTTTTAAATATATATATATATACCAAGGTGTATTGGTGAATCATTGAGTGTATGAGTGCCTGTATGGATGATTCAGTGGGTCCATGACTGACTGTATAAGTGAGTGATTAGGTGTCTCAGTGAATGTATGGGTGAGTGTCTAGGTTGTATGAATGTCTCTATCAGTATGCCAGTTGGTGTCTAAGTGGCAGTATGGGTTGGTGAGTTGGAACGTGAGTGGCTGTATGGGTGATTGATTGGTTGTCCAAATACCTGTATGCATGAATCAGTGTCTGCGTAGGTGGGTAAGGGTATGTGTGACTGCCTGCATGGATGAGTGAGTGGGTGCATCAGTGGCTGTATGGGTTAGTGAGTGCATCTGTGAGGGGCAGTATGGGTGACTGTGTGTGTGTTTGGCTGTGTCAGTGAGTGAATGGCTGTGTCAGTGGTATATGAGAGAGTAACTGCATATGTGAAAGGCAGTTTGGGTGAGCGTTAGAGTATATGAGTGACTGTATGTGTGAGTGAGTGATTGTGAGAGTGGCTGAATTGGTGAGTGTGTGCTTGTGTCAGTGAGTGTATAAGTGAGTAGGTGTTAGTATCTGTATGAACAAGTGAGTGAGTGTGTGTATAACTGTACAGATGTGTAAGTAGCTGTGTGATTGACTTTATTGGTGAGTGAGTAGGTGTGTGAGTAGCTCTATGGGTGACTGCCAGTATGTGAGTAGCTGTATGAGTGTATCAGTGGATATATTAGTGTAATAGGGATTGATTTAGTGTATGAATGGCTGTATGGGCGAATGAGTGGATGTGTGTGTGTGTGTAGACCTATGAATCAGCGAGTGGGTGTGTAAGTACTGGTATGGGTGAGTCAGTGGTTTTGAGAATGGTAGTGTGGAAGTTGGAGTAGGTGTATAAAAGGGTATATCAGGTGTGAGTGAGTGCATTAGAGATTCTGTGGATGATGTCATCAGTGATGTCATTTGAGATTTTTTTATTGGTCATAGGATAGACAATTAACGGCAATTCATACAGGATAAAATTATGATAGAGAAAAAAAAGAAGAACAGTGTCAATAATCACAATTAAACACTAGCAGGTTTGTACATAGACTCTCCAAAATTACAAAAGTAATTAAATTAAAAGACTGGCCCAGATTAGATTAAATTAAATGACATAGCAGGGATATACACATGTATAAAACCAATTCATCTTTCAGTTAATCATTATTGGCATTAAAAAGGACATGTCTAAAATTTTTCCAGATCCTAATAAATTTTTGGAGCGAAGACCCCTTGCTTTAGCCAAAGCCAGCTCCAATTCATATATTTGATTGATAAGGGTTCGCCACTCAGCGACCTCAGGAGCACTCCCTGAGATCCATGCCCTCGCAATACAAAGTCAGGCAGAGGCCATCATGATTGTAATACATTTCTGAGAGCCCCCACAAATTCATACTTGATACCCATTATTTTCTCCTTAACGGATAAATTAAAAGGCGCATCCAAGATTAATGCCATGTAATTCATCACCCCTTCCAAGACATTTTGCAAGCAGGGGCAGAATGCAAACATATGTAGGATGTCAGCCGCAAAGAGATTGTACTTGGGGCATCTTGTCCTATCAGTGCTACCTGTTGAAGCAGTTGCTCTCCGTTTAACAATGACATCTGGGGTGTAATATAAAAGACACAGTGTGCGCCACTGTTGTTACTCTAGGTTGACAGAGTGTACCGAGCAATCTAGCAGGTCTAAAGCCTGCTGAATTTCTTCAGTGAATACTTCAGATGATAACAGCCTGCTCAATTTTGATGCTAATAATGGAGTGTCTTCCACGGTAAATTGTAGAAATGCTTGATACATCATGCCAGTAGTGGGTTTAATACCAGGCTTAAAATATAAGGAAGAATCGGGCCTATTGATATCCTGTGCGTGCTTAACACTCGTCCGCATGGAATCCCTCAGTTGAAGATATTTAAAAAAAGAATGGCGGGGTAGCCCAAAAACCTCTTGTAACTCAGAAAAGGCTCTAAAAACCATCTAGATCAAAAAGTTGACCCATTGTTTTAATACCACAATCTGCCCAGACTCTGCAGGTTAAGTCCTGTGAGAGGAGGGGGAAGGCAGGGTTGTCCCAAATGGGAGTGTCTTCGTTAATAGAACCAACAGAGTTTGTCTTACATATCCCCTTCCAGTTGAAAATAATATCTTTAAGTATCATAAAACGGACCCTTTTATAGGAGTTGGGATCATTCAGTCGATAAAAAAAATAGACTAGCATCGGGACCAAGAGCAAGCCGGTAACAGAATCAGTGATGTCATCAGTAATGTCACTGACCATGTCATGAGTGATGGAATATGTGAGGTCATAAGCAGTGCATTGTTGGGGTGCGAGTTACAGTTAGCCCAACTAACTATACCTGCTGAATTTCTCTAGTTTTGTATGAGTAAAACCTGAGCCTCACTATAACGTCTCTATAACCTTTGGTTTTTTTTCCGTGAATTTCTATGCTTTTTTAAATTCCATTTCCTGACTATAACGTCCCTATAACATTTGTTTTTTTCAGTGAATTTCTATGATTTTTCAACTACCCCTCCTGTTACCTCCAGTAAGTCCCACATAGCTGAGACCTCATAAGAGGCTACCCCCCTTTCTCCACCACTGTGCAAATGCACCTCCTGGTGCAATACTAGTAAGGGGATGAAGTCCCCTTGGCTATTGAGGGTCCTTAGGGGCCAACTACCCCTTCTGTTACCTCCAGCAAGTCCCACACAGCTGGATTGCTGAGAGGTCATCAGAGGTCTTACCCCCCTTCTCCACCACTCTGCAAATGCCCCCTCCTGGCACACTGCTGCTTGAGGGAAGAAGTCCACTTTAGTCCTGAGGTGCTCTGTAAGCAAGGGGACCTCATCCCCCACCAGCAGTGCGCCGAGCGGTGTGTTTGCAGAGTGGTGGAGAAAAGGGATGTGGTCTCTGACCAACTCACAGCAGTCCCACTGTGTGGGGCCTACTGGAGGTAACAGGAGGTCTTGTTGGCCCCCAAGGACCCTCAGCAACCAAGGGGACTTCATCCCCCAACCAGCAGCATGCCAGGAGGCACGTTTGCAGAGTGGTGGAGAAAGGGGGTGGAACCTCTGGTGAGTTGCTGCCTTTTTCCCTTTTTCTTTTTTTAGGAAGGGGGGCCACATGGCCCCTCCCAGGACATTTTCAGTCCCAGGGACTTGGATTTGCACCAAATAACAAAAAACACAATCTGTGTAACAACAACTACATTTCTGCCAAATTTGGTGTAATTCTCTCTGGCAGATCGGGCTGTAGGTTTGACAACCCCAACTTAACGGATCTCCACGAGACTTCCCATACACAACAGAACCCACTTTGACACTTTTTGGGGAACATTTCGTAAAGATTCGTTAAACAGCGCTAAAAATATAGGCAAGTCGAAAAACGCTTTTCCCATGGAAACTTGGTCAAACTATAACTACCTACTTCCGACGCCAGTAGGTAAAAGAAATATATACATGTACATACATGTATATATACATATACATATATATACACATATAAACATACATATATACATATATAAACATACACATATACACACATACACATATATATATATATATATATATATATATATATATATATAGATAGATATATATATATATATATATATATATATATATATATATATATATCAACTTTTGAACTCCCAAGTGCAATCACGCACTCCCAGGAACACGGACTCAGGATATAGCTGGTGCCAAACATATGTTTTTATTCTTCACAAACGGTGCTGCCTCTGACGCGTTTCGGACACAGGCTGTGTCCTTGATCACTTGACATACAGCATTAACAAACGGGTTTTTAAAGTGATAGTGATGCTTCCTGTCACATGCTCGGCACTTAGAAAGTATAGACATAAAGGAGATACTATGCACATCCATTATTAATCCACAAGCTCGTTCCAGCATATAAACCATCAGATTATATATGACTGATAATGGATAAAAGCAATCCGTCATTTGCACATTCATTTTGATATAGCCAATAATAACATGATTGAAAATATACAATTACATGTGTTATTTCATGGTTTTTAAAATAACCAGCAGTTATTTACTGTTATAATTTGTTAGGCATGATAATGTATATGTGCAATCTTGTTATGCATATGCCATGCAAATTGCGCATCCTGTGTAAATCTCTCCATAAGTGGTATCTAGCATCACTTGATGGCTGGCAAATCTATATATATATAGATAGATAGATAGATAGATAGATAGATAGATAGATAGATAGATAGATAGATAGATATTTCTTTTTTTTACCTACTGGCAGTCGCCAGTAGGTAGTTATAGTTAAGACCAAATTTCCATAGGAAAAGCATTTTTTGACTTGGCTATAACTTTGGCGTTGTTTGACCCATCTGCATGAAATGTTGCCAAAAAAGTGTCACAGTGGGTACTATTAATTGGGAAAGTTTGGGGGTGATCCGTGCAGTGGGGACCGAGAATTTGAGCGTGAAATAAGGTTGTGTTTGTAATCTTAATTCACATAGGAACTTTTAGCCACCTCTACAGCCCAAGCAACTGAACGGACATACAACAAATTTGGCAGGGAGGTAGACGTTGATTCAAGGAAGTGCCTTTTGCTTATTTGGTGTAAATCCATTCAGTAGTTTTTGAGAAATTTAAGCCAAAAACTATAGTGATATCTCTGACCGCAGATATTTCGCAAAGGTTTCGAGCTGAATCGTGAATTTACACACCAACGGGAATGCTCTGATTGGCTGAGCACAGCCTGAATAGAAAGTTGTGGCTGCCATTTTATCTATCAGGAATGGTTCCTGGGGCTGAAAATCTGTGTGAAAGCCCACATAAGGGTTCAGGGTGGAGATACTGTGACCCCATGGCTGAAAAATAGAGGTGTTAGTGACACAGGTTATGTGACAAAAATTGTTTTTTTAATCACGCGCGATATTTGTGATGACATCACGACCGCCAGCGCAGACACCCTGTGTACTGTCGCAGGGACATCGGGACTATCAACGTCGTCGTGAATATTGTTGAAAATATAAAAAAAATATATCAGTGAACCATTAATACACATTATATTATACTGAGATTCTGATAAATGTTTTTATTGAGTTATTTATATAGTGAGTTATCTACTGTGATGGTTCGAATTAATTCTATAGTTATAATTTTTGGATGTGGTGGTGGCTATTGAATTCCTGCTTTTGCTTTCCGCTTTCGCGACGCAACCGCGGGGATAGTGATTACAGATGTCATCGCGAAAAGGGAAAATAGGTTTAGAGATGGTTGTTCTAGAAATACACTACAAAAATGTGAGTTTGAAGTGTACAGTAATAAACCTCTAGTGTACTGTAATGTGTGTGCATATATGTGTTTTCACTTCATGAGAAAGGTACGATCGTCGCAGTTAACGACGTCATCACAAAGAAACTTAGTACAATAATATGAGTTTGAACATGCTTTGAAAGAAAGAAGTATGTATATAGTAATGTGTGTAGGGCATTGTTCAGAATGGATTTTTTTAGATATTAATTTTGGATGTGTTGGTGGCCATTGAATGTCTACTTTTGTTTTCTGTTTTTTCAACGTGTACGCGGGGATCGTGACGTCATGGCAAAGATCCCCAAAAAGTAAAGAGAAAAAAAAATCCTTTAGAAAAACACTTCACACAATATTTTGTGTACTAGGGTGGCTCGGACAAGAGCCGTTGTGTTGGTTGTATGTATGTGGCTGCTACACATAGGACCGGATGCAGAGTTTCAGGTTACGTAGAAACACCCTGTTGCCTTCATCTGTAAAGTGCACTCCATCATTTCTATAAATTCCACGCATCTCAAAACGTAGGTTGTTGTTATGATACAGCCCATGCGATGGTCTCTGAGGAATGCAGAAACAGTTTTATTAACATGTTTCCTGGCTTTGTCAATTTGTGGATAGAATTTATTTGAGCACTTCCATTTCTGTCTTTGGCATATATTAAAGTACACCATGACAGTGTGAGGGAAAAGCGACATCAGTTCTGCAAAGGTTTCTTTCATTAGGATTTCCAGCTCTACCCAAGTCAATGTGCTTAGGTCATTGCCACCACAGTGCACAATCATGAGGTGAGGAGCTTGGGAATCCACAATGGATTTAACCAAAGCCAGCAACTGATGAAACTTTAACCCTCTCTGGCCAAACCAAGTAATCTGCACATTTGGCAAACCCAAGTCTCTGTCAATACCTCTCTTTTATGCAGCCTCTTTAGCCCAATAGATATAGCTGTGACCCACAATCCATACTCCAAGCATTTTGAAGTGAAGGAGCAATAGCAGTCAGGAGAACGCTGGATCTGAATAAGGTAGTTTTCCAAATGAAAATCAGTTAAAATGGAGGTGTTTTTTTTAAAAAGAGATATTTCATTAGATGCTGTCAGCATGAAAGTGAATAAAATTATGTAGTGTGTTGGATGCTTTAACAACAAGTCTTATTATTGGCTGTTGTTTAAGAAAAGAAATGTAATACAGACATTGATATGCTTTAGAATCTGTCGAGTAAAGTACACTTGCTGTACCTTATTTGGAAGTAGCATGCTCCTTCTAGAATGGGTTATGAGCTTGTGACCTAGAGGTTGCACTTGGTTGCTAGGAACACAAAGCTAAGAGTGTATTGGGGGGAAAGTGTTAAAGAGACAGAACATTTTTTTTTAAAGTTGAGGAGTGACACAATTTAAGTAATGGCAAGATTTAATTTCCAACTCAGGACCATGTTTTTAATTTTTTTTAAATGAAGCTAGATATAGGTTTGGACTCCCTTTTTTTCACGATTTCTTCGCGAACATCGCAAATACATCACAAACACACATAGATAGGAATCTCTTTTTGAAAGAGAGGGAAAGGGTTAACCGATACTAACCATTCACAAGAGGGGACAGTGCATTCTAAAATCAAAGACATGATTTCATTTGCTGCCTTTCTCATGATCACAGAGTGCAAACTTGAAGCGGTTGTCATTTCATGGTTGCTTTGTATGAGAGTGATGTACCATTATTATGCTTATTTTTTAGAAAACCTAACAGTGTCAAAACTATCCACAAAGAGCTTAAATAACAATATAGTCTAAAAACTGAACTCACTGGTATGTACATAACTTTTTAATTATTTATAAAAATTTCATTAGAAATGAAGATGTATATGGGAGTTTGATAAAAAGAGTATCACAGTGATACGGAAAGATATATCACAGGAGTAGTGTAGTCACAAATAAAAGATGAGAACATGTTGTCCGCCTATATATGAATTAGAAAGAAGTAATACTTGTTAGGTATGTATTGGGAAGTGTTTGTCAATGTTTTTTAACTTATATGACCGCTTTGCATATGCTTGGATGTTGATATATGGTTCTTGTAGTAGCACATTGCTATGTATACTGTGGGACTATTGAGTTTTCTTAAAGATGCAGAGAGGTATATATTTTGGCAAAGATGGCTTGAAGGTGTATATCGCATATATGTTGACATGGAGATCTATGTTCAGTAAGGCTGGTGAAAATTTCATGTATATGGTGAGGGTAGTGTTTTTCTTTAAACATGCATTCTTTAAAATTGAGAAGGATTACTAGTCAAAATCTTCTTGTACTAGCTTCATTTAGTGTGTAACTTTTGTTTGGAAAATGCTGAATATATGTTTTAGAGGCAGAAGAAGTATTTGAGAAATGATGCAGCTATACCATTCACAAAAGGTTTTGTGGTTTGAAAAAATGTTAAATGTTGTTTTCTGTTTTAGAAACTTACTGATGCATGTGGATGCTCAGTAAGGTGGGTGGACAAAATATCGAAAACATAAATATCGTCGGACAGAATATCGTGTCAAAAATATCGAGGACAAGAATATCGTGAAGGTCATTTTCAATGGGTAAGTAAAGTTTTACTATATATAACTCCACATATATGTACTTTGATGATATATATATCTTCAAGGTACGTAGATCTGGAGTTAAGAATAGTAAATTGATACCCATCTATTTGCACTTACCTACTCGATATTCTTGTCCTCGATATTTTGGACACGATATTCTGTCCACACGATATTTTGTTTTCGATATTCTGTCAGTGAACCGCTCAGTAACAAAGCAATGTATGCTGCTAGAGAGCTATGTATGCAATTATATACGAAGTGTGATATCTAGACTTCAGTCACACATAGCTCAGTAGAAAAGCATATATATATATATAGTAAAACAGGTAGTTTGATAGTGACAGAAGGAGATATATAGTCAGTCAAGGAGTAGTCAGGTACTCATGCAATCACCCAACCACTAGTGAGGCAGTCATCAAATCAGTGGTTCAGTATCCATGGAGTTATTCTATTACTTAGACACTATACATGTACTCTTGCAATCAGCCAGGAAGAAATTATGTAGTCATTCAACTATGAAGGCACCACTTATACATTAATCTAATCACCCAGACAGTAACCATTTACATATGCAATTAACACGGCTGTATCTATGCAGTCATTGTAACACTTGTGCAGAAGCTATGCAGTCATCTAAGCATACACCTACAACCCATGCAGTCATTGAAATACTGAGGCACACATATGAACTCATGCAAAAACTCAAGTACTATTCATGCAGTCATCTAATTGCGTAGAGAGCACTATTGTAGTAAACCTTTTATTCATCCAGTAACTATGTACTCATTCAATTACTGAGGGAATATACTTGCACTAATACAGTCACCCCAGCAGTACACTTACTTTCATCCAATCTCTCACGGTTTAAGAATGGAGTCATACAATCACTCCGACACTAGTCATGCACCCATGTAATCAGCCAGACATTACTGATGCACTCATTGAATTATCCAGGCAGTACCCATTTAGTTATTTAAACAACCAGGCACTACCTGTTTACTGAACCAAAAATACATGGGCAGCAGACGAGTAGTTATGCAATCACTTAAACACTACTGATGCACTCATCCAATCTGCTAGGTGCTATATATATATACTTAAACAATCATGTATGCACTTTCCATGCACTCTATAAATCATCTATATACTATCTATGCACTCCTGCAATCATCCAGACATTAAAGTTGCAGTCATTTAATCATCCAACCAGTATCTTTGCATGTATTGGATTATTGAGCCATTAGTCATGCACTTATCTAATCATTCAGGCACTACTCATGCACTCATCCAAACACCCAGATAATAATGATATACTCATGTAAACATGAAGGCAGTAACTATACATATATGGAACGTCCCATGGAGTACTGATATACTCAGGGAATCATCTAGGCAGTACCTGTATCCTCAAAGAATCAACTAGGTACTATGTATGCACCAAATCAATCATCCAGGGAGTAGTCATGTATTCAACAACAAATACATGTTTTTACAATTTTTACCGAACAATATGTAGTGTTTTAGAACCATCTGGTGAATTATATATGCAAGCTGTGGCATACTCTTGGATGTAGGTGGAAGAATTAGTGAGTTATATGTTTTGATACACATTAACATGCAGATTGTTATCTGCACCGTTTCACAAAATTTAAATCTGATACATTTAAGTAGAACAGTTCTGAGATAGTAAAGAGAGCACTAACACAGTGGTATAGAGGCATCCAATAGCTAATATGTTGCATTTGTATTTACAGTGTTGAGGCACTATATGTACTTGAACACTTAGGGCTAAATTTAGATGAAAGTAATGCAGTGCGGAGCTGCAAGGTATTTGGCTGTGTCATGCTGCATTAGTGTCAAATCACAGGGATGCATCATATTTACAACAATATGATGGATTCCTATGCTCTCCCCTGTGCTGGTGCTGCCATGCAACAACGGAGGCACCTTTCCACCATGGTGCAAGGGTGCATGTGTAGTTGGGATGATTATTTTTGTGCAGGAATGGACACCTTTCTGTACAAAAACAATCATGAGAGGTATTTATCTTTATATGTGTGCTGTAGCATGCAGCACACATACAAACAGGAAAGAATGATGAGAAAGAAAAGTATGTCTCCTCGTTGCATCTCCCTACACCTCCCCTGGGGAGCACCATGCACAGCAACACCCAGGGCATGCTTCTTTTACACAGAGTGCTGCTTGAAAGGCACTTGTATTCATAAGGCCATGAAAAGCCACGCAGAGTGGCTATATGTGGCTTTGTAAATATAGAGCACCACATTGCGGTGCCGGTGTGTCAAAAGAAAAACTGATGTCCGGAAAGTGCATAAGGCTTGTAAATATGCCTTCTTGCCTTGATGTTCATTTTAAAATTTACTACAGAATGGGTAAACTGTTCTTTCACCATGTATAAGTGAGAAGTGAGATATGCTGTAGCAGTGTTGTACAAGAGAGTGCTAAAATATTAAAAGGTAAGTAATAAATAAAGTGTTGTGTTTTGCCATGGGTTTGTTATATTGAAGTAAGTGCATGTAGTAATATTTCTAGGTTCATTTGTATATTTAAAACAACATAAAATGAAAACTGTATTGTATTATGCGTAAGTCAGTAGTAAAGTAGTTGGTAGATTGTCCAGGGAAAACATTAAAATATACTTGTTTTTTTTACAGAACAATATCAACATAACTACACACAGTTACAATGCCTACAAAAGCTCAGACGTAAAAGCAACAGAAGCAACTACAGCATGTTTGTAGAAATGAGCTGCAAAAGGGGGAAAATCCAGAAAAAGTGGTGAAAGAAAAAAGAGCTACTAGTAAGAGGACAAAGTCATTTCTTAAAAGCATATGCACACATTTCCAAAAATTACAAAATAAAGAAAATTAAATTATGACTATAAGAAACAATAAGAGTAGACAAACTGTACATTGCAAGAACAGAAAAGATTGTAAAAGACATGGACACACCTTAACCAGGAGACAGAAGCAGTTTAAGGAAATCAGAGCCGGAATGTTTCCTAGTAGAGTGGTTATAAATCTACAGTGAACTATGAAGAAGTATAGACGAAAGAGAGAGGCACTGAAACAGAATGAACAAGTTGAGAGAGTAGGTGATAAGGCCATTGCTTTGAAGAGGAAGCTTTTCATTTTGATTCTAAATAGAACGAAGAATCTTGACAAAATAGTGTGCATGAAGAGACAACACCAGAAGAAAAGATTAGTGAATAGAAGTAACTTTTGTACAGTTTTTAGTGGCGAATGGATGCATACTTCTAGTACAGAGCCTTTCTTGAATGAAGAAAGCTATCTCCAAGATAACAGATTAGTTCACATTATTGATGAAAGTGGACGATGTTATGAAATGAAGAATGGCAATCCTGTAGCAAAAGAGGTGATGGTACCTAGAAATGTAGAAGAAGTTATTGCAGAAGAGGTACAAGGGAGGCGTAGTCAGGCCCCTGTATACAAATGGAATTGTAGTAGTGTGTGTAGTATTAGAGAGCAATCCATTGATATATTAAAGAAATTCCTGCATATATTTCCAAGGCGAAGTTTAAAACACAAAATAAGTACTTTACAAGGTTTGGATCCTTGCAAGTGGAGAAACCATACAAATCTGCAGGAACACTCACTAGCTTGTTTATCAAAGAAAGTGTGCCAAAGCCCCTTTCATCATTTTAAGATGTTAGCTGTACACCACTCAACAATGCAAACTTTAGTTAGGAATCTGTACTATGTGAACACTCCTGCTTTATGTTTCTGAGAAATTAATAGGGCACTTTTGCATGCTAATGTGGCAAAGGTAGAAAAGGTTTGTGATGATGTGCAGCTTCGTGTCTTTGGTTCAGAGCAGGACTGTAGGGAAATTGAAAAGTTGATAACAGGAGGAGTTGTAGAACAAGACACAAGTACAACAGTTGATAGTTTTGAAGACGATATTACAAGATTTAAGACAGTATGTGCTGAAAAACCAGAGTATGTTTGTATATGCTGTTGGCGTACTCACTACAAGACTCAAATGCAGACTGTTGACTTATATTTAAAAAGTGAAATAGAGAATAATGGTAACTGGCAAAAGTTTGCACTGTACTTATTTGTAGAAGAAAGATTTGACTTGTCCACACAACAAGTTATATGTAAATACTGCTACAATAAATTAGAGGATAATAAAATTAACCCTGGGCATAAAATCCGCTCCGCTCCTGGAGTTTGAGGATTTTTGGCAACTCCGCGTTCCGCGTAGAATGCGGAGTTACCGAAAACTCCGCGCTCCGCAGCGGAGCGGAGGTTTTTTGTGTTTGCGCTCTCAAAATGCGTTTTTGCCCCTGCGGGAGCAACTTATCGTGATGCATGCGATCGCTGACGAGATTTCCCATCTGTTCGCGAGCGCCACACGATTTGGTAGCCGGCCGCACGTTCCAGCGAGAGTGTGCCATCGCAAACACGTCATTCGGGCGCGCCATCGGACTTCCGGCGGAAGTTTTGCGAAGATCGCGATCCCGAACATGCAGAATTTGCAATCTGGAGCAGAATCTCTCTCGAGCAACATCAAACCCTACTCAAAATGGTGATTTTGATTTAAAAAAATCCTCAGATTGACATTTGGCTGTACTTTTTTGTGCAAGGAGTCCTTTATCTTTTTTTACCTTTTTTTTTTAAGAGGAAGGAAGTGCTCCGGAGTCTCCAACTTCCTGTTCCTGTCCAGATGGCTCCTCCCAGTGCTTTGTCCATCTCCTGTTCACTTTTCAATTGGATTTGGAGCTGGAAGGATCACTCTTTGTGGCTGCTGCATCATATATCATTGGATTTGAGGACTTTTGAATCTGAGATTTCACAAGTAAGGGGCCGATTCCGATTCGGGCCGGAAAACGTACCGACCGACTCGGAGCCGGAATTAAAACCGTCCGACACGTACCGGTGCAGCCCGACCCGCAAAGTACGATGAAAAGCGTGCTAAATCCGACCGACTCGTACGGAACACAAGCCGAACGACCGAGCCGTGCGGAAAACAGCCATCCGGCCGGAAAAGCACGCGAATCGAACCGACCGACACGCACCAGGAAGAATCCCGAACGAAACGTACCCGCGAACTCCGACCCGCCAAGTACGATGCAACTCGTGGAAAACACGACCGAGTCGCACGGAGCCCAAGCCGCACGACCGACACGCATTCAAAACTGCGAGCCGAAGCAACCCAAAACCCCGCGACCGACGCGTACGCAGCACAGAAAACAGCACAAACACAGCGTGAACGAATCGGAGAGGCTCGCACGAGACAACTGGAGGGTCCGACTCGGTCACAAGAACGTCTCCAACATGCACAAAAAGAACCAAGGAAAAAAAACACAAAAAAGGCCAAACAAGCTATCACTAAGCAAATAAATACTGGGGGAAACAGGGAACAAAGACACACCCACAACTCCACCCATATAAACGACACTAATCCCTACCATGATCCCTTGCAAATTCAAATTTCCTGCCAGCACTCAACACCAACAGACAGCAACCACACACACACTCACAGCTCATCCATCACACAAGCCACACACCAGCAGCACCACAACAAATAGCACCCTCACATACACCCAGCAAAACACACACTCACACACCCTCACTTGCACACCAACACACACATCACACACCAGCACCACCCAACACCATGCCCCCAAAGAAGAATCACAAGTTCCTAGATAGTGAATTGGAAGTCCTGGTAGATGAGATCCTCAGGGTAGAGAAACAGCTGTTTGGCACATTGGTCCAACAGACACCCATGGCGCAGAAAACCAAGATGTGGGAGAGGATCGTCGACAGGGTGAACGCACAATCACTATGTTTGCGCACAAAGGTAGACATCCAGAACAGGTGGTATGACGTGCGCAGGAGGGTCAAGGAGCTGTTGAAGAAGGACTACATCTTGAGCCAACACACCGGCAGTGGCCCTCCTGCCAAACCACTATACCTCAGGCCCTTGGAGGAGAAGGTGCGGGCCATCCTACCACCAGTGAGCGTCTATGGACTAGAAAACATCCCAGAGCCTGGTGAGTATACAACAAATGTACACAATATTGTGCCACAATACACACACATCACTGTCAAGGGGAGAGTCAAACCATGCACCCTTAGCAAATACACACCAACCAAAACTGATCATCCCAAAATGTGTATGTCAGCCAGATAAACACAATACATGCCAGCTCATAGTGAAATGTAACTGTGTCATCACATGTACAAACCTAACAACAAATAGAGCTAGGCAGTGGCACAAATATAACCAACAAACACAGTCAGACATGTAGCCACCACCACAACACCACCTCACAGGGAAGCTCACTGAAAGGAAGGAATACTGTGTATGCTGGGCAAGTCAGTGTAGCCAATAGCATCATGGGAGTCGTAGTCACAGAAATTGCCCACCCTCACAATGCGCACATCAACACCACCATGAACCATGCACACATCACAGGCAGTGCAAAACAACTGACAAGATGGCTGACACTGGCTACTGCTGTGGGGAGCACAAGGCCCTGCTGGCAACTGTGCACCAACCAACAGCAGGACACCACTGACTGACATCCTGAAAGACAACTTGCACTCCCTGCAATGGAAGCACGTTCCATGGTGGGATATCTGGCTGGGTGGGAAGGAGGACTCACAGCACTGACCATAGTCACCAGCAGCTCCACCCACACACCCCCCTAACACAAACTACACACAACTTACCTGGGAGAAAGCATTGCCTCACACACCAAACAAATATCCCACAAAGAACCACAACCCTGGGTCATGCAGTGTGAAGCACAGGGACACACATGGGACTTGTAGCAAAACAAACCCCAGGATAACACTGTCAGCCATCTTGTCAGCACAGGCACACAACCCCACAGGGAAGCTGAGTCAAAAGGAAGGAAGCATGGGCATGCTGGGAAGGGGGTGGAGGCAAAAGCATGATGGGAGTGGTAGTCACAGCCCAACATCCCCCACCCACATGGCCCAGCAAGAACACACCCAAGCATGCACACCTCACAGGGAGTCAAAAACCACTTCAAAGATATCTGACACTGGTGCTCTGTTGTGGGGAGCACAAGGCCATGCTGGGAACTGGCCAACAACCAACAGCAGGACACCACTGTCAGCCATCTTGCCATTGCTGTCACACCCACACACAGTGAAGTACACTCAAAAGGAAGGAAGTATGGGCATGCTGGGAAGGGGGTGGAGGCAATAGCATGATGGGAGTGGTAGTCACAGATATTGCTCACCCTCACAATGCGCACATCAACACCACCATGAACCATGCCCACATCACAGGGAGTGGAAAACAACTGACAAGATGGCTGACACTGGCTACTGCTGTGGGGAGCACAAGGCCCTGCTGGCAACTGTGCACCAACCAACAGCAGGACACCACTGACTGACATCCTGAAAGACAACTTGCACTCCCTGCAATGGAAGCAAGTTCCATGGTGGGATATCTGGCTGGGTGGGAAGGAGGGCCGGATGTCAACCAAATACAACCAATGCAGACCATGTACACACCCCAACATTCACATGGAAATGCCCAAATAATGCAGGACAATGTACTACACCAATATCAACCCCTGACTGTGACAACTTCGGACAATGCAATTTACAGGCCCGCATACAGAGGCACAGTCACAACTGTCAGGTGTGTCAACCATTGATGCCTGCAGAAACATAACATACATTGTGTGTGTCTCCCAAAAACAGGTGATGATGGGGACACAGCAGCAGACGCTGAGGAGTCCCCGTCCCAGGCTCAAGAGGTTACAGAGCTCACTGGTGTGGAACAGCCTCTGCCCTCCTCGGATGAAGAAGACCAACCTGGCACCTCCGGAGCAAGTCATCATGCAGCACCAGCAGGACCACCAGCTGCACCCCCTGCACCCACCCCTCCAACGACTGTCAACACACATACCACCCCTGCCGACATGGAAAGACCAAGGAGCACCACCACCACCAGCACAGGGACCCTGGACCAACGTGGGGCCATGGACACCAACACCACCAACAACCCCCAAGGGGGCCCAGGGTCACCTGTGCGTGCCACCTCAGGTACTGCACGTGTCGCCTGGGGTGGTGGGAGGGGTGGGAGACACAGGTCACTGATCGCAGAGGGGTCTGGACTGCATGATGACCCACAACTGGCATGCATAGCCGATGCGAACCAGTCCAGCACCGGAGAGCTCAGCCAGGTAGAGGGGCTCCTCAGGGACATTAAACAGCAGCAGGCTGCCCATCATGCCCGCTTGGACTCACACATGTCCCGCGTGGAGTCCAAGTGGGACACACTGCAAGAGATGACGGCGGTGCATAGGGACATATTACAATGCCTCCGCCAGATGAGCAGCAACCAGTCAACACCTCCCTGTGTGCCCACAACATCTGCAGCTGAAACAACTGCAACTGCCACAGGGAGGGAGGATGACTCTGGCGGAGAGTCCCCTGCACCGCAGCAGCCTGCACTTGAGGGTCCCCCAAAGAAGAGGGGCCGTCCGAGGAGGGGCAAGTGAGAGGCCGATGGCCATGTGCAACCCCCAGGAAGCCAAAACCTGTTCTGGATAATCACCTTTGTGCGCAAACTGTTCACCCTGTTGACTGCAACACAACTCTCCCACATGACATGGGGAGCTCAAGTTGGACCAATGTCTCAGATGACTGTGGACTTTACTCTGGACATTTCTGCTACCAGGACTTCCAAATCATCTAGGAACTTTGGATTACAATCACAATGTACAGCACCCACCATCCTGTGCACTATACTCACACATGTATGTCAATAAACTCACTAATACACCCTACTTGCCTCTGTTGTGATTCCTACGTTGTCTCTGAAGTGGCGATGATGATCTGGGAAATGACACTGTGCATGCTAACTGCTACAGCAAGTACAACACCGGCATGTGAGTCATGGCGACGTCACACATATGAGGGAGGCACACCACCAGGGCTACACAACACATACACACCATGGCCATCTGACTCATCGCCTACACTGATGTTGCCAGGAAATACGTTGCATTGCACAGACCCAACACCTATTCACAGTCTGTGTTAACTAGCCCACTGGTGCAGTAAGCAAATGTCAGTCAGATGTGTGACCACAGACAACGCACATCACAAAGTGAAGCACAGGTTTATTACACATTTGCAACATGTTGTAACCACCACAGATGCAAGGTAATCCCACCTGGCAGTGGGCACACAGTCAACAAGTGTAGAAGGAAGGAAGTCCATGGGTGTGGTGCACATCACCTGTAGGGACACGACAGCTACCACCCTGGAAGTCGAATCACGGTGTCGTGGATCACAGTTGACCAAACGACTCTGAAAGTACCCTGTGAAGGACAGAAATGACACACAGTCAAAAGCACTGAAGAACAGGACAGAACTGCAATACTCATGCCCAATACATGTCACAAGATACCCACCCAGAACCAAGTTAGCATGTCAACACTGTTGGGGAGTACAGACTACCTGTAAGGACACATCGCTACACGCATACAGTCATGTAGCACATGCACACACTCAAACAGCACCAGAGCACCACCAACACATATCATGCAAACTCACATCAGTTACATGACATCTCTGGATACTTACATTCAGCTGAAGAAGTTGGTGATAAGCTGTGTGCGGACATCACCATCATCATCATCATCATCACTGGCATCGTGGTCCAGGCCAGGATCCTCCACAGGTGGCGGACGTTGGTCATCGTCATCCAGGATGAGAGGCAACTCCTTCCGCACTGCCAGGTTGTGTAGCATGCAGCAGACGATGACAATCTTGCACACCTTTGCCGGGGCATATGGGAGGGACCCTCCTGTCTTGTCCAGGCAGCGGAAGCGGCTCTTCAGGAGACCAAATGTCCGCTCAATAACTCTCCTCGTCCGACCATGTGCCTCATTGTAGCGCATCTGGGCTGGTGTCACAGGGTTCCTGAGGGGCGTCAGCAACCACGGCATGCTGGGATATCCGGAGTCACCTACATACAGACAATTGCACATTAGCTGAGTTGGAAAAGAGGGTGGAACACTACATTGCAGAACACACACAATGGTACAAAGTCAGTACACACCAACAAGCCAAGCACGCTGGTTCCGCATCTGTGACATCATCCTCGGGATGCGACTACTCCTCATCACGTAGGCATCGTGTGCAGAACCGGGGAAACGGGCACACACGTGTGTGATGGTCATATCTGCAAGACAGACCACCAGTGCATTGACCGAGTGGTAGTGCTTGCGGTTCCTGTATGCCTGCTCCTGGGCCTGTGGTGGTACCAAAGCCACATGTGTCCCATCAATGGAGCCAATGACATGCGGCATCCTCCCCAGGGCATAGAAGTCACTCTTCACGCCAGTCAGTTGCTGGAGTCTAGGGAAATAGATGTACTGGTTCAGGTATATCAACATAGCCTCCAATACATCGCGGAGCACACGGCTGAACATGGTCTGTGACATCCCACCAGCAGTCGCCAGAGTGTGTTGAAAGGTACCGGTGGCAAAGAAGTGTAGGGCTGCCATCACCTTCACCTTGGGGGTCAGCGCTGTAGGGTACGGCCGGCCAGGTTGCAGGTGTGGTGCCAAGCGCACTGCCAAATCATCAATCAGCTGCCTGGTGAAGTGGTACCTTCGGATGCTGTCACGTTCCACCATCGTTGCCAGGTCAGGGAATGGTCTATGGACAGCTGGTGCCCTGCAGTGCATAGGTGAAGAAAGAAAGATTGTCAGTCACCCCACATATGTGGCATTGAACACACTCAATATCACACGATACATCATTATGAGGCACAAGTACATGATGTGTGCAGTTCCGTAAGGACATGTATGGCACATACATGGCCAACATCCAACATCACAGTTCAACAAGTGGCATCAATAAGTCCCAGGTTGTGCCATTGGGTATCATGAGGACGTGTCACATTTCCCATCTCCTGCTGCGACGTTACAAACACACCCCACAGTGACATGTGAGGACAGATGTGCCCCAGGCATCACAGCCCAACGACAGGTAGATTTCCAGGGACCCTGTATTGCCACATGGACACTGGCATGACATGGCATATCATGTATACACCACAGCAAAACAACCATGACCCCCACAGTTAGTGGTCCCTGTTGCCTCGGCAGGACAGACATGGACGTCTGTGACACACACACGCACAACATCAAAGTCCATGCACAAACAACGTGGATGTGGAGACTGTCTCCCATTGTGCACATGAAATCAGAGACATTGTAAACACAACATGCACACAGACTGCGGAGGACCATCACTATTGTGCCAATGGGTCAGCCTGGGTTAAACATACCGTCCCACATGGGACTCAGGGGGCATGTGACATGACATACACATACACCACCGTGAAATGTGACCATGCCACATGCTCAGATATGAACAGTTGCACATCACAGTGGTCATGTACACGAAACACCAAGGATACTGTCCCCATGAACACGTGCACAGCCTGGGGGTGGCTGCCTCAAGTGACACCCACAGAACAACATGTTCACCCCCATACACGGAACAGGTAATGCAGCCTTACATGCCTTAGGATACAGTTTGGACAGGCTGTGGTGTTGTAGGTGTGCCCCTCACTCCCTGGGAAGTATATGTGGCTGGCATATGTTCACCTGTGACAGGCATGGTGACATATGCCAGTGACATGTACAGGGACGCGTTGGACAGCAATGGACCGATCGGTGTGCACACATTGGCCATTGCATTCAATGTGTGCTGGTACGCGTTGTATTCGCAATACGCGTTGGACAGCAATGGACCGATCGGTGCGCACACATTGGCCATTGCATTCAATGTGTGCTGGTACGTGTTGTATTCGCAATACACGTTGAAGAGCAATGGACCGATCGGTGTGCCCGGCCGGCCCATTGCATTCAATGTGTGCAGGTACGTGTTGTATCCTAGGTACGCGTTGAACAGCAATGGACCGATCGGTGTGCCCGGCCGGCCCATTGCATTCAATGTGTGCGGGTACGCGTTGTATCCTAGGTACGCGTTGAACAGCAATGGACCGATCGGTGTGCCCGGCCGGCCCATTGCATTCAATGTGTGCGGGTACGCGTTGTATCCTAGGTACACGTTGAACAGCAATGGACCGATCGGTGTGCCCGGCCGGCCCATTGCATTCAATGTGTGCGGGTACGCGTTGTATCCCGGGTACGCGTTGAACAGCAATGGACCGATCGGTGTGCCCGGCCGGCCCATTGCATTCAATGTGTGCGGGTACGCGTTGTATCCCGGGTACGCGTTGAATAGCAATGGACCGATCGGTGTGCCCGGCCGGCCCATTGCATTCAATGTGTGCGGGTACGCGTTGTATCCCGGGTACGCGTTGAACAGCAATGGACCGATCGGTGTGCCCGGCCGCCCCATTGCATTCAATGTGTGCGGGTACGCGTTGTATCCTAGGTACGCATTGAACAGCAATGGACCGATCGGTGTGCCCGGCCGGCCCATTGCATTCAATGTGTGCGGGTACGCGTTGTATCCTAGGTACGCGTTGAACAGCAATGGACCGATCGGTGTGCCCGGCCGGCCCATTGCATTCAATGTGTGCTGGTACGCGTTGTATCCCGGGTACGCGTTGAACAGCAATGGACCGATCGGTGTGCACCCATTGGCTATGGCCTGGCCTGGCAACGGACGCGTTTTCAAATTTTGAACGAGTCTGATGCTGGAAATTCAGTTGGTCACCCACAACAATGTTGCAAATTCATGGGTGTCATGAAGTTGAACTTTTGAAGGATGCTGTGGGCGTGTGTAAGTGGTGCAATTCCATGGATTGGCCAGATTCAGAAGATGCTAACGACTTGGACCTATCACTTTGGACACATGGGACAGTAACTGCCTCTGCAGCACACATATAATGCTGGCTGTTCCCCTGAGAGCTCACTTGCCTGCACTACATGCTCCAGGACGACATCTGCCACCACCACTGCTGCTGTATCTGCACCCTCTGGACCCTGCAATGGCACGTACTGTGGAGAGAGCCCCAGCCTTCAGCACTGAGGAGAACCAGGCCCTGCTGGACAGCCTCCTTCCACAGTACAGCAAGCTGTATGGGAAAGCAGGGGAGCAGGTGAGTGTTCTGTCCACTGCCTTCCTAAATGTGCATGTTGTCTGACTAGCAAGGCTAACAGTCTGCACGCCACTGGCTAGCAGGCTCACTGAGTAGTTGTCACCCCCCATATTGTGTAGTTACATGCACTGGACAGGTATAGTGCAGTGACAGTGCATTTAAAAAAGGTTTTACTTCCCAGGCAATGATACCATGTAGTTACTGCTGGCATACTGTCCATGGCCATCGTTGCACTGCCTGTGTACATCATGTGCCCCTGTGAATGAGACATGTATACACAACTGTGTAATGCACGGATATGTTGCATGTGTAGTAATAGCATTCTCACTTTGTCATCCTCACAGGTTGATGCCCACCATAAGCAGAAGATATGGCTGACCATCGTCCGGGCAGTGAGATCCGTGGGGGACTACAAGCACCGGATCCGCAACTGCCAGAAGAGGTGGCAGGACCTTCGGGGCTGGACCCGGAGGATCGCACGGGTCCAGCTGAAGCTGTCGCCTCCTCGCAGGAGGGGCGGACACCGGACCCTGACCCCCACATGCTCAGGATCCTGGCGGTGGTCTTCCCTGATCTGGATGGGCAGCTGAAGGCCAGGGAGCAGCACGGAGGGGTGAGTCCATGACTGCATTGTGTACTCTGTCTGCCATGCTATGTGCCCTCCTCTGGCCTGGTTAAACTTCCACAGCACATCAGTCATGTGGTCCAGGACCCATGTCCCTCGATTGTGCACTGCCCACTCCTCATCTGATACCCAGGTGTGGCCCTTGCAGTCAGGGAATTGTGTCACTTGGGTACTGTGTCCTTGCAGTTTGCTTGACTCAAGGTGGGGGACAGCATCTGTTCCCCTAACTGTGGTGGGCATCAAGGGTGGGTCCATTGCTTACACAATGCCTGTGTTCTGCCATGTAATCTGCGTGTTACTTTGATCTGTGGTCCAATTGCTGAGCTGATCCACCACATGTGCCTGGGGTAACTGGCACACACCCAAGCTGCGGGTGGGAACAATGTTTGGGCCCCAGGAGTGTGTATATTACGTGTGTCACACATACTTAGCCAGCTGCCTACTGTCCAGGGTTCATCCCTCATTCATGTGGGGCAGGACAGTCATGCCTACTCCAGGCCATGCAATGCACTCAAGTCAAGTTTCAAGTTTATTTAATTATGATCTTGGAACTCCGAAGAGATCCACATAAACCAGCAACACAAAAACAGAAAATTTGTATAACAAAGTTTCTACAAATATAAGCAAGAATCAACAGTAAAAAATCACAAAATTACGAGACATTATAATATTTTATGCAATTAAAAAGATATAACAATCCTTTATGCCCTTAATACTGTATAAAAATCCAGTAAAATCAGAATTAATAATTGCAAACATCATATTAGATACATTAATATAGATTTAAAAAGCACTTAAAAAAATTAAAATTCCTGTGACAGAACATTTCATTGGGAGGCTCATAAATAGAGTCAGTTAGTGCGGAGGCTGAAAGAATAGATAATTGTAAACAGATTGGTCTCACCCATTTACGCCTGCATAATAATAGAGCGGGACAGATAAATAGCACATGATTAATGTCCTGGATAGAGTTATTACACAAGTTACAAATCTCAGAGGAACCATACCATTTACACAGTGTTTTATTTAAAGGAAGGATACCCTGCCTCAGAAGAAGCCAAAACCGGCGCACTCCATGAGGCAGGTTCCACGAAATATAAGCCTGTGCCTTATTTATCATACAAGATTCTATGGCCGGGTGGATACCCTTCTTTAAGATACGAACTTCCCTATCCCTAGTGAAGCTTAATTCCCAAGTGGCCTGTTTCAAAGTGGCTTTTAATTGATATGGCGATAGGGTGAAAAACAGAAACTCATCTAATTGTAGCAAGGCGGCCGCAATTCTAAAATTTTTAAAGATTAAAGACTGCTCCTTTAAATTTTCTAACACTTCTTTCTTAATTAAGGATCTTAATGAACCGGGATCACTCTTTACCAAACTTACAACCCATCGAACTATCCGCGCAAGACCCTGTACCCAGCTACTTCTTAAGCCAAATTCTAGCCTTAGGGCTGCCACAGGACAAGCAGAGTTGACTGAAGCTAAACTCCTTAAAATGTTTCCTTCTGTTGTGTTTAAGAAACCCCATTTCTCTATATCAAGCAACTCAATACCATACAACAAAGACGCAGGGATTTTTGCGCGGAAAACCTCTAATAATAGTGCAAAGTGTCTTTTCCCAGTTGATCTATAAAGGGCTCCCAAGCTTTTCCCTTGTGATGTAGCTTTACGAATGTTATTTTCTATATACGCTTTATTACTTAAATTACCACACACTGTTTTTCCCAGGAAAACATACGATTTTACAAGTTCCAGTTTTTGGCCATCCACCGACCATACAAAATTCCCATACTGCAATTTTTTTCTTCCATGCAAGCACATGATTTTACTTTTTGATATATTAATCTTTAAATAGTGTGCCTCTGCAAAATTATGTAATGCCTGTAGACGATTATTTAAACCTCTTGGCGTTAGGTCAAATATTATTATGTCGTCTGCATAAAGTAAACAAACTATCGGTTTTCCCCCAATAAGGGGGCTATGCCCTCACTTAACGCCAAATCATGAGGAAGATCAGAAATATATAAAGAGAAGAGTAAAGGAGCCAGTAAACATCCTTGTTTTAGGCCATTTGCAGTAGGGATAGTTTGGGAGAGACCCCTTTCCCCTCCCATCAGGACTTTACACCAAGTGTCCGAGTAAAGAGCACGGACTAACTCCAAAAGAATTACAGGCATACCCAGATCCGACAGTTTCTCCACAGTAAAAAACGATCAACTTTATCGAATGCTGTGGAGAAGTCTATAAAGGCTGTGTACACTTTTCCTCCTCTAACTTTCACATATTTTTCGATTATTACCTGTAGGGCGGTTAAGTTATCGATTGTTCCGTGCTTTGACCTAAACCCAGTTTGTTCCAGTGGCAAGATCTTCGCCATATCCAGCCAATCATTAATTTGGCTCAAAAGGCATTTAGCAAAGTCTTTACCCACTGCATCAAGAAGTGCAATTTGACGATAGTTATGCGGGACACTTCGGTCTCCCTTCTTGAACAGAGGAACTAAAATACTCCCCTTCCAAGAAGGGGGAACCATCTTGTTTGCATAACAATACTTAAATACTGGGTAGAGAATTTTACTCCACAGTATACTATTTTGTTTTAACACTGTGATGGGTAATTCATCCGGGCCCATCGCCCCGGAGGAACGCATCCCCCTGATCACCCTTTCAATTTCTTTTTCAGATGGTGACCCATACAAAAGGGAGTCCTCCTTTAATTCAATATACTTGATCGCATTTGCATTGTCTGCATATAAATCCTGGATAAAGCTGACCCATTTTTGCTCCTCAATAGCCACCGGGAGTGGACGAGATCTAGCACCACATCCCTCCCCAATGAGAGACCAAAATGTTCTTACTTGGCCTTTAAAGGCTGCTTCTCTCAATTTAATCCACATATTATCTTCGCTCTCTTTTCTTAACTTAACCTTTACCCGTGACCTCCTCCTTTTCAATATTAATAATCTGTGATATCTTTCCGAAGAATAATACAAGTATTGTTCCCTAACTAATTTGTTTATTTCGCGATTAAGCGACAAGATGGATCTAGGGACTTCCTTAGTACTTTTCATCCGATTTGACATCTTTGCGATTTCTATCGCTTTATTCATTAATACATTGAAACTGGCGATCTCTATTCCATTCCAACTGGACAAATTTTCTACAGCAACCTCCAATACGCTGTCAAGGCCCAAGATAGCTTTACTATCCCAATGACATCTTCCTGTTTTCTTAGAAAAAGTAACGGATTCACCATTTAATACCCATGGGTCCTGCGAAAGCAAACTTAAGTTTACAGTGAGAGTTAGTACTTTGTGATCACTGTAGGGGGAATTAGAGACCTTTAGATCTTTTAATAAAAAGAATGAAGAGAATCCCACTATCACGTAATCTAAGATAGATTCTCCGCTATAAGATTTACAAGTTAGAGTAGCCGGAGTATCCGAAGGAGTCTTCCATTTACTATGATACCATCAGCCTTCAATAATTCACCCATAAGAATTTTCCCTCTCTTATTTGTTCTAATATTTTGTGGAAATAATGCTTGTGGGATCTGCAGGGATTCTTCCTTTTCTTTATTTCGAAATATATCTAAAGTAGCATTAGAAATTTTACAATTCAGATCCCCTACCAGAATTATTTTTGGTTGAAGATTTACTTCATTGACTTTTTTAATGTGGGAAAAAACTGCTTTTAAGAGAACATCAAAAGAAGCATCCGGCGGAATGTAAGCATTTAGCAACATTAGTAGGGGACTTTTTACGTTATTAACAAAATTATACAGCGTTATTGCCAAGAAGAGATTACTGGGGTCTTTGTAATAATCATAATTCCATTTTATCTTATTTGACAATAGGCAGGCCACCCCACCCTTTGCATGTCCCCTCCTGGACGGGGTTGCATTGCAGTCTAATACAAAAAAATCCTTACATAACAGATCCTCTGTACACCAGGTTTCCTGAAGGCAAATCACATTTGCATCTAACGTATAAAGATATGCACTCTGTACTCCCACTCCCGTGTATCAGCTGACACGTTGTGCTCAGTGATATGTCCCCTCAGGTGTCAGCCTCTGTGTCAGTGTGCTGTGGCTTCGATGTCAGGACTGCTGGAGTGTTTATCGGTTGGGGCTCAGCATGCCACCGGAGATGTGACCATAGGAGACGATACTTGTGTGACACATAGGTGTTTGACCACCTGACCGTGCAGACTGGGCTATGCGAATGTGAGGTCCATGCAGCTGTTTCCCATTCACAGCAGATTGTGAGGTGCTCAGGTTCAGAGGCTTGTGTTACAGGTCACCCATATGTCCAATCAGTATGACCTGGACAGATAAGGGTTCAGATGATGTGGTGTGTGGGGGATGTACATGTGCACTTGTTCAGCTCCAGGACTTGCATTCCCCATGACCTACTATTGTGACACAGTGCAGACTGTTGTTGTGTGGCTGCCCTGCCCATGTGACTGAAGACAGTGATGTATGACTTAGCAGGCATGCCTGTGCCATGGCATGTGACTTCCTATGTGTGATCCTGCAGGGGAGTGACATGTGCTACATGCACACCATAGTGGCAATGGCTATCAGCACATGGGTGCATCGTGGTGTCTGTCGCTGGTATGCATCACATGCATTTCATGTATCTGACTCTGGGCATCACTTTCATCCAGGCACCTGTACTGACTCAGTGGCAAGAGTTGTGATGTGTGCATGTTCACATGCTTCACCGTGTTCTCTGCACCCTCCAACTACTGTGTAGGTGGTGCATGTGTCCACACTGGGGTATTGCCAGCCAACGGACGCCAGACAGATGGGTGCAAGGCCAGGTGTGATGTGAGTGCCATGGTTGACGATCAGACTGACAATTGGCTTCTCCTATTCTGTTTGGGCAATTTTAGCAATGTTCAACTAAGGATGCCAGGCCTTGCTCTGTATTGTGCTGTACTTACTGTGGTGTGTGCGTTCGGTGCAGGTGACTGATGTCTGTCTGTCTCCCTATTGTTTGCAGATACATCCACGGCCACAGGAGGGGACAGCTCCATGGACCAGGAGGAGCCGCAGAGCCAGACTGGGTCAACAGCCGAGGAGCGGTCGGAGGGACCCAGTGGCACGGAGGGCGAGGGGAGCCACACCGAGGAGTCCTCAGCACCATCCACCTCAGCTGAGGACCACAGCAGCTCGGAGGATGACTCCCTTATGGAGGCGGGTGTCAGCAGCCACCACACCCCAGCTAGTGTTGCTGTCCCCGCCACCACCACCACCACCGCCCTCCCATCGGCTCCCATTCCCGAGGTCCGTGGAGGCTCCCATGTTCGGGAGCGTGTCTCTTTCGGGCCAGGCACCGCACCCCCTGCCCCTGTGTCCCCTGCTGCCCTGAGTGAGGAGTCTGTGTACCTCCTTCGGCAGCTCCATGTAGGGCAGACAGCGATGCTGAGTGTCCTCCATGCACACACCACTCTGTTGACTCAGCTGGTGTCTTTCATGGAGGGCATCTCATCGGGCATGTCTGCCCTACAGAGGGGCAATAGGTCCATGGACTCCTCCCTGACGGCAGCAGTGTCCCTCCTCCAACAGTCCCTCACCCCTCCTGTCTCTGCCCCATCCACACTCCCCAGCACCTTACCTGTCCCAAGCACACACACACCGGCACAGGCACACACCAGCACAGACACGAGCAGCACACACACACGTCACAGACAAGACGCACACGCACGCACAGTCAGGGGACTGAAACCACACTCACAGGGGATGGGGCCCAGTCACACACACATGCATCCACGAGCACTGCGCAGTCCACAGTTGCCTCTCCCTCCAAAGCCCCCTCCGTTGCCTCACCTGCAACCCCAAAGACCCAGCGGCTCTTCCTCAGTGACCTCGGCCTCTTCCCCTCCGATCCAGCTGATACAGCATTCAGGGGGAAGAGGAAGCCCACCCACACGGAGCGGAGTGCCCCTCGCCACCGGACACCCTCCCCCAGGCACAGACCGACTGACGCCCCCATCCGCAAGTCCCCCGGACCCGGAAGAGCAAGACCCCGCCGCCGCCCTGCAGCTCAGGCACCAAGTCTCCTTCCTCCATCCCTCAGGCCCCCACTCCACAGGTGCCCCCACCACACCCTGCCCCAGGTTCCCCCACCCACAGATACACCATCCCCAAAAGGATCAGGCCTTCTCCCCCTGCCACTTGCTCTTCCGGCCCCACACCCCCGCTGCGCTTGTCTGTGCCACTGGTGTGGAGACGGTGTCCTCCCCTCTGTCCTGCCCACCTTACCTGATCCCCATTCTCCTCCCCTGGAGGTAGGCACTGCAGTGGAGTCCACTACCACCCTGTCTGACTTGGGCACTGCAGTGGGGAACCTGTCCACTCCATCTGCACGGTCCCCTGCAGTCTTGCCGGCACCCACACCATCAGAGTCATGCCCCCCAGTTGTGCCGGCACACACCATGTCAGACACCTCCACTGCAGTTGTCAGTTGCTCTCCAGCACCCACCACCCCTTCCCTGCCTCCTTCTGGTGAGCCATGATCCTGTCCCTGCGGTGCCTGGCCTGCCCCCCGTATGCCCCTCCGAGGGGATTGTCCCTGGCTTTCATCAGTGCAGGCATGCGTAGGGTGACATCTGCCACTGTCACCCTGTTTTGACTTTCAAGTTGGACTGGCCATTGGCCTTTGTTAAATTCTTTGCTGGACATCAACTGTTAGACCCACATATGCTGAATAAAGCACCTTTCTGTTCTCTAGTGCTTTTGCTTCTGATGTACATGTTGTTGATGATGCTAACCATGCCCTTGCTGCAGTGATGGTGATATTTGGTCTCATGATGATGAAGTGTTACTGTGCAGGAACACATGTGGTCCAGGGGGAATGTGTCCTATCCTGTGGTGTATCCATGTCATCCTTAGCAGCATCTGAGGGTGTCATGTGTTCATTATTTGGCAATGGGATTTCCTACTTACATTAACAATTTCACATCTGTGGCTTCCACCCCTGCACATCTGTTGTGCCTGCCATTGTTCAATTCGTCTACTTCCCTGACCGTGTGGCCATCTCCACTGGACATGCAGGTTTGGGCATCAATGGGGAAGGACTCATCTGTGTTGTCAGTGCAACATTGCTATACAAGTGTGTTGGATCTGTGCTGATGATTTCGTTGGCACTCCCATGACCAGGCTGATGTGACGGGAGCATTCATTTGGTGCTAATTGTTGACTGTGTGACCAAGTGCTCAGCTGACATGATGGAGCCCTACTGAGGCAACATATGGCACAGCTTTCCTCACACAGGAGTGGAGTCCCCTCATGGCAGTGTGTACTCCTGTGACATTGCCTGCGCCCAAGGTGTGTGTTATATGAGCATGTCTGTGTGTTCACTTCCGTTTTGCTGTGCATGCTGGGATCCCTAGTGTTGTACCTGTTTGTGATGCTTGCTGAGTTGACCTATGTTCCCCCAAGTCTTCTCCCTGGATTCTCTGTGATGTGGGTGCATGGCACATTACTGGTCATCAGGGTGTCACCCATAGGTGTGTTTGCTGTCAGGGCTGAGTTTGTGTGCAGACGCAGATGGGTCACAGTCAGGATTCCCCTTGGCACTTGTTGTTTACACCTGTCATGTGATTTCCAGTTTGTGTTATCTTTCAGTGATTGTGACACGTTGTGTGTGTGACTGCTGGCACTCCTCAGGGTCCGGGCTGCAATGTTGGTAGTTGTCTATGTGTGTTCTTTGTGGGTGTCCTTGGCTTCTTCATTGGTGTGTGACTGTGGCTGGGATCCCATTGGTTGGTGTGGTATTGCGTCATGTCCATGTACAGCGTAGTGTGCAGTGTGTCAGACATTCAGGAGTCTTGTTGAGTGGCCATGTGTGATGTGTTTCTGCACCTTGGTTCCCACCCACCAGCCTGGGATTGTCATGGGTGCATGTGCAATGTCACCAGTGCATGTGTGCTTCAGTGCTGCACATTGTTGGCGGTTGAGGTGTGTGGTGTTGAGTGTGTGCAGATGAGAGTTGTTGCCCGGCTAGACCCCTGCCTCCATGTTGGCCTTGGCTTACTGGCCGTGCTGATTGATTTGTGCTTGTGTAGGTGTGATGGTAGTTTGTTGCTCAGGACACATGACTGTGGTTCACAGTGTGAACGACATTTAGCTTTGTCATCACAGTGGGATTGTAATGCAGCCCAGGGTCACCACATTGTGGGGGCCCTGGGGGTAGTGCTGTGGTGTGTCTGTGTCTTGCTGTGTCAGTTGCTGTTCCTACATGCTTGTGTGACATGTGTGATTTGTGCTCCCTCTCATCTGACAATGCCTGATTGCCAACATAGGGGATTTGGATCCATGAGTTACCTTTGTGTGGCACTGTATGCACATCTGTGTAATTGGTATTCAGGCCTCCTCATGTGTTGTGTGGTTGCCTGGGGACACTGGCACCCCCCCCTCACCTGTTGTGTTTGATGTGCAGTGTGGGTCTGTCTGTTTGTGTTTGTGCATCTGCACCACTGCATTGGCATATCTTTGGTGTGCCATTGGCTGTATGTTGTTTTGTGGGTTTCCCCTGCTGTCCCTGGGACTCCTAGGTCATCGGTCAGCACAATGATCATGGTTTGTGTGTCCCATTGCTGCCATGGTATGGTATCTGTTCACCTCACAACTACAGTCTCCACAGGGTATCTGCATTTGTGTGCCCATTGATGCAAATATGTGGGTCTGCATTCTGATGGTCACTTCTGTCATTGTGTCATTGATGAATGTTGACAGTGTCAGCCCCCATGGGTGTTGTTTGTCTGCACATGGCCAAAGGTATGTCTTATTTGCACTGCAGTATTTGCCTCCCCCAATATATGTTGCAATGGGACACATGCACTACTTTGCCACTGATGTGTTTTATGTTCTGTGACCAGGAATCATCCATGCAGTTTGGCAGTTGCAGCTTTTTCTTTGTCAACACTTGCATTTTGGTCACTGTGATGATGGGGGTTTAGGCCCCATTGCCACAATGTTCAAAATGTGCTTCAGCTATGGACCCCACACTTACCTTTTGGTCACTGTGATGATGGGGGTTTAGACCCCATTGCCACAATGTTCTGAATGTGCTTCAGCTATGGGCCCCCACACTTACATTTTGGTCACTGTGATGATGGGGGTTTGGACCCCATTGCCACAATGTTCAAGATGTGCTTCAGCTATGGACCCCACACTTACCTTTTGGTCACTGTGATGATGGGGGTTTAGACCCCATTGCCACAATGTTCTGAATGTGCTTCAGGTATGGACCCCACACTAACATTTTGGTCACTGTGATGATGGGGTTTTGGACCCCATTGCCACAATGGTCATGGCCTGCTTGCATTGTGGGGGCCACACACATATATGTGTGGCACATGTGATAGGGGGTCACATTGTATGTTCAAAGTCATGTTCAGTGTTGTAGGCATTTGACACAGTCTACACACGCTTGTCATGGTGTTGGGGGATGTCTTTTTCTTGCATTCCCTAGGTTGTGGTGTGCTGGTTGTGTCATGCATTGTCCATCCTATGAGTGGGGGTGGTGTTGGTGGTAGGCATCTGGCACCCCCTGGGTAGGGGTGGTAGTAGTGACAGGCATCCAGGCCCCCATGGGTAGAGGTGGTAGTAGTGGTAGGCATCTGGCATCCCCTGGGTAAGGGTGGTAGTAGTGGTAGGCATCTGGCACCCCTGGGTAGAGGTGGTAGTAGTGGTAGGCATCTGGCACCCCTGGGTAAGGGTGGTAGTAGTGACAGGCATCCAGCCCCCCATGGGTAGAGGTGGTAGTAGTGACAGGCATCTGGCACCCCCTGGGTAAGGGTGGTAGTAGTGACATGCATCCAGCCCCCCATGGGTAGAGGTGGTAGTAGTGACAGGCATCTGGCACCCCCTGGGTAAGGGTGGTAGTAGTGACAGGCATCCAGCCCCCCATGGGTAGAGGTGGTAGTAGTGACAGGCATCTGGCACCCCTGGGTAAGGGTGGTAGTAGTGACATGCATCCAGCCCCCATGGATAGAGGTGGTAGTAGTGACAGGCATCTGGCACCCCCTGGGTAAGGGTGGTAGTAGTGACAGGCATCCAGCCCCCCATGGGTAGAGGTGGTAGTAGTGACAGGCATCTGGCACCCCCTGGGTAAGGGTGGTAGTAGTGACAGGCATCCAGTCCCCCATGGGTAGAGGTGGTAGTAGTGGTAGGCATCTGGCACCCCCTGGGTAAGGGTGGTAGTAGTGACAGGCATCCAGCCCCCCATGGGTAGAGGTGGTAGTAGTGGTAGGCATCTGGCACCCCTGGGTAAGGGTGGTAGTAGTGGTAGGCATCTGGCACCCCTGGGTAAGGGTGGTAGTAGTGGTAGGCATCTGGCACCCCCTGGGTAAGGGTGGTAGTAGTGGTAGGCATCTGGCACCCCCTGGGTAGAGGTGGTAGTAGTGGTAGGCATCTGGCACCCCTGGGTAAGGGTGGTAGTGGTGGTAGGCATCCAGCCCCCATGGGTAGAGGTGGTAGTAGTGACAGGCATCCAGCACCACCCTGGGTAGGGGTGGTAGTAGTGGTAGGCATACAGGCCCCTATGTGTATGGGTGGCATTGGTGAGGGCCATCCCGCCCCTATGGTGCTGCTGTTGCTGGTGTAGGTATTTCTGCATCCCTCTGTGTGTGATGTGTCGGGTACGTGTAGTTTGTTTTTGTTGTTGGTGTCTGACTTACCTTCTGCGCCGTACGCGTCCGTGCCTGTTCCGGTAATAGAGGTAGAATATTGGTAGGATCGGCACGAAGGGATTCATGGTTGGTCTCGCTCTTTCTCTTTGCTTCGCCTCGTCCTCGTCGCTGGCGTGTTCGTCTCGTAGCCGTGGATCGTGTTGTGGCGCGAATCGGAGCTTATGTGCGCCTCGCCCGGATGCTTTGACGTGCCGTGCGTAGCGACGGGTTCGGCGCGTACGGGAAGCGCATCGTACTTGTCCGGCCGGACGGGGCTGCATTTTTGCTTCCGTGCGGCTCGATTCTACGATTCCGGATCCGGCTCGGTCGGGGAACAGGACCTGGATTGGGTGAGTACGACTGGGTCGGAATCTATGCTGTTGTGCGCATCGTACTTGCTTGTTCGGAATAATGTGCGGCTCGGTCGGGAAACAGGCATGGCATGGCTTTTTTCCCGACCGAATGGTGTTAGGTGCGCCTCCGACCGAGATCGGAATCGGCCCCTTTGTCTTAGATTAGAAAACGCCTTGATTATTTCAGCAATCCAGCCTGCAATATGAAATTGGATTGCAGCCTCATTGTTATCCATGACCCGCGGGGGGGCAGATGTTTAAAGCCTGCTCAAGTTCCACCCCTTGGTCTTTATTCCATGATCTAATTTTTAAACTAGCAGATTTATTTGCAATAGGAATGTTAGGTTGGGTGAACTTAATGTTGAAGTATATCGCCCTATTGTTGGTCCACGGAAGAGGGGAAGTTTTAACCACCATGACGTCAGAATTATTCGTGAATATACCGTCAAGTGTGTGTCCAGCAGAATGAGTAGGTCCAGACACTACCCTGCTAAGTTATCCAATAGCCTACTAGTGTCTGAATTATTATTGATTTCCAACTGATAATTAAAATCACCCAAAATAATAAGCGATTTAGAATCTAAACAAGATTCCAATACAATCTGTAGGGCTTGAGTAAAAGCTGCTCTGAGACCGGGCGGCTGACACAAGAGTATGCCATGAAGAGTAAAGTTATTATTAACTTTTAACATGAAGCGCATCGCTTCTGCAGGTAACTGTGAGATAGCCTCTACATGCACCTTTAACTGGTTGCGATGAATTATCGCTATTCCCCCTCCAACATTCACCTACCCTATCCTGGCTGGCCACTGAGTAACCAGACGGGAGAGCAGTATTCCAATCAGGGTCCGATGATTGGTTAGTCCATGCCTCAGTTAGAAATATTAGGTCCGGGGTAGAAACCTGCAATAGGCATTCTATCTGGTATTTGTGTTTTGCCAGTGAACGCATATTAAGCAATATGCATTGAAGTGGCTTGTCATGCGTTGCCCCTACCTTACAGCTCAGGTGGTTGTGTTTGCCAGTTCGGCTATCTGTACTACTATTAGAACCTGCCAACACTATTGTCTTACCCTGAACTGCATCCACCAATATTTTAGCGACGTCGGGGTTGGTAGGGTAAGTGTTTGTTATCATAGTACATCTGAACTCACAACTGGAGCACTTAAACTCCTCATCCTCCCCCCTCATACTATAGACCTCCGGCGAGCAGCACTCACCTCTCCTAAGCGCTAATAACTGTTTCTTGCTGTACACCTGGGTCAAAAACGGGCAGGGTCTCTGGCGCTGGATGCGCTCTGGGCGCCGACGGGCACAGACGGGATTGCCTTCGGTGCGCTCGCGCCAGCGTGCTTTTTGTAGCCCTGGGGAAAAAAGACTGGACCGCTGACCCTGAAAACACAGCGGCCCCGCTCTTACATACGGGGACTGCGGGTCATTAAAGACGGTGCCGTTAAAAAAGGGGTTTGTCAGTAAAATAGACCAATTATTATAAAAAAAATGCAGCTAGAACAGTTAAAAACAGTACTAAAGTGCAATCTGACAATTATTAAAAACATGCAGCCGGAACAGTGTAAAACAGTACTAGAGTGCAATAAGCTATGCCGCCCTCCAATGCCTGGACATTTGAAGGCTAAACACCTTGTATCCCACACTGCGCGCTCGCGCCAGCATGCTTTTTGTAGCCCTGGGGAAAAAAGACTGGACCGCTGATCCTGAAAACACAGCGGCCCCGCTCTTACATACGGGGACCGCGGGTCATTAAAGACGGTGCCGTTAAAAAAGGGGTTTGTCAGTAAAATAGACCAATTATTATTACAAAAATGCAGCTAGAACAGTTAAAAACAGTACTAAAGTGCAATCTGACAATTATTAAAAACATGCAGCCGGAACAGTGTAAAACAGTACTAGAGTGCAATAAGCTATGCCGCCCTCCAATGCCTGGACATTTGAAGTCTAAACACCTTGTATATAGCGTGAACATGACCCTAGAGGGTATCAGAGCGCTTTAAATGAGAGGAAGGCAGCATATAGGTGTGAAAGCAAAAACCTGGTACATATATGAACAAAGAGTAGTAAGTTTGACCTATAGAGAGTCATCAATGTAGCAGTCACAATCCATACACGAATAGTAGGCAGGTATACAGTCAATAAAACAGAACGTGTTATCAGTAAAACATAAGGTAATTATCTTAGCACAAAAATCTGCTCAATAAAAATGTATTAACTTCTTTTTTGAACGAGGTGGTAGACGAGATTAGGCGGGCATCTGGTGGCAAAGAGTTCCAAATCTTCAGGGCGACACCCAAGAAGGCTCTGCAGCACGTTTTCTTTTTGTGGAAAATCTGTGGTTTCTGTGGCAGGGAGCTCACACTTCGCGAGGATCTGCATTATCCCGATAATTCTAGCTTTTGTGGCAAATATCTGGGGGTCTTAAAATGTAGGGCTTTATGAGTCATGCATGTAATCTTCAGTTGTATTCTTGCGTCAAAAGGGAGCCAGTTCAGTGCTTTTAGAGCTTTTAGAGCAGTGCCTGGGGATATGTGATTACTTCTTTTTGTTCCGGAGACAAGTCTGGCAGCAGCGTTGAGGGAGGCCCTTAGCGGGGCCAGTTTGTATCTAGGTAGGCCGCATAGTGTGGAGCTTCCATAGTCCAGCCTGGGCAACACAAGAGCTTGGAACACCAGCTTAAGATCGTTCTGTGGCAGGTAGGGTTTAAATTTCCTTAAAATATTCAAGTGGTAATTCGCTCAAATTGTGGCATTACTGATGTGATTCTGAATATTCAGGTATTTGTCAAGTGTAATTCCCAAGGACTTAGCAGAGTCTATAATCTGAGGAGCACAGTTGAGGGCTGTTAGATGCTTCATACAAAGGTCGATCTTGGGAGTGTAGTTCAAAGGAGCAATGAGGAGTAATTCCGTTTTGGCAGTGTTGAGCTTGAGATGTTGCCATTGAGCCAGTGTTTAGTGTTATGCAAAGTACAGTTGAGGGAAATGATGTCTTCTGGGGAGGAGATTTTTCAATACAATTGAGTGTCATCCGCATACATGTGATAAAGAGTGTTGGCAGATTACAAGGCGTCTGCTAGAGGTTCCAAGAATAACCCCAGGCGGAGACCTGGAGTGTGCAGAGATTTGCCTCCCCTGCGTTCCATGGAGAACGCGGAGAAGGCAAATCTCCCCACACTCTGCAGCGGAGCGGAGTCGGCCAGCCCCTGCCTCCACCTCCCCTATATTATCTAGTAAATCTACATTACGTAATAGTAAATTAAAACCACTTACCTGGCATGCGGCGTCCCCGGGCTGCCCTCCCCCTCTTCCTCGCAGTATCGGGAATCCTTGAGAAAACTGCGCATGCGCGTGCCCGCGCATTTCTCGCAAGAAATTAGGATTAGGATTTATGTTTCGAAGATTCTTTTTCCATTGTTTTGTTTTCTTAGGTTGATCTCTCTTCCGGGTCACCTCCACATTGATGAGGAAGATGATACAGTAGTGGTCTGACCAGTCGCAGGGGATAATGGACTCCAATGTGATGTTGTTCATTTTAGAAATGATAAGGTCCAATATCTCTCCCTTGTTGTGGGTAGGATTGTCACAGAATTGTATCAGCTAGAGGTCTGATTGAAAGAATTTAAGGCTGTTCACTGCATGGTCATTCAGGTCATTACCGTGGAATACCCCTTTGTAGTGAGTCTGGAGCCAGGGCAGGAAAGGCAGGGACCTTGTGATCTGCAAAGGCTTCTTTAAAGTTTCCCCCACTTCAAAGTCACATTTGGGTATAAGTACTGGACCCCTGACGCCACCAAATCAGAACTTTGCTGGAACCAAGGACATTCTGCCTGGAAGAAGAGCTGCTGTGCTGTAGGGGGGACTGTCACTGTGCTACCTGCTTTGCTGTGTTGCCCTGCTACCTGCTGAGTGCTGTGCTGTAGGAGGGACTGGCACTTTGCTACCTGCTCTTCTTTGTTGGCCTGCTGCTCCTTGCCTGGAAGTGAGAGGGACTGGACCTGCTCTCTACATCCTTGAACACTGGTTTCTCCAAGGGTTGTAGGCCTGCATCCTGTTGTCTGAAGTTTCAGGGTCAGAAAAGACTTCTTGCAACTCTGATGGTGCTGCTGAACTCTGACATCTATGAGTCCTACCCTTGCCTGAGGTTCCCCTTCCAGTTCTGGGCCTCAGAAGTGGGGTCTGCAGCTGTTTTCTGTAGAAATCAATGCAGTTACCCTTTGCATTGATCAGACCCATTGATCAGACCCAAAGCCAAAGACTTAATCCCCCAACTTAAAACACGCCACAGGGCATGTTTGCACACATGTCACCTCAGGCCCCGCCCCCTCCCTTCACCACTGTGCAAACGCGCCCCGTGGCACGTTTTAAGTCGGGGGATTAACTCCCCTTGAATCCTGAGGGTCCCTGGGGTGCAACTAGCCCACCAGCTACCTCCATTAAGCGCCACAGAGCTGCGTTGCAGAGAGGTGTAAAAAGGGGCGTGGCCTCAGAACACCTCTCTGCAACGCAGCCCCCTGGCGCATACTGGAGGTTCCTGGTGGGATAGTTGGCCCCCAGGGACCCCCAGTATTCAAGGGGAATTCGTTCCTCTCTGCAAACGCGCCAGGGGGCGCGTTTGCAGAGTGCTGCCAAGGAGGGGTCGTGGCCTCCGGCGCGATGCCGGATTTTTTATTTTTTTAAAAGGGGGCTGTGTGGCGCCCCTTCTTTTTAATTATTTTCGGCCCTGGGGACCCCATCCCCCATGGCCTGACCCCCTTTTATTTTTTTTTTTTTAAAAGGAACGGGAAGGGGACTGCGTGGGCCCCCCTCCCGTGGCCAATTTCGGGCCTGGGACCCCATTCCCCGGGTCATTGCCACCTTTTAAAAAAAAAAATTTAATGGAGGGGGGCTGCGTTGCCCCCCTCCTCAGGCCTCCTTAGGCCCCGGGGACCCCATCCCCCGGGGCCGGCCTTTTAAAAAAAATGTTTTCCTTAATTTGGGGAGGGGGGCCGCGTGGCCCCCCTCCCGGGCCACTACTTGCCCCGGGGACCCCATCTCCCGGGGCTGGCCCTGTCCGTTGGGGACCGTGGGGGGGTCCCCAATTCCCCCACGGTCCCGCCGGCTCCCCGCGTCCCTCGGGAGCCGGCATTGCTTTTCCACATGGGGAGCTGCTAACATGCAGCTCCCCGTGTGGAAAGCAATTGCTTTTGAATTTTGGAAGAGAGAGCAGGTTTCCTGCTCTCTCTTCCAAAATTCAAAGCAAGTTTGCTATGGCAGGACGGGAGCCGCGAGGCTCCCGCCCTGCCATAGCAAACTACAGTGTCCCGGGGGTAGGCACCCCGGGACACTGCAGGAGCCGGCCCTGGGGGGTGGTGGTCCCCAGGGCCATCACAGGCTCCAGGTGGCGGCCGCGCGGCCCCCCTCCCAACATCTACAAAGCCCCGGGGAGGTGGTGGTCCCCGGGGCTTCGGGGGTCCAAAACGGACCCCCACATTTCTTTTATTAGTGCCTCGGGGAGGTGGCGGTCCCCGGGCATGTGGGGGGGCTGGAGCCCCCCCACATAGGCAATTATTAATTTTAAAAAAGAAGCCCCGGGGGGTGGTGGTCCCCGGGGCTGCGGGAGGGCCGAGAGCCCTCCTGCACCATTTTTTTTTTAAAGCCCCGGGGGGTGGCGGTCCCCGGGGCTTGGGGGGGCCTTAGAGGCCCCCATATAATTATTAATAAACGCATGCATGCCCCCGGGACTTGGCCCACCCGGGGTCAATTAACCACAAAGCGCTGGAGCCTGCGCTTCGTTTTTTTAATCGGCAAAAAAATAAAAATAAATTTTTGGGCCCTGAGCAGGCCTAGGGGGTCAGGGTGTTTCTACCCTGCCCCCTTTTTGCGTTTTGCGTGTTAGTTTCTCTGATTTCTTGTGCCCCGGTTCTACCGAGGCACAAGATGTCTGCCAACACTTCCTGGTTTGGAGTGTTGACAGCCAATTACCATACAGCTCGTGATCGGGAGGGTACGCGGACCCTACGTGGCCATAGATATATATGTGATTTTATTTTTGATTTTCTCAGGAACTACTGAACGGATTTACACCATTTAAGCAAATGGCATGACTCTGAACCAAGGGCTACCTTTTTGCCAAATTTGGTGTAATTCCGTTCAGCAGTTCGGGCTGTAGCTGCGATGAAAGATTCCTATGGAAAATTGCATGGGGAAAACACGTTTTGGGACCCCCCTTTTTTCTCGGCCCCCGCTTGACGAATCACCCCGAGACTTTCAATATAGGAGCGGACCGGAGCGGGCCACAAAGTTTGAAAATTTCGCGAAGATTCGTCAACCGGTGCCAAAGTTATTTCAAATAGAATGTTGCGGATTTGCTATGGAAAATAGGTCCTAACTATAACTATCTACTGGCAACCGCCAGTAGATTATATATATATATATATATATATATATATATATATATATATATATATATATATATATATATATATATATATATATATATATATATATATTTGTTCCAACGTCTGCTTCAAAATTCACCACAGACTCCAGCACGCTCGGGGTTGCTTAAATGCGTGTTTATTCAGGCTACATACAGGTAGGTATATATATATATATATATACTGGAGCTGCTTTCCACCTAAACTTGAGAACTATCCAGAGTTCTCTGCTTCTGTTTTTGCATAATTTATTCGTCACTCTATGCCTGAAAGGGTTTTGTTTTGACTTATACTGGGTGCTCCCTTGTGTCTGGACAAAGCTATACCTCTCTGAAGAGCTCTAACGAGAGCGAAACACGTGTCAGGGGTTGCTTTTATTCATTTCAGGTTGGCTTGGATGGTATTTTACCAATCCAAAGCTGTAATACTGTGCCTGGAGTGGTAAAGGCTTTGGCCATTTTACAGCTCGGCAGGGATAGCACTGTGCTAATCCTATGCTTAAAGACTTTGCTGTATAAATGGCAAAAGACTTTGTCCCTTTCTATCTCGGCGTGGATAGCACTGCGCTAATCCTATGCTTAAAAACTTTGATAGAAAAGCAGACGTTTGAGGTGAGCAAATTTAGAGTGTCGCTGGTGTTGAGAGTGCTCTTACTGGAACTGCTTTCCACCTAAACTTGAGAACTATCCAGAGTTCTCTGCTTCTGTTTTTGCATAATTTATTAGTTACTCTATGCCTGAAAGGGTTTTGTTTTGATATATATATATATTCACTGAAAAAACCGTAGGTTTTAGGGAAAGTTATAGTTAGTTGGACATTGCACTCGTACAAAACCCGTGAAATTCCCCCGTTATAGTTAGTTCAGCTAACTATAACTCGCGCCCCCGCAATGCACTGCTGATGACGTCACATATTACATCACTCATGACATGGTCAGTGACATCACTGATGACATCACTGACATCATCCAGTGACTGTGTGTTTCTGTAAAGTTTAAATATGTTTAATATATATAGGGAAAGGCGTATTGAAGAATGAGTGGGTGTATAAGCGTCTAAATGGATGATTTAGTAGGTGCGTGACTGAGTCTATAAGTGAGTGATTAAACGTATCTTACTGGATGCATGGGTGAGTGACTAAACTGTGTGAATGTCTGTATCAGTCTGTCTGTTGTTGTGTAAGCAGCTGCATGGGTTTCTGACTAGCTAAATGAGTGTCTATATGGGTTATGGATTGGTTCTCTGAGTATCTCTATGGGTGCCTCAGTGTTTGTGTGGGTGGGGTGTGTGTGACTCTGTGCATAGATGTGTGAGTGGGTGATTCACTGGGTGCATGGTTTCAAGAGTGCATCTGTGATGGACTGTATGGGTGGGTGAGTGTGTGTATGGGTGTGTTAGTGATTGAATGTATATCTCAGTGGTACATGTGTGAGTAACTACATATGTGAAAGGCGGTATATAAGTGTGTTGGAGTATATAAATGGCTATAAGTGAGAGTGTGTGATTGTGAGAGTGGCTATATGGATGAGTGTGTGCTTGCATCAGTGATTGCATAGGAGCGTAAGAATGTGCTTGTATTTTTATGAGTAAGTGAGCTGGTGTGTATAACTGTATAGGTGAGTAAATTGGAGTGTGATTAATTATTTGCATGACTGACTAGGTGTGTGAGTACCTCTATGGATGAGTTGCGTTGTGTGAGTGTTTATATAGGTGTATGAGTGCATATGATAGTCCTGTACTGAGTGACTGTAAGTATGAGTGACTGTACGGGTGAGTGAGTAGATGTGTGTGTGTAGACCTAAGAATCAGTGAGTGGGTATGTACTTATTGGTATTGGAGTGTGTATGGTTTTGAGAATGGCAGTCTGTAATTTAGAGTGGGTGTATCAAAAGTTATATTAGGGTGTGAGAAGATGCATTAAATTCTCACATGGATCATGTCATCAGTGATGTCATTTGAGATGTCATCAGTGATATCATCAGTGATGTCACTGACCATGTCATGAGTGATGTAATATGTGACGTCATCAGCAGTGCATTGCGGGGGCGCGAGTTATAGTTAGCTGAACTAACTATAACGGGGGAATTTCACGGGTTTTGTACGAGTGCAATGTCCAACTAACTATAACTTTCCCTAAAACCTATGGTTTTTTCAGTGAATTTCAAAGGTTTTTTTAAATGCTAAACCCTAACTATAACAGGCCTGAAACCTATGGTTTTTTCAGTGAATTTCAAAGGTTTTTAAAATGCTAATTCCTAACTATAACAAGCCTGAAACCTATGGTTTTTTCAGTGAATTTCAAAGGTTTTTTAAATGCTAATTCCTAACTATAACATGTCTGAAACCTATGGTTTTTTTCAGTGAATTTCAAAGGTTTTGTAAATGACAATTTTTAAATGTATTAATTGTTATATATATTTTTTTTTATACTGATTTACTACATTTTTTTAGATATTTTATTTTTTAAATTACATTGTAATTACATTATACATTACATTACAAAATATACTTTCTCAGAATGAATTACTTTAGTTTAAATACTTTGCAAATAGGCAATAGACTTTTAAGTACAGTAGTTACAGTTGTTGCAATGGGCAATACAATTTCAAACACAATGCAACATTGAGCTCAATGTGAATTTCTAGCTAAATGCAATTAGTTACTTTATGGATTACTTTTTCTAACCACAGGACTGGATCCTAGATTCAGTCCTGGGACATCTCCTGTAAACAGTTGAGTAAAAGTGTTTTGGTTACAGTAGTGATTTTTAAGGAATATTACTGTATTTTAAAAGTTGACACTTAGAAACTTTTTCACATAGAATCACCAATGTTATCCTATGGGAGGAAATTCACTTAGCAGGTAAGTAGTGTTATCGTTACTTTTTCTTACTCAGTGGTGGATCCTGGATCCAGCACTGGTGCATCTCCTATAAACAGTTGAAAGAATGCGTTTAAGTCATACAGGCGATTTTTAAGGAATATTTGTAGTTTGTGAAAATCAACACTTTGAAACTTTTCTGCTGAAAACCAGACAATGGATTCCTATGGAAGGAAATATAAGTTACTGGTAAGTACGGTTAAAATTACTTTTCAGGATCAGTACTGGGCTGAAAGATGCAGCACTGAGGTTTCTCCTGATAACAGGTGAGTAAATCGGAATTCGTATTTTGGCTGATTTTAGAGGAATATTTGTATGTTTCAAAAATCGACACTTAGAAACTTTTTCAGCAAAAAGCAGGCAATGATATCCTATGGAAGGAAATTCAAGTTACTGGTAAGTGCGGTTAAAATTACTTTTCAGGATCAGTACTGGGCTGAAAGATGCAGCACTGAGGTCTCTCCTGATAACAGGTGAGTAAATCGGAATTCGTATTTTGGCTGATTTTAGAGGAATATTATAAAGTTCCAAAACTCCACACTTAGAAGAATTTCCAAGTGAAACCAGTCAATGTTAGCCTATGGAAGGAAATTCAAGTTACTGGTAAGTACGGTTAAAATTACTTTTCAGGATCAGTACTGGGCTGAAAGATGCAGCACTGAGGTCTCTCCTGATAACAGGTGAGTAAATCGGAATTCGTAGTTCGGCTGATTTTAGAGGAATATTTGTATGTTTCAAAAATCGACACTTAGAAACTTTTTCAGCAAAAAGCAGACAATGATATCCTATGGAAGAAAATTCAAGTTACTGGTAAGTACGGTTAAAATTACTTTTCAGGATCAGTACTGGGCTGAAAGATGCAGCACTGAGGTCTCTCCTGATAACAGGTGAGTAAATCGGAATTCGTATTTCGGCTGATTTTAGAGGAATATTATAAAGTTCCAAAACTCCACACTTAGAAGAATTTCCAAGTGAAACCAGTCAATGTTCGCCTATGGAAGGAAATTCAAGTTACTGGTAAGTACGGTTAAAATTACTTTTCAGGATCAGTACTGGGCTGAAAGATGCAGCACTGAGGTCTCTCCTGATAACAGGTGAGTAAATAGGAATTCGTAGTTCGGCTGATTTTAGAGGAATATTTGCAAAATGGTGAAGGGAGGGGGCGGGGCCTGAGGTGACATCTGTGCAAACGCGCCCCGTGGCGCGTTTTAAGTTGGGGGATTAAGTCCCCTTGAATCATGAGGGTCCCTGGGGTCCAACTAGATAACCATATACCTGTTGGGCTAGTTGGCCCCCAGGGACCCTCAGGATTCAAGGGGAGTTAATCCCCCGACTTAAAACGCGCCACGGGCGCGTTTGCACAGTGGTGAAGGGAGGGGGCGGGGCCTGAGGTGACATGTGTGCAAACAGGCCCCGTGGCGTGTTTTAAGATGGGGGATTAAGTCCCCTTGAATCCTGAGGGTCCCTGGAGTCCAACTAGCCCACCATGTACTTCCAAAAGCGCCACAGAGCTGCCTTGCAGAGAGGTGTAAAAAGGGGTGTGGCCTCTGTACAGTCTCTGCAACGCAGCCCCTGGCGCATACTGGAGGTTCCTGGTGGGCTAGTTGGCCCCCAGGGACCCTCATGATTAAAGGGGACTTAATCCCCCAACTTAAAACGCGCCACGGGGCGCATTTGCACAGATGTCACCTCAGGCCCCGCCCCCTCCCTTCACCATTGTGCAAATATTCCTCTAAAATCAGCCGAAATACGAATTCCGATTTACTCACCTGTTATCAGGAGAGAACCCAGTGCTGCATCTTTTAGCCCAGCACTGACCCTGAAAAGTAATTTTAACCGTACTTACCAGTAACTTGTATTTCCTTCCATAGGAATCCATTGTCTGGTTTTCAGCAGAAAAGTTTCAGTGTCGATTTTCACAAACTACAAATATTCCTTAAAAATCGCCTGTATGACTTAAACGCATTCTTTCAACTGTTTACAGGAGATGCACCAGTGCTGGATCCAGGATCCACCACTGAGTGAGAAAAAGTCACGATAACACTACTTACCTGCTAAGTGAATTTCCTCCCATAAGATAACATTGGTGATTCTATGTGAAAAAGTTTCAAAGTGTCAACTTTTAAAATACAATAATATTCCTTAAAAATCACTACTGTAACCAAAACGCTTTTACTCAACTGTTTACAGGAGATGTCCCAGGACTGAATCTAGGATTCAGTCCTGTGGTTAGAAAAGTAATCCATAAAGTAACTAATTGCATTTAGCTAGAAATTCACATTGAGCTCAATGTTGCATTGTGTTTGAAATTGTGTTGCCCATTGCAACAACTGTAACTACTGTACTTAAAAGTCTATTGCCTATTTGCAAAGTATTTAAAGTAAATTAATTCATTCTGAGAAAGTATATTTTGTAATGTAATGTATAATGTAATTACAATGTAATTTAAAAAATAAAATATCTAAAAATAAATAGTTTAAAAAAATGTAGTAAATCAGTATGAAAAAAATAAAAATAACAATTAATACATTTAAAAATTGGCATTTACAAAACCTTTGAAATTCACTGAAAAAAACCATAGGTTTCAGACATGTTATAGTTAGGAATTAGCATTTGAAAAACCTTTGAAATTCACTGCAAAAACCATAGGTTTCAGACATGTTATAGTTAGAAATTAGCATTTAAAAAACCTTTGAAATTCACTGAAAAAACCATAGGTTTCAGGCACGTTATAGTTAGAAATTAGCATTTAAAAAACCTTTCAAATTCACTGAAAAAACCATAGGTTTTAGGGACAGTTATAGTTAGTTGGACATTGCACTCGTACAAAACCCGTGAAATTCCCCGTTATAGTTAGTTCAGCTAACTATAACTCGCGCCCCGCAATGCACTGCTGATGACGTCACATATTACATCACTCATGACATGGTCAGTGACATCACTGATGACATCACTGATGACATCTCAAATGACATCACTGATGACATCACTGATGACATCATCCATGTGATAATCTGATGCACCTCCTCACACCCTAATATAACCTTTGATACACCCACTCTAAATTACAGACTGCCATTCGCAAAACCATAGACACTCCAACACCAATAACTACATACCCACTCACTGATTCTTAGGTCTACACACACATCCACTCACTCACCCCTACAGTCACTCATACTTACGGTCACTCAGTACAGGACTATCATATGCACTCATACTCCTATATAGACACTCAAACACCGCCACTCATCCATAGAGGTACTCACACACCTACTCAGTCATGCAAATAATTAAACACACTGCCATTTACTCACCCATACAGTTATACACACACCAGCTCACTTACTCATACAAATACTAGCACATTCTTACGCTCTTATACAATCACTGATACAAGCACACACTCATCCATACAGTCACTCTCACAATCACACACTCTCGCTATAGCTATTTATATACTCCAACACACATATATACTGCCTTTCACATATGTAGTTACTCACACATGTACCACTGGGACATACATTCACTCACTAACACACTCTTACACACACTTACCCACCCATACAGTCTATCACAGATGCACTCTTGAAACCATCCACCCAGTGAATCACCCACTCACACATCTATGCACAGAGTCGCACACACCCCACCCACTCAAACACTCAGGCACCCATACAGATTCTCAGACAACCAATAAATAACTCGTATAGACACTCATGTAGCTATTCACAAACCCATGCAGCCACTTACACAGCAACAGACAGACGGATACAGACATTCACCCAGTTTAGTCACTAACCCATGCATTCAGTAAGATACGTTTAATCACTCACTTACAGAGTCAGTCACGCACCTACTAAATCATCCATTCAGACACTTATACACCCACTCATTCTTCAATACGCCTTTCCCTATATATATAATTTTTTTTTAAACTTTACAGAAACACACACTCACTGGATGATGTCATCAGTGATGTCATTTGAGATGTCATCAGTGATGTCATCAGTGATGTCACTGACCATGTCATGAGTGATGTAATATGTGACGTCATCAGCAGTGCATTGCGAGGCGCGAGTTATAGTTAGCTGAACTAACTATAACGGGGAATTTCATGGGTTTTGTACGAGTGCAATGTCCAACTAACTATAACTGTCCCTAAAACCTATGGTTTTTTCAGTGAATTTCTAAGGTTTTTTAAATGCTAATTTCTAACTATAACGTGCCTGAAACCTATGGTTTTTTCAGTGAATATATATATATATATATATATCCTACTGGCAGTCGCCAGTAGGTAGTTATAGTTAGGACCTAGGACCTAGTTTCCATAGGAAGAGCGTTTTTTGATTTGCTAATATCTTTGGCGCCGTTTGATGAATCTTTGTGAACTTTTCAAAGCTAATGCCCTGTCAGCTTTTGTCTTGAAAGTTTCAGGGTGATTCGTCAAGCGGGGGCCGAGAAAAAAGAGAGGTCCCAAAACATGTTTTTTCCATGTTAATTTCCATAGGAAACTTTAGACATAGCTGCAGCCCGGACTGCTGAACGGAATTATACCAAATTTGGCAAAAAGGTATCTCTTGGTTCAGAAAGTGTTCTTTTTTTTCAATGGTGTAAATCCATTCAGTAGTTTCTGAGAAATACATACATAAATAAATATCGATATCTGGTGACCGCGGTGGATCTGCGAACCCTCCCGAGCACGAGCTTGATTCTGATTGGCTGCCAACACTTCAAACCAGGAAGTGTTGGCAGCCATCTTGTGATTCGGTTGAACCGAGTCACAAGAAATCAGTAAGAAAACGATTAAAAATAAGAAAAGGGGGCAGGGTAGAAACACCCTGACCCCCTATGCCCGGTCACTGGGGTCCTACAGGATACCCCAGGGCCAAAAAAAGAATTATTTAAAATATTTTCAGTGGGATTCGCGTCCGCAGAATTTTTTTTAAAAACAAAGCACGGACTCTCGCACTTCTTTTGTTTGGAGCCCCCGGGTGGGCCAGGTCCCGGGGGCAATACATAATTATGGTGCAGGGGCCCGTGGGGGCCCCCGCAGTCCAGGGGATCGCCACCTTCCCAGGGCTACATTAATAACGTGCGGGGGCATGCGGCCCCCTCGCAGCGCCGGGGACCGCCACCTCTCCAGGGCTTTTTCTTAAAAATGTGTGGGGGAGGCTCCTGCCTCCCCACGCTGCCCCAGGGGCCGCCACCTCCACAGGGCATTAAATAACCTCTTACCTATTGCTAAATGTGGGTGGTAAATTGGTACTAATGGTGTGCAAACCACTCTTGCTTGTTTCTGCACCTCTCTTGCCTCTTTCTGCACTTGTCTTGCCTCTTTCTGCACATCTCTTCTGCTTTCTGCACCTCCCTTCTTTCTGCACCTCTCTTGCCTCTTTCTGTACCCTCTTCCCTCTTTCTGCACCTCTCTTGCCTCTTTCTACACCTCTCTTGCCTCTTTCTGCACTTCTCTTGCCTCTTTCTGTACCTTTGTTGCTTCTTTCTGCACTTCTCTTGCCTCTTTCAGTACCCCTCTTGCCTCTTTTAGCACCTCTGTTGCCTGTTTCTGCACCTCTCTTGCCTCTTTATGCACTTCTCTTGCCTCTTTCTGTACCTTTGTTGCTTCTTTCTGCACCCCTCTTGCCTCTTTCTGCACCTCTGTTGGTTCTTTCTGCACTGCTCTTGCTTCTTTCTGTACCTCTCTTGCCTCTTTCTACACCTCTCTTGCATCTTTCTGCACTTCTCTTGCCTCTTTCTGTACCTTTGTTGCTTCTTTCTGCACTTCTCTTGCCTCTTTCAGTACCCCTCTTGCCTCTTTTTGCACCTCTGTTGCCTGTTTCTGCACCCCTCTTGCCTCTTCATGCACTTCTCTTGCCTCTTTCTGCACCCTTCTTCCCTCTTTCTGCACCTCTCTTGCCTCTGTCTGCACCCGTTTACTCTTTCTGCACCTCTTGGGCCTGTTTCTGCAACTCTCTTGCCTCTTTCTGCACTTTTTTTTTTTTAAACAAACTTTATTGAGTTTCATACCGGGTGTAGATGCCGTAATAACTCGACCCTGTGATTCGAAACTGTGACAATCAAGTTGCTTGGAACACAAATAGTACATTACATAACGCACATGGTAACAGTTTGTTCAAGATGTTGGATTAACACAATGAATATTCAGCTCTGTATAAGTGCTTGTGGTCAGCTCCCGCTGCAACTGCAGCCACCCGTCCCCTAACTTCCCCCTCACCCCCCAACTATCCCCCTCCATACCCTCTCCCCAGGCGTGTCACTTAGGTCCAGGTCAATGATGTGTGGTAGACATATATAGCAAGTAGGGCATCCATACTGATGGAGGTATCGCTGTAAGGGATCCCGTCTCAGCAAGGTGTTTCTATGCATTCTCCAGAGGTGGGACTCCAGGCCCCAGGAGCCCTGCTGTTGCCCGCAGATTACCCTGTGCCTGCTGTGGGGTCTCCTATGGAGGTGTCGTCTTCACTGTTATCAGGGGATTTGAGTGCTACAACCAGCACCTCCCAAGCCCTCTCCGCTTCCAACACCTTCTCGCTCCCTGCTCGTTTCGCTACCTGCAGCCTGATCACCCGTTCACATTCGGCCCATTTAAGGAGCTCTGCTTTCCATCGTGCTATGCTTGGACCCTGCTTCGCTTTCCAGTGCATGGTGATATTTCGCTTGGCCAGAAGTAAACCTAAATCTAGGAACTTACTTCTGATTTTATTCTTAGCCGTGTGCGGGAACCAGTGTAAGACGCAGTGTTTCAGGGTCGGCTCTATCTCCCTATCCGTGACATCGGTCAGCACCGTAGTTAATTCCTCCCAGTAGCTGTCTAAGAACAGGCAGCCCCAAAACATGTGTTTAAAATCTGCGCCTTCTGTATTGCAATGCCGACAAGTCGCTGAGATGCTTGGGAAATACTTATTACGTTTTTCCGGGGTGAGGTAAGCCCTGTGTAGGATATAAAAATGTACTAATTGGAACCGTGCGTTCCGGGTGCTCTTCCAGGCTCTCTCCACCAACTCCCCCCAAGTTTTCTCTGGGATATGTTCCCCAAGGTCGGCCTCCCACTTGAGTTTCAATTCAGTCAGGGGAAGTAGAGCTTCTAATGATATGCGCCTGTATAGGCATGTCACTGCTTTGTATGTGCCTGCCGCCATTACCACATGAATGAATGAATGAGATAGAATTTATATAGCGCAATGGCTACCCTAAGGCCTCCCAGCGCTGTGGACTGACGCAGAATGACAGGGGAGGAGCGGATTAGTTGCATTCATTGAAGAGAACGGTTTTTAGAAGCTTTCGAAAAGAGAGCAGGTTGGCAACTGGCAACCCAGTGATGTCTTTGGTTCATTGAGGCCTTCTCCCCAGTGCTTTCGGATAGCCGCTGTAAATGCTGTATACAACAGGAAATCCCCCCGGGTAGGTCGTAACGAGCTTGCAGATCATTGAATGGGATCATGGTGCCCTCCTCGTATAGGTCTCCTATACTTGCCGATCCTTGTTCCGCCCAGGCCCCCAACCTCAGCCAATTCCGCCATGTGGCAGGGCCTTACACATCAGTAACGGGATTTCCGGTGCATAAGGGCGCCTAATTTTAGCCCTACGCAGGTATCTATTCCAGCACTTTCGTGCCGTGCCGAGCTTTGTGGTGAGGGTTGTGGTTCTGACAGGAAGCGGCAGGACCATGCGGGACAGTATTTGTAGGGACCCAACTTCTTCTCTCTGTGCTGCTGCCCCCCTAGTACTACGTGCTACCCATTGCGTAAGCCATTGAAATTGCGCTGCTAAATAATAGGTCTCGTAGTCAGGAACTGCTAGGCCACCCTCCGCTCTGGGTCGCATAAGAGTAGCCAGAGCTACTCTACATCTACCGGTACCCCAAAGGAACCCTGTGATCAATGATCGGAGGCTGGACAAAGTACTTGGTCGGGATCCAAATCGGCAAAGTTGCGAAGTAGTATAGTAAACGCGGAAGTGTGACCATTTTAAGCAGTGGCACGCGGCCCGCAACCGATAACGGCAAGGAGCTCCAGAAGTCCAAGTTACTTTTCATCCCCCTTATGGCCTTCCCTATATTACCCTCCAGGATATCGTCATTGTCATGGTATATTCGCGTGCCCAGGTAGGTCAGGCATCTGTCCTCCCAGGTCACCCCCTCTGACTCTTGTGGGCCTATTCTGCCCCTTTTCGCGGGGAACAGGCAGGATTTTACCCAGTTCACTTTTAGCCCTGCAACTCTGCTGAGTGCCTGTAGCAGATGTTTCGCTCCAACGAGCTCCGTCCCCGAGTCAGCCAGAAAGAGCAAAAGGTCATCTGCATACAACGCTATGTGGTGAGTCTGTCCATGGACATTAAGCCCCTGATAGGCGTGCCCCGATCTGGCCCGTGCTACCAATGGCTCCATTGCCAGAGCAAACAGCAGGGGGGAAAGGGGGCACCCCTGACGCGTTCCCCTTCCAACTTTGCAGGCCTCTGAGATGAGACCACCGTTTTTTTTATTCTGGCAGTGGAGTCTGAATATAGGAGAGCCGTCCAGCTCACAAAGTCATCACCCAGCCCCATTTTCCGCATCACGTGATATAGATAAGGCCACTCCAGGCTGTCAAATGCTTTTTTCTTTATCAACGGCAAAAACCGTCGCCGTGTCTATATTGTAGGAGTCCGCTTCTAGAACTCTCAGAAGGCGCTGCACATTGAGCGCAGTATTTCTGGTGGGGATAAACCCGGACTGATCTTCGTGAATAAGGGCAGTCATATAGAGAAGCAAGTGGGTGGCCAAAATCTTACTTAATATTTTATAGTCCAAATTAAGCATGGATAACGGGCGGTATGCAGTTTTATCCCATGCATGTTTGCCCAGTTTGAGCAACGGTATGATAACCGCCTCCCTGGTAGACACGGGCAGTTGTCCAGCTCGTTTGGCGTCGTTATATAACTGTACTAACCTGGGGGCCAATATATCAATGTATGCTAGGTAGAATTCAATGGGGAGGCCATCTGTGCCTGGGGTTTTGTTTTGGGCCATACCTTTGATAGCTCCCCGCACCTCTCCTATTTCGACTGCTCGCCCTAGTAAGTCTGCCGCGTCTTCGTCTACAGCTGGCAATTCAACCTCCCATGTGAAGTCATGTAATTCCTCCTCCGTAGGAGCCAGCTGACTACTGTAGAGGTCAGCGTAGTAGGCAAGGAACAGGTCATTGATTCCCTGCTGATCATACCTGGCTACCCCCTGTTGGTCTCTAAGTATCAATGAGCCTCTCCTGGCCGGGTTGGCTAACCAAGCCAATAGGGCTCCCGATTGTCCCTTTCCGAGTGTGCGCGGGTTATGTATTTTTTATAATCAAAGCATCGTAGCCTCTCTACCTGCACTACCACTGCCTCTCTGGCTTCTAAGAGCTCCTGTTGTTTGTCTGGATTCTCAGGCCTGTCTCTTTCCAGGTCGCGCAGTGTCTGGTAGGCTCTCTCTATGTCATGCAGCAGTGTTTTCCGGAGTCCCATCATCTCTGAGATGCACTTTCCCCTAATGACTATTTTGCATGCGTCCCATTCCACTAATGAGGATGTGGCTGTGCCTTCGTTATCTTGGAAGTAGTTAGTGATAGCCGACCCTATTGCTGCCTGAAAAACTTGCTCTTCTAAAGCCTCAGGATGCAGGCGCCAGGTGGGGATCTTGGGTCGCGTGCGGGACCATTGCAAGCTCTCCAGTACAGGATTGTGATCTGAGAGCGTCCGCGTGAGGTATTCGCTACTGGAAATCCCCTCGTGGACGTCCGGGGAGCACAACATGGCATCTTACCTGACGTGTAGTTCATGCAGAGCTGAGAAAAAGGAGTAATCCCGGGTCACAGGGTGGTGTGCCCTACAGGAATCTAGCAAGTCCCATTTCTGCTGCCAGCGGCAACGTACTTCTGCTAGCTTGTGTTCGGGTGCATCAGGGAGTGGGGGGTGGGAATGGTCTAGCATGACATCCGTTGTGCAATTGAAGTCACCCCCCAGCAAGATCGAGCCCGTAAGGACAGTCGCCAGTTTCCTGGAGAGGTGGGAGAAAAAGGCTGGTTGGTCTGAATTAGGCGCATAAATGCTTCCTAATGTAAGGTCCCTACCATCCAGCTTCCCGGACACCACTACATATCTACCCCCTGGGTCTATGAACTGACGTGTGCACTGGAACGGAATACCTGCCCTTATCCCTATTAAAACCCCCAGTGCAAATGCGGAGTAAGTGGTGTAGAATGCTTGGCCCCTCCAGCGGCGCTGCAGTGCCAGACCTTCCTTCACCAATGTGTGGGTTTCCTGGAGGAATGCTATCTGAATACCTCTGCGAACCAAATATGAATGGATTTTATGACGTCGTACCATGGAGTGCAAACCCCTCACATTCCACGAGAGGCATTTCAAGTTTAGTGGGGATCCCATTGTCGTGGCATGATCCTGCACTCATTAACCCCCCCCATGACACGCCTGGCTCCCGAAACATTTCCCAACTAAATAAACAACCCCAACTCCCCCTCCCCAGGACAGGTACCGGAGAACTAGCCCCCATCCAAACAGTACTAAGCCATACCATCATCCAGTGACAGTTGAAGGGGTGGTCAACCTGCAGTCTCGGTTACAAGACCCCACTCCACCGCTTCACCGGCATATGAATCAGACATCACAATACAATACAATAACCCCCAGGCCTGTCGGCCGAGGCCAGCGGCACAGTGTGAAATACAATCAGGCCTGTGAGGAGGTCATCAAAGATAGAGCTATGTCCGGTCACTGGTATCTTCTGCTCCTGTTGCCATGGTACGGACGGATATCACATGAGAACGTCTGCAGTCTGGGGCGTAACCTTGGGTAAGTCCGTGCCAAGGCTATCACTGTCGCTGTGATCTGGAGAAGTTTTGGATCGTCCGGTGCTATGGCCACTTCTGCCCGAGGAAGGGCTGGGGCTTTTCTGGCTATGTGTCGCCACCGCCTGCAGTGCTCTGCGGCGCTCCAGGCTAAGTTCTCTGGGCGACGGGGCATTGGATCCCGCTTTGGTGCTGTGAGGGCTCAGCTGTGGAGAGTTCGGAGCAGAAGTACGATGGGGCGCCGCACTGCGCGTTTTGAGCCAGTCCCATGCCTCTTGCGGTGTGAGAAAGAAGCGGGTTCCCGCAGGGTCTGCCACCCGAAGTCGTGCGGGGAAGAGCATGGCGTAGGGCAAGCGCAGTTGACGTAACTTCGCTTTGACAGCTGTGAAGGACGCTCTATTCCGCTAGACCTCTCTTGTGAAGTCTGGGAAGATCATGATGGCATTGTTCTCAATTTGCAGACCTTGTGTTTGGCGAGCTCTCTGTAGGATGTGATCCCTGTCACGAAAGTGGAGTAGGCGTGCCACTATTGGTCGCGGAGGGGCCCCTGGTTTTGGTGGTTTAGCTGGAACTCTGTGCACTCGTTCCAGGGCATAGAAGGGGGATAACCCTTCTGGAACTACCTCCGCTCGGATCCAGTCTTCTAAGAAGCGCACCATGTTAGCCCCTTCTCGCTTTTCTGGTATTCTAATGATGCGGATATTGTTCCTGCGGGATCGTCCTTCACTGTCCTCGGCCTGCATTTCAAGCACTTTCACTTTAGCTTCGAGGTCTGTGAGGGAGCGTTGCAAGCCATGTACTGTCTCCAGGAGGCCTCCCAGTTCTCTTTCGTTAGTGGACACTCTGTCCTTGAGCTTGCGGTGTTTATCCTTTAGCAGGGTTAGATCTGTGCCGATGGCGTCGATTTTCCCCTCTAGGACTTCCCTGGAGGCCGTAATCGCCTGCATGACGTCTGTTAGAGTGGGTTTCCGAGGGGTCGGGTCGCGCCCTGTCTCCAGGGTTTCGTCCTCGTCGTCTGTCTGAGCTCCCTGGGCATCCATGCTGAGGACAGCGAAGCCCCTTTTCTTCTGTGTTCTCCCCATGTCGGTAGGGCTACAAATGATGCCTTGCTGTCGGGCGCTGGTGCGCCGTAGACTGTTGCGGCAGCTTAAGTCGGGCCCACTCACTGATCTACTGGGTGACGACAGTCCAATGGGAAGCCTCTAGTCCCCAACGCCCCCACTTGGGGTGCTCGTCTGTGCTCTTTAGTAGGGTCAGGGACACTGCTATGCCGGCCCTCCAGGATCTTGCAGGCCCGTACTCTTGCCGGGGGGCAGATGTGGCACTGTCACATTAAGCTCTGGATGCACCCCTCACCAGCAGAGGCTTGCCTCCCTCACCGCCACCAACCCTTCCTGGTGCTGTGTGGGTATCTCCCAGACCTCCTTCCCACTTTTGCGTCGACGGGTGAGATTCCGCTGCCGCTTCGACCCACAGCCAGGGGTAGGCCTGCGCTTGCGGTGGACTCCGCCGCCTGGTGTCTCGCTCAGTGGCCAACCCACGATCTGAGTAGGTCAGGAGTGTACTACGCACCACTTCTTCAGGGGTGCCCAGCGACATTCTCAGTACAAGACGCCTCTTCACTAGCGCCAAGCAGGGTAGTTGTCATAGGGGTGGGTCCTCTGTGAGACGGGAGACTATCTTTCCGGACCTAGTTCTCCGGCGGTGGTGGGGTGCACAGGGAGCCGCCTGGGGAATTCAGGCCCTCATGCGGGATAGTGATCTCTCTCAACACTCACCCACGTGGTCGGCGTCGCAGGGCTCCGGTTCGTGCGCAGGCCACTTCACAGGCGGGAGCTCCGGTGGTGTCGCCCCCAGCCCTACTGGTCTCCCGCACTTGCGGGCTCTGCCACCCCTCCGGGGGTCCTCAGCTGTGGGAGTGTTGGCACAGGTAATGGGGAGCAGCTCCGACCCTCTTCGGTGCTGTACAGGGATGCAGCGCCCCACCTTCCCACAGCAGAGAAGCGGTCCTCGCCTTCACTCAGCGCCCATCCTCACACGGTGTTTCATAGCGTGGTAATGGAGTCCGCTCCCGCTTGGGTGAACTTCTGTATGCCATCCGCCGCCATATCTCCTCTCTCTCACTACCGTACTCCCCCGTCGCTCGCCTCTACTTACAGTTCATAGGGGGTTGCACAATGGGTGGGTGTACTCCGCTGGTGCAGGTCTGTTAACCGCCACTGGTTGCCCACACAGCAGTCCGGGATACGGGCGCCACCTCACCGCTGCATCCGCCTCATCAATCACTGCGGCTGATCTATTTGCTGGCCCACAGGTGCAGGTGTCCCACGATCTCCGCTGCACTCCCCAGTGCCACGTCCATACCCACAAGCCTCCAGGCCCACCAGGGAGGCCAGGCGGGATCCGCCGCAGACAGTCTCCTGACTACCACGGTAGTCGCTTCAGGGCGCCCGCGGCACGGGCGCCATTTTGTTGCCGTGTCAGTGAATGCAGCCGCAGGTCAGCGTAGTTGGGCAGGCTGCAATTTTCCCCGTGCCCTCACCTCCTCCGCCGTGAACCGCAGGGCTCCGCTGGTCAGAGTGGAGGTCTCCACCTGGTCTTGTGTGCCCGTCAGCAGCGCAGAGCAGAAGCGGCAGCGGCAGTCACAGCACGGCCGCCATCTTGGTCACGAGCCCGCCATGCCAGCAAATTACAAGATCGCAGTGACAATGGCTCTTCAGGGCTCATTCCGGTGTCCCGCAATGTGGATTCGAGCTCCCCCCGCTGTGTCTGGGGGTCAGGATAATTGCTTACGGGGAAGCGGTGGTCAGAGCTCCTCAGCTCACGTCCATCCCCATCGGCTGCAGGCCACGCCCCCCCTTTCTGCACTTCTCTTGCCTCTTTCTGTACCTCTGTTGCTTCTTTCTTCACTTCTCTTGCCTCTTTCTGCACCTGTCTTGCCTCTTTCTGCGCCTCTGTTGCTTGTTTCTGTACTTTTCTTGTTTCTTTCTGCACCTCTCGTGCGTCTTTCTGCACCTCTTTTGCATCTTTCTGCACCTCTCTTGCCTCTTTCTGCACCTCTTTTGCCTGTTTCTGCAACTCTCTTGCTTCTTTCTGTACCCCTCTTGCCTCTTTCTGCATCTCTGTTGGTTCTTTCTGCACTGCTCTTGCTTCTTTCTGGACCTCTTTTGCAAATCTCTGCATCCCTCTTGCCTCTTTCTGCACTCTTCCTCCCTCTTTGTGCACCTCTTTTGCCTGTTTCTGCAACTCTCTTGCCTCTTTCTGTACTTATCTTGCCTCTTTCTGCACCTCTGTTTCTTCTTTCTGCACTTCTATTGCCTCTTTCTGCACCTCTTGCCTCTTTCTGCACCTCTGTTGCTTGTTTCTGCACTTCTCTTGCTTCTTTCTGCACCTCTCTTGCTTCTTTCTGCACCCCTCCTACCTCTTTCTGCACCCTTCCTCCCTCTTTGTGAACCTCTCTTACCTCTTTCCTACACCTCTCTTGTCTCTTTCTGTATCCCTCTTGCCTCTTTCTGTACCTCTTTTGCTTCTTTCTGTGCTTCTCTTGCCTCTTTTTTCACCCCTCTTACCTCCTTCTGCACCTCTATTGTTTCTTTCTGCACTGCTCTTGCTTCTTTCTGCACATCTCTTGCAAATTTCTGCACCCCTCTTGCCTACTTCTGCACTTCTGTTGGTTCTTTCTGCACTGCTCTTGCTTCTTTATGCACCTCTTTTGCCTGTTTCTGCAACTCTCTTGCCTTTCTCTGCACTTCTCTTGTCTCCTTCTGCACTTCTGTTGCTTCTTTCTGCACTTCTCATGCCTCTTTCTGCACCCCTCTTGCCTCTTTCTGCACCTCTGTTGCTTCCTTCAGTACTTCGCTTGCATTTTTCTGCCCCTCACTTGCTTCTTTTTGCACCCCTCTTGCCTCTTTCTACACCCTTCTTCCATCTTTCTGTACCTCTCTTGCCTCTTTCTGCACCCCTGTTCCCTTTTTGTGCACCTCTCTTGCCTGTTTCTGTAACTCTCTTGCCTCTTTCTGCACCTCTGTTGCTTCATTCTGCACTTCTCTTGTCTCTTTTTGCACCCCTCTTGCTTCTTTCTGCACCTCTGTTGCTTCTTTCTGCACCTCTCTTGCTTCTTTCTGCACCTCTCTTGCTTCTTTCTGCACCCATCTTGCCTCTTTCTGCACCCTTCTTCCCTCTTTCTGCACCCCTCTTGCCTGTTTCTGCAACTCTGTTGCTTTTTCTGCAGTTGTCTTGCCTCTTTCTGCACCTCTGTTGCTTCTTTCTGCACTTCTTTTGCCTCTTTCTGCACCCCTCTTGTCTGTTTCTGCACCTCTGTTGGTTCTTTCTGCACTGCTGTTGCTTCTTTCCACAACTCTCTTGCGAATTTCTGCACCCCTCTTGCCTCTTTCTGCACCCCTCTTGCATCCTTCTGCACCTCTGTTGGTTCATTCTGCACTGCTCTTGCTTCTTTCTGCACCTCTTTTGCCTGTTTCTGCAACTCTCTTGCTTCTTTCTGCAATTCTCATGCTTCTTTCTGCACCCCTCTTGCTTCTTTCTGCACTTCTCTTGCTTCTTTCTGCACCCCTCTTCCCTCTTTCTGCACCCTTCTTTCCTCTTTCTGCACCTCTCGTGCCTCTTTCTGTACCCTGTTCCCTTTTTCTCCACCTCTCTTGCCTTTTTCTACAACTCTCTTGCCTCTTACTGCAGTTCTCTTGCCTCCTTCTGCACCTCTGTTGCTCATTTCTGCACTTCTCTTGCCTCTTTCTGCATCCCTCTTGTCTGTTTCTGCACCTCTCTTGCTTCTTTCTGCACTGCTCTTGCTTCTTTCTGGACCTCTCTTTCAAATTTCTGCACCCCTCTTGCTTCTTTTTGCACCCCTCTTGCCTCCTTCTGCACCTCTGTTGGTTCTTTCTGCACTGTTCTTGCTTCTTTCTGTACCTCTTTTGCCTGTTTCTGCAACTCTCTTGCCTGTTTCTGCACTTCTTTTGCCTCCTTCTGCACCTCTGTTGCTTCTTTCTGCACTTCTCTTGCCTTTTTCTGCATCCCTCTTACCTCTTGCTGTACCTCTGTTGCTTCTTTCTGCACCTCTCTTGCTTCTTTCCGTACCTCTCTTTCTTCTTTCTGCACCCCTCTTGCCTCTTTCTGTACCCTTCTTCCCTCTTTCTGCACCTCTCTTGCTTCTTTCTGCACCCCTGTTCCCTTTTTCTGCACATCTCTTGCCTGTTTCTGTAACTCTCTTGCCTCTTTCTGCAGTTCTCTTGCCTCCTTCTGCACCTCTGTTGCTTCTTTCTGCATTTCTTTTGCTTCTTTCTGCACCCCTCTTGTCTGTTTCTGTACCTCTGTTGGTTCTGTCTGCACTGCTCTTGCTTCTTTCTGCACCTCTCTTGCAAATTTCTACACCCCTCTTTTATTTTTCTGCACCCCTCTTGCCTCCTTCTGCACCTCAGTTGGTTCTTTCTGCACTGCTCTTGCATCTTTCTGCACCTCTTTTGCCTGTTTCTGCAACTCTCTTGCCTCTTTCTATACTTCTCTTGCTTCTTTCTGCACTTCTCTTGCTTCTTTCTGCACCCCTCTTTCTTCTTTCTGTACTTCTCTTGCTCTTTCTGCACCCCTCTTGCCTCTTTCTGCACCCCTCTTGCCTCTTTCTGCACCCCTCTTCCCTCTTTCTGCACCGCTCTTGTCTCTTTCTGCTCCTCTCTTGCCTCTTTCTGCACTTCTCTTGCCTCTTTCTACACTTCTCTTGCCTCTTTCTGCAATTCTCTTGCCTCTTTCTGCACATTTCTTACTCTTTCTGCACCTCTCTTGTTTTTTTCTGCAATTCTCTTGCTTCTTTCTGTACTTCTCTCGCCTCTTTCTGTAATCAAATGGGGAGGGCAGGCAGTCAAGTTTAAAGGTCTGCGTGCTCTCGTGACTGAGGTATGTGTCTACTTGTACATGTATTCTCACATGTGTTATGCATCTGAAGATGGTAGCTTAAAAAGTGGGTAGCTTCTCCTATAGGTGGTCAAAGCTTCTTAGTTCTGCTCTGTCATTCGTTTGCACTGGCAGACATGTCTTATGTATATAGGTGTTATAGAGCCCCTCAAATATACTATTGAATACCCATGTGCCCTGTATTATGAACAGAAAGAAATACATACACCTTTTTGTACACAAATTTACAGAGTATGCTGTTTGAAACAGGTGTTCAGGTATTTGTATGTTTATTTTTATGTAGCATGTCACTAGGCAAAAGCAGAGACACGCATGCATACCTTCACAAACTTGGTCAGACTTACAACAGTGATATGCTTAGGATTGCTGTTTTATACTTGGTAGGCCTAACATTCTTAGCAGTCGATTAATAGTGAACCTTCAAGAGAAAGTGAGGTTTAAGACATCTTGGGAGAAGGATTAGTGATTAGGCTACTTTGTATGAGTCTGTTGTAAGGTACAGTCGAAGTAGGCCTCTTTCTGCACCTCTTTTCGTTCTTTATGCACATCTCTTGCTTCTTTCTGCACCTTTCTTCCTCTTTCTGCACTTCTCTTGCCTCTTTCTGCACTTCTCTTGCTTCTTTCTGCGCCTTTCTTCCTCTTTTCTGCACATGTCCTACCTCTGTAGGCATAGTTAGAAATTAGCATTTAAAAACCTTGGAAATTCACTGAAAACAACAGAGGTTTCAGTGACGGTATAGTTAGTATTAGCATTTAAATAAAACAGAGAAATTCACTGAAAAAAACAGAGTTTTCAGGGACGTTATAGTTAGGCTGACATTTTACTCATACAAAACTAGAGAAATTCGGCCGTTATACTTACCTGAGCTAACTATAACTTGCGCCCCACAATGCACTGCTGATGTCACATATTACATCACTTATGACATGGTCAGTGACATCACTGATGACATGTCAAATGACATCACTGATGACATCATCCACTTAATATCCGATGCACCTCCTCACACCCTAATATCACCTTTCATACACCCACTCTAAAATACTGACTACCTTTTTTGAAACAATAGACACACCAATACCAGTTAGTACATACCCACTCACTAATTCATACGTCTACACACACATACACTCACTCACCCATACATTCACTCATACACACAGTCACTCATCAATACAGCTGCTGATATATGCACTCATACACCCATACAAACACTCACACAACGCCACTCACCCTTAGACTTTCTCACACACCTAGTCAGTCACCCAAAGAATAAATCACACTGCCATTTACTCACCTATACAATTATACACACACCACCTCACCTATTCATACATATCTTAACACATACTTACTCTCTGCTACAATCACTCAACCAAGCACACACTCACCCATATAGCCACTCTCACACTCACTCACTCACACATACAGTCACTTATATACTCCAACACTCACATATACTGCCTTTCACATATGCAATTACTCACCCATATACCACTGAGACATCCATACACTCACTAACAAAGCCATACGCACACTCACTCACCCATACAGCCTCTCGCAGATGCACTCATGAACCCATACATCCAATGAATCACCCACTCACATGTCAATGCAGGGAGTCATACCCACCCCCACCCACCCACACAGACACTCAGACACCCATACAGGTACTCAGACAACCAATCATTAACCCATATAGACACTTATGTTGCTACTCACCAACCCATGCAGCCACTTACACACCAACTGACAGACTGTTACAGACATTCACACAGATTAGTCATTCGCCCATGCATTCACTAAGACACGTTTAATCACTCACTTATACAGTCAGTCACGCACCCACTAAATCATCCATTCAGACACTCATACACCCACTCATTCTTCAATACACCTTGACATATATATATATATATATATATATATAAATATATATATATATATATATATATATATAACATTCTTAAACTTTTTAGAAGCACTCAGTCACTGGATGATGTCATGAGTGATGTCATTTGAGATGTCATCAGTGATGTCACTGACCATGTCATGAGTGATGTAATATGTGACGTCATCAGCAGTGCATTGCGGGGGCTCAGGTAACTATAACAGTCAAATTTCTCTGGTTTTGTATGAGTAAAATGTCAGCCTAACTATAACGTCCCTGAAACCTGTGTTTTTTTCCAGTGAATATATATATATATATATATATATATATATATATATATATATATATATATATATATATATATATATATATATGGACATCTTTACTTACTTTATTTATTCTTTCTATACAAACCAAACTTAAACTACACACACACCCATATATATATATATATATATATATATATATATATATATATATATATATATATATATATATATATATATATATATATATATATATATATATATATATATATATATATATATATATATATACTGACTCACGCTTTGCCCACAAAGTGAGGTGCACTCCCAGTCGGCGTCTTGAGGGTCAGGAGAAGGTGTCAGGCAAACCAGCGTCTGCAGCTACCTGACGCGTTTCAAACTTTCGCCCTTCCTCATAGGTATCCTGCTGCTTCCAAATAAAAACCAGCATACTGGGCTTCCAGTGTTCACCCTTTATTGATGCAACTCAGGTGAGTAACAGCATAGCATTATGGGACTGGAAGTCCTGAACTTCACTCCCAAGTGGGCTACTGGTAAGTTCTGGAAAAATGTTAAATTCACTGTCCTCGGTATGCCTGCAACACTTCTCCCCATTTAGCCACTCGCCTGTTATGTCCGCTCCGCTAAACAAAGAAAAGCAGCGGAACTGCTCTCATGTGCGGCGGTGCACCTCTCGGCCGGGCCGGCCATCCTCTATACTGACTCACGCTTTGCCCACAAAGCGAGGTGCACTCCCAGTCGGCGTCTTCAGGGTCAGGAGAAGGTGTCAGGCAAACCAGCGTCTGCAGCTACCTGACGCGTTTCAAACTTTCGCCCTTCCTCATAGGTATCCTGCTGCTTCCAAATAAAAACCAGCATACTGGGCTTCCAGTGTTCACCCTTTATTGATGCAACTCAGGTGAGTAACAGCATAGCATTATGGGACTGGAAGTCCTGAACATTCACTCCCAAGTGGGCTACTGGTAAGTTCTGGAAAAATGTTAAATTCACTGTCCTCGGTATGCCTGCAACACTTCTCCCCATTTAGCCACTCGCCTGTTATGTCCGCTCCGCTAAACAAAGAAAAGCAGCGGAACTGCTCTCATGTGCGGCGGTGCACCTCTCGGCCGGGCCGGCCATCCTCTATACTGACTCACGCTTTGCCCACAAAGCGAGGTGCACTCCCAGTCGGCGTCTTCAGGGTCAGGAGAAGGTGTCAGGCAAACCAGCGTCTGCAGCTACCTGACGCGTTTCAAGCTTTCGCCCTTCCTCATAGGTATCCTGCTGCTTCCAAATAAAAACCAGCATACTGGGCTTCCAGTGTTCACCCTTTATTGATGCAACTCAGGTGAGTAACAGCATAGCATTATGGGACTGGAAGTCCTGAACATTCACTCCCAAGTGGGCTACTGGTAAGTTCTGGAAAAATGTTAAATTCACTGTCCTCGGTATGCCTGCAACACTTCTCCCCATTCAGCCACTCGCCTATTATGTCCGCTCCACTAAACAAAGAAAAGCAGCGGAACCGCTCTCATGTGCGGCGGTGCACCTCTCGGCCGGGCCGGCCGTCCTCTATACTGACTCACGCTTTGCCCACAAAGCGAGGTGAACTCCCAGTCGGCGTCTTCAGGGTCAGGAGAAGGTGTCAGGCAAACCAGCGTCTGCAGCTACCTGACGCATTTCAAGCTTTCGCCCTTCCTCATAGGTATCCTGCTGCTTCCAAATAAAAACCAGCATACTGGGCTTCCAGTGTTCACCCTTTATTGATGCAACTCAGGTGAGTAACACCATAGCATTATGGGACTGCAAGTCCTGAACATTCACTCCCAAGTGGGCTACTGGTAAGTTCTGGAAAAATGTTAAATTCACTGTCCTCGGTATGCCTGCAACACTTCTCCCCATTCAGCCACTCGCCTGTTATGTCCGCTCCGCTAAACAAAGAAAAGCAGCAGAACCGCTCTCATGTGCGGCGGTGCACCTCTCGGCCGGGCCGGCCGTCCTCTATACTGACTCACGCTTTGCCCACAAAGCGAGGTGCACTCCCAGTCGGCGTCTTCAGGGTCAGGAGAAGGTGTCAGGCAAACCAGCGTCTGCAGCTACTTGACGCGTTTCAAGCTTTTGCTCTTCCTCATAGGTATCCTGCTGCTTCCAAATAAAAACCAGCATACTTGGCTTCCAGTGTTCACCCTTTATTGATGCAACTCAGGTGAGTAACAGCATAGCATTATGGGACTGGAAGTCCTGAACATTCACTCCCAAGTGGGCTACTGGTAAGTTCTGGAAAAATGTTAAATTCCCTGTCCTCGGTATGCCTGCAACACTTCTCCCCATTCAGCCACTCGCCTGTTATGTCCGCTCCGCTAAACAAAGAAAAGCAGCGGAACCGCTCTCATGTGCGGCGGTGCACCTCTCGGCCGGGCCGGCCGTCCTCTATACTGACTCACACTTTGCCCACAAAGCGAGGTGTACTCCCAGTCGGTTCCGCCTACTTTTAAACAATTTATATAGCGCCAACAGAACGGTATCTCAAGGCGCCGAGAGCGGACGTTAACATTAAAGCCCTTTGGTGCTTCGTGGGCCGCCGCAGAATGGCAAGTTGGGCTGGATTCCAATCTACGGTTGCATCAGCACCTCTGCAGGAGGCGCAATAACCCAGCTGGCATCCATGAACGATCTCTCCTTTGGTTAAGTCATTACTGAAATTAGTTTCATATCACATCTATAGGCAACGAATATCCACATGTTTCTGCTTTTCTTCCTATAAAGTCCTTGTCTTTACTACTTTACATAAAAAGCACTCTCCTCCCTAGTGCTTAACTCCACCAAGATCCTCTACTTCCCAGCTCGATCAGCCTCCTATGCACTTGTCTGACATCTTGACAACATCCAGGAACCTTGGAGTACAATTTAACGTCAAATAGAGACTGGCATCATTCACCACAACAACCATAACAGAGTCATACCTTCACTGCTCAATAACAAGAACATGCTCGAATATCTCCTTTTTTATGCTAACTTGCTACTGATAAACAAAGTGGTCTCCAGTAGGCTGGACCACCACAATTCCCTACTGGTGGAATTTCCACATATTCATTTTTTTCTCCCTAATAGAATTATACATTATTTCAACATGAATCTTCAACGTCTGCCAAGACACACACAATCCTCATCACACCAACATCAAGTTAGTGGACAGATGGCAAACAAATCACTTGCAGGGTACAGTAAAAAGAATCCACCCCGGTGTCTGAAGCCATGAACAGTACATCTCCATCCTACCCCTCACAATTTATGAGGCAATGCCCTCCATTACCCTCAGCCAACCTTTGCCTGCTTACTCAAATCCCCCTTTGCTCCTCCTAAATTTATATATTTCAAGCTCCCTGACACTTCATTGAAACATTCATTCTAGCTTCAAGCCATCCCCTACCTCACTTAGTTGAAAAACTCAAATCATGTCCCCCTGGTTCAAGAATGATAACGCCAGAATAATCTCTCTCCTCTTCCCACAAATACTACATTGCATAAATATATACCTAATGACAATCTTAGTCAACACCTCTACCAACACCTCCCACACATAAAGCTCTTTAGGGGCCCATTAAAGGATATGAGAATGCTACAATGCTCATTAGTTAGCCAGAATGCCCTTATTATGTTGTTTGTCTTGTAGAGCATGTGTCTGGGGGTCACCCACCTGGCTTCTACCACCACAATTTCTTTGAGTTACCGAGCAATGCTGTGTCCTGGTCTTTGGCACTGCATTTCCAACTATGCACACAACTTCTGTTAGGACAGGTACCTACTCCAGTAAACTAATGGGCAAAATAAAATAAATACTCCTGCTTTCTACCACAGCAAATGTATGCGTTTCCACAATGGAACACGGCCTGTGGAGGACACTTCTGCAGGCGCATCACCAAGAAACAGTGAAAACCCTGTAAGCAACAAACTTGCAAATGCAGAAATTCCATCGTACGCTAGTTTTTCTGCTTTCATAAGTGCACCTCAGATGCTCCTCACTCCACCTGGCCGGGTGGCTGGGCTGATAAATTTATTCTACTCAATAATATCCAACAATGCTGGGTTGATAGGTATCAGGTCTGACATATCCCTCTCAATTACGCGTTTGTCCCCTTACCAGATACTAATGTGTGGATTTTGGTTCTTACAGCACCAAAATCCACGTGTCGGTCAGTAAGCCTGCCGAAGGTTATTGTACAAAAACCAGAGGAGTGCAGTTAGCTGCGAAAACTCCTAAATGCAATGTGTACCGCAATAGAAATTACTGTACAATATCTCAACTGACCAGTCTATGCAACAAATGTTTCTCTGCACACTTGCCCCTGACACACATGCAGTCTCTCTACATGCCCCCCAGACACACATGCAGTCTCTCCACATGCCCCCCAGACACACATGCAGTCTCTCCACATGCCCCCCAGACACACATGCAGTCTCTCGACATGCCCCCCAGACACACATGCAGTCTTTACACATGCCCCCCAGACACGCATGCAGTCTTTACACATGCCCCCGACACACATGCAGTCTTCACACATGCCCCTGACACACATGCAGTCTTCACACATGCCCCCCTGACACACATGCAATCTTCACACATGCCCCCCTGACACACATGCAGTCTTCACACATGCCCCCTGACACACATGCAGTCTTCACACATGCCCCCCTGACACACATGCAGTCTTCACACATGCCCCCCTGACACACATGCACTCTTCACATATGCCCCCCTGACACACATGCAGTCTTCACACATGGCCCCCTGACACACATGCAGTCTTCACACATGCCCCCTCTTGCTTTGAGCATGCTGAGCATTTCAGATCTCACGCTCCACACTGTCAGTGGAGTAACACACAATGAGGGCGTCCCCTGCAGAATGCGAAGAAGGCCCCCTTAGTATCCCATATCGCACAGATAATCATTGGCCTTGGCCGAATGAGGGGCGCTGAAGGATCTGGAGGCTCCTGGAAGCTGTGCCCCTCCCTGCCCGCAGAGGGATTGCGTTACGCCCCTGCACTTTGCACACTCCAGTCTCTTACACATGTCTACACATGCTCCTCACAACTGCTGTTTCTGCAGATGTCCCACATACTTTCCCACACTATCTCCATACATACCCTAAGCACCACTACCTACACTGCCTCTACTCGTGCTTCTCTCTGTATACCCATGTCGCACACACTCTTACTGCCTCTACCTGCCCCTAACTCTGTAAACACACTGCCTCTACACCTCCCTCACACTGCATGCACCTGCCCCTCGCACACCTGCTCACACTGCCTCTACACCTCCCTCACACTGCATGCATCTGCCCCTCACACACCTGCTCACACTGCCTCTACATCTCCCTCACACTGCATGCATCTGCCCCTCACACACCTGCTCACACTGCCTCTACATCTCCCTCACACTGCATGCACCTGCCCCTCGCACACCTGCTCACACTGCCTCTACACCTCCCTCACACTGCATGCACATGCCCCTCACACACCTGCTCACACTGCCTATACATCTCCCTCACACTGCATGCACCTGCCCTCGCACACCTGCCACAAACTGCCTTTATGTTTCCCTCACACTGCATGCACCTGCCCTCGCACACCTGCCACAAACTGCCTCTATGTTTCCCTCACACTGCATGCACCTGCCCCTCACACTCTGCCTCTACACCTGCTTACACTCCATGCACCGGCCCCTCGCACTTACACTGGCACTACACGTCCCTCATACTCCTCACTCTGTATGCACCTTCACCTCGCACTCTTACTCATGCTACCTCTACACGTCCCTCACGCCCCTGCACACGCTGCCACGGCATGCACCAGAAGCTCGCAAGCTCGGGTGACATCACCCCTCAACGCTGCTCGCAGACTCCGAGTTATGGTAAAGCCTGTTCACGTCCATCTGTACAGACAGAAGGGCGCAAACATGAAGTCATCTCCAGACAGAGCGGCACTTCTGAGAAGCAGAAGGAAGTGCTGCTGCGAGCAGTCACGGGAGCCTCTGCTGCCCGCCTGCAGCTGTGCGCCCCACACTGCCCGCTGCCCCATAGCCCGCCCTGCCCCGGGATTTACCTGCACACCGTGATCAGGTTCTTCCACTCCACCATCGCATTCCTGCTGATGCTCTTCTTGAGGGAGAAGCTGAGGCTCAGGGAAACCATCTCGGACCGCAGCCTTTGTTTCTGGCGCTGGTGTGCTGCCTCCTCCCCGGCTGGTGGAAGGGCGTGCTCAGCCCCGCAGCCCCTCCATGCACCTGTACTCGCCAGCCGCGCCTCCGGTGCGTGCGTGGTACCTCAGCGCTGAGAGGCAATGGCTAGCACGAGGCGGGGGCTGGAGTGGTTCACTGGCGTTTGCAGAGGCTGGAGGAGCCCCCGCCGAGCGCTGCTGTGTGCGGGCTCCCACCCGCAGGGCAACACAGACAGGCTCTTCTCTGACGCCCCCTCTACACACCAGCTGATCCCCGGGACTTGCCAGGTGTCCCTGCTCAGCACTCAAGTGCTTTTTTCACTGTTATCACATCCACGCAGCAGGGCTGAAATGCAGTTTCGGGTGAGCAACCTTTCAACGGCATTAGTGATGCACTAACCGCTCAACAAATACAGTGTCTACCACAAGCAGCCCAGGATCCTACAGCGGGCAGGTCACGGGACCGGAAGCACAACGTCATGTGGAGCACAGCTTGGCTATAATGATCAGCTGGCAGTTATTGAGTACTGTGCTTGCTCTGCAAGGGTCCAGATACTGAGGTTGCTTTTTCATTCTGGCATTGCCCCCGGGACCTCGCCCACCCGGGGGCCTAATTAAAATGAAGCGCGGGAGCCCGCGCTTCATTTTAAAAAAAAAATTTCGGCGAGATTAGCGACCCCAAAGCGAATTCTGCCGAAATTATTTTTAAAAAAAAATGCTTTTTTGGGCCCTGGGGGTCCTTGTGGGACCCCCTGAGCAGGCCTAAGGGGTCAGGGTGTTTCTACCCTACCCCCTTTTCTTCTTTTTTACCCTCTTTTTCACTGTTTTCTTGTGACTTGGTTCTACTGAGTCACAAGATGGCTGCCAACACTTCCTGGTTTGGAGTGTTGGCAGCCAATCAGAATGAAGCTTGTGCTTGGTAGGGTTCGCGAACCCTCCTCGGTGCTCAGATATATAAATGTTTTCTTTCTTTAATTTCTCAGCACCATTTAACAAAAAGGGATCTTTCTGAACCAAGCCCTACCTTTTTGCCAAATTTGGTGTAATTCCGTTCAGCAGTTCGGGCTGTAGCTTTGTCTAAAGTTTCCTATGGAAAATTACATGGAGAAAAGGCATTTTGGAACCCCCCTTTTTTCTCGGCCCCCGCTTGACGAATCACCCCGAAACTTTCAAGACAGGAGCTGACCGGAGCGCCCCACTACTTTTGAAAATTTCGCAAAGATTCGTCAAACGACGCCAAAGTTATTGGAAAACAAAAAACTTTTCCTATGGAAACTAGGTCCTAACTATAACTACCTACTGGCGACCGCCAGTAGGGCCAGTAGGTAATATATATATATATATATATATATATATCACCGTATCGGAAGTTCCCCATGCCTCAGCGCACTCGTTTTTCAGCGCGCAGCAAAGCACCCAATAGCCACGAACCACTACGATGTAGGCAATCAAAATTTCTTTATTCCTTCCTCAATGATATATATTTATGAGGATAACTTTATTTATTCTTTCTATACAAACCAAACTTAAACTATACAAACATTAGAAATTCAGAAGTTATAGTTTTACCTGACATGTATATATATATATATTGACTGTAAAAAACAAAGGTTAAAGGGACATTGTACTTAGGTTAAAATGTGAGTTAAAACGTACTCTTAAATACACAAAACCTCTGAAATCCACCAGTTAATGTTATCTGAAGTAACTATAACTTGTGCAATAACATATCTATAACTCACCCCGCCATGCACAGATTTCTCATCAATAATTTAATTGCAAATGTTGCACTGATATTATTAATGATGTCATAGAACATGTCATGAGTTATGTAATATGTGTGGCAATTAGCAGTCCCTAGCGGGGGCGTGAGGTATACTTATATTAGGACACGAGTTATAGTTACTTAAAATAACTATAACTGGTGAATATCAGAGATTTTGTTTGTTAAAGCGGTATGTTTTAATGACATTTTCACCTACCTATAACATCCCAGCAACGATGCAAAACGTAGTGAACTGAACATGTCGTTATTCAATCAATGACTATGGGGTGAAACACATAACACAACAGTAAACACACTAGTCAACTGCGACACCAGAATCACACAATCATCTTTTACTGGGAATTCTCTATTGTTGGTACATTAGTATGAGTTATGTGCATCACAACCGCACTGCTGCATTGAGCAACATTGTTGGTGAGTGCTGCTTTTTGGACTAACATGATAAACATCACAATGGGTGTATTACAACATACTTCATTGCTCGACACGTATGAAAGTTGGCCCTAATTGTCACATTGTACACACTTTGTGTACCTTGTAGGCTCACTTACCATATTAATTCCTGCCAACTTATGCCACTTCTAGTATCCACATGAGACCAGAGGATATGCATTCCCATCCCAGTTATCTTATTTTGTATGCATCTTCAATTGACAAAGTCTTTAATTTGACTGTTTTTTATCTTGAGCTGCACTCCCGTTCTACTAATTTGTTTCTGTGCACAGAATTGTCTTTAAGTGCAGTCTCCCAATGCTTTTTGCTGGGTGTTATGCACTTGTACCATCCTCTAGATTTCCTTTTTAGTGGTATTTTATCAGCTATTGTCCCAAGTGAGCTGCTTTTGGTACGTGTGGCACCATTGTTATGACAGAACATCCATCTCACAAATATCGCAGAAAATATACTGAGGACCAAAATATTAACATTACATACTTGTGATGTAAAGTACAAGAATATTAACCACAAAAATGTTGTAGCCATAAATACTTACTTTTAGACTTGGCCCTTTCAGCAGGGTCACCCCCAAACTTTTCACCTTCACTTACCTGTTTTCTGAACACATTTTTGTTGGCTTTTAGGACTCTGTGCACTATACCACTGCTAACCAGTGCTAAAGTGCTTGTGCTCTTGCCTTAAAACATGATAGAATTGGCTTATACCCAATTGACATATTCCATTTACTTGTAAGTCCCTAGTAAATTGACACTATCTGTGCCCAGGGCCTGTAAATTAAATACTACCAGTGGGCCTGCAACACTGATTGTGCCACCCACTTAAGTAGCCTTTTAAACATGTCTCAGGTCTGCCAGTGCAGCCTATGTGTGCAGTGTTAAACTGCCCATTTCAACCTGGCAAAATAAACCTTTTTCCAGGCTCAAACCTTCCTTTTTAAAACATATGTCACCCTAGGGTAGGCCAGATGACAAGGTGCAGTGTATTTGTAAAGTTGGACATGTACATTTAAATCTTACATGTCCTGGTAGTGAAAAAACTTGTTTCTCACAACTGCAATGCCTACCTCTTCCATAGGATAACATTGGAGTTACCTTATTACATTTAATTAGCTGTACCTTCCAATTAGGATGAGGTAGACAGGTCGAGTTTGGTATCTAAAGAACTATAATTAAAAGCCCTCTTTAATGGTAAAATCCAATTTTTTTAACACAATTCTGAAAATGCCACTTTTAGAAAGTTGGCATTTCTTGTCCTAGCCATTTGGGGCCTGCGGTCTGTTCCTCGGTCACATGACTAGGTGTAGCTGGCAGTTGGTCTTTCTGTACTGCTCTAAGACAGTGAAACAAATGGAAGATAGGTGTTGTCAGGATGGGCCACTATGAGTTAATGGGGGAAGCAGCTGTCTCCTACCATACTTGCACATCACAAAGTCCCTGCCTGAGCACTCTCACAAAGGGCATGCCACTAGGCTATTGTTACCCCAGACAACCTGGTGCCAGGACAGGGAGGCAGTGAATGCCTGAAACCTCAGGGGGCGGGAACCTCTAGAAGCTTCTCCCCACTTCAAAGGCATAACTGGGTATAAATAATGGACCTCAGACACCAACTCTTCAGTGCACTTCTGGACCTCTAGATACCCTGCCAGGAAAAAGGACTGCTGTGCTGCTGAAAGGACTGGCACTCTACTGGACTGCTGCTCTGAAGGAATTGCTGCCCTTCTGTGCTTGCCTGCTGCCCTTTTGTTTGGGTGACAAGGACTGGACCTGCATCTCTTGAACCCAGAACACAGAGTGACTCCAAGGGCTAGTTGGCTGGCCTCCTGATCTGAAGCCTCAGGGACATAATAGGTTACCAACAACCTTGCACCTGCACCTGGACTCTGCCATCTGTGAGTCTACCCTGCCAAGTGGTGCCACCCCATTCCCCGACCCTTGGAAATGGGCTGTGGATTCAGCGGAACTGACGCATCTCCTCTGCTGCACAGCACAACCCTGAGCAGAACTGACTCATCTACACCGCTGCATGGCTTGGACCCATCGCAAAGCTTCGCATCGCCGCTGCAGTCGGCAAAGCCTTTGGAACCTCAATGGTGCAATGTATCCTCGGCACAGGCCCTCCCATCTCTCCTCGATGGCAGCCTCAATGACGGACTCCGCATTGCAACCTCACAACTCCTCTGAAGCGACTCATCACCCTGACTTCGAATTGCAAGTCATGTCGATGGGATCCTCGATGTTGACGCAGGCCCTCGCACCACGCAGCCTTGCTGCATCTCGGTACTGATGCATCACTCCGGTAGCGCTACGCATCTTCCACGCAGATCCTTGCAACACTCTGCAAACCAGGATTTAAGGTACTCTGTTCAGTGGGCCTAACTGGGTCCTGTAGCCAGCCAGTGCTCAATCGCGTTCTGCAGGAACTTGTTACTTTGTCCCTGTGCGGTGCAACCAGATTTTATTTATTTATTTTTATTTTTTTATTTGCAAAGTTTTATATAGCGCTGGCTAGACCCGGAGGTATCAGAGTGCTTTACATGAGGATCAGTGAGTTACAGGTTCCATAATTACATAGACAAGTATAGACATAGGAGAAAAGACAAAACATGAGATTACACAATAATGTGAGAATTATTAGCGCTTACACACGTCTTATGCGGAGTGAAGAGGTAGAGGGGGAATGGTAAACTGGGGTAGGGAATGCAGGTAGGAAAACACAAGGGGGAGGCGAGGAAAACGATGTCCGATGTCCGGCTGGGTAGGTGCCGGCCGAGGGGTGAACCAGAGCCAAACTCCTCTATAGCTGCATATGACAGCTCCACCGGGCATCAGCCAAAGTTGCTCGGGCACCGTGGTATTATTTGCAAAGTTTTACATATCGCTGGCTAGACCCGGAGGTATCAGAGCGCTTTACATGAGGATCAGAGAGTTACAGGTTCCATAATGACAAAGACAAGTAATATAGACATAGGAGAAAAGAAAAAACATGAGATTACACAATAATGTGAGATTATTAGCGTGTACCCACGTCTTATGGGGAGTGAAGAGGTAGAGGGGGAATGGTAAACGGGGGTAGGGAATGCAGGTAGGAAAACACAACGGGGAGGCGAGGAAAACGATGTCCGATGTCCGGCTGGGTAGGTGCCGGCCGAGGGGTGAACCAGAGCCAAACTCCTCTATAGCTGCATATGACAGCTCCACCGGGCATCAGCCAAAGTTGCTCGGGCACCGCGGTAAGTACAGACAGATATCCACAGTTGTCGCTTTATACTTTTTGGCTCTATTTTCACTAAAATTGCATATTCCTCTCATGCACACTCTGGCCATAGGGGTGGAGTGTGGAAGTTGCACCCGCCTATTGTAATTCGGGCAAAGCCTAGATGCTGCAGGACTGTCCACACATATTGCCAATTGACAGTACTAAATATGTGCTCCACGTACAATTCAGCCGGGGCACAGTCTTCCTCTGAGTCCTTCAGTGAGTGCATAATATGCATTAATCATCGGATATTAAACATGGAGCTCCTCTTAGGGACAAAGCCTGATTGATCAGGGTCTACACGGGAAGAAGCAACTCGTAAGTAGTCTATTTGCCAGTGCTTTATATAACATATTACCATCCACATTTATCCACATAGTGGCCAGCCTGATCCGATACGTTAGATCATTAGGTATCAGTACCATCAAAGACATCCTCTGGGATTGCGGATGACTACCAGTCTCACAGGCCTCCACAAGCACCCCAATCAGTTTGTTCACGATGAGGTGGGGCATAGTCTGATACAATTCCACCAGCATGCCTTCTGGGGTTTTACCTCTCGGCATCTCCTATAGCACTTCCCTTAGTTCAATCAGCTCAATCTGGAACACTAAAGTCTGTTTCCCTGCATCTCCTCTGGTGCTTCCCTTAGTTCAATCAGCTCAATGTGGAACACTAAAGTCTGTTTCTGATCTTATGTATGTTGCGGTAGATTAGCTCTCTGCAGATGATCATCTATAAACTCCCTTGAGAAACCCACTCCAGGCTGGCTAAAGCCTTTCTGCAAGTACTCTTTGGAGGCTACAGCAATACAATGTCTAGCCACTATATCCAGGTCCATGTTCCCCTGCAATACTAGTATGTATAGGTTGGTCTTTCCTTTTTTAACAGCCAGGATAGCATCCTACCAAATGTATCCCTTTCTCTAAATAGTCGTTGTCTATATTAGGTATAAATGTATTTCTCAATTCTCGGCCAGGTGTCTTCCACCTGTTGCTTTACATCAAGGAGTCTCCAGCTTGGGCGCCAGTCTCTGCCGTCTGTCTGTCAAGGGTTGCCTGCATCCAGCATCCAGCAACGTTTGTTCAAGTTGGCATCAAACCCCAAATGTGCGGGTGATGCATTCCCCCCTTAGAACAACCTTATATGCTTCCCATTGAAAAACGCTTTGGTATGAGTGGAAATGTAGTTACTGTGAAATAATTGTGTTGTGTATTCTTTAATACGACCCAAAAACGCACTATCTGTAAATATATCCCCATTCAGTAGACACATGGGAATGATTGGGCTGGCCCATCTCGAAGCCAGCGAAATGAGTAAGGGAGAGTGATCAGAGAAGAATCTATTAAATTATGTTGGACTACTAAAAATCTCTGTATCTGCCCTGCACCCAATACATAATCTAGTTGTCTTCATGTATTAACATGGGAATAATGAGTAAGTCTTGTCGAGCAACTTTTGGGTCAGGCAGACCTCAAGCTAATTCAGATCTTCAATTGTGTTTCTTAGGGTAGATTCCATACTTGGCTTGCTAGCACGTCTGTGCGGTCGTTTATCCACTTGCCAATCTAGGACACAATTCAAATCTCCAGTCCAAATAACTCTAGTGTTGGAAAAAGTCTTTATCATTCACATTCGAAGAGTACATGTTCACTGAACATGTGTCATACCTGTTCAGCAACCCAACCACGATCAGATATCGACCAGTTGCTTTCCTTATCATTGTCGACACCCTAAAAGGAATCCCAGCCGCTATCCAAGTTACCAACCCCAGAGCGTAATTACAGTACGTAGTGGCAAACAGGTGTCCTCTCCATTTCTAGCACAATTTCTCCACCAAAAGGTAGGTCTCCTGTAACTATGCAATCTGACTTTTATAGTTCAGGAGACATGACTACACCATTTAGATCGTGGGCAATTATTTCGCCCGTAACATTCCAGGGTAGTATCCTATGCATTGTGTATGAAATGCTGTACGGGAGGGTCCTGCACATAACTCACCCCTTCTGAGTGTGGAACAAGATCTGGATCCAGTGTCTGACCCGGGCTCAATCATGGTCGGCCTTAACTTGCGCCTAGGTACCGGTCAAGCACAACCACATGCCTGGCTTTGGCGCTTAACACTTTTTTGGTGCTATTTTTATATTCAAATTTTGCTTTTTATTAACTCCGATTTCTCGTATTAGATTTTTGTCATTTTGTGCCATTTTGTTTATCAAAATGCAATCTATGTTTCTAAATTGGTTTGGATTTTTCTTGAGCTTTCTTTTGACTTTATTTCTGATTTGGTATTGTATAAATAGTTTACACATTGCCTCCAAGTTAAGCCCACCTGTTTGTGTCAAAGCTGCCAGGGGGTTGAACTCAAGTTTATTTAGTGACTTCAGTGGTTCACCCCGACTACAGTTGTGGTTATTGCTTGCGAGGGGTACTCACTCCCTCCACTAACACCCCAATGTATTATACAATCTGCTTTATTTTTGCAGATTTCACATCAGAGGGTATGAAAATGCGTCTGTGAGCTCTTTTAAAATTTCCAATGTGTTCCGCGATTTGGAGTAAAAACTATGGGGCATATTATCAAGAACGGCGTTAAAATTATTGCCGGTTTAGCGGCGATAATGGGCTTGATAATATGCCCTGGAGAATTCCAATAGAAGCCCATGTTCACACCAGAACATGGACTTCTATTGGAATTCTCAAGGGCATATTATCAAGCCCATTATCGCCGCTTTAGCGGCAGTTTTCTGCTGCTAAATCTGCGATAACTTTTAACGCCGTTCTTGATAATATGCTCCTATGTGCACTATCAGAAAAAAAATGTGCAAGAAAATAATTGCTGTATTTTTCTAAAAGTGCTAAGTTTACGTTATCTGGCCCAACGAACCAAGGGGCATATTATCAACGGCCAGCGATAATTATCGCTGGCCGTGCTGAGCGACGAATTCCCTAACGCAGGCTATCTCTGGTATTTATCGCCCTGGTAGCGCGTTATTAACAACGCGTTTCCCCAGGGCGATAAAAATTCCAGAGATAGCGAGGTTATCGCCGTTTTGCAGGGAACATCGCTGGTTTTCCAGCGATGTTCCCTGCAAAACGGTGATAACCTTGATGATACGACCCTGTGGTCGTATCAGCATAATCCACCCCCTATGTCTAACATAGGTAAGTCAGGATTTTAGCAGACGTTAGATTTTGGCAAAAACGGCCGTTTTCGCCAAAATCTAACGTCTGCTAAAATCCTATGGGCTGCCTTGTAAATATCGCGATGTGAACATCAGCGATATTTGCAAGGCAGTCCATCCGGGTACGCCCAGTGACGCCCACTTTGCATCTCATTAGAGATGCAAAGGGGGCGTCGAGAAAAGGGTGCTAACATGCGATTATGCATGTTAGCACCCTCTTGTTGATAGGGCGATAGTTTTATTTCCGTTTTTCTGGCTTTTAAAGCCAGAAGAACGGAGATAAAGCCCTTGTAGATATGCCCCCGGTGTCACCGAGGGCAGTGGGCACCTGGCTCTCGCTCATAGTAACATCTTTTACTAAAGCAGTTCGACACTGCCTGAAAATTGCATGCACTGAGGAGTGACTCCCAAGACTGTGCTTAAATAAACCATTGGTCTCTGACGGTAAAACGCTATACATTATTTATAAGGCGCGTGGATTCTCAGTGGAGGGACCTGAGTTTCGTAAATGACTAAAACGTCTCTTCCAATCCTTTTTCGGCCGCGTCTTTCCCTCTAGTCAGTGGCAAACATAATGAATTTCTTAAAAAATAGTGACTGGGTCTGAATTTGTGCTCGCAATGCGCTCTGGGTGTATCAACAACGTCGAACTGATTCCGCACCCGAGTCCTATTGACTAGAAATAAAAAAACAATCTCGCAGCAGCTTTCAAGAGGCTGTTGTTAAGTAAGATAAATCTTGGACCGCCGGGATGAGGTCAGAGTGAAACTGGGACTGCAGTGAACTGTGGAGGCGCCATCTCATTTCATCTTTAGCTCGCTTTGCTATCCTTCTCCGAGAGCGAGCGGCTTCTGGACTGTACAGATAGGACTCGGAGGATATCATTTATCAGGTCCTCAAAATTTCCCAAACGGGGACCAAAGAGAAAATATAACGAGCTGTTGATGCTTTTACTTAGACTGATTTATTGTATTTTAGAAGTTTCTAAAGTAGTGAAAATCGTGTAGCTGGTGTGGTTGGCTCTGAGATAAGCCAAATCTAAGTTGCTGCCTAGGACGACATCAAGGGACGGACCTGAGATTATTGTAAGCTAGTCCGTGTAAGCACAGGTACTGGATGCACCTCTTTATGGTCTATTCTTGTTGGTACTATTAAAATACTCAATTTTATTTTGAAAAGAGCTGTATTACTGTATTAGATAAAGCTGTACTGAATAGGGGGCAGTTTAAATGGGAAGGCAATTAAACAGATAATAGCTAATAGCTGACAGTCATGATATCACCTTCATATAATTAATGGTAAGCTATGTTTGTTTACTATAATAAATATGAGTAACCCTCAACTTGTTTTTGCCCTTTTTAATCCTCTTCCCAAAAAGCATTCTATTGTACTTGCTCTATGTTTCCTCGGGCCAAATGTACGAGCCGTTTTTGCATGCGCAAACGGGTTTGCAAACCTGTTTGCGCAAGCAAAAACCTATTGGGCCATGTACATAGCCTATTTAGTGAGTTGCAATTTTTTTTGCGACTCGCTATTTGGAAGGGGCGTTCCCTTCCAAATAGCGAGTCTCAAAACCATGTACAAATGTTGTGCGACCGCAATTGCGGTCACAAAACACTCGCAATTACCACCTACTTTAAGTAGGTGGTAATGCATTCGCAAATGGGAAGGGGTCCCCAGGGGACCCCTTCCCCTTTGCAAATGCATGCAAATTTATTTTTTAAGGGCAGGCAGTGGTCCCAGGAACCACTACCTTCCCTTAAACAAGCATTAAAAATGCAATAGGTCTCGCCTTTCATTAAGTTAAAGCCATTTGCTTTGCTATACAATACCATTAGCAAAGCAAATGGCTTTAACTTAATCAAAGCGAGCCCTATTGCATTTTCAATGCTTGTTTATTTTATGCAGCTAACAACCATTGACAAAGCCAATAGTTCCGGCTTGTTGTAGGTGTAACGTTACTTGTTGTGTTATATATCTGGATACAATGACAATAGAGTTGGAACTGCATATATGTAAATTGTTAGCGTGTTCAGTCTATCTTGCGTACCTTTGTAACTGTATATATGTAACTTTTTAGCGTGTTTTGCCTATCTTGTGTACCTTTCGTAACTTACCTGGTTCTTTTGTAAAGCGCTCTCACACCTCTGGGTAAAGTTCACGCTATATAAAACTGCATTAAATAAATAAATAAAATAGACAGAGACTGTCAGACATTGACAGAAACAGACAGGGAAATAGACCGAAAGGGCGGATAGCTAAAAAGTTAAACAGACACCCACATGGAAGACTTACCATTGTCATCGAAATAGTGCATGTTCAGGTGAGCTTCCGGGTCCCCGGGCTGTGCCAGGGCCTGGTGGGCACAGAGCAGTCCCAGCGCATGGACCCACAAATCCAGCCCCCGACACATCTTCCAAGGTCACACCGGACACCCCGCTACCCCCGGGGTACAGCAGGGCAGAGACTGTCGGTGGAAGTTGGGGGCTCCTGCAGCAGGGGCAGGGTTGCTGCCAAGCGTACCCCAGGACGCCAGGGCACGGTCTCCTAGCAGGCAGCCGATCTGTGGAGGTTCGTTGTAGGACAGGAGAGGGGTCTCCTCAAAAGTAAGACCCCAACAGTTGACTTGCACTTTACGCCTTGGGGTTTGTGGTACAAGGGGGGCACCGGAGAGGCTGTTGTTCAATGGTTGGGTCGCCGTGCTCTGTGCACCCTCCTAGAAGTCATCTCACCGGGGTTCCGGTCAGCGGCAGCACCGCCGTGCGTGCAAGGGTCTCCCTCCACAAGCATCCCTCACAGAGCCCCCCGTCCCACTCTGCGGCTGCCCCCGCACTCTCCGCCCCTCTCCTCGCGGTTATCTCTCACTCTTCTCTCTACTGACCACCCTGTCCCCTCCTCCTCTTTCAAAGACCCCTCTCCCACACTGTCCCTTGCTCCCGGCCCCCTCTTTCTTCCAGCGCACCTCTGTAGTGCACCCCTCCAGCAGAGGGGAAGCTGTGAGTGTAAGGGGACTGGGTGGGCTCCACCTCTGGCCGGCGGGAGGAAAACCACGGAAAAGAATCTCTGGCCGGCCCTGGAGTCAAGTTACAAAAGCTTCAAACAGCCCCTCCAAAACCTCCTCAAGTGGCTGCAGGAGAACAGTACGATTCCGAGCCTCGCCCCGCCCCTCTCGCGCTCCTCCTCTATGGGGAGAATTTACATTATTTTACTAAAGTGCCTGATACTAGAATCTTTGCTAAACTGTCCGGTTAGCTAGCTCAGTTTTCTGGCCCTAAAACTTTCTTGGTCGGCTCCTGCTTTTGTCCTTCGTTCTGCACATCGATCTCTTCGTTCTTTTTCTAGGACTCGCACTGTCACATATGGCGATAGAGCATTTTCCACAGCTGCAGCAAACAAGAAAGACGACGCCAGAGCACTGAAAGCTGCGGAGTGCTGGAAAGCTAGTGTGTTTGACAAAAAGGAACAAGAAGAGCACATGGGGACGAGAGGAGCGGGGCCGAGAGGAGCGGGGGCGAGCGAGAGCGGCAGCCTGCTCAGCTGACCAGACGCTCGTGCGTCATGGCCTTTTCCCCGCACGGCCGGCATATGTTTCCAATTATCGCGCACGCGTCTGGGCACGATAATTGGAAACACATGTCTGCCGCGCGTACCCATCCCAAAAAGGCCAGCCACGACGCACGAGCGTTTGGACTGCTTCTGAAAGGCACTTACTTAAAGTCTTCGCCTAGCAGCGCTTGCGCGCTACTCGAGGCTCGACCTAAAAATGAAACGAAAACGTTTCATTTTTTTCTTTTTTAAATGCATCTCGTTTTCCTTTAAGGAAGACGGGCTACATTTAAAAAAAAAAAAGCTGCTTTATTAAAAAATAGTCCCAGACATGGTGGTCTGCTGAGGCCAGCAGGCCACCATCCCTGGGAGGGCTGGCATTCCCAATGGGCTCACAAATTGCGAGAGGCTCATTAATATTAATGAGCCTCGCAATTTGCGACCCCATTGGGAATCGCAAACAGTGTCAAACACACTGTTGTACATTTCATTTAGCGCCTCGCAATTTGCGACGCGCAATTTGTCGCAAATTGTGAGGCGCTAAATGAAATGGTCATACATCTGGCCCCTAATGTCCATAGTGGCATTGTATTTAACCACAACACCTCTCCCAGAGTAACATGTTTTCCTATCAAGGCATTATTTCTTACATTCATACCTTCACTTTTAATTCATATACTGATCTATTGCTCTGGATCCTGGTTGCTCTAGGAAAATACTTTTGTCTTGAAGATTTTATTGTAAGGACATGTTTAACATTAAGTGCCTGATGTAGAAAGGGTTCTAGCATTCGCAAACCTTCCGACTCAGAAAATCAGATTGTTTCCAAATGCTAAAAGCCTTTTACTTCTCTGCTAAACACTTTGTTGACTCACTAATGTGTTTAGAAATGGATATCGATTCGGTATGTGGAGGGGCATGTTGTTGGCTTCCCTTCCAAATACCAAATCAGTATCATATGTATCACTGTATTTCAGGTTCAATGTTTACTGGCCAAAATGCAGTCCAAAACATTGATATTTTACAAACCTCCAAGTTGGGGTGGTAAACGATTCTCAAAAGGGAAGGGGTCCCCTTGGCATCCCTTCCCCTTTGTTAATGTACAAAAAACCTTTGTATAAGAGGAGGCAGTGGTCCAGACAAACAAAAAAGAAAAAAAAACTTTTGTTTTTAAATGTAGTCCCATTTCCTTTTAGAAAAACCAATTGCATTAGAAAAAGATAACTTTTCTACTTCAAATTGTGACCCATTACCATTCAGTATTAGGTCAGTGCACAAAATACCACACTGGTCACAAAAATACTGGTCACAACTGGCGACCAGTATTTTAGGACGAGTGCTTTGTACATCTGGCACAAAATATCTACATGTCCGAAATGCTGTATAAAAACTGTTTAACCCCTTACCTACTGGGCATTTCCATGCAGTGCTAAATCCTTTTTTGGTTATTTGGGGTAGTTTGCGCTTAGGGCTGCATATTTTTTTCCACATAGTGTATCGGGCCCTGGGATGGGGTAGAGCACAGGCCCCTGCCCAAGGGAAGTCCTCCACCCCAACAAATACTGCATAAATGTCTATTCGATTTTCAGCCCCCCTAGGAGCAGATTGGGGACAGTTGCATGTATATTGGAGTTGGGCATGGCCATGCCCTGGTGGGTAGCCCCACCCCTATATTTTTATATATATGTAAAAAAACTGATATCTAGTGGGCTTTCTCACGCCGTGTTGTTTGTATGGAGTGCGCAATGCAAACGACCGAAAACCATTCAATAAAAGGTGGTTGGATGAAGGGAAACCACGTGGTCATTTTGAAAAGTTAGGAGAAAGCTCACCTGTGATCAAGACTCCAGAGAGAGTTGAAACGCGTAAGGTGTGGGAAGTGAACTGCTGCATACTCCTAAAAGAATTAAAAGCATTTCAAATCCTTCAAATGGGATGCCGGCGTCTTCTTGTGAAAGAGGAATGTGTGGATATATATATATATATATATATATATATATATATATATATATATATATATATAGCCGCTCCGTTGCACCTTACCAGCGCACTCGTGGACGGGTGCTTTGATCGCGGAGGTGCATCCACGAAAATTATCGACGCTCACTTCTCTTGGTTATCGTATTCAAGAAAGAAGCACTCACGGGGGTTTTCTCCTTATCCATCCATTTTATTCGGGAGCAAACATGACGCGTTTCGGCATCCGCCTTACTCTAATGTCTGGATAGCACGCCAAAGGACGGTGCATTTTTTATAAAAACATTCAATCACATGATGTATTTCGACACAAACATTAACAACGGACCAACAGTGACATTGAATTGTCTCACGAACATCAGCGCCATATTGGTACATATACCTTCAACCTATAGCCAACCTTCATTCAAAGTTACATTGTGTCTCCCAATTTTAGTTATGTTTTAACGCCAAATCGGCGTGTCGATTACATCAACAATTTTCAAAAACCACAGCACCAGAGTTTTTTATATACCAAAACGATAGCATTCACGTTAGTCTCACCAAGCAGTCATACGTTCATATCGCGCCATGTATTGGCTTAAACTCTTATTTAGAGTGCGATCTGCGAAAAAAATGCTATGCATATTTATCATGCCGTGTATCGGCAAATGATCACCAATGAGAATAACAAATGTCGCTTTGGATTAAAAACCCTTCACAGTAATGGAACATGTTTAACATCAAAAAGAATACATACAGTATCTATTTCATCTTCAAATATTATCCACAGAAAATTACAGATATTTAATCTCTTGGGACTTTCATCTTCGATCTCCCAAATGTACCATCAGCTCTTCCCCACTATTCATTCCTTTCGGGGTTTTTGTCTGTAAATCGATTATATACCTTGACTCTAGCCTTCTTAATCTCATCACTCTATCACCCCCTCTCACATTAGGTGGAACTTGATCAATACCAAAATAGCGTAATAGATCCCTATCACTGCAATGTTTTTCTGCAAAATGTCTTGCCACGTGATACGTGGCATCCTTTTTTGTTATTGCCCGCATATGCTCTAAAATGCGGATTTTCACTGGGTGGATAGTGCTTCTGATGTACCTCAGTCCACATGGACACACTAAACAGTACACTGCATAAGCAGTGTTACATGTTAAAAACTTGTTTATGGTCCTATGTCTTTCTAGACCAGGCACATTATAAGTGAGTGTTCTTTTACTCGAAGAGCATGCCTTGCATTTCCCACAGGGATAGAACCCCTTCATTTCACTCAGGGTACCCGTTGGATTGGATTTTGCCCCCAAATGGCTGTGTACTAGGCAATCTTTTATAGATCTTGCTTTTTTGAAGGTTATCTGAGGTGTTGCAGGTATGTCTGAGCCTATGACATTATCCGTTTTCAGGATATGCCAGTTCTTTTTTAGTATCATTCTGAGATCATTTGCATTATCTGAAAAAGTGGTTATCATCCTGAACTGCGTTATATGTGTTTCTTTGTTACATTTGTCCTTTTCTTTTAATAAATTCTCTCTTGGAATACCTTCAACCCGTTGTAAGGTAGTATTCAACAAGTTTTCATCATACCCTCTCATTTTAAATCTATCCTGACTGGCTTGCACCGCAATTTTAAAATCCCTATCCTCACTACTGTTCCTTTTTAATCTTAAAAACTCCCCATAGGGGATACTTTTTATCAGTCTGGGGGGGTGATTACTGTTAGCATGCAGAATTTAGTTGCTTCACCCGATTAAGAAAATGATTATCAATAAAACCAGGTTCATCTTCAAGTTCATACATAGTGTGTAAGCCATCAAGATCATTAACATTTAGTATACTACTTTTTTCTTGATATGTTTTAATTGAAAAAAAAAGAGAAAAAAGAAAAAAGTAGTATACTAAATGCTAATGATATTGATGTCTTACACACTATGTATGAACTTGAAGATGAACCTGGTTTTATTGATAATCCTTTCTTAATCTGGTGAATGACAACATTGACATTGGTATGAGTGCCTCCAGTGGTTTCAAACCCAAATCAATTTTTATGCCCCAAATTACAAATGAGTCAATAGACATTTTTGAAAAAGACATGATTCAGGAACTCAAACGCATTAGTTTCAAGAAACCAAATGGTACAAAAAATCTTAAGAAAGTCCAAATCGATGCTATTAAGGAATTAGAAAACAATGAGAGCATTGTTATTAAAAAATCAGACAAAGGGGGAGACGTTGTTGTGTGGCCTCTGACAATGTATTTAAACGAAGGAATGAAACAACTGAATGATGTCGAGCGATATGAAACATCATCTAGAAATTGTTATGAAAAGGAAAATAAATTGTATGTGGAGAGATGAATTGATTGGAGAGACCAAGGAATTTTAGAATTAGATGAATATCAATTCTTATTATGTATATTTCCTAAAATACCGGCACTTTATCTATTGCCCAAACTCCATAAGTACTGCTCTAACCCACCAGGGAGACCTATTGTCTCATCAAGGGGAAGCATGTTGGAAAGTACATCAAAATACGTAGATTACTTCCTCCAGCCTTATGTACATGCTCTCCCTTCATATGTGAGGGACACAGGTGATTTTTTGAGGTGTATCAAAGATTTAATGTGGAACGATGACTACTTGTTATTAAGTTTGGATGTAAATAGTCTCTACACGTGTATTCCTCATAGTCTAGGAATTGACGCATGTAGACATTTTTTGAAAAGTAGATCATTATCTCACCTCTTACACACTGAAATGATAATTGAGATGATCCACACATGTCTCATGAACAATTTTGTTGGAAACGGGGTAGCGTGGTGCGGAGCGGGAAGGCTAAACTAGGGGCATTGTGTGAAGCATCCGCGCAGCACACACAGGCGACACACCAGGCACACTACAAAAAGGAGACCACACCAGTTGGAGTAAGAAAATTAGCATCTGTATTGGGCAACAGCTTAGCAGATGGTAAACCACATGGGTAACACGGCGCCAACCGGCACCCGGTATACATAAAACAGTGGGGACTATGTACAGGGCAGCGCCAATCGGGTCGCTGCCAGAATCATTATAAGTACAAAGGGGAATGAAAGTCCACTAGTAATACTGGGTGCGAGAATAAAGCACCTTTGCAGTAGCCTGAAAACATGAGGCATGGAAACACATTAGGATCTCATTTCAGCAATGAATCAGGTGAGGCAACAGGCCTCGCAAGGATAACCACAGCATGCCCCAATCGGAGGCACACCACTCTGGAATTGGCCCTAGAACATAAACAGGCAGGAATCAGGAGCATAACACAATAGGCCTTACACGCCTGGCATGCCCCTCGCGGCAGATTAGCCTGCGCGCCACTCTACACAGGGGAGCCCCACTCCCGGGCCCCTGGCAAGACAATGTCCCTCAACGTTGCAGCTGCCCACTGTGATCCGGGGCAGCTGTAAAGACAGGGCAACACAGGGGGAAGGCGGGCACCGGCAATGTGCCCCGTAGCCCCCTCCCTGCTGCTACAGGTTCCTTCAAGGCAGCTGCCCACTGGCAGGCGGGGCAGCTGTGCAGGACGTTCACACGGGCCCTCCTGGAGGCCCTCCTGGCACCCGCAATTCTCTACGAGCCCCCCTCCGGGGCTCGGGGTGTAAAGTTATGCCCCCACACGTTGCACGTGGGAGCCCCTCTTCTGGGACTCTGGAAGGGGAAGTAGGCCCAGTTGTTGCAGCGGCCCGCTACTGCGGTGCCGCTGTGTGTCCCCAAGGGTCACTGGCACTTTCGGTGCCTCTGGGGCCCCTAACCCTCAAGGGCCTCCTTCGTCGCAGCTGCCCGCTGTCAGACGGGGCAGCTGGGAGACCAGTAGGGCCACTGTGGTCCTCTCTGCGGGACCGACGGGGAGGCGGGCACCGGCTATGTACCCCGATGCCCCCCCGGGACTCTAAACTTAATTGGGCCCAACACGTGGCAGCGGCCCGCACCGGCGGCACCGCTGGGGAAGGGGGGCTCAACACGAGCACGGCTGGTTTCCCCCGGGGCCTTAGGCACCGACAATGTGCCTCGGCCGGCCCCCGCCCGTCCCAGAACTCAGCCCCACTCACCGGCAGTCCGGGGCCTCGCGCTCCGGGTTCTCCTGACGGGCGGCCGACTCCCCGGAACTCCGGCGATCAGCAGGCGGGGACTTCAATGCGGCGGGGGCAGGCACCGACAATGTGCCTCGGGCCCCCCTCCGCCTTACTCTCCTAACTGCTGGGGTCGCTGCGGGGCTCTTCCCTCGTCCTGAGAGCTCCGCGGGACCTCCGCAGCACTGCTCCCGATGGCCGGGACCTCGCGCCTCTCCTGACCTCACCCGGACTTCCAGGCTTCACCCGGGCCTCCCCTCGTGGGGCCCGGGACTTCGACAGGGGGCTCCGGACGTCCTGCTTCCTCTTTGCGGGCCGGGGCTTCCAGCCCTCTTTCGGCCCCGCCCACAATCAGGCCGAGGTGCCTGGCTTCCTGGTCGGGCCGGCACTCTTTCTCCACAGCCCGCGGCGGTGATTCTCCACAATTTTGAAGTGCGGGGTGGGCTCCCGCCTTCAACTAAAATCACTGGCGGGGTAGGCACCCGCGTAATGGCACACTTGCGGGGTGGGCTCCCGCTCTTGGTTCACGCAGGCGAGAAGGCGGCGGGGTAGGCTCCCGCCGCACTTCCCGAATGAGCCGCTCCCCTTTTCCTGGCCCCACACGCGTCTCCTTGTCAGCGCGCGATAGCGCTCCTCAACCCGGCCGCGGCGGTGATCCTGGGCGACTCTTCGTGCGGGCACAATACGGGGTGGGCTCCCGTTGGTTTCACAAGCACCACGTTGCGGCGCACAATACGGGGTGGGCTCCCGTTGGTTTCACAAGCACCACGTTGCGGCGCACACGCGGGGTGGGCACCCGCTTCCAGGCAAAGCTCCGGGGGATCCCCCACTCCGGGATCTCCTCGGGACACGTGGCAGCACAGCGCTGCGGTTACGGCGGCGACCGGGACTCACAGCGCTTCCTCCCTCATGGCGCTGGACCTCCGCACAGCGCTTCTTCAGGCACGCAGCGCTTCGGTCCCCCACAGCGCTTTGCAGACGGTGTCTTCAGGGGGTTACAGCGCTCTCCAGACTCCAGGGCACAGCGCTAGGGTGCAGGCATCAGCCCTCCTCTTCATGCAGGCAGGCACAGGCAGCGCTCCCACCTCCAGGGTCCCCCAGGGTAAGTAGCGCTCTGGCAATCCAGCGCTGCAGGCACCCTCTCCCTTCTTCTGGCACCGCAGATATAGCGCTCCACAGGCGCTAGAGGCCAAGAGACATGTAATGCAGGGCGAGATCAGTGGCTAGGAGGGCGGCTCACCAGCCCCGAAGCAGCAGTTCCTCAGAACGGTCATCCTCCGGTAGGGTGGCAATCCTGCCAGCACAGCAGCCTCCACTCCGGCAATGTCTCTTCATTGGCCCTGGGGCCAACAGGGGGGGTGTAGATGGGCACAGGGGCCAGCACACAGGCCCAATGTGGCGGTCTCCCCTGACAGAAGGTCCCTTCCCCTTCAGTCCAGGCTCTGCACTGCCTCAGTCTCCTCACATGGCAGCTAGAAGGTTCTCTCCGGAACCGGTTCTAACTGGTTCAGGGGGAGGAGTAGAGCACCCTCGGTGCGACGCTTCCCTCCAAAAGCAGTGGGCGCTGGGGGACAAACCACTAGGCTGCCAACCCACCTCAGTCAGGCGTCACATGGGCAGGCAGGCATGGCGTCCATTTTAACAGTGACATTTTTCCACAGTGCTTTTCTAAAATGGCGGCGCTAACAGTGTGTACCATATTACACAGCATTTGTTATGTTCTGTTCAGACACACCATATTTTATTGTTACACAAGCGAAAAAATTCAGGGCAAAAGGGCCAAGTCCAACACAACCCCCTCCCAGCCAAAAGCCAGGGTAGACCGATCAATGCCTTGATGGGCTTCCCTGCTTAGGGCGAGAGAACTTGGACGCGGGCCCACAACTGCAGGAACACCCGCAGGTTCTTCTCCACTCTGGAACCCGATGGTTCCTTCTCTCAACTCCTCTTGACCCAACTAGGCCACCCCACTGGTGCTCCCTAGTTGGCTGCAGCCAGGACCGGGCCCTAGGCCATCCAGATGTCTCTGGCCCTGGCTGTCTCACAGAGTGGGGGGCAGTAGCCCCAGGCCCGTAGTACCCGTTGACCACTCTCCTCCTCCTCCGTGCAGTCCCAAACTGCCAATGGTCTTCCCACCTAGGGACCACACTCTCACACTGTCCACCAGGTAGGGGCGAGGCTCTCCTCCCCCTACCTCTCCTTCTGGGGTTCCGCCCTCTCCTCCTATGCGGGGCACCCTCAGAACACCACTCTCTCCCTCTTCCAGGGCCGTGACCCTGCATCCGATCCACCAACCCAGGGTCTAAACCCTTAGGTTGCCCCGGTGCCAGAGGCGAGTCCTCCCTCCCTCTGCACCCCCTCCCAGAGTTCCGCACCCTCCCACCTGGAGAAGTACCCCTGGGAGTCAGCTCCGGAGGGACACTGCTTACAGACGTCCCTCCCGCCAGGTCAGGCAATACCTGAACCGGGCCTCCCAACCCAGGATCGAAGCCCTGTGGTTGAGCCGGTGCCAGAGGCGAGTCCTTCCTCCCTCGGCACCCCCTTCCAGAGTTCCGCACCCTCCCACCTGGAGAAGTACCCCTGGAAGTCAAACCGGTAGGGACCTTGATTACAAGTGCCCCTCCCTCCAGGTCAGGCAGCCCCTGAACCTGGCACCCCAGCCCAGGATCTAAACCCTGTGGCTGGGCAGACCCCAGAACCCCTGGAGCTCTGAGTACAGACGCCCCGGGTTCTCCTGACACTGGGGGATCCCCTTCCATGGATGGCCCATCGGGACAGCCTAGGCTCCCAACCTGGGGTTCCCTTATGGAACTCTCCAGGCCCTGAGACTGCTGTTGGGGCACCTCGGGACACCTCCCCGTCTCACTCCTTCCTATAGGTAGGATGTGAGGCCCTACAACCCTCTCACTATCCTGGGACCTAGCTGGGCTATTCTCCACCTCTCCCACCTCGCTGGGTTGGGAGATCCCTGCACCACTCCCTTCAGGATCACTCCCCACTGCCCTCTCAGACTCTCTGGCATTCACCCAAAGGTCTGCCTCCCGTGCAAGCTCCCTGGGGTCGGAGAGCCCACACTGCAACAGGTGGTGGCGCAACCCGGGAAAACAACTCTTGAGCACATGCTCCCTGATAATCAGGCGGAACAGCTCTTCCCCATCTGTCACCGCGCCACCCACCATCCACTCCTCCAGTGCAGTCCAACACCCGTCCACATACTCCCCCCAAGACTGACGGGACAGTTTCTTGCCGCCCCTAAACTCCAACCTGCCCCCCTCCTTCTGGGGATCAGGCACCATCTCCCGGGCTCTGGGAGTGGGACTTCCTGCACTGGCTTCACTCTCGCTGCCACCACTGGATCCCACCCTCACTGGTGAATCCAGACCACAGACACCACTCTCAGGGGACAACCTACCCCCCTGAGCTAGTCTCTCCCTGGTGAAGGCCCTCTCCGCCTCCGCCATCCTTTCCTGCGCTAGGACCCTTTCAGTCTCTAGCCTTTTTTCCTCAACCCTCAGCTGCGCTAGCTCCACTCTGAGCCTTTCCAGCGCCAGCTGATACTCCCTTTCTTCCCTCCTATCTACCCACTCTTCTGGGGACAGGGAAAGGGGTGGGGCAGTGCCCCTGGGGCTGGACCCAGCACGGGACTCCCTCTCTATGGTGTCCTCCCTCGCTACCGGTGTCTCTGCCCTCACATCCTCTTCCTCCTCAAAGTCACCACCTTCCAGGGTTATGGACCGGGACCCCTCACTCTCAGAGTCCTCCTCACGGTCTCTACCAAATCCATCCCTTAAATATGCAGAGGGGTAATCGGAAAGGTCCCCGTGGGGCTCTAAGGGTTCCCCCCTTTTCAGGGCCTCATAGAGGAACAACTTCCTCCGGGTGTTGCCTACCGTGGGTATCCCTCTCTCTCGGCAGAGGTCTATCACCTCCTGCTCGGTGTACTCCCCCACGCAATCCTCGTCGTAGGTTAACCCCATCCTGGTGAGATACACCCGGGATACCCCTCCCACAGTGCAACAGGGGAACACACTTCAACACAACACTTTTAGGAGGGAAATCCAATCAGGAAAAACAATCCCCACATCTGCGATTACTCTCAGGTGCACCCTTTGTAGTGCAACCAGTTGCCGCTGTGGTACTGCGCAAACACAAGTCCTATCCCACCGCTGAGCACCAATGTTGGAAACGGGGTAGCGTGGTGCGGAGCGGGAAGGCTAAACTAGGGGCATTGTGTGAAGCATCCGCGCAGCACACACAGGCGACACACCAGGCACACTACAAAAAGGAGACCACACCAGTTGGAGTAAGAAAATTAGCATCTGTATTGGGCAACAGCTTAGCAGATGGTAAACCACAGGGGTAACACGGCGCCAACCGGCACCCGGTATACATAAAACAGTGGGGACTATGTACAGGGCAGCGCCAATCGGGTCGCTGCCAGAATCATTATAAGTACAAAGGGGAATGAAAGTCCACTAGTAATACTGGGTGCGAGAATAAAGCACCTTTGCAGTAGCCTGAAAACATGAGGCATGGAAACACATTAGGATCTCATTTCAGCAATGAATCAGGTGAGGCAACAGGCCTCGCAAGGATAACCACAGCATGCCCCAATCGGAGGCACACCACTCTGGAATTGGCCCTAGAACATAAACAGGCAGGAATCAGGAGCATAACACAATAGGCTGATAATTGAGATGATCCACACATGTCTCATGAACAATTTCTTTCTGTTTGATAAAATAATCTACAGACAAACCCAGGGGACGGCGATGGGATCTTGCTTTGCCCCCAGTTTTGCAGGATTATACCTCGGCTGGTGGGAGGAGCAAGTGGTCAATAACATCGGACAATTTAAGAACAACGTCGTCCTCTGGGTCAGATACATCTTTTGTATATGGAAGGGCACTCAGGAGGAGGCCCAAGATTTTGTTGCTACATTGAATGATAATTCATTAAATCTTACATTCAGTGGCCACACTGATGACAAGTCAATTGAGTTTCTTGATTTAAGACTCACAGTCAAAAACAACAAACTAGTTAGCCATTTATTTAGAAAGACAACAGCAGGGAATAGTCTGTTAAGAGCCGATAGCTGTCATCCCACCTCCCTGAATCAGAGCATTCCTTACGGGGAGTTAATGCGGGCCAGAAGGAACTGCAGCACCGAGGAGGGATTTAGCAATGAATTGAAAACCATGACGCAAAGATTCAGGGAAAGGGGATATAGTAATAAGACGATCCAAAGGGCAATTGATAAAGTTGTGGTATTGGACCGAAATGATTTACTTTCTCCGAAGCCCAAGGAAACAGAAAACCAGAAAATTCGATTCATTACGAGATATCACAACCAAGCATGGGACCCTTAAGAAAAGTCTAACTAAATATTGGGATGTGCTCAAAACTGATCCTGACCTTGCCATACCAATTGGACAAAACCCAGGGATAACATTTAAAAAGGCAAGATCATTACAGGATACCTTATGTCATTGTTTGGTGAGCCCTGAGAAAACCAGAAATGAGATCAAAGGCTTTTACACATGTAACCAATGTAAAGCCTGCAAATATAGCAATAGCTGTAAAACTGTGAAATTAACACAAGATCAGAAACCATTTGTGATTGATAAACAACTTACCTGTAACACAGAGTATGTTGTGTATGCCCTACTTTGCCCATGTAAACTAGCCTACATAGGGAGTAAAATTCATAAGGCGAAGAAACGCATACTAGAACATATGCGCGCTATTCGAAATGATGACAAACATTACCCAATAGCACGTCATTTCAAATCTCATCATACTCAAAACTGCAATTTACTTAAATTTGTAGTTCTTGACACAATTCCCACCCATGAGAGAGGGGGTAATCGAACAGTAGAATTGAGGAGGTTGGAATCCAAGATGATTATCAAATTTAATACTCCTCATCCCAATGGCTTAAATATGGATGAGGAATTGGCTGTACATCTATGCTAATTATGAAATTTTCAGTCATTGTTTATTTCCTTCTGTATAGGTTTATGCCTTTTCAACAGATGTGTGTGTTGTAAATTGTATTTTAATTAATATTTTCTTTGTTGGTTTGTTTCAGATTGAAGAATATCGAAATGCAGAAGAGCTCCTATATCTCTAAATTTATCAGATGGTCTAGGTTCATATCCGTTTGAAACAGAGCGAATGTATTGATTTGAATTGTCCATATGAGCGGAATTGGCTAGTGACTATGAATGGGCTAAAGACTATTTTGTTGTTCTGTTTTTACAATCAAAATTCCACGTGGTCTTTAAATTACCATAAAGATGAGGGAATTTGTACATGCACCGCCCAATTGGGCTTAATTGTTTACTTTCCGCCTATGTATTATTTATTTTCCGCCTTGGGTACAACTTTGACAGCTGAAATTTCGAGCATTGATATTGGAAGGTGGCGAGTCACACCTCCATTACGCTGTGGTTTTATATTTGTGAATCACAGTTTTCACACATAAGTCAATCTTAGGTTTTGCATGATTGCCCATTGGGGGAGTATTGTGATGTTATATCATGTACATTGGTTAACAAAATGAAGGCGATGGTACATAACAGAGAATTACTCATAATTTTAAGATCGGAATGATTGTTATTCATGTAAGCCAAACGTAATGCTGATAATAACGATAATGTGGGTATATTCAATTGCTATTTCATTGGATTTTATACTGATAAGTATGCCGACCAACAATATGAGTATTTTGTTTATGTCAATTGTTGATGTTGAAACGCACGATCCGTTCCTTTAAATAAGGCGGAAATGACACATACACCTCACCCGTGACCAAGGAGTGAAGAAACTCCGAAACACTTTGGGATTGTTTTTGTTGCCAAGTGTCGAATAAATATATGCTGAACAACTAATTGAGTGGCGGTACTGTGGTGTTCGAGCCAGGGGACTTTTACTGGCCGTAATTACAGTTATGGATGGAACATATATATATATATATACACACACACTATATATATAAATATATACTACATATACATGTATACTATATATTTATGTGATACCAAAGGGGATGATGTATCGCTTTGTTCGCCCTAAGTTGGCGGGGGTATGCCCAGACGTGGGTCCCTTGCTCACTTTGCCACTGGATTCAAGCAAGCCTGGCTGATGACGGCTGGAATGCCAGAAACCGGTCCTGGGATGCTTGTTTCCGGTCCAGGGAAGACATGGCTTGGCAGTTCGGGCTGGACTGTTCCCATGAGGCACAGGGTCAGACTGATTTGCATATGGCCATGTCTGAACTGGGGTGGTGGAGTGAGCTAAAGAATGATGATGGATTAAACCCAGATCAGTTGACTGGGGGTGAGTGTTTGATTGGCTCAAGCGTTCCGTCCATCATCCCCTTTTGTATCGCTTTGTTCGCCCTAAGTTGGCGGGGGTATGCCCAGACGTGGGTCCCTTGCTCACTTTGCCACTGGATTCAAGCAAGCCTGGCTGATGACGGCTGGAATGCCAGAAACCGGTCCTGGGATGCTTGTTTCCGGTCCAGGGAAGACATGGCTTGGCAGTTCGGGCTGGACTGTTCCCATGAGGCACAGGGTCAGACTGATTTGCATATGGCCATGTCTGAACTGGGGTGGTGGAGTGAGCTAAAGAATGATGATGGATTAAACCCAGATCAGTTGACTGGGGGTGAGTGTTTGATTGGCTCAAGCGTTCCGTCCATCATCCCCTTTTGTATCGCTTTGTTCGCCCTAAGTTGGCGGGGGTATGCCCAGACGTGGGTCCCTTGCTCACTTTGCCACTGGATTCAAGCAAGCCTGGCTGATGACGGCTGGAATGCCAGAAACCGGTCCTGGGATGCTTGTTTCCGGTCCAGGGAAGACATGGCTTGGCAGTTCGGGCTGGACTGTTCCCATGAGGCACAGGGTCAGACTGATTTGCATATGGCCATGTCTGAACTGGGGTGGTGGAGTGAGCTAAAGAATGATGATGGATTAAACCCAGATCAGTTGACTGGGGGTGAGTGTTTGATTGGCTCAAGCGTTCCGTCCATCATCCCCTTTTGTATCGCTTTGTTCGCCCTAAGTTGGCGGGGGTATGCCCAGACGTGGGTCCCTTGCTCACTTTGCCACTGGATTCAAGCAAGCCTGGCTGATGACGGCTGGAATGCCAGAAACCGGTCCTGGGATGCTTGTTTCCGGTCCAGGGAAGACATGGCTTGGCAGTTCGGGCTGGACTGTTCCCATGAGGCACAGGGTCAGACTGATTTGCATATGGCCATGTCTGAACTGGGGTGGTGGAGTGAGCTAAAGAATGATGATGGATTAAACCCAGATCAGTTGACTGGGGGTGAGTGTTTGATTGGCTCAAGCGTTCCGTCCATCATCCCCTTTTGTATCGCTTTGTTCGCCCTAAGTTGGCGGGGGTATGCCCAGACGTGGGTCCCTTGCTCACTTTGCCACTGGATTCAAGCAAGCCTGGCTGATGACGGCTGGAATGCCAGAAACCGGTCCTGGGATGCTTGTTTCCGGTCCAGGGAAGACATGGCTTGGCAGTTCGGGCTGGACTGTTCCCATGAGGCACAGGGTCAGACTGATTTGCATATGGCCATGTCTGAACTGGGGTGGTGGAGTGAGCTAAAGAATGATGATGGATTAAACCCAGATCAGTTGACTGGGGGTGAGTGTTTGATTGGCTCAAGCGTTCCGTCCATCATCCCCTTTTGTATTACTATATATTTATATCACTTCAATTTTGTCCACAAACGAAGACGCACTCAGGAACAGATGAATTCAACTGAATTCTTTATTCAGAGCCGGCATTCACCTCCAGATTGCTTGGATGCCTTATGTGTTTTGGAGCTCCGGCTCCTTGATCACAGGCTGTCAATGCAACGTCGCAGAGGTAGTAAAGGAACCACTTGTCTCCATGCTAATTGCTTTTATTTCGCTCTGGTGGGTCTCTCCAGTGAGTTTCGTTGTCAAAGCATGTTGGGACTTGTAGTGTCCTTTTTATAATTTTTACCCTTTGGTGGGTTCTGCGGCGTGACATTTTATTCATGATATATTTATGAGCCCTTCAGTGGGCCTCCAGATACAGAATAGCCGGTTTACTTTTCACTCATCTGTTCTTCCAGTCACCCTATTCCTACTATTCTGTATCTGGAGGCCCACTGAAGGAAAGAGGAGTAGTGTTTCCCAGCTATTCAATGAGCCAGCAGCTACTGGACTCCCAAATGGTAGAGTCCCACAGCAGCGGGGTTGAAGAGCAATCTTTTCTCACACTGAGTTCACCAGAACAGGGGTGGGGATCCAACAAGCACTTGGAGAGAACTTGGGGGCACACTGGGAGCAGCAGGTAGGCCAGCATATAAAGTTACTTGGCAGAGTGGCAGTCCCTCCAGTAGCCCTGGAGGCAGCAGGTTGGCACAACAAAGCAAGTAGTCCCAATGGTGGTTCCTCCTGGCAGCACAGCAGTCCTCTGGCAATGTGCGGTTTCATTTGTAGAGCAGGAAGCGTCTGGTTACAAGTCCAATGCAGGGTCTAAAAAACATGGAGTCAGAGCCCCAGTACTTATACTCAAAAATGTCTTTGATGAAGGGGTGACTTTAAAGGAACCCTCAGAAGTGCACAATAATCCCTTTCAGCCCAGCCCTGGCTCCAGACGATCAGTGGGGGGTAAATCAGCCCTTAGCATGAGGGCAGGACACAACCTATACAAATGTATTTGTGAACCGCTGCTTCTTCTCCCAGCACAGGAAGACTATCAGTACAGATGAATGCAGATGTGTCCCCTGTCACACCCAGCCCTTCCTGTTTTGTGGCTGTCTGGAAAGTATGCACCAAGTGTAGCCATCACCTAGCTCAGATGTGTTTTGGAGTCAGGTTGTAAAGCACAAAGAGTCATAAGCACAGAGAAATGCTCACTTTCTAACAGTGACATTTCTAAAATAGTTATTTAGAATCCAACTACACCAGTAAGCAGGATTTATCACCACTATTTCAAACATACCAAACATGGCAATGTCACTCCTTTCTGATCAGGAATTACCACTTAAAGTATATAAAGGAATTCCCAATGCTAGCCTATGAGAGGACTAGGTATCACAGAGGTAAAAAATGAAATAGGCTCTTTGTCACTACCAGGACATGCCACACATAAAGGCACATGTCCTACCTTTTACTTACACCGCACCCTGCCCATAGGGCTACCTAGGGCCTACCTTAGCTGTGACCTATGTGCAACAAAAGTGGAGTTTAAGGCTTGGCAAGTAGTTTTAAATGCCAATTCCATGTGGCAGTAAACTGAGCACACAGGCCCTGTGGTGGCAGGCCTGAGACAAGTTTGAAATGCTTCTTCTGTGGTTGGCACGAGCAGTGCTGCAGGCCCACTAGTAACATTTAATTTCCAGGCCCTGGGTATATGGTATACCGCTGTACAAGAGACTTATAGTACATCAAATATGCCAAACAGATGTAAACCAATCATACCATGTTTTAGGGGGAAAAGCACATGCACTTTAGCACTGATTAGCAGTGGTAAAGTGCCCAGAGTCCTAAAGCCAACAAAAAGAAGGACCAAAAAACTGACGGAGAAAGGCAACAAGTTTGGGAATAACCCTGTAGAAAGTGCCATGTCCAACAGTTACATGTAACAATCATGACTGGGTTAAAAATCCTGGTCCCATCCTATCAATATACCTTTGCATTGCAGAGCTTCTAGAAGTGGCGTTCCCCGTCCATAGGATGATATGCACATTTAAATTTGGTGGTTGTTAAGATTCTATACCATTTGTATTTCTTCCATTATTCGTGGCTATTCCACTGAGTAGGCCCATAGATGGTCATCCTTCTCTGTTGTTAGCTCACGGTCATGAGAGACCTACTAATCTCTCATCTTCCTCTGTGAGCAGGCGTTGATATTATTGCTCCCTCCCCATTCCATTCACTAAAATCAGTGAGTAATACTGCCCATGTTTACAGGTCCGCAACCTTGTTGTGAAGTCCTAAGGCAAATCTCTTCACTATAGCCCATTTCAGCATGTCGTGATCCCAGAGTGTGTCTGCTAGGGGCCTTCATCTCCAGCAATCCCATAGCTATTCACCGTTTCACCAATAGCAGCACTGAATGCAGGAATTTGAAGTGCAATTTCTCATCCTTTGGCTTTTGAAGATTCCCAATAGACTGTGCCGTGGAGTAAGTTCCAAGGCAAGCCCGGTCACTTCCTAGAGGCGAAGCATGACTGCTCCCCAATTCTTCTGTACTATGGGGCAATTCCCTGTCAAATTGATGAAGCCTGCACACTCCTGTCCACATCGCTGGTAACATGCTGTGTGACCCGTGTAAATTCTGCTTAAATTAATGGGATTGAGTTAGGTGCGATGGACAGTTTATTTTTTATTTATAGAGCGCATGAATCACCCCAACCGGGGTATCTCCGCGCTGTGACTGCCCTTGACAACCAGTACGGGGAAGATCAGAACATCGTGGTTTTTAGCAGCTTTCTGAAGGCTAGGTAGTTGGAGCAGAAACGTAGGTGGATGGGCAGCTGGTTCCAATATAATGGGGCCAAATAGGAGAAGGCTTTACCCCCTAACCGAGCCTGTTTTATGCGAGGTATGAGAAGGAGATCTTTGGACAATGAACGGAGGGTCCTGGAAGGAATGTATCTGACCAGCTTGTCTGTCATATACCTTGGTCCCAAGTTGTTTAGGGCTTTGTAGATCATACAGCAAATTTTGAATTTGATCCTTTTGCGAATGGGTAGCCAATGCAGCTTACGGAGTAGGGGGAGTGAAGCTGTTCTGGGGGGGGGCGTTGGTCACTAATCGGGCTGGCGTGTTCTGGACTACCTGCAGTCTGTTCAAGGAAGATTCCTTGGCTGAAATCAACAGAGTGTTGCAGTAGTCCAGACGGCTTAAGACCAACGCTTGTATCAGGGTTTTCCGAGTGGATAGCGGAAGTAGGGGGAAGACTCTGCGAAGAAGACTTAGTATATGGAAACAGGCCCCAGTGGTTGAGGTGGCATGCTCCTCTAAGCTTAGCTTCTGGTCAATGCGGACCCCTAGGTTCTTTATCACTTGTTTTGGGAACGGGGCCGGGCCCAGTTCTTCTGGCCACCAGTTTGGCGACCATCTCGTTACTGCTTCTCTGAATAACATAATTTCTGTTTTCTCTGCATTCAACTGAAGGAAGTTGTCAGTCATCCAATCAGTGATGGTTTTCATGCCCTCCGAAAAGGTGGTCTGAATGTTGGTGTTAATCTTGTCAAAAGAGAGAAGCATTTGTGTGTCGTCGGCATAGGAAATAAGTATGAATCCTAAGTTTCTCAATAGGTTTGCCAGTGGAGTAACATAAATGTTAAACAGGGTAGGGCTCAAACATGAGCCCTGGGGTACTACCTTGGTAACGTTAGTGGTCTGTGATCTAAAAGGGCCTAGGTTGATGGTTTGAGTTCTTTCAGTCAGAAAGTTAGTCATCCATTTTAGTGCGTTCCCCTGGACGCCTATATCTCTGAGTCTCCCAAGCAAGATCTGGTGGGAGATAGTATCAAATGCTGCAGACAGGTCAAGCAGTATAAGGATCACGGCCTGACCATTGTCTGCTAGCATTCGGATGTTGTCGGTGACTGTCACCAATACCGACTCTGTGCTGTGTCTAGGTCGGAATCCTGATTGTGAGGGGTCAAGGCAGTTGGAGGATTCTATAAATTTGGACAGGAATTTATTAATGTGCTTCTCTAGAAGTTTACTTAGTAAGGGGAGTAATGAAATGGGACGGTAGTTAGAGACATCATCTGGAGGAAGTTTGGCATTCTTCCTGATGGGCAAGATCTGAGCTGCTTTCCATTCCTTGGGGAGCCTGCCTTCCTTCAAGGAGCTATTTAAGATGGAACAAATGGGCACAGCGAGTTGATTGGCGAGCGATCAGGTGGTCTTGGCTGGAATCAGGTCTAAAGGGGAGTCAGATTTAGTCGTTTTTAATAAAGATTCAGTCTCCTCTGGGGAGAGAATTGGAAATTCCTCTAGTTTATACGTGCTAAGAGTGGTAGGAGGAGGTTCGGATATGTGGCTTGATCGGGAGCCATTGGCCACAGTGATCTTATTGTAGATCTTATCTATTTTTAATGTTAGATGTCCTGCAATATTGTCGCATAGAGTCTGAGATGGGGCCTCTTCCGTGTTACATGCCTTGGGGTTGGTGAATGATTTGAGGACCTGAAATAAAGCTTTAGGGGAGTTATCTGCCTGATCAAGTTGATTTGCAATATGCATTTTTCGGGCGTTTTTCAGGTTGCTATGGTATTTAATCAGAGCAGATTTAAATCTTTCTTTGTCATGGGGATCGTGTGTGCGGCGCCAATGTCGTTCTAGTTTTTTGCATTGGCTTTTTTCAGTCCGGAGATTAGGGGTGTACCATGGTGTCTGTGGGCGTTTTGAGACCATAGGGGATATTTTCAGGGGTACCAGCGTGTCTATTGTGGACTTCATGCTATCATAGCTAGAAGTCCCCCTGACCGATGCACGCCATGTACCCCATTCCCAGTCAGTAAGCTCTTCTACAAGGTTAGTGCACCAGGCGGCTCTAGCAGGCAGATCTCTCCTAGGCCTGTCAGCCTTCAGAGTCTTGCACAGTGATATCAGGTGTGCAGCCTCTCCTAAATTGAGCATCATTTGTAACGTCCCTCTCGGCGTTCATACGCTGGGGAACCCTGTCCAGATGCCTCTGGTGGTCCTATCTAATTTTTCATATGGTAGGTATTGTCCTTCTCCCACCGAGAACGTCTTTCTCTGGCCTCCTGGAAGTAGATGAATTGTTCCACAGGGTATAAGTCACACGTCACCCAGCAGTCTGCATCCTCCCATCTGCCATTGTAGAATAGACATGCTATTGCTGATACCACAGAATTGCTTTAAGACCCACAACTCCAGGCCCTAGAGAGGGGGGGCCATCGTAAGACCCTTACCACCACCCGTTCCCATACGTAGTCGGTATGTCACACCAGGTAGTGGTGTTCTCCCCCAACTTTGCTGCCCTGCATCAATAGCACCATCAAGAGCGTATCATTGCATGTTCCCTTAAGTAGCCTCTTTTCCCAGTTGTCTGTCTCGGTGGTCCATTTTGCTCCATTCTGACGATGACCGGTGTAATAATATAGCTATATGTCTGGGAGTCAGTAGACTGTTAAATATCTATAACATCTCTTGGGACAACAGGCAGAGCTAATTTTGTACTGCATAGAGGCACCTAGGCAGAAAGATCATGTGGGCAAGAGCCACCCATCTTATCGTGGACAAAGGCAGGGAGGTCCAAAAGTGTATCGAAGCACACAGCCCATCAATCATCCTTCTCACATTATACTTAATTTTCTTCTCGGGGGTCCCTGCCACTCTTATTTCTAAGTATCTAAAACTGTTGAGTTCCCACCTGAGTTCAAGGTCTGGCAAGTGTTCCCTGGGTCTTCCTACCAGTCTGCCCAGGAGAAAAAGGATGGACTTTGTCCTCTTGATCTTAAGTCCCGCCACCTCCCCGTATTTTGCCAAATAAGTCAACAGTTTCGGTACAGCCTCCCTCGACTGCGTTATCAGCATAGAGGGAAACTGAGTGGAGTCTCCGACTCTCATCCCTCATCCTGCAAGTACTGTTCTGAGCTATATCACCAGCGGCTCCATAGCCACAGCAAACAGCAGTGAGGAGAGGGGACATCCCCAGTCCTCTGAGAGAATGCCCCCGCTCTGAACCCTGGCAGGTGATCTGCATACAACAACTGCACCCATAATCACAAGACCGTTCCGAAGCTTATACTCCTAAGGACCTCCAACAGGTAAGACCAATCTAGCATGTTAAAGGCCTTGGCTATATCCACTGCCATCAGTAACAACTCAGTATCTCTCTTGCGCACCAACTGAAGGATATGCTTTGAGCACAGTAGGTTCAGGGCCGTGCTACAGCCTGGTATAAAAGCACATTGGCTCCAGTACCGCACTAAAGTGTATCACCAGGATTTTGCATAGTGCCTTGGAGTCTGTGTTGATCGTGGTCAACGGTCTATATGAGGATAGTCCAAGAGGTCCATACCTGGCTTTGGCAGCATGCATATAATTCCTTCTTTCATAGTGGGGGGGGGGGTAAATCTCCCATATTACAAGCCTCTTGAAATACTTCTAATAATCTTTCAGACAGCAGGGCTGAGAAATGTTGGTAGTACTCAACTGCAAACCATTCCCCTAAGGGGCCATACCCGGTGTGCGCTACCCAATAGCTTAAAGCATTTCTTCTAGGGTAATGTCTGTCTCCAATTCGTCTTGTTGGGCCTCTGGCACCTGCAGGAGTGTGACCCTAACCAGGAACTCTGCCATCGAATTTGGGGCAGCCCCACCTGCAGCTCGATACATATCCCTCAAATGGTCCCGAAAGACACAATTGATCTCAGCCTGTGTCTTAGCCAGTGTGCCATTAGGGTGTCTCTGCAAAGTCACCCGGGCTGTCTCTCGTTTCTCTGCAGTAGCCAGGCCCAAATGTTACTGGGTTTGTCTCCCTCTCTGTATTTGCTGCCGATATTACCTCTGCATGAATCTATCAAGTCTGTCCCAAGTCTCTGTCATAAATCTGTGTGTATATAGCAACTCCTGCCTAGGCTCCCTAATGTCTTGCTCCTTTAATTGTAGTGTAGTCAGGTGCAGTTCCTGCTGTGTCAAGTCCCATTAGAGCTGCCTCCTCACCCTATAACAGTTACTCATACAGACCCACTGCACCACTGCTTGTAGAGCCTCTCACTCATTCCCCCTAGTGGCTGTGGAGCCACAATTGTGATCGAGGCAGGAAGAGATCTGGGTCCGTAGCTCCTCCTTACACTCCAGATGATCCAGTACCCCAGGTGAAATCCTCCATCACTTGTTTTTCCTGTGAGTTCCACCCCCATCAAAGTCTACCATCAATGGGGCATGATCCCACAGGAAGTGGGGTAAGTATCTCACCCTTCTCACCATATGGATATATTCCACCATTAGTAGTATCCTGTCTGGTCTACTATAGGTGTGGTGTGTTAAAGAATGACATAAGTATTTTCATCTGTTCAGAATTAACTTCCTCCACACATCCCCACTGTCCGTGTTATGCATCACTGCTTTAAGACTGAAGGGCATACCGGTTTAGGTTCCTGTGCAGGAGGGTGCCTATCATTGCCCCATCCAATATACAGTTGAAATCTCCCACCCACACCACAGAGGTGCCAACACATACCATCAATAGATCCTGAATCTTTTGGTGAATGTCCTTCTTGTCGGTATTGGGAACATAGGGATTAAAAATGGCAATGTCCTTACCATCCAACGCTGCCTGAAGGTAAATGTATCAACTCCAAATGTCTGCCTTGGAGTATGTAAGTTTAAACGGGACCCCTGGTGATACCCAGACCGACACCTCCCTGGCATTGGTCAAATAGGTGGTGGAGGAGAATTGACAGCACCAGTTCTTCTTGAGTTTCTCCTCCTCCAGATACATAAAATGGTTTTCATGGAGGCATTCAATATGTACCTGATGCCTTCTAAGGTGCAAGAGTACCGTGAGTAGTTTTACATAACTTCCTAACACCCTCACATTCCACGTTAGTAGGTTATGTCTCTATCTAAGTGATGGTGTGTCTTCTTGTGCGATGCTTCCATGCCAACCCTGCCAGTCTCTCCATACCTGGGTGGCTCCATACCACCACTAGTGTCACCATATATCCGGTCGACTCAGTACACAGCTTTAAGAAATTAAACATATAAACTCTTTCCCCCGCCACTCACCCAACCTAGCCCCCCCTCTGGTAAACACGTTAACAATGCGACACAGTACCTGCACAATACCCCTTCCTAAACTACTCGAATAACTATAGGCAGGGAGAGCCTACTCCACACAGTCCTCAAGGCAGAGCTAACAGCCGAGACATCAAATAGAGAACACCCCCAGCAGCCCTACAGTGTCCCTCAAACTGAATTTCCCATCGTCCAGGGTATCTAGAAAAAAGGCATTATGTCAACAGAATCAGATAGTCTTCATCATCAAGATAGTCTGGATCACCTTCTCCAACCCCCCAATGCCATGCAGAATTCAGTTGTTCAAACAATAATACAGACATATTTCTAGGTGACATGCGTAACTCGGTAGATATCAACCTCATCCCTGTTCCTCTCTCAGCATCATGCATATCGTAATGATATGTTAGCATCCCTTTCCTTCCTCCTCTACGTCCTGCAGCTCGCTCAGTAGATCACCCTTGGACGTCGAGTACTCCTCTGCCATCAGTGTGCCACAGCAGGCACCAGCACCCTAGGGGGTCTGATGATCCCCCAGGGTCATCGGCTCAGGTGTCCTAGGGGGCCCTGCCATCCACGTCCTCCTTTTCTCACCCTGAGCACCGACGGGGCACATCCCCGGTCCCGCTGCGGCTCACAGTCCCAGAGTTCCAGCCACGACCAAACATCCTCTGGACGGTCAAAGAAGTGCGCTCTATCATGTGCCACCACACAAAGGCGCGCTAAGGAGGGCAGCATATAAGGCAAATTTAGAGCTTGTAGTGTCAAGCGTTGCTCACTGAGGGCCCCAGGAAGCCTCAATGCTGCCATTTGCCCACTAATCAGGAGACAGACAACCAGCAGGGCCCAACCATGATGAGGCCTCCAGCAGCGCCTCTCGACAGCCACTGCTCAGCAAATGATCCCGGGCCACTTATCCAGTATAGCGCGGCCCTCTCCAAGCCCGCCCTAGGTGCACCGCGCAAGGCATCGCATCGACAAGGAACACAAATAAATAGAAATTAGAATAAATAATTGGAAGAAAATGGCATTGGCAAAGTAAACTATTGGACCGCTAGTCAGGGTATTAAAGCGCACTTTGCTAGGAGGATGTGCACATGTTAAGTATAAAATACTGCCAATTCACAGTTCAAGAGACTGATGTGGGCTGGCCCATTCGCTCACGCTGTATACTGTGGTGGGTGGAAGCAAAATGTAAATGGCATTTGAACAGACCAGTGGTTGAAAAGGGCATTCTATCTATGTATGTATGTTTTATTTCCAACTTTGTATTACATGAGGCTGGTGAGGCTGTCTGAAGCTGGACCTAAAGAAACAGAAGAGGAGACTGCAGGGAATATGAGGAGGAAGAGGATGAGGGGAAGTGAACGTCACTGGAAAACATAGAAATCTGAAACAAACGAGGGCCTTAAAGGTTGTAGGATGTTAACAGTGAGTAATGTAGAGATTCAGAAGTATATTGATACCCGTGACTGGATAAAGACAGTTAGAAACACTTTTTACACTACACTCCATTTAATTATTGTGGGAAACAGCCATTACAACGCTACTGTTACCACGCATGCCCTTACCACGCATGTGTTACAAATACAATGCATGCACCTTTACCACGCATACATATCCTTTACCACACATTTTTTTACAACGCATGTGCCTTTACAACGGATGCTTTTACAACAAATTAACATTGTAAAGGTATGCATCATAAGGGCATATGACTGGTACTGGTGATAAGGACATATGTGTGGTAAAGGTGCAGGCATGTGATAAGGCCATATGCATGGTAAAGCTGCAGGCAAGGTTAAGGCTATCGCCAATGTTAGAGGAAACGGAGAGACCCTTCTGCTTCCTCTTTACGACCTGCTCCATGTCTGAAGAGATGCCTGGGGCGGGGGGGTGTATTTTAGGGCTTTAGGGCGAGGGTACGGTTTTAGGGCTTTAGGGTATTTTTAAAAAGGGCTAAGGGGCGTCTCATGGGGGTACTGTTTTAGGGTTCATGGCAGAGGACGGGTATTATTTAGAAGGGCTGGGGGCGGGGGCGCTCTGGTGTCTGCTTTTTGGGCTCAGGGCAGGGTGTCGGGTACTTGTAATAAGGGCTGGGGGTCAGGGGGGGATCGCAATGGGGACCAGTTTTAGGACTGAGGGCAGGGGTCAGAGAAAACCTTTACCACGCATATGAAATTAACATTCATGCTTTTACAACGAAATTCGTTGTAAAAGCATGCATGATAAACATGGCCGGACTGGGAAGAGAAACCAGCCCTGGCAATTTCACTCAACCGGCCCCGGGGGTAGGAGGTTGGGGGGTTTGTGGCACTGAGAAGCTCTAGTTGCGAGCACCGCTGCCACTTTTATTTTGTTACAGGGGGACGATATTGCAGCACTGCTGCAAAACCGGCCCCCGGTGATAAAACCAGTCCCCATGGCCACAAAACCGGCCCCCACCCCTCCTGCCCACCAGGGAAACGCCAGGTGCCCGCTACGGCCAGTCCGGCCCTGATGATAAAGGCATAATCGTTGTTAGAAAATGCGTGGTAAAGGTTATGCGTGGTAAAAGCATTTGCGTGGTAGCGCATGCGTGGTAAAGGCATGAGTTGTAGTACAAGGATCTTACTATTACTAATATGTATCTTAAAGACGTAAAGTTGAGTCTTCAAGTTGCAAAATGACTTGTTACCTAAGATGAATAAATCTCTTTTTCTTACTTCTTTTATTTCTGGCTAACCCCAAATGATTCCACACATGTGCAATGGCAGACTTCTACTTGAAGCTTTACTCTTGACCTGTCTGCGTCTAAGGCTAAGCAAAGATACTCTCTTGGTGACTGCACAAGCGCACAGATTCTCCTCTCAGTGGATAGACAGTGCAGCTCGATGCTCAGCTCTGACTTCAGGGAAATGGACTTCTAGACTCAATCTGGCGGTAGTTCAGCTGCAAGCAGTGCTTGTAATTCACTCTCAGCAGAGGAGCCTGTGTTTGCGAGTTCCATACATGACAGTTTGAAAGTAAAACTGCACAAAATAGGATCAGTGGTTGATAATGGCTCTAAAGCAGCAATGTGGAAAGTTGATTGCCTGAGGGGCAAAGGCAGTGAGACAGGAGCAAAGAGAACGAATCACATCATCCGTATCATACCTTTTTTATTTCGTTGCATTTGCAATTATTGATTCTACCTTTCTGTTTAACCAGCAGGAAGGGGTCTGGCAGTGCATTTTACGTGTTGCTGCATAGCAGGCTCTGACTGGTATGTAGGGCAAAGGTAATGCCCGATTGGCTGGTCTGACAGAATGATGTGTTGGCCGGTTTTTAGAAGTTTGTGGGCTTGTTTATGGCCAGCTGATCTAGTTTCTTACAGGTATGTCTCTGATATTACTACGAGCATTGCCTTCAGTAAACACAAATGCATTCAGTCTCCCACAACATGCAAAAAACCCATACAGTGTGTCTTTAAAAGTTTAAAACTGCCCTGATTAACAAACGGGGCCACTTTTTTTTTTAGCTATCTGCTATGTTTTGGTGCACAGACCTATTTTATGTCCCAGTCCGACCCTGGTGCATAGTCGTATTCTGAGGGGTGAGCAGTTAGGACAATCAAATCTTCTATTTGATCCGTAATTGGTCATGTCTATTTTATCAGTTGGTGAGTAAGATTAAAAATAAAGGCTGCAAAAGACATAAGAATGGATAGCTTGTCAACTAAACTACTTTGCAGCTGCAAAGCCTGCAGTTTGCAAAATCACAAGTAAGAGCGAGTGGTAATGTACTGCGGCCCTGCTTGTGAGTATAGTGATATCCGGGTGTGTTAATTCTGCACCCCACGCAATTGAAGTCGATATCAGCAATGATTATTTTACCAGAAGACAGCACCATCCAGCCAGCTTCCCAGCTCCACTCTTTTTTCTCAGCTGTCCCCACCAGAATTCCACAAAATTACCAGAATACATTCACAATAAGAATAATTCTCAGAAGATGGTTTGTTGACTAGTAAAAGAGCGAGTGGTAATGCACTGCGGCCCTACTTATGAGTATAATCACACTGTGATGAAAGCACCAGTGTAGTTATAATTAGGTGTGAGTTTCCATAGGAAAGGCATTTTTATTTTCTTAATAACTAATAACTTTGGTGCCGTGATGAATCAACATAAAACTTTCCAATAAATAGGTCCATCTACTTTGGCTTCTTCATGGAAACTTTCCCATCAATCCGTCAAGCGGGGGAAAGAGACAAGGGGGAATCCAAAATGCAACTTTCTCATGTTAATTCCCTTAGAAAGCTTTGCTTTCCAATAGAGAAAATCACAGCTGAACGGAATTACACCAAATTTGGCATGAATTTAGGGCTTTACTCACAGGACTGCCTTTTCTTATTTTCGTGTAAAAATGTTCTGGAGTTTTCAATAAAACTGCATTTAATAAGGATTGAAGGGGTTTAAAATTTAGAGATACCTGGCCCATTGGACCAGCCAAGCATCCAAACATTTTAAAAATAAATAGATCATATTAGTTGAGGGAGTTTTTTCCCCACTAGGCAACTGTAAATCCACTGATCCTTAGAAGGGTCTGTGGACCCGAAAGGATCTGATTACCTAGCCACAACACTTGAAGAAAATGTTGCAGTAGCCATTACAGGGCTTGGTAACTGAAATGGCACAAGAGAAGGTGTAAATGCCCTGACCCCCAAGCTCAAGTAGGGGGGGCGGCGAAGGGATCCTCCATGTGTTTACAAGTAAGATAAAAGGTTACATTTTAAATTTTGTTGCTGGATGTGCGAGGCCTTTCTATGTGGATCTATGCATCGTTCCCAGGTATCATCAACCTAGGATAAGCAAACTATATTCGAGGATCCGGGGATGATCTGTGGATCCTAAAATAAAATGTAAAAAAAAAAGATAGAGGGTTCCTGTCATATATCAGACTCTGGGACCAACTACCATTGTGCAGGTCATATGCAGTGGGGTTGGTCACCTGTGGAGAGTTGGTCCCCTTCATTCATGATTAGAAGGGTGCTGACATCATGTGGTCAATGGTAATGCAATCACTAGCAGGCCTAATGTGGGTTGCTCTCCTTCGCGATCAGGATCTCCATTCCTGGCCCATTCTTGTCAATGGAAGGCCTTTATTCAGGACTGAGCTGATTCCAATTAGTCTGCTTCTCTTCCCCTGCAATTGCACTACTTCAGGCTACCTCATATAGAGTATTGTGTAGCTGTCACAGTGTTTTCAATTGGAGCTCACCACATCTATGGCTATGCCCCCAGTTCCTATATTTTGTGGAGTACTGAGGGTTAAATTATATCACTCTATTTGCAGTTACATTAGATCTTACATTTTAACTGACTAGAATCAAAAATGTTATAATGCTCATATTTGCACGTTTAAACATTTTAAAGAGAAAGTTTACTGATGATTAAGGCTGGGCGTAGTTCGCGAAGTAATGCTTCGCGAAGCTACGCAAAGTGCAGTTCGCACTACGCAAGCTTCACGTAGCACTACGCGAACTGCGTAGCGCACTGTTCGCAATGATTGCACAGTGCCGGATGCTTGTCCGCACTGTGCAATCATTGAAAACGGCAACTTGCACAGTGCGAGCTGTCTTTTACTGCCGCTCGAGTAGATTTTTACTCGAGCGGCAGCTTTCTCAACGCGGACTGGTAGTTTCTCATCGCGAGCGGTCGCGAGCATACGCGACCACTCGCAATGAGAAACCTGACCTCCCCCCGTTGAGAATCTCGCCGGGAAGTTTATTTTCCACGCTTGCGATCGGCAACTTGATGTTGCTGATCGCGAACGAGGAAAAAGTCTCGCCGGGATGTCATTTTGCTTGCTCGCGGTCGCCAACTTGACGTTGAGGACCGCAAGCAAGCAAAAAATGACCGCGGCACTACGCTACGCTACGCGTGTTTGCACTGTGCTACGTGCAATTCGCGTTGTGCGAAGTAGCGCCAACTTCGCAAACTACGCGAGCGTAGCGTAGCACTTCGCCCAGGGTTACTGATGATTACCCTCTCCTTCTCTTGCCAGCCAGTAGTTCATGCGGGTGGGAGAAATGTTGCCTCCTTCAGCGCCTCATCTGCCTTATGGTTACCAGGGATGTGGTTCCTGTACCCTGCCTCGGTTGTCGAAGGCCCAGAAATGGGGTCCCAGACTACATAAAAACTTGCACTGGCCCGGGGGATGAGGTCCCTGGTCGCCATAAGAGTCTGAGGAGGGACCTCATAAACCCTCCTACACGGTCAATGAAATATTGAGTGTTGCATTATCCTTCGAGAGTTTGGCCCTCACAGTGGAATTTACAAAGAGTTGTGGCAGAGCCCCACACTCTCAGAGGTGTTGCAAGGGGGTTGGGGGGTACGAGTTTTGGGGAGGCAGCCTCCCCCGCTCTTACCTGCGGCCATCAAAAGGCGGCAAATGCAGGAATCACCAGCACCCCCCGCTCTTACGGGCGGCCAAATGTCTAGCTACGCCACTGCACACTCTTGTTGGCCCGTGAGGGTATGTTTAAATGGGCCAATCTTCAAATGTGCATAACTCAGGCCCCAGCCACCTGGAACATGTTCAGCAGGCCTCTTGGCCTCAAAAGGGGTGCACTTTGTGGGATATTGGCTCCACTGGCTCCCGGCTCCAGATTTTTCCATTGCCTGGCTCCTGATGATCCACTCTTCTTACTGGGGCAAAGAAGTCAAGGTCTTCCCTCAACTGGTCCTCAGCAGGCCTTGGGGGGGCAGCTTCACTGGCCCTGGAGAGACTCATCTAGTATGGGCATCAGCTGCAGACAGAGACCTTAGTCCATCAGGGCATCGGGCAGCTTTCCTTCCAGCTGTCCATAGTGTTGCTATGATCGACATCCAAGGTCTTACTGTCTCTCTCGCTCCCCTATGCAAGGGTTTATTCAGTGTAGGTTTTAGATGCCAGGTACACTTGGCCAATCCTAGGATGCCACATCACCCCTTCACTCCTGTCCTAATGCTCCTGCACACCATTCTGGAACAATCCATTATGGTGCGGTCAAGTTGTCAATGTGCAGAGCTCCTCTGGGGGCCTCAGCTCCACCATTAGGTGACACTAGTTGACATAACTGCCAGTTACTTTTCCACCAAAACATCAAAGGGAATCTTCACCTGTGTTGGCTAAAAATGTCTGGGTTTTCTGTTCAGTAGGCCTGGGTAGTCCCAACCCAGGAGCAGTGTGACAGCTATTTACCAGATGCAGATTTTCCTCCCCACCCCTCCCTCCTCGGAAGATGAGTAAAGAATGGATAAGTGTTCCATTTCTGTGGGGAGACCTTTTTTTCTTCTGTGAGAGAGCAGAGTAATTAACTTGGCCCATCAGGGGACAAAAGGCCTGGAATCTGATTCTGAGCTTAGAAATATGACCATTCTGGATGAACCGTAAGATGCTTACATAGGTTCTTGGGACCTGCATATTAAAACTCGGCGTGCATTTTTCACCCTCAGTTTGACACGTCACTGGACTGTGTAGGCATAGGTGGAGCAAAACTGCACTGTAAGGCAAATTTCACCTATGTGTATGTTACAGTGACACTACAGATAATCCAGTAAATCCTACTGACTTAACTATGAATTTCCACTAATATTACAAGGCCTACCCTAGGTAAACATCTAGCCTTGCAAAGTCCTTTCTGTGCCAGGCTATATTTGTGCAATTACCGGGGTGGGCACGATGGGAGTCTGACACGCACAACTGACATGTGCACACGCATGTGCACACATGTTCACATGTAACCAGATCCGTCCCACTTACCCTCACTGTGTCGCAACAGTTTTATCTTAAAAGGTGGACACTGGCGGAAAACACACGCTGTCCAATTACAATGGGATTACCATGAGTGAGACTCGAGTAGTGAAAAAAGGACCAAAAACCAGGTAATGAAAATGCGAAAAATCTTGGTGGGCTGAATTGACGCTACAGTTACTTGCTGCCATCATCAACCTGTTAACATTCTCACAATGTAAGCTGTCCATGAGGAGTAGCTTTCACTGCACTGTGCAAATGTTAGCTTTTGGCATTGACTGAAATGGACAGCAGTCACAGAAGTTGCTGTATGTTCTCCCTAATGCCCCTTTGATAAAGTACCACCTTTTCTCAGCAATCCCAACTCCAGTCGCTTTAAAAGGCAAGGTTTTCTATACCTGCACTTTTAAAATGCAAAATTAAAGACATAGGTCAACTGCCCTTTGCAGGCCTGCTTCTTTGTATTTACGGCTCGGCTCGCCGCAAGGATTTAGAGAAGGAAAAAATCCTCCATAAATATGGCCATCTCTGGATTCTTGTGAACCAATGTGAACATCCTCTTTTCCTGTGCAGGATTTAAACATTTCAATACAACACAATGATGCTCCAAGAGGATTTTTTTGCACACAAAAAATCACTACATTCAACGAGTGAATCAAAGAGCACATGTCACTTGCATCCTACCCTATGAAGTGTAAAGCAAACAAACCAAAAATAATCTTTTTTTTTGGATGACTCAAAAGTGGAGTACATTGTCGATAGGAAAATATTTGTTTTGCTTTTTCAGTACTAGAAATAGGGGACCAACTAAAGCAAATACATTTATACATATGTTTGGACATAAAATAACTAGTGAAATTGGCATCTATAAAAAATACGTGTGCAATCCCGCTAAGTGTGTATAGTGTCCATGAAGATCTTTCCCAATACAAGTTGGCACTTTAAATTTTCAAAATGTATGGAAACAATGTCTATATTTCAGCCTACAGTGTGAAGTGTTTATAAGACCATCTTCAGGACGATGATGCATTTTATCAAGATGGGAGACCCCAGTCAAATGAATCATCAAGGGAAATAACTTCTCTTATCAAATACTTCATTAATTCACTGAAAGATGCAAAAAGTCATAAATTCACAAGCTGTAAACAATCCGGGATAGTTATGTGGTCCTAAACCCTCCATTACAAGTACAAATAAATTGCCTGTGAAAGGTTAATTTTCATAAATCCTGAACAAAAAGGAGGACTCTCAGGGTTATATTCACAAGAACGTGTGCTAAACATCTCCAAAAAATGTTAACGCAACTTTACACATCGCAGTCCATCGCGGGAAAATAACCCCGTGTTAACGTGGAATTCACAACACGGCGGTACCATGCGATAGTCTCCCGAAACCGCGTTCAATGTCCGCGATACAACCACCTCAACGGAGATAAAAACACAAACCCCAACACCAAAAAACATGCGATGAGCCCATTCGCGATGAGGAAATCAGCGATAAGCAGCGCCAGGCCTGCCATACACACAAGAGGTCAAGAGGCGATGGATTGACATCAAGCGCAAGACCAAGGAGAAACTCACAGGCAACCAGAAGGCAGCAATGCAGACTGGAGGTGGGAGCCCAGCGCAACAGCTGGAGCTGGATGACATGGAGGAGCTGGTGTCGACAGTCATCAGTGTGGAGACCGTGGCATGAGTCGGGGGACCGGACACTGCTCGACATGACACAACACCACAGCAACAGGGTGAGTAACCACCAGGTACTAGGGGGACGGGAGGAGATGGCCACAATGGCACACATGCACGATCAAGCAGAGCACAGTGCACACCCACAATGACTCTGGATCATGGCCCTGATCTACACACTGTCACAATGTACATTGCCATGCTGTCTGAATGTCAACATGTACCATGCGGCCACATACATGAGGACACATTGTAACACAGCATCTCCCCTTCACATTGCAGGGGCACCGTTAACGCCACCTGCAGAGCAGTCCCAGCCACTCTTCACTGATGACGAGGAGGAGACCACCAGCATCGACACCCAAGCCCTCCAAGACATCTTGGAACTCATCCGCAAATCACCTCCAGGACCAGGGCAGCCCAGCTGCATCGAGGAGACCCCACCCACTCCACAAACCACCCAGCAGGAGGCACCCACAACCCCGGCTGTCTCCCAAGACCCCCCCGAACAACACATGGCCTTCCAACGCCATGTGTTGGAGGTCCAGAGGGAGATGGCTGAGCAGGTGCGGGTGGGGTTCGACCTCATGGCTACCAAACTGGACGCCATCCATGGGTGTCTGAGTCCCATCAGGGACCACCTCCAGTCCCTAATGGACACCCACACGCCGCTCCATGGTCTCCAACGAGCCCTGGCTGAGATTGCTGGAGTCATGACTCGGAGACAAGGGCACCTGTCCGCTCAGAGTGGCTCCAGCGATCTCAGCCAGGAGATGGCACGCATGCGGAGGCTCATGGAGGACATGGTGCGGATGGAGGCGGAAAGGATGGCAGCCACCGCTGCACATCAGCGAAATGTAGCTGGGATCTTCCATGCCCTGCATGTCCTCATCATGGCATTGCTGCCACAAGGCGTGGCGCGGATGAATGCTGCTGCCCCTACACCATCCACATCTCCGCCCCCTGGTGTGTCCGTGCCCCACAGTGCGCCGGACATTCCACCTCCAGCACCTGATGTGTCACTGCCACATAGAGCGGCCGGCAATCCACCTCCGGCCCCTGATGTGTCAGTGGCACACAGTGCTGCAGCCGGAACAGCACCACCCACAGGTGGGGCAGGGCACACATCCGAGGACGAGGACGTGGCTGGATTTGGGATCAGAAGGAGGCACTAGCATTCATTTCCGCCACCTGGCCTGTTGCTCCTTGGTGCCGCACATGACCCCATGACATCCCCCGATACACTCTGCGGCACTCACCTTGGAGCACGACATGGACTTCCATATCCTGTTTGGTGACCAATGACACGGCGACCAGACTGCGGACTGTACTCTTCCTCATCCTCTGTCCTTGTCATTCCCCGATGGACTCTGGCTGGCCCTCCACGGGCCCATGTTGTGAAGTGGGGTTGGCATGGCCCTGTACTGCTCCAGCTGCTGAAATCCACTGGATGTGCAATAAGCATTCAGGAACGCACTGCTGTGTCATGTCTTTCATCACTCAAGTATGAATGTGTGGATGAATGTAGGGTCAGTGATTCTCCCTAACGTCAATGATGCTCATCTAGTGGGATTCCAGTCACAGTGTGCTACGTTGCCGATTGCGTTGTGGGTGCCGTAGACACCACAACAGGGACACACGCATTAGTCACTTCCTTGTCCGGACATGGACTGCACCACGCCCACAGCCCCCGAGTCGTTGTTGCAAGCCCTGCGCTGGTCCGGTGTACGCCAGGACAGACCACTCCGCTTACGCTCCGAGGGGGGGGCCACATAACCACATGTCACAGGTTTACACGCTAGTGGTCTGCAGGTCACTGGTCTAGTTGTCAGCATGTCGCGGCCACTCCCTGAGGGCAGGTTTGCACACACACCACACCCATCCGGCGCAGGCGTCACAGGCCATGTGACCCCAAGTATATGAGGGGCCAGCAACGTCACATTCCCCACTGCCGGAGGTGACTGGATGACGGATGTACCACGAGGCTCAATCATGAAGGGCCCATGAGTTGTTGCGCACAGGGTTAGTGGCACCTGAGGCCTTGCGGCCGCACGGGCCTACCACCACGTGGTGCTGACTGGGGTTGCACAGGGTTAGTGGCACCCGAGGCCTTGCGGCTGCACGGGCCTACCACCACGTGGTGCTGACTGGGGTTGCACAGGGTTAGTGGCACCCAAAGCCTTGCGTCCGTCACAGGCCTACCACCACGTGGCGCTGACTGGGGTTGCACAGGGTTAGTGGCACCGAAATTGCTGAGTGGGTGTGTAGCCTGCGATGATGACGTGTGCAGTGATGTGGTCTCTGCCATTGATGCCTCAGGACTCAGCGCCATGTGTGGGACCTGCTGGGCCGCGGTGCGGGTCCGCATGATGTGGAGCATGCCATGGAGGCGGGACCGGGGCCTGGAGCTTGCACGGGCACGTGGTGTGCCCACTGGTGGACACACCGTCGGCAAAAGGTGAGCAGTGGGGCCTGGGTACGCAAGGGCAGACTGGTGGGAGGGGGTAGGGTGCAGCTGCATGTGTGCGCAGGGGCGGACAGGCGTTGTTGCCGTGTGCAGTGGGATGGACTCTGACATGATTGACTCTTGCCTCGGTTACAGGTTGCAGACCTGGTGGCTTGCAGTGTATCCCAGCACTTGTTTGGAGGCACACCGGTGGCAGCAGGTGAGCAGTGGTGCCTGGGTGCGCGGGGGCGGCAGTGTCCTTCCTTCTCTCTCTCTCTTTCTCTCTCTTCATTTACTTTCACTCTCCCTTCCTTTTCTTCTCTCTCCCTCTCTCCCTCTCCCTCTCCCTTCCTTTCCTTCTCCCTCTCCCTCTCTCTCTCCCTTCCTTTCCTTCTCCCTCTCCCTCTCGCCCTCTCCCTCTCCCTTCCTTTCCTTCTCTCTCTCTCTCTCTCCCTTTCTTTCCTTCTCTCCCTCTCTCCCTCTCCCTTTCTTTCTTTCTTTCTCTCTCTTTCTCTCTCTGCCTTTCTTTCCTTCTCTGTTTCTCTGTGTCTCGCTCCTTTGATGTGCGCAGGACACACGTTCTGATTTTGTGCTTTATTTTCCAGGCTGTGACATCATGATTGTCCCGGACGGCCCCGACAGGAGTCTTCCGCATTGGTGTTTTGTGTTGTATTTCAATAAAGTTTTTGGTTGTTACTTCAATGATGAGTGACTGTTTCTCGTTCTTCTGTCTCAACATGTTTGTCATTGTGCGACGTCATGCGCTTTTTGTGGCTCTTGTGTCGTGCACGGTATGTGTTTGTCCGGGGTGGGGAGGCCTGGGGGTTGTGGCGGTGGGTGTTGTGGCCCTCATGGGTCTCCGAGCTGCATGATCATTGTCTCCACGGCATCTGTGGGTCTTCAGATGTGGCTCTGGCCTGGGCTCCCTTTCATGGTGCAGGTAGTCGTCCTGCTCAACAACAGCAAAAGGCAGGTGTTAATTCCCTGCTGCTACCGCGGCTTATCGCCTGTTTTTGGTTCGCATCGCAGATCTGGCAGTTCGTTGTGAAAGTGGTGTTGTGGTGTTTTCGTGTGTTTTTGCACGGGAACGCCTACTCTGCATCTCATTAGGGTTAGTTGGTGGTGTCACCCGTGGAGGTAAATGTTGAGGCGGTTATCGCGGGAATACTTGCGTTGTCCGCAGTTTGCAACTGCTTGTGAATGGGGTGTTAAATCTGTCACCACTTTTGCTACGTTAAGTTGGCGATAACTCAGAGATAAGTCCTTGTGAATAGCCCCCTCAGAGTCAAAAGTAGCCACCATCACACCACCAAAACCAGAAATTCACTTGTTGAATTTATCAATTATTCTTTTGAAAACCAGTCCTTTGGGAGCATCATTGTGTTGGATTGTCTCTACCCAGTCTCCTGAGGGGTTATTAGGTTGTCCTTTGGTGTATGGATTAACACTTTTGGTACAGATCAATGCATTGGCAAGGCTGGTCAGCATATGTTGTGCTACCACACTGCAGTAAATTAACGTGACCAATAATACCTTTAGTCTGATGCTCTATTACGGCCCTTGGATTTTGTGAATAACAGACAGCGAGGACAATCCCACCTTTTCATTTGAAGATTCACTGACTCCCTCTGTAAACTCCAGGAAAGCAAAGGGAACCTTAGCTCTAGGGATAGGGGGGAAGGGGTGAGAGAGAGAAAAATACTCTTTCCAGGAGGTTGGTCCATGGAAGACTTGGACTGGACTCACAGGGCTACAGTATGGCACAGAGGCACGGAACCCTGGAGGGAAGCACAGCTTATCTGTCAATTGAAGAGAGGATACAGTAGGAATGAGGAGACAAGCAGTGAATCACTCTGAATAAATTCACTCATAACAAAAAATAACCTCATATCGTTCAGCAAGGAATTACACCGTGACTAGTCACCAAGGAAACCAGCAAACCTGTCCAGAAACCGGACAGTGAGGACAACTCTCCACACTGGTGAAGCTAGGATTACTTGGAGGAAGGGAAGTTCACTGGTAGAAAGCAGGGGCGGCTCCTCCGTTTGAACAGAGGAGCGTCGCCCAAAAAACAAAAGCCCTAGGCCAGAGCTGAAAAATAAAATGGTAATAACGTTTATTTATTACCATTTTATTTTTCAGCAACCGACCCGACCCAAACGGAGTGTCAGGACAGGGCGGGCCATTGCCGCTGAGTAGAAGGAGGGAGCTTTGTGCTCTCTAGTTTAAAATGCGCATGTTTTTTTGGCCGGCCATCTTGTGACGGCCAGCCAGGCACGCACATTTTAAACCTCTCTAACCCAGCTGTCATGAGACAGCTGGGCTAGAGAAAGCAAAGGTCTCTAGTGCTCTTGTCAGCGCTGATAAAGGTCACTCCCACCAATCATAGCGCTGCTCTCATGCAGCATGAGAGCAGCGCTAGGATTGGCTTAGGAGTCGGAGCCTGCCTGCTTCGAGGAGAGAAGAATCAAGGAGGACATCACGCTCGTAGAAAAGGTAAGTGCCTTTTATTTTTTTATTTGCTCCCCCCAATCACCACCACCACCCTCTGGACATGCTAGATGGCACTGGTAGAAAGTTGTAAAGGTAGAAGCACAGGAGGGACTGAGGAGAAACTGAGGTGGGGGGGGAAATGCAATGAAATGAAGTCAGGCGTGAAGTAGTATGAACGCAAAAGAGTCATAACAAGGAAAGTTGCCAGACACCTATCAAAGCAATATTAATATTGCTGTTCCTGCATTGAACTGGAAGGACCATATACCAATACCGGCCCCATAGCAGATGGAGTGGAATATTGCTGATACATCCCTGGAAGTGTTTGGCCTACATAATTGTAGCTTCAATTGTCCCGTTTTCCTGCTGCTAATCTATAAGATCTAACAGGTGCATTCTCTCAAGACCACTCACCTGAAAATCAGGGTGTCTGCAGGAGCTATGATAATCTGAACAAGCCTTGAGAGATCAAGCCTCAGCACAGCAATCTTAGTCTGATCTACTGGCGCTTGCTCCCAGGGGATTGGGGAAGGAAGTGTGGAAGATAGGGAAGGGGGAGGGATGCTTCGTGGTTTCAGGACTCCAGAGGTTACATCAAGATTAGTCGTCTTGAATCTTCACCTACGGACAGCAAGATCTCAGAATACAAGAAAACAAATTTACATTGCCATTGACGATAACTCAGGTCCCCTCCCTCCTACTACTTTTCATTCTATTGAAAATCGGGTTCTCACCTTCTTTATTATTGTTGTAGACCCTGAGCTAGTCCAGCATGTATCTTTGCATAAAATCCACTCAACTCAGCTGTTAGTGTACTAATCTTTATTCTGATTTTTATCCACTCTTTCCCTTCTTTTCTATGTTCTAATTGCAACACTGTTAACTGGAAGCAGTCGCGGCCGGTATGACTCGCGGGTGGGGATGCAGGGGGTCGCTTGGGTAGGGGGTCACGCGAGGGGGAGGGGAGGGAGGTTTAATTAAAAAAACAAGTTAACTTACCTGCCCCGGCCCGGTCCTGCGTCGTCGGTCTGCATTGTCCTCTCTGCAACAGGAAGAAGCCGCAGGCAGCCTCCCTCCCCTCCCCTAAGCCAGTCACAACGCTGCAATGGCAGCGTTGTGATTGGCTGGGACGCCGACCACACAGGCGTCTATGGGGAGGCCATTTTCTACATGTAGGCTGCATGCAGCCTACATGGAGAAAAGGGAGAGTGTGTATGGCTGGTTTGGTCGGCCCTGGGGCCGACCAAACAGTCGGCGCCCTCAGAGTGGGCCAGCCACTCCCCCCTGCCCTACAGCAGGACCGCCCACCCACCTGCCCCCAACCACACCCTTCTGCTTTCTCGCAGTGCGAGAAGCAGAAACGTAAAATGGTATTTATAATACCATTTCATGTTTTTGCTTCTCGCACTGCGAGAAAGCAGTGGCGCGACGCTCCTCAGCCCACATGGAGGAGCCACCCCTGACTGGAAGGTTCCAGGAACGCCATTAGCAGAGTCAGGGCCCTGCAGGCCTTGGTTGAAATCCAAGTAAGTATGCGCTCCTAGTGCAACAACAGTCACTGACCTTCGAACCCTCTTGCCAGTTTTCTTGAAGCCAAGCAAGGCATCTGAGAGAGGGGCGTGGTATTTAAATACTGCACCCAAGATGAAATCCAAACCACGTGACATCCTCAAACTCTTGTGAGAATTCGAGCACCTCTTTTCAACCCTTCTGAAAGGAATATAGCTCCTGCAGAAAATCAGAGGAGACCTGGGGAATTGGAATGGGATTTGGGGCAGGAAGTGCTAAAGGGTCTGGGAGGAAAAGGAAAGAGAGTCATGACTGTTGGCATCATGGGGCACACTATCTGTGGTGCTACCAGAGGACGGAAGCAGCGCAGCAGCGCAGGAGTTGCAATTCACAACACATTCATTCTGGCAGACATCACATGTTGCAACACTTGTCTGGTGATACTGATATTTCTGTGTACCAAGCCCACTCAGACAAAACTGCTTCTGAGAATCTTTCCTTGCTCTCATTACATTCTACAGAATGTTTCAGATGTAATTCCTATTCCCCTATTCACAAAGAAAACCTACTCTCTGTGGTTTCATGTGTGTTCAAGGTAATTTAAAAATAGGTAATTACAAACATAAATTGATCTTTAGTTGCATACACATCTATCATCAAAATTGTGTCATAAAATATTTGCATGTACTGTCTCCTTGATTTTAACTTCTCACTATGTTTTATTTATTTTTCTTGTTTAGAGACATATATGGAGCTGCTCCAACTGGAGAGATTTCTCAGCATTATTTTATCCATTCTTATTTGGTAAAGAGTACTTGCACTTTCAATGGTGTGGCGAGTGATTTAAAATAAATGATTATGTATTGAAGCCAAAACTGAAATTTCTATGTGACGAACATAAGAGGACAGTGAATGCACAGAGGGTTAAATGTCGTTCAACATCTCTCTCCCTCAAAGTCTTTCTTTTACTACATCTTTCTCTCTCTCTCTCTCTCTCTCTTTGCTCTACTTGTGACCTATACGTTTTTTTCAATGTGTGGTACTGTATGAACTTGGCTCGACAATGCACTAGACTTGTGACTTCCAAGATTTTCCTAGTCCTGCTCCTGTTAAAAATAATACTTCACACCATAGCACTATCGAGGCAAATAGACATTCATGCCTTCCTCACTGGTCACCTAAATATTCACCTGGACAGGCAAATAGAAGTATACACACAAAGGGAATGAGGATCTCAATCACTGATCATTTTGAACTTATCTTGCATTTATTTTAACCTGCATTCCTCTTAAAGCCTTCCGCATTTTTATGTTTGAGATACATCTCAAGATACTTCTATTTAAGAGGCTTAAATTCAAAGTCAGTAGATGTCCGGCAATGGCATTTGAATATGGAATTCATTCACACCTGTAAACCCTGCAAGGTTTCTCCTAAGGCTTTGAAGAATGTATGCCTAGAGCAATGTGTTCTGCCTGAAAGTGTTGACAACTTTCATGTTTGACTCTGAAAAAGTGGTTCAGATCCGGGAGGATTACCCTCAGTGGCAGCTGCTGACATTTTATAACTGGTGGGGTGAAATCCTTCGCTTGAATTCTAGTGAGCAAACCTGACTTTTTCTCAGAGGGTTTGCTCACACTTGTTCTCACTAAGGGGCAGATTTACAAGCCCCTTGCGCCACTTTTACGTCACTTTTCCCATGTTAAAAGTGACGCAAAAGTGGCGCAAGGGGCTTGTAAATCTGCCCCTAAGTCTCATTCACTTACTCTCGTTCGCACTTGCATGCACTTTTACTTACTCTAACTTACTCAACCTCACTGAGTCATGCAGTGCCACTCATTCTCACGTTGACCTGCTCAGTATCACTCATTCTCACTTAAGCTTACTCAATTTCACTGTGCTCAATCATTCTCACCCAAGCTCCCTCTGATTTACTGATTCACCTAGTCTAATTCATTCCCATTCACTCGATCTCACTGACTTACTCCCGCTAACTCAGTATCACTCATTCTAATCTAGTCCCACTCATCCTCACTCATTCTGATTCACTCAATTTCACTCAATTTGACTCTGACTCCGTCTCATTCATTTGCATTCATTTTCAATCAGTCTCACTCATTCTCAGTCCATCTAACTCATTCTCACTCAGTCCCACTAATAGCGATTTGCTCAATATCATTCTGACTCACTCATACTCACTTCATCTCCCTCATTCTGACTCACTCAATCTCCCTCTGTCTCACTCAATCACATTCATTCTCACTCAAATTCACTATGACTCACCTAGACTCACACCTACTCAATTTCATATAGTCTCAATCATTCTCACTCAGTCTCTCTCATTCACACTCGATCTCTATTATTCCCACTCACTCTGATTCAATCAGGCTCACTCATTCGCACTCTGAATTACTCTGTCTCATTCATTCTCTGACTCACTAAGGCTTACTCAAACTGTGCTTCACCCAGTCTCCCTCTCACTCAGTCTTACACACAGTGACACTCAGTTACACTAACTGTCATTCTCCTTTACTCTCATTCATTCTCACTTGTACTCACTCTTCCTGTCACTCATTCTCACTCACTCTGACTCACTCCTTCACTAACTCTCTCTTACTTTCACTCACAAGCACACCGACACACAGACATGCTCACCCAAACACACAATCTCTCACAGACACTCTCAGCCATAGGTGCAAAACATTTAAAAGCTTCTTTTTTTACTTACCTTGCTGTCTGCACAGGTCCAGTTTGGGCCCTTGCTGCTTCTTTCTGCTTCCAGTGCTAGAACATGAAACAGAAACCTCGAACACATGCAGCCACAGATTTTAGGTTTTTGTGCCTTCTCTTTAACTCCACCCTTTCCAAACTCTGTGACGAGTTGGGAAAGGGTAGGGTGACTTACTGATTGCCATGGCTACCTTCAAAGATGGAGGAGGCACTGGGGCGTGACAGAACCCTGAGGCCAGGGTTGGGTTTACCAGCCCTGGATAATTTCTCTGATGGCTGGTGCCGACACCTTGATGCGCCTACGCCAACCATCACACAGTGTCACTAGATCTGTGGTCTAGTACTGGTCTTCAGTGAGCAAAGATCAGTATGGTCTGAATTGTGGTGGCCTGAAACTTGTGGCACATTACCAAGTCCAGTCACAGAAGCCAAGAATCTAGGAGTTATCTTTGACAGTACCCTCTCTTTCGACTCTCAGGCTAAGAAGACAGTGAGCGCCTGTTTTTTCGTTATCAAAATCTTGGAACTAGGTCTTTCCTTTTATTCCAGCTGAGCTTAGGGTTGCAATGGTTATTGCCTTGATTACCTCTCAGTTGAACTACAGCAACTCGCTGTGTTTAAATATCAGTAAATCTACCCTTAACAGACTTTAGATTGATCAAAATGCAGCTGCATGCTTGATTCTGGATGTCCATAATGTTTTTGGGTTAAGGAGGGCATTCGGTCTCTTCAGTGACTGCCGATTAGGAAGCGCGTGATGTTTAAAGTTTTGTGTCTGGTGTACACTGCCCTGCTCTTGCACGGCCCTCTAGCCCTAAGATTATCTTTCCAATGGTATATTCCTAACAGACTGTTGAGATCGTCCTCTCTTAGGAAGGTGAATACTCCAAGATTCTGCAAAGGCAGATGGGGAGGACGAACCTTTTCGGTAGCTACATCCAAGTTGTGATGACTCGTGGATGCTTCCTGCACGTTATTACTTCTTTCATTACTGCTAGCGCTTTGACACCCTCAGGTATAAGGCGTCCTACAAATTCCAAATACAAATACTAGATACTTCAGGCTATTTCTGGATGGCATTTTTCATTATACCAAGTTTGAATAACAGATTATTATTTGCTCTTGATAAAATAAAAATGAGCCAGAAAATAAGAAGGACATAGCCGTGGAGCCCATGAGGGAGAACTGCCACTGCATGTCCAGGCCCAGCTAAAAAGTTGCACAATTTAAGGTTTTATGGACCTAGGTCTCACAAACACTTAGGTTTCACAAACACCGTATCTCCACACAACCTCCGCTGTCCTAATACAATTGAAGATGAACAGGAGACCAGCTCAATTTAGGTTTTAGATTGGCGAGGGAATAGTAAATTTCACCCCTTTAGTGTCCAACACCGTCCCAAAATTGGTTTAGATTGGAGTGGGATTGGAAAATATTATCCTTCTAATGTCAACCACTTCCCCAAATTGGATTTGATTGGAGTGGGAATAGTAAATGCCACCCCTTTAGTGTCCAACACGTTCTTAAAAATTGTTTACGTTGGAGTGTAATTATTTAATTGTATAATTTTAGTGTGAAATAATTTGTTTAAATTGTACTTATATGTAGTAGAAATAAATTGTTATTTAATTAGTAATGTTAGTTTTTAGAAATATAATAAAAAATAGTTGTATGTTTGTAATAAATGATATTATCAATTACATATTTTTATAGAACAAAGACATGTAACACATGTTTCAAATTGCATATATGTCTTAAAAGTTTATTTAATGTATATTTTCACATTTTTTAAAATATATGTTTCAACATAAAAATAAACTTTTATATATAGATAAATAAAACATTTGTAAGACAATTTTATTATTACGTAAAAAATGCAAATCATATTTAAATATTATTGAATGTTGTACATTTCCACTTTTTTTTCCATTGTTTAACAATTTTTTTAACATTTCCTAAATTGTTTTAGATACATATTTTCTGCATTATTTTAACATACATTTAACTTACATTTTTTGAGTATATATTAAATAACTGCACATATTTCATACTATAATTTACAGTTGTTTTACATTTTTGCAACCTTTTTCAACATGTTTTATATGATGAATATCTTTCCCCTCTACCAGGGTACCTATGTGTGATTTAAAAACTGTTTTTGAATGTTGGTCACAATGTCCACAGTAACATATGTGTAGAGTAAGCCAAAAGTCATGTGATAGGACATAACTGTTTCAGATTACAATATACAAATATTACTTTTAAATAGTACATTGTGCAACATCCATCAAAAATCCCAATTATGGCCTTGACATGTGTCTTGACCATTAAGGTGTAACTAATGCATTTCGGATGTATGATTTGCACCGTTATTTTTTTTTTTTTTTAGACAAAATCCCATCAACAGCAGTGCACACTGTACCGCGCTAATATAGCCTTTATGCACAGTAGTGCACTAGACAAATAAAAAGTGAAGTAAAATTTTAATGACAATGGATTTATACATATTTAAATATGTAACCCCTCATTTGGAGTGGTGGTGACACAGTTAACAATCACCAACACAGTACTTTCAGCCGCTAAAATGGAGGCTGCCTGATCTCGCATATTTGAGATTGTGCATCTGACGCTGGCGGAAGTCGACCACGCAATGGACGGTTGACTCCATGACGGACACAGCCATAGGCTAATATTGGTGATTGTGATGGTAGAGGCCCAATAGCTGTGTCAGTATTTGTTGATCGCGTACATCACGTGCATGTACGCCGCGGTCTGAAAAACACCTCACTTGCCTCTTGACACTGCTGCTCTCAAGACCTCCTCCACTTTAGCTGCTGTTTGCCACCTTTGGGAACAATCATTCTAGGCCAAGCAGGTGAGGGGGCCTATGCCTTCTCTGCAAAGGTGCTGGAGCTGCTGGTTGATGAGGTCCTTTCCCTGTATTGCCAGCTCTATGGCTCACCAGAGGAACAGGTAACTATCTTACATACATGTTACTCTGTTTAATTTCATACTTTCCATTCCACAGACTACCATGTGCCTCTGAGTTCCGGAGTTAAGTCAAATTACTGTTGTAATATTTTGTGGTCCCTACATAGGACCATCATGTCAGGGATTGTTGAGCACTATACATTGTGTACTTAACATCACCATTCGGATGTGTGATGTGTGGAAAGCCCTAGATTCTACTAGTGGTGCATGCACACATCTGTTCATGTAAACATTTCATGGTACCTATTATATATTTACTAATCAGATTGTGCTAAATGTGCAATCAAATGTATAGCCTTTATAGCATGAGCTGTGTATTTATTCTGTAAAAAGCAGTTGAGGATGATGTTAGCTATATGTACAGTCCCACATATCACTCATACTAGATAAGGGCTCATCAAACTGTTGTCTGGCTCAGAGACCCATTCACAAATAACTTTTATATTGTCAGGTCCATCTTAACTCAAAATATAGATCTCTAATTAGAGTCTTGTTTATTAGATCCACCCGCTTTTTCTTCTTTAGGGGTGCCTTCGAAGTGTGACTAATAAAGGTATTACATTTATGCCCTGAAGGGATTCATAGAAATAGAAGGGTGAGAAAACTAAACAAAGACCCTCCGAAAAAAATTATAGGGTATCATCCGGCACCGATGAGATTGTAAAAACCAGACTAGGAACCCGTCCAAAACTTCATTGGAGGCAAATATAAGAGCTTCCATATAAATCAATAGATTTTTAAATATTGAACTATTGTCCTGAAGAAGGTGACGATCCACCTTAGCACCGAAACGCCGCGTCGACAGTTGTTCTTCATGTATTTATTGCACATATTGTTTACCTTTTATTTAAAAATATGATGAATATATGATTTTAAATGTGTTTTTAACTTTGTCAATATCAATCATATAGAACATGATCTTTTGAATAAAATATTGATAATACATTCCTTTGAATTCATAAGTTTGATTAGAAATTGATTATTCTAGGAGGCAAAGATGGCATCCGTGAGACGGACGTGTGAGCGATGAGCTCCTCAGCGTGTTCCCCCTTTCTTCAAACAAAGTCTGCCTGAAGAGTTGCTGTACAGCCCCAGAGACGTGATACCACGAAAAACTGATTTTCGTGAAATTTCACAGCAAGAAGTAAGTGACAACAGAAAGAAAATGCGGGATTAAAATGCGGGATTAAGCAGACAGCGATAGCTCTGGAATCAACTTACCCGCCTAACCACTCACCTGCGCTGACAGAGGGTCGGAAGCCTTGCCGGTAGGCGTACCTGGCAATTGAGCGGCCGAGTGGATGCCGGCACGCCGTGACCGAAGCCTAATTCTGGTTTTTGCAGCTGTAGGGTTTGGAGCGTGGTGTGTGGAGTGGGCGATCCACTAGCCATTTTCGAATCCTCGGAGACATCAAGTTGGACAAAGACTCACCGGTAAGCGTATCGCTCAAGAGGGTGCTGGTACCGACGGCAGAAACGCCACAGCATTGTAGCTGAAGGCGGACGATATATGTGAAAGACTTAGCCATATAACCCACAGAACTCTCTATAAGGATTCATGGATTGCTGATATATTTATCAATTCTAGGCAGATACATTGATGACTGTTGTTGAAATTAAAGCCGAAACTCAATAGTCAATAGATTTATTAATAATAGCTGCTAAGTGTGCTAAAGTGTGCAACTATGCCCCCTAAATCAGCCCGTGGTGGTAAGAGTCGGGGAATGTCGGAGCCCCAGGCTGGGAGCAGAATGGCAGTTACACCGAAAGTAGGTAGCAGCATGAAAGCGGCTCTGGAGGGGGCAGTAGGAGACCTGGACAGTCTTACACAGGGGGTTGAACACATGATGGACTCTAAAAAAAAAAGGTTCCTCAAATGTTTGCAATATCAAAAAAGGAAAAGCAAGCGATGACTAATGGTGGTAAAGAAAAAACGGTGCAAGCGAGGATAGAAGCAGAAGATACTAGTAATACAAATCTGCCCGCCAATATCTCAATACAGGCAAAATCTATGGATGAAGAAGGGAGCCAAAAAGATAATGCGCGATCTGATAAGGGAAAAGATCCGACTCTGGGTCAGATAGTGACATGGCCACAACAGAATATGTTAGAGGTAAGGCGATGTGAAACACTTTCAGAACCAGAAGGCACTCAGGATGTTATTACATCTGATCTCTCTACGGATCATGGTACGGAGGAAGGGGAGGATCTAAGAAATGCAGCAAAGGCTTGTAGAGAGAGTGACCCGGGTGAGAAATTTTACTCACTTTCAGAACCCTTGGATACTTCAGAGGATGAGCAAGATGAAGGTCCAAGATCTGGATCTTTGGAGGGGTCAGTAATCAGCCTGGGGAGTGAACCTAATACCTCAAATGTGGATGAAATAAGCTTGGATGCTACTATGGTACGCAAGGAAGTGGTAAACAAGGAGAAGGAGAAGGCATCTTACCCTCCGACAACTAAGAGTCTGATGTGGGAGATTTCTCTATCGCCTGAAGCCACCTCTCCTGGCAACGAAGTTGATGGTCAATCTATGGGCGCTGTTGGTGGCAATCCGGAAGAAATATCTCTGGCCGCAATCTATCTATCCATAGTAGATCATAGACTTGAAACTCGCACGGAAAATCTTAAGACACATACAGCTTGTCGGAAGCTCCAAAACACCGTCAGAAGGATTGCAAAAACTTGCAATGAATTTACTGATAGAATGAACGAGGCGGAGGGACGAATACCGGTTCTAGAAGATGAAATGGCAGCACAAAAAATCACCTTACATACTATGACTTCTCACAGAGACGATATTCAGATTAAACTAGCTGACCTAGAGAATCGACTACCTCAGAATAATCTCAGAGTATTAGGTATACCCGAAGGTATGGAGGGTTCGGATGTCTGCAAATTTGTGATTGATCTATTCACTGAAGCTTTCCCTGATCTAACAATGTGGAACTGGACTACTGAGATCCAGAGGGCTCACAGGTTCCCGTTTAAGCAGCTGACTGTTAAATAAGGGCAAACAGAGACCAGGCCCAGGGCGATCCTGATTTGTTTAAACAACTTTTTAGCACGCCAGGCCTTGTATGATTTAGCTCGACCGGATATGAAACGGCAGGGAAAGGGGGTACAGTTCTTTGTAAGGCCTGACTTTTGTCACCATACTGTCGAAAAAAAGATGGCAGCTGCAACAGCTCATAACTCCCTTCCAGAACAAGGGTGCACAGGCTTTTCTGCTAAATCCAGCCACACTGAAAGTAGTCAGCAAAGGCCAAATGCGCTTTTTTATATCCGAAATACAAGCTAAAGAATATTTGGACTTTATCTGAGGAGCTAGAAGTGAGATTGCTAAAGAACGCTGGGCAAGATGCTGAGTCTAATATGTATAGAGATGATTAAACAAGGGTAATATGGTCAATGGGTAATGTTTGGTAAAATGTATCTATGATGTCTTTAATAGGTAGATATATGGCAAAAAAGGATAGTATAACTAGGATCAAGAAGAAGGGGGACACAGAGGCGCGAGTCTCTCCCCATTGCAAGGGCCATGGGCCCTTTTGCCTGTGTAGTGGGAGAAGAGCGGGTGGGGGCTGAAGTGGGGAAAGGGTGGGAGGGAGGTCTGGGATGGGATGGGAGCACAGGGGTGGTTAGGGGGGTAGTAGAGATGGAGGATGAGTGGGGGGCACGGGGGTAGGGGTGGAGGAGGGTCGAGGGGGGGCAAGGGGGGAGGTTTGGGGAAGAGAAAATTGAAAAAGGGTGGAAATCAGGAGTACATAATGAAAAAGGGAAAATAAAATGTGTTAAGCAATGGCGAGTAAAAGCAGAAAGAAATAACAGAAATAGGGATGGATAGTTTGCAAATCTGTACATCTAATGTGGCTGGCTTGAATGACAGGAAAAAGAGAGAGAGGGTTTTTCAGATTCTTAGAACGGTAAATCCAGATGTGATATGTCTCCAAGAGACGCACATTCCCTGGAAGAATAAGGATTTGTTGGAAATCAGGGGGTATAATCTTGCGGTGTGTTCCACGCAAACTACTATGATAAGGGGAGTGGCTATATATGTGAAACAGAGTGCCGGGGGAGTTATCCGGACAGCTGCAGACAAATGGGGGCGCTGGGCTATAATGGAGTTAAATACGGGGTTAACTGTGGCTAACATATATGGGTCCAATTTAGATGATGAAGCTATTTGGGAAGAACTAGAGGTGGAATTGGCTACATGGTCACAAACACTGATCATATGCAGAGATTTTAACATACATCTAGAAGTGGATACACAATCGCAGAGGTATAAATATTCAGGGAGAAAACCAAAAGTATATAGAGCAATAAATACACTCAAGGAAACTCATGGGCTGATAGACGTATGGAAAGAGAAGAAACAAAAAGACCCTGGGTATATGTACTTTTCCCATCCCCATAGGAAATTCGTTAGACTGGATTATTTTTTGGTGTCTAGCCAGCTGACAGATAAGATAGATATTAGGAAATTACCCCAACTTTTTTCCGATCACAATCCTCTGGTGTTGGAAATAAAAGCTATGGCTGGTAGGCAAAAACAGAGCTTATGGTCTTTTGATAAGATGTTATTAGCCGACGAGGGATTTTGCTCCTATATTAAACAATGGGCGGTGGAATTCTTTGACTGTAATAGATACAGTGCAACTCGTGCGACGGTTTGGAATACCTTTAATGCCGCTTTTAGGGGCGAAGTAATCGGATATACAGCTCGAATCCGAAAACAGCAGAAAACAGAAACGGATTACCTGATTAGGATATTGACAGAACTGGAAGCTGAGCATGTTGGATTAATAAGAAAGGGCGGTGTGGAAGAGGCATTACGGGAGCATATGTTAAAGTTAGCGGTAGCTAAATCATATATCAATGCGCACTTTCAGGAGAAGGTGGCTCAAGTGTTTCAAGCATATAGGGGGGAAATGTATGAATACGGGGAGGCAATAGGAAAAACATTGGCATATAGGATAAGGCAGAAAAGCACTAGAAACAATATCTTGAAAATCAAGAATAATAAAGGTCAAATAGTGGAGGGCTCCAAGAAGATAATGGAAGTTCTCGAGGAATTTTATGGAAGACTATATCAGGCGGATAAGGTGCTGGATGTGCCAGAGACAGAGGATAGCAATCCTACTTTGCCTAATTTGGAAGAAGACATAGTACAGGAATTAGAACAGGAAATCACTATGCAAGAAGTTCAGGAAGCAATACCGGTAGAAGTGTATAAAATGCTAGGCACACAGATCCTCCCTATCCTGCATGATTTATATTTAGGTATACAATATAGTGGGGTCCCACCAGTATCATGGCAGGGTACAGATATGGTGGTTTTCCCTAAAAAGGGTAAAGCCTTAGAACTACCATCTTCATATCGACCAATATCGTTAATGAATGCGGACGCAAAGATATATTCTAAAATAATGGCCTCTCGGCTGCAAAGAATAGTCATCTCAATGGTATCACCCTGGCAACATGGCTTTGTTCCTGGCAGGGGGACCACAGACCACATTAGACGTGTTATATCAATATTGGATATTGCAGAGGGCACGGAAGTGGCTGTGGTCCTTCTCGACACAGAAAAAGCTTTCGACGAGTGCCCTGGCAATTTTTGTGGGATACTCTGGCCGATAGAGGGCTCGGTCTGGATTTTTGAGAGGTATTCAAGCCATGTATTTTAAACCGTATACACAGATACAAGTGATGGGGAATACATCTAGGAGAATTGACATTTCAAGGGGCACGCGCCAAGGGTGTCCCTGCTCTCCTATTTTATTTGCATTTTATCTTGACCCATTCATAGTAAGAATCTTGAATAATCAGGTGATTAAACCAATTATTACACAAGGATATGAGACAAAGATCCTTGCGTATGCAGATGATATTGGGATAGTCACAACAGACCCGCAAGGGACAATTAAAGAAATTGAAAATATGGCAATAGAGTTTGGGAGGCAGTCAGGTTACTTGTTAAATAAAGAGAAAACGCAAATTGTATGCTCTACTCAATGTCATCTGCAGGACCCTCGGGGAATCGATAAGGCCATGTATCTAGGGGTTAACCTAACATCACAGATAGATAAGCTCTGGGATGTAAATATAGATCCAGTATTGGGGAAAATAGACGTAGAACTTAGACAAATCGATAAGTTACATCTTACGATTATAGGTAGGATTAACGTATTAAAAATGCGGATATTCCCCAAGATTTTATATTTAATGCGAGCGATACCGCTAGAACTACCCGGGAGCAAAATAAAAAGAATTGAGGCTATGTTCTCAAAATTTATATGGGGCTATAAAAAGATCCGACGGGCATATAAATTCCTGACTTTGCCCATAGAAAGGGGGGGTTGGAAGGCTCCTAATATATTATTTTATTATTGGGCATGTACCGTACAGCATCTTGGCACGCTCTATTTTTCCAAAATTGGTAGGGATGAAAGATCTAAGCTACCTAACATATATCAGCTGGCGTTGGGGAAAGAAGCAGAAGGTCTTTTCCAAAGACAATCTAAACCCATTTACAGTAAGAGAATTCGATATAAATGTGTTCAGGAATTTGGGAGAAGGTGATGAAGCACTGTCAAATCTCTAGATATAATAAATATACTTCAGTGTGGCACTCAGATTTTCTTCCATATGCATTCTATGATGGGCTGGCTAGGCAATGGGAACAGGCGGGGATTGTGATGGTGGCAGATTTGTTTAACAAGCAGGAACAATTAACCTTTCCGGAGCTTGTTCAAAGGTTTGGCCTAAGCAGAAGCTCCTGCTTCAAATATATACAGATACACCATCGTATCAAGGGTTTTGCTAGGGGAACAGTTAAAGTCGAGTTAAATCCACGCTGAGATTAATGAAACGTCGAGATAGTAGGATTAGGGATTTTTACGCGGAATTGTCACAGAGATTAGCAGATGACATGGAAAAAACAGAGATGAAATGGGCGGAAAAACTTGTAGATGGGGAGGTAGACGTGGATAGGATATTAGAGATAGGGAACAGGGTTTTGCTGTCATCAAATTTAAAAGCGCAACAATATAAAACCCTGTATGATCTTTATTATACGCCAGCGAAGCTGTTCGGCTGGGGTATGAGCCAGACAGATGAATGTCCAAGGTGCCAAAACAGACCGGCAGACAGTATTCATATGTTTTATTCTTGTGGGAAACTAGATGAACTTAAAACAGGTATAGAGAAGTTCTGGCTCCAAGTGATGAATATAGAGATAAAAATTACCGCAACCCTGATGCTGTTAGACTATGATAACAGGATGGAATTAGATACTCCACAGAGAGATTTCCTATTTATAACGGTTGCAGTGGTAACATTGTTGGTTGCCACGGTTTGGAAAGATAAGGAACCACCTATGTATCATCAATGGGTTCATAGGATATTGAACATTGGTCAGCAGGAAATGTCTCTATATAAATGTAAAGGCCTTAAAGCTAAGCAGAAAGGAATGAAAATATGGGATCCACTAATGACTTCGAAGAAAATGATAGTAGAATAGAATGTTGTGTAAATGGATGTAAATATGTGCCAATATGTAAAGATGTAAATAGTAATGTCAACTTAGAGGAATTTAACAATGAGAATAATGGTTTAGATGGAAAACAAATGTAAGAATAACTGGATAATGTAAATATGTATTACCTGATTTCCAATAATAAAAAAAAAAAAAAAAAAGGAATAGCTGCAGCAAGCTATTCAATGTTATGCTGTGCGGTCCATCCTATGAAACTTGCAACGGAGATTTTGCTATTTAATGCTTTAATTAAGGTTTAGCACCGCACTTAGAAATAGATTTTGGGTGTTAGAATGTCAGAAACATGCTAACAAATTTTGAAACGTTTATCTTGTTTTTGTGACAGTTACATGCTTAACTTCTTTTCATTTTGCATTCTTTGTAGAAAAAAAAAAAAAGAAATTGATTATTCTATGTATGATTTTATATATTTTTGTCTGTAAATTTAGCAACCTGGTATAATTTGTCTTATTATATCTCAGTGTATGGCCTTACTATAACTAAGTTAACCAATCCAATTAGAGGATCGAATCCTCATGCTTTCAGAGTAGAAGGAGAAGGGAACTTTGTGTTTGTTTCAGTATCTATACCCATCCCTTTTCCAAGTATTAGGGTACCTCCCAAACCTTTTTGAGTTTATCCCTGTAACAGTGTCACGTATGGCAAAAGGTGTGTCCTGTGATGCCAGTACATACCATATAAACGCAATCAGACGTAGTATGATATCCCATTAAGTAGTCCACATGTCCACACATCCCCAGAGAGGACGCTCTCATTGACACACATGTCAGCCCTTTCATAGCGACCTAAGTCTTAGGATGTAGTCTATACTATGTTAGCAGGCTCGATGGACTGTATGCATCATGTCAATGGGCCTGGCTGTAAAGGTGTCTGTACAATAATGCACAAGTAGTTTACCCTTAAAAAGGTCACAATCGTTTGTCATGTTTCATAGTAGCTCACATCACAGTACAGGTAAGATGGCCTTGGGCTACATGATGATAGTGGGCTGGCTTAGTCAATGTAGGACATGACCAGGGACTAGGATAGTCAGCAGATGACTACAAAAGTGTGTATTCATGTCATTGTAGTACTCAGCATGTGAAAACTACACATGTTGTATTTTAGTTTTTGATTTATGTAAAAACGTGCTGTAGTAATCTGTTTTTTTCCTATCTTGTATCCATACAGGTCAATGCCCATCAGAACCAGGCCATATGGAAGGCCATCGCCCGAAGAATGAGGACCCTGGGGGTCTATGGCCGGTGCATTGTCCATTGCAGAAAAAGGTGGAAGGACCTGAAGCACTGGACCCGGAAGATCGCAGAAGTCCAGCTGGGGAAGTCCTCCCAATGTGGGCAGGGCGCACGCCGCACCCTGACCCCCCTAATGGCTTGCATACTGGTGGTGTCCTATCCAGAGTTTTATGGGCAGTTGAGGGACCAACAACAGCTACAAGGGGGTGAGTCCTGGCCAGAGTTATACATTTTACATTGCCAACGTTATTTGCTACTGACATGCATTTCCCCATCAACACTGATGGTGACCGAAGTCCAATGCACAAGAAGAGTTATTGATAATGTAGGTCTGGTAGTAGGTGCTTGATGATGTGCTTTGCCTATTATCTTTATGAGCAGGAACACAGCAGAGTCCAGTCCACTACCAATTTACTGTCTTGAGCAGACAATGGTCATAATTCACCTCAAGTTGTTTGACGTTCTGGGTGACAGTTATACCAAACAGGCCCTTTGTCTTCACTGTGTTAGGAGCGATGCTCCCTCCCTAGTGTGTCTCATGTGATGGTAGCCCTATTACATGTGACATCGCATACAGTGCACTTTTGATGCAGTGACTGGACAACACGTCCTATTGGTAAGTTGGGATCCTACGGTAACATTAGTGTGCAAACATCACTGGTGCCATCAGCATTAGTGCCTACATGTTGCCCGGTGTACCTGTCCCTGTTGTTGTTTCATCTGCAATACTGTTTCAAGATTCATTCACTGACTTGTGATATACATCAGGAAGTGAGATGTAGAAATGTAGGGATCTTATGTAAGTGTCTACACTAAGTCTTACAAGGCAACTGTATTTGCAATGCAAATTGGTGCTGTGATGTGCCATCCCAATAGGACTAAAGTGATTCCACCTCTTCATGTCATAGATATTCATTGATACGCAATAACCTTCAAAAGTGTATTGGCTTCTAGGAATGCAATCTGAGAATGGTGTTGTCACAGGTACCAAGCAGGATTGGGGTTGTTCATAGGGCTATATGAGCTCTTATGCTGTGTGCATTTGTAGTGTATGTCTCCCAATACTTTGGCCCTGAATGTCTGCAGGCTACTTTCCAATGCTACATGGAATACATAGCAAAACTACTTCAGTACAGCTTTCATTTGAAATTTTGAACAGTGGGCATGTGATGAAGTTTCAACTAAAAAGTGACATCAGTGTGAAATTAACATTTGCATTTGACAAGATTTCTGCTACAGCAAATATTGCTGCTACTTTGCTGTATTACTTGACCTTCATTACATCATGATGTTGTTTAGGGTAAATTAACATTTGCTGAATTCAGAGGCTTGTGTGAACAATGTGGAAATGTATTTTTGTAGCCATCCTATTTGGTGACATCAGTCCACTATGGTATACTACAAGAGCCAAGTATATAAGGTGATCAACTATCCTAGATAGACAAAAGGATGGAGTGTAGACAAGTTCCTTAATGATATTGGAGCTGTCTGGGGTTATGACATCTCTGTGACCAACTGTTTCTAGGTAATGTAACAATCATGCATGTGCTCATGCTAATGTTGAAGAGTATTTGGTGAACCATGATGCTGGAGAAATCTTTGCACTTTTCAATCAATCAATCAATCAATCAGGGGGCTTGTAAAGCGCGCTACTCACCTGTGAGGGTCTCAAGGTGCTAGGGGGCGGGTGGGAGATGCAGCTCCGGATCAGTCGAAGAGCCAGGTCTTGAGGTCCTTCCTGAACGTGTGCAGGGTCGGGGAGCATCTGATGTTCACGGGGAGCTCGTTCCAGGTCTTGGCTGTGATGTAGGTGAAGGCTCTCCCGCCTGTTCTGTTTCTGCGGATGCGGGGGACCTCAGCGAGTGCGAGGTAGGCGGAGCAGAGGTTTCTCTTGGGTATGTGGAAGGATACTCTTTCATTGAGATATTTGGGTCCGATTTTGTTGAGGGACTTGTAGGCGTGGGAGAGGAGTTTGAAAGTGACCCTATTCTCGACGGGGAGCCAGTGGAGGTCTCGTAGGTGTTGGGTCATGTGTTTGTGGCGTGGTGTCCCGAGGACGAGTCTGGCAGCGGCGTTCTGGATGGTTTGGAGTCTGTGTAATAGCGTCCTGTTGATACTGGCGTATAGGGCATTGCTGTAGTCCCGTCTGCTGGTTATCAGGGTGTGGGTGACGGTCTTTCTGCAGTCGGGGGGGATCCATTTGAAGGTCTTGCGGAGGATGTGCAGGCAGTTGAAGCTTGTGGAGGCGACGGCGTTGATCTGGCGGTTCATGGAGAGGGAGGAGTCGAGGATGATGCCGAGGTTTCGTACGTGGTCTGTAGGAGTGGGTGGATTTCTGAGGGCGGAGGGCCACCAAGTGTCGTCCCAGGCGGAGGTGTGGGGTCCGAGGATGAGGACCTCGGTCTTCTCTGAGTTGAGCTTCAAGCAGCTGTCCTTCTTCCAGGCTGCCACATTCTTCATTCCTTCCTGGAAGCAGAGTCTGGTGTCTTCGGGATTCTTCGTGAGTGAGAGGATGAGCTGGGTGTCATCGGCGTAGGATACGATGCTGAGTCCCTGCTGTTTGACAATGGTGGCGAGGGGGGCCATGTAGATGTAGATGTTGAAGAGCGTGGGGCTGAGCAATGATCCTTGGGGAACTCCGCAGTTGATGTTGGTGGGTTCGGAGATGAAGGGAGGAAGTCTGATCCTCTGGGTTCTGCCGAAGAGAAAGGATTGGATCCAGTCGAGGGCGGCTCCTTGTATCCCTGCGTTGTGAAGTCTGGCTCCGAGGGTGCGATGGGAGACGGTGTCGAAGGCTGCGGAGAGGTCTAGGAGGATGAGGGCCGCAGTGTGTCCCTGGTCGAGTAGCATGCGGATGTCGTCCATGGCGGCGAGGAGGGCGTTCTCGGTGCTGTGGTTGCTGCGGAATCCGGACTGGGAGGCGTCTAGGATGGAGTTCTCTTCAATGAAGGTGGTCAGCTGGGCGTTCACGAGTCTTTCGGTGACTTTGGCCGCGAAGGGGAGGAGGGAGATGGGCCGGTAGTTTTTCAGGTCGGTAGGGTCGGCCGTGGGCTTTTTGAGGAGGGGTTTAACCTCCGCCCGCTTCCAGTCATCTGGGAAGATGCCAGACATGAAGGAGGCGTTGATGGTCAGTCCTAGTTCAGGTGCGATGGTGGCGGCGGCCCTGTGGAATATGTGTGGAGGGCAGGGGTCCCTTGGGGCTCCTGAGTGGGTTTTCTTCATGGTGGCGGCATTGTGTTCGACGGTGGCGGGCTTCCAGGTCATGGTGGTTGGTTTGTCGGCGGCGTTGGGGGGGGTGTGATTCCGTCATCGGTTCGTTGAAGTTGTCATAGAGGGCCTTGATCTTCAGATGGAAGTATGTGCTGAGCTTGTCGCAGAGTTCCTGGGAAGGTGTGATGTCTGTGGCTTCGCAGGGGGATTTTGTGAATTGTTGTATGACGTTGAACAGCTCCTTGGCGTTGGTCGCGTTGGTCTGGACTTTGTCTCTTATGAAGGTTCGTTTGTTGTCTCTTATGTGCTGGTGGTATTCCTTCAGGGCGCTCCTGTGGTTGTTCCGTGCTTCCGTGGTTTTCTGGTTCCGCCAGGTTTTCTCTAGGCGTCTGCAAGAGCGTCTGGCTTCTTGTAGTTCAGTGGTGAATCAAGCGGCCTTCAGGGGGCGTTGCTTGGCGGGGTGGCGCGGGCGGGAGATCCAGCGGTGAAATTCGGTGGCTGCGGAGTTGGTCGTGGTGCTGGGGGGGTCTTGGAGGAGGGTGGTGCTGAGGAGTTCCTCTGTGACCTTGCTCCAGCTCCTTCGTGGTGGTTGCGGTGCGGGCTTGGGTGCGGAGGTGGTGTTGAAGGTGAAGTGGACGCAGTGGTGGTCTGTCCAGAGGGGCTGAGTGGTGTGGCTGAAGCTGACGTTTGTTCCTCCCACGAAGATAGGGTCAAGGGTGTGTCCAGCTTTGTGAGTGGGCGTGTTGACCAGCTGATTCAGTCCGAGGTTGGCGAGGTTGTCGAGGAGAGTGATGGAGTCGGGGTCGTTGCAGTTGTCGAGGTGGAAGTTCAGGTCCCCGAGTAGAATGTAGTTTGTGGAGGTGATTGCGTGGGGTGCGGCGAGCTCGGCGATGGCGGTTGCGGACTGGGTGCGTGGTCCCGGTGGTCTGTAGATGAGGGTCCCGCATAGCGTAGTTTCGGGGCTGGTCTGGATCTGGAAGTTAAGGTGTTCTGTGTTGGAGTGGGGGTCACTCGTGCTGGAGGTGGAGAGTCGGAGGGGGGTTTTGTGGGCGATGGCGAGTCCTCCCCCTGGGCGGTGGGGGCGGTCCTTTCTCTGGATCTTGTAGCCGTCGGGGATGGCAGTGGCGATGTCGGGGCCGGAGGTGGTGTTGGTCCAGATTTCCGTGAAGAAGGCGACGTCGGGCGAGAGGGTGTCGATCAGGTCCCAGATCTCTAAGGCGTGTCGGTGTAGAGTGCACATTGAGGAGGATGCATGTCAGGGTTTTAGTGGTGCGTGTGTCGGGCGGTCCTTCGGCGGTAGTGGGGGTGTTGTTGATGGTGAATGATCTGCGGCAGGGTAGGCACGAGAAAGGTCCGTGGGTGTCGTTCGGCGAGGATCTTACGCAGTCGGTGTGTCTTCCAGGGTCCAGTGCGCGGAGGGTAGAGGAGTCGTAGCGGTGGGGCCTGGGAGAGCCAGGGTTCCTGGCGCTGGTCGCGGTTGGGTCGCGGACGGGCGCAGACGGGCTTGCCTTAGGCGCACCTTTGGGTCCGCTGCGCGACCGCGCTGCGGTCGCCATTAAGTAGGGGAGGGGGGCGGGACCAGGGTAGGGAGGCAGGAGTGGTGCTGTTTCGGGGGGCGGGCCGCAAGGGCAGCAGCGGCGGGAAAAGGGACCAAAAAAAATACCGCTGTGAGTCTAACGGAGTGACACAAACAGTAACAGTAGCTGTAAGGGAATTTACAGGCTAAAAAAGAAGGCACAGCAGTAAGGGGTGCACACAGAGAAAAATGCAGGCAATAATAGACAGTCAGAATCCTGAGAATGAATGATCAGCAGGCAATGAGGAGAACCTGAGGCGCTGGGAGCTGGCAGCCGGCGCGAACCCTGTTCGTGAAGGGCTCTAAGCTGGAACTGAGCGTCTGTTAGGGCGGAGCTGCCAGGGAGAGTGCTGGCCTGGACCAGAGGTCAAGGCTTCACACGCGCTCCCCCGCAGCGGTCGGGTAGGGAGGCGGGAGCGGCGCTGTGTCGGGGGTGGGCCGCAGGGGCAGCAGCGGCGGGAAAAGGGACCAAAAAAAATACAGCTGTGAGTCTAACGGAGTGACACAAACAGTAACAGTAGCAGTAAGGGAATACACAGGCTAAAAAAGAAGGCACAACAGTAAGGGTCGCACACAGAGAAAAATGCAGGCAATAATAGACAGTCAGAATCCTGAGAATGAACGATCGGCAGGCAATGAGGAGAACCTGAGGCGCTGGGAGCTGGCAGCCGGCGCGAACCCTGTTCGTGAAGGGTTCTGAGCTGAGCATCTGTTAGGGCGGAGCTGCCGGGGAGAGTGCTGGCCTGGACCAGAGGTCAAGCCTTCACACGCGCTCCCCCGCAGCGGTCGCCATTAAGTAGGGGAGGGGGGCAGGACCAGGGTAGGGAGGCGGGAGCGGCGCTGTGTCGGGGGCGGGGCCGCAGGGGCAGCAGCGGCGGGAAAAGGGACCAAAAAAATACCGTTGTGAGTCTAACAGAGTGACACAAACAGTAACAGTAGCAGTAAGGGAATACACAGGCTAAAAAAGAAGGCACAACAGTAAGGGGCGCCACAGAGAAAAATGCAGGCAATAATAGACAGTCAGAATCCTGAGATTGAATGATCAGCAGGCAATGAGGAGAACCTGAGGCACTGGGAGCTGGGAGCTGGGAGTTGGCAGCCGGCGCGAACCCTGTTCGTGAAGGGCTCTGAGCTGGAGCTGGGCGTCTGTTAGGGCGGAGCTGCCGGGGAGAGTGCTGGCCTGGACCTGAGGTTTAAATCTGATGGTCAGGTGTGTTAACGAATTTGGAATAAACCAATTTTATATGTCATTTCAGATTCATCCCCGGCAAGCAAAGGAGAAAGGCCAACATCATTGGGGAGGCAGCTGGCCACAGGGTTTCCGGTCCTGACAGTACCGACAAAGAGGGACCCAGTGACCTGGAAGGTGTTGGGAGTGCCACGGAGGACACAAGCTCTACTTTGTCATCTTCAGAGTCATCCTCCAGTGGACACTCCAGAGCGCTGGCAGACCCCACAGGATCTGTTCCAATATAATACTTGTCCGTCACCCCCAGTTCCATCTCCACCCTCCCTGTTGCTCTCCAACCAGTTGGCCAGGCCAGCTCCCCTAAGAGGGGAGGCGTATCCTTCACTCCAGGCACCTCAGCCCCTGCCCCTGTCTCCCCCAGTGCGGAGGCTCTAGACCTCCTGAAAAACATCTCTGTGGGTCAGACGACACTACTGAATGCCATCCAGGGACAAGACAGCCACCTGTAGCACATAGTGGCCTACCTGGAAGACAATCACAGTGCAATGTCTGGCCCACAGAGATCTTTTCAGGCTCTGGCCTCCTCCCTCAGTGCAGCCTCACATCCCCCAACCTTGTGTCCCCCACCCCACCTCGCCCCTTACCCATACCAATACCTGTTCCCAAAACTATCCAAAGCACATGCAAAAATTTGCACACACACCCTCATACAGACCCAAGCAGCACATCCACACATAAGCACATATCCAAACAGACAGACACTGCACCCACCACCACACCCACAGGCAACCCACCACCACCACCATCACATTCACTACCACCACTGATAACACCACACACACATACTTACACCATTCCACCATCACATCCCCACACAGCACAGATGACTGCACACATGCATGCACACACCACGCCACCACTACCACATACACAGCCAGCACAGACAACACCAGCCCCACCCCCAAACCACCATCGTTTCCATACACACACAACCACACACACTGTCACCACCACATCAGCATCCCCAACACCCACACCCAGGACTCCCACTACCACAACATCCACAGATCCACCAGTCACATTCTACACACCTAAGAAATGCAGACTCACACTATCCAGCACCCAACCGACACCACAGAGACAAGACACACCCATACTTGCAGCGCATACACCTGACATGCATGCACCTGCACTCACAACAGATCCAAGCACATCACACACAGTCACTCCCTCTACCTCCAAGACCCCACTCCTTCCCAATCGCACTACTAAGTACACTACAGAAGATCCTTCATTTTCCCTTGCCCTAACCCCTCCCATGCCTCCAACCACCACTCCCAAGAAGCTTAATACCCCTCCCACACCCAAGACTACCCCTTCCACCTCCAAATCCACCCCTGTTACTGACCCATCCACTCTTTCCACTTCCCAAGGCACCCCTGTCAAACATTTTTCTGCAACTTCACATTCCCAAACCCTCCCTCTAATACGTAAGTCCACCCTTTCCTCTTCCCAAACCACCACTTCCCAACCCAAGGACACCCCTACCAAAGCCAAATGCCCCCCTCCCAAATAACATCTATGAGGTGCCTGCCCCGCCCAATGGATGCCCCTTCGTGAGGAGGTTAACCTGGCAGTGTCTTTCAGGGCAAGTTTTGTGGTACTGCAGTGTGCTAACTCACACAATTTCTGTATAGACAGTTCATTTGCTTTTTGTTATGTTTTGGCCGTGTGTTTTATTCAGACAAACATATTCTGATTTGTTTTTTAACACATTAGTCCTGGCATTACTTTTCCCTAGCTATTTTTGTGTACCTAGCAATGTTGCAGAGGTTACATTGTGACTCAATGCAATTGTGTCTACACATTATGGCAGGTTAGACTACATATATCTTTACAGTGTACTTTGTTATGCACATGCACATTTTGATATGCTCTGTGATGGTGATCAGTTTTTATGGGCAGGCATTCATCATAGTGATGACCAGGTGCACCACTAAATTGATGTGATTTGATACATTGGGATGTGTGACTACTTGTGTGCTTGCTTCACCCTGATTGATGATCAATATGGACAGGATTGTATATTTAGAGCTTGGAACCAGTGCAAGAGTCTGATTTGCATATGGCTGGTTCCAAACTGGGGTGGCATAGTGAGCAAAAGAATGATGGATTAAACCCAGATCTCTTGACTTGGGGTGAGTGTTTGAAAAGTTTCAGCAGTCCGTCCATCACCTTTGTTGTGTTTGCTATGTTCGCCCTAAGTGGTCAATGGTATGCCCAGACATGGGTCCCTTGCTCGCTGTGCCACTGGATTCAAGCTAGCCTGGCTGATGAGGGGTAAAACCCTGAAACCGGTCCCAGGGTCCTTGTTTCTGGTCCAGGGAGGACCTAGCTTGGCAGTTCGGGCTGGATTGTTCCCATGAGGTGCAGGGTGAAGACTGATTTGCATATAGCTGGGTCCAAACTGGGGTTGCATAGTGAGCAAAAGAACGATGGATTAAACCCAGATCTCTTGACTGGGGGGTGAGTGGTTGAAATGTTTCAGCACTCCGTCCATCATCTTGCTGTGTTTGCAGGAGTCATACAGCACAGGGGGAAATGTTCCATGGATGGATATGTGGAATTAATCCAAATTGGGCCAGACATTGAGTTGGGTGATATTTCAAATGGTAAAGTTTTCAGCCTGCCTTGAGCAATGTCTACATCATTTGACTTGCACTTTTTCCTATAAGGTATTTTGGATATGTGTTTAATGTGTGCAGGTTATTTGTTTGTTTATCCACACCTGGAGGCTGGTTAGTTGTCATACCTTTTTGTCTTATTTTTTGGACATGTGTCTATTATTTTGTGTGTATCTTACACCTACTTTAGTTATATGAGAAGAGCGATGTTACTGATGTGTTTGTTTTAATATATTGCACTTACACATTACACACATATGCATGGCACTTGGTGATGCTTTTGGTTGTCCCTGATATACTCAAAGCCAGGGGGTCTGTGCACAGAGATGTTTAGAGACATGGGCAAAGTGGGCTCTGGACCAGGGATCCAGACTTTCACTGTGTCCCCTGATTGAGCAAACCCTGTTCTACAGAGAGTCTTTCCATAATGACATTGAAATACTTCCTGAACTGCTTGTTTTAAATAACATTTTCCAAAAAATACTTTTTAATGTGGGTGATGTGTGAGAGTCTATTAGAGACATTTTTCAGAGAAGGTGTGTTTCTGTTTCATAAAACATCCATGCTTAAGTGTCTTTTATATCAAAACAGGACCTAGCATGTGAGAAATGAGAGGGTGTCAGAGATTATTTGCTGTAATGTAATTGAGGGGCTGCTGTTGTGTTACAATATGGAAAACGCACATCACTATCCATCAATATTAGATGAGAACACATTTAGAATTTGAAAGACTGTGCCTGTGCAGTGTAAGTGACCTGACCAAAGAGGGCATCAAAGAGCTGAATCTGGATCATGCATTCAAAGCTGTTCAAAACATGGAACCACAAAATAGGTTTGGTCCTGGGCCCCCAAACACCCGAAGATGTCCCTGCATGATTGTGGCTTACCGTTGGTTGCATCCACAATGGTGTGGGTTTTGGACATCATCAAGCAGCAGTGGCAGGATGTGTACGATCGACTCCGTGGCAGCACAGGACGTATGAAGCTGAGTACAGGTGAGTTTATGCCTTATATCCGTTCCTTTCCGCAGACTCCGATGTTTTGCCGCTGCAGTCATGTCAGCGGGAAGGGACATCGTGATTGGACCGGTGGGGAAACTGGCAGTCCGCCCTCCGACAGACACATTGGCCTGTCCCACCTGCGTCTCAGTCGAGATTTCCTTGCGGCAACGGCAGAACCATGGCGGTCTTTAGTCTATGCACCCACCTGCTTTGTAATTGGGCGGGCGGACCGCCAAGCTGGCGGGCAGGAAATCCAAAGCCATTTCGGCGGCGGGACCCGTTCTGCCAAACATGTAATCAGGCCCTTAATTGGGAAATGAGTGTGCCTTTTATGTTTGTCTGATTTTAGTGGTTAAGATTTTTCATAGTTTGATTTTATTGGTCAGTTTAGTTTATTTTGCTTTTTTTTATTAGTTATGTCCTTCTATGGAAATGTATATTTTATTTATAATGTTTGATATATAGTTTGCTAGATTTAGATACAAATATATATATATATATATATTCACTGAAAAAACCATAGGTTTTAAGGACAGTTATAGTTAGTTGGACATTGCACTCGTACAAAACCCGTGAAATTCCCCCATTATAGTTAGTTCAGCTAACTATAACTCGCGCCCCCGCAATGCACTGCTGATGACGTCACATATTACATCACTCATGACATGGTCAGTGACATCACTGATGACATCACTGATGACATCACTGATGACATCATGCAGTGACTGTGTTTCTGTAAAGTATAAATATTTTTAATATATATAGGAAAAGACGTATTGAAGAATGAGTGGGTGTATAAGTGTCTGTATGGATGATTTAGTAGGTGCGTGACTGACTCTATAAGTGAGTGATTTAACGTATCTTACTGAATGCATGGGTTAGTGACTAAACTGGGTGAATGTCTGTATCCGTCTGTCTGTTGCTGTGTAAGTGGCTGCATGTGTTTGTGAATAGCTACATGAGTGTCTATATGAGTTATTGAATGGTTGTCTGAGTATCTGTATGGGTGCCTGAGTGTTTGTGTGGGAGGGGTGTGTGCGACTCTGTGCATAGATGTGAGTGGGTGATTCACTGGGTGGATGGTTTCAAGAGTGCATCTGTGATAGACTGTATGGGTGGGTAAGTGTGTGTAAGAGTGTGTTAGTGAGTGAATGTATGTCCCAGTGGTACATGTGTGACTAACTACATATGTGAAAGGCAGTATATATGTGTGTTGGAGTATATAAATAGCTATAAGCGAGAGTGAGTGATTGTGATAGTGGCTGTATGGATGAGTGTGTGCTTGTATCAGTGATTGTATAAGAGCGTAACAATGTGCTAGTATTTGTATGAGTAAGTGAGCTGGTGTGTGTATAACTGTATAGGTGAGTAAATGGCAGTGTGTTTAATTATTTGCATGACTGACTAGGTGTGCGAGTACCTCTATGGATGAGTGGCGGTGTTTGAGTGTCTATATAGGAGTAAGAGTGCATATGATAGTCCTGTACTGAGTGACCATAAGTATGAGTAACTGTACGGGTGAGTGAGTGGATGTGTGTGTGTAGACCTAAGAATCAGTGAGTGGGTATGTAGTTATTGGTGTTGGAGTGTCTATGGTTTTGCGAATGGCAGTCTGTAATTTAGAGTGGGTGTATCAAAGGTTATATTAGGGTGTGAGGAGGTGCATCAGATTATCACGTGGATGATGTCATCAGTGATGTCATCAGTGATGTCATTTGAGATGTCATCAGTGATGTCATCAGTGATGTCACTGACCATGTCATGAGTGATGTAATATGTGACGTCATCAGCAGTGCATTGCGGGGCGCGAGTTATAGTTAACTGAACTAACTATAACGGGGGAATTTCACGGGTTTTGTACGAGTGCAATGTCCAACTAACTATAACTTTCCCTAAAACCTATGGTTTTTTCAGTGAATTTCAAAGGTTTTTTAAATGCAAATTTCTAACTATAACGTGTCTGAAACCTATGGTTTTTTCAGTGAATTTCAAAGGTTTTTAAATGCGAATTTCTAACTATAACGTGCCTGAAACCTATGGTTTTTTCAGTGAATTTCAAAGGTTTTTTAAATGCTAATTTCTAACTATAACGTGTCTGAAACCTATGGTTTTTTCAGTGAATTTCAAAGGTTTTTAAATGCTAATTTCTAACTATAACGTGCCTGAAACCTATGGTTTTTACAGTGCATAGAATCACCAATGTTATCCTATGGCAGGAAATTCACTTAGCAGGTAAGTAGTGTTATCGTTACTTTTTCTTACTCAGTGGTGGATCCTGGATCCAGCACTGGTGCATCTCCTGTAAACAGTTGAAAGAATTCGTTTAAGTTATACAGGCGATTTTTAAGGAATATTTGTAGTTTGTGAAAATCGACACTTTGAAACTTTTCTGCTGAAAACCAGACAATGGATTCCTATGGAAGGAAATACAAGTTACTGGTAAGTACGGTTAGAATTACTTTTCAGGGTCAGTGCTGGGCTAAAAGATGCAGCACTGGGTTCTCTCCTGATAACAGGTGAGTAAATCGGAATTCGTATTTTGTCTGATTTTAGAGGAATATTTGTATGTTTCAAAAATCGACACTTAGAAACTTTTTCAGCAAAAAGCAGGCAATGATATCCTATGGAAGGAAATTCAAGTTACTGGTAAGTACGGTTAAAATTACTTTTCAGGGTCAGTACTGGGCTGAAAGATGCAGCACTGAGGTCTCTCCTGATAACAGGTGAGTAAATCGGAATTCGTATTTCGGCTGATTTTAGAGGAATATTATAAAGTTCCAAAACTCCACACTTAGAAGAATTTCCAAGTGAAACCAGTCAATGTTAGCCTATGGAAGGAAATTCAAGTTACTGGTAAGTACGGTTAAAATTACTTTTCAGGACCAGTACTGGGCTGAAAGATGCAGCAATGAGGTCTCTCCTGATAACAGGTGAGTAAATCGAAATTCGTATTTCGGCTGATTTTAGAGGAATATTTGTATGTTTCAAAAATCGACACTTAGAAACTTTTTCAGCAAAAAGCAGGCAATGATATCCTATGGAAGGAAATTCAAGTTACTGGTAAGTACGGTTAGAATTACTTTTCAGGATCAGTACTGGGCTCAAAGATGCAGCACTGAGGTCTCTCCTGATAACAGGTGAGTAAATCGGAATTCGTAGTTCGGCTGATTTTAGAGGAATATTTGCACAATGGTGAAGGAAGGGGTGGGGCCTAAGGTGACATGTCTGCAAACACGCCCTGTGGCGCGTTTTAAGTTGGACAATTAATTCCTCCTCAATCCCGAGGGTCCCTAGGGGCCAACTAGCCCACCAGGTACCTCCAGTATGCGCCAGGGGCTGCGTTGCAGAGAGGTGTTCAGAGGCCACGCCCCTTTTACAACACTCTGCAACGCAGCTCCGTGGCGCTTACTGGAGGTACCTGGTGGGCTAGTTGGCCCCTAGAGACCCTCAGGATTGAAAAGGAATTTATTCCCCATCTTAAAACGTGCCACGGGGCCTGTTTGCACACATGTCACCTGAAGCCCCGCCCCTCCCTTCACCACTGTGCAAACGCGCCCCGTGGCGCGTTTTAAGTTGGGGGATTAAGTCCCCTTGAATCCTGAGTGTCCCTGGAGTCCAACTAGCCCACCATATACCTCCAAAAGCGCCACAGAGCTGCGTTGCAGAGAGGTGTAAAAAGGGGCGTGGCCTCTGTACACGTCTCTGCAACGCAGCCCCCTGGCGCATACTGGAGGTTCCTGGTGGGCTAGTTGGCCCCAGGGACCCCCAGTATTCAAGGGAATTGTTTCCCCTCTGCAAACGCGCCAGGGGGCGCGTTTGCAGAGTACTGCAGGGAGGGGGCAAGGCCTCCGGCACGATGCCGGTCGTGTTTTTTTTTTTTTTTTTTTTAATGGGAGGGGGCTGCGTGGCCCCCTTCCCTGCCCACTTTTGGCGCCGGGGACCCCATCCCCGGGACCTGAGCATTTTTTTTTTTTAAATTTAAAAAAAAAAACGGGAAGAGGGCCGCGTGGCCCCCCTTCCCTGGGCCTGTATTGGCCCCGGGGACCCCATCCCCGGGGCATGGCCTCGATTTTTTATTTGGAGGGGGCTGCGTAGCCCCCTCCTCAGGCCATTTAAGGCCCCGGGGACCCCATCCCCCGGGGCCGGCCTTGCACTTTTTTTTTAATTTTTTTAAAAAAAATTAAATTTGGGGAGGGGGGCTGCGTGGCCCCCCTCCCTGGCCACTTATGGCCCCGGGGACCCCATCCCCCGGGGCCTGGCCTCTCGTTGGGGACTGTGGGGGGGTCCCCAAACCCCCCACAGTCCCGCCGGCTCCCCGCCTCCTGCGCGAGCCGGCATTGCTTTTCCACATGGGGAGCAGCTAACATGCTGCTCCCCATGTGGAAAAGCAATCAGCTTTGGATATTGGAAGCGAGAGCAGGTTTCCTGCTCTCTCTTCCAATATCCAAAGCCGCGAGGCTCCCGTCCTGTCATTGCAAACAGCAGTGTCCCGGGGGTAGGCACCCCGGGACACTGCAGGAGCCGGCCCTGGGGGGTGGCGGTCCCCAGGGCCATCAAGGGCTCCAGGAGGGGGGCCACGCGGCCCCCCTCCCCACATTTTCAAAGCCCCGGGGAGGTGGTGGTCCCCGGGGCTACGAGGGTCCAAAACGGACCCCCATTTTTAATTTTTAGTGCCCCGGGAGGTGGCGGTCCCGGGCGTGTGGGGGCTGGAGCCCCCACACAGGTTAAAAAAATTAAGACAGAAGCCCCGGGAGGTGGCGGTCCCCGGGGCAGCGGGAGGGCAAAGAGCCCTCCCGCACCATTTTGTGTTAAAGCCCCGGGGGTGGCGGTCCCCGGGGCTTGGGGGCCCTTAGAGGCCCCCATACATAAATTTAACCCCCCACCATGCCCCCGGGACTTGGCCCACCCGGGGGAAATTAATTTTTTTTTTCGGCAGGATCCGCGCACCCTGAGCGCATCCTGCCGATTTTTTTAAAAAAACATGCTTTTTTGCCCAGGGGGTCCTTGTGGGACCCCCTGAGCAGGCCTAGGGGTTAGGGTGTTTCTACCCTGCCCCCTTTGTGCGCTTTGCGCACTTGTTTCTGTCCCTCGGTTCTACCGAGGGACAAAATGGCTGCCAACACTTCCTGAATCGGAATGTTGACAGCCAGCTGACAGCCAATTAGCATGCAGCTCGTGATCGGGAGGGTACGTGGACCCTACTCGGCCATAGATATATATGTGACTTTACTTGTGAATTTCTCAGGAACTACTGAACGGATTTACACCATTTAAGCCAAAGGCACCAGTCTGAACCAAGGGCTACCTCTTTGCCAAATTTGGTGTAATTCCGTTCAGCAGTTCGGGCTGTAGCTGCGACTAAAGGATCCTATGGAAAAATGAATGGGGAAAACGCGTTTTGGGACCCCCCTTTTTTCTCGGCCCCGCTTGACGAATCAACCCGAGACTTTCAGGGTAGGAGCGGAGCGCCCCAACAAGTTGGAAACTTTCGCGAAGATTCATCCACCGGCGCCAACGTTATTTCAAATAGAATGTCGCGGATTTCCTATGGATAATAGGTCCTAACTATAACTATCTACTGGCGACCGCCAGTAGATAATATATACATATATATATATATATATATATATATATATATATATATTATCGACCGGCAGGCTCTGTCGGCACAGCGCACCAGCTTCCAGCGGGCTGCAACAAGCATTAAGCATTTAAAAATTAAAGCCTGGAAAACCAGAGCTTGTTAGGACAGCAGGTCAACACTGTCTGAAAGGGACTACATATCCCAGCATGAACACCAGTGAACTCACCTGTGAAACCTTCTAAAGGTCAAAACAATTAAATGTGCTGAGGAGGTTGCCTTTCAGAAATTCTGCGTGCTCCTTGGCAGCCTGTGATGAAGGAGCTGTGCTCCGAAACGCGTAAGGCAAGTAAAAGAACTCTGAATGGAGAACGCTGGTTGCTTTTATTAAAGAATTCACAGAATTCAATCTGCTGTAGAGTGCGTCTTTAAAGTGGGGACACATTGATGAACATGTAACAAACGGCAGTGCGGTTGTGAAGACTGCACCACCCCGAGTTGGGGCCATGAAAGCCTGGAAAACCAGAGTTTGTTGGGACGCAGGTCAGCATAAATCACTGAGCATCTACGATTTGGAGGCCCACTGGAGGGTAATCTTAAAATGCTTAATGATTGTTGCAGTGCAGAGTCTACCAGAGACTGAACACTGCCTGAAAGGGACTACATATCCCAGCATGAACACCAGTTAACTCACCTGTGAAACCTACTAAAGGTCAAAACAATTAAATGTGCTGAGGAAGTTGCCTTTCAGAAATTCTGTGTGCACCTTGGCAGCCTGTGATCAAGGAGCTGTGCTCCAAAACGCGAAAGGAAGTAAAAGAACTCTGAATGGAGAATGCCGGTTGCTTTTATTAATGAATTCACAGAATTCGATCTGCTGTGGAGTGCGTCTTTAATGTGGGGACACATTGATGAACACACACACACACACACATATATATATATATATATATATATATATATCCTCTGCTCCGTTGCTAGCTGCCACCCGCTTCCGCACTCATCAACGGGTGCTCGATCACGCGAGGGCAGTCTCATGTATACATTCAGCTCCCAATCCCAAAAGGAAGACCAGCACTCGCGTTAGAGATTAAATCCTCGTTTCGGATTTATTCGCACACTACAAACAAACGCGTTTCGGCATTGAGCCTTCGTCAGTGTCAGCAGCCGCCTCACTGTCAATGTTTTTCATGTCAGTTACTCATCATCAACATTATAGAAGGACTACATTTGCACATACAATGCCTGATGCCATCTTATAACATGCAATTCTGCCTATATTACAGCCCATATTGTGCATTTAGAAATTCAGCATAAGTTTTGTATGGAAGCAGTCAACAATATCTACACCGCCATCAGTGAATTTAATGTGTGGTATTCCATTACTTAACAGATTCTCTAGCAGTCGTATCTGCTCCTTACAAGTTATATAAACTGTACACACAATTGTGCCCTGGATGGGCGTTGCTACACCTGACCTCCAATTCATGTCATCTTCCCTCATCATTAACATTTCATCGGGATCAGTGCATTCTTCTATACATCTCTCTATCTTGAAGCTGATAACACCTCCTCCCTTCACAGATGTATTGCTAGTTCCTCCCCACTGTTGAGACCCTCCAGTGATTTCGTCTGCATGTCAATTATGTAGCGTGATTCTAATCACCTCCGTTTTTTCTCCCTATCGCCTTTTCTGCTATCCCTAGGTACATGGTCTAGACAGAAGTATTGAAGGAGGGACCTATTACTTTGGTGGTGACTAGCAAAATGACGTGCCACCAGGTAGTTGCAGTCATTATTACTAATCGCCCTCTGATGCTCCAATATGCGTACCTTGGCTCGGTGAATAGTACTCCCCACGTAGCGCAGTCCACATGGACAGACCAGACAGTATACAGTATACGATGCATTACAATTCATAAATTTCGTTATCTTCTTCCCTTCAGCCAGGCCTTTGATGTTATAGAAACTCACTTTTTTACTGTTGGCACAGGCCTTGCATCTTTCACAAGGGAAGAAGCCAGAAAGAAACTGCAGATTTGAAAGCTGTATTTTAGCTGGTAAATGGCTCTCCACTATCTGGTCTCTTATTGATCGCGATTTCCTGAATGTCAACTGCGGGTGAGGTGGCAGATCTCGACCTAGTGTATGGTCTGATTTCAAAATTCTCCAATATCTTTGTAATATATTTCTCACCTTACTTGCGGCATTTGAGTAGCTTGTGATTATTCTGAAATTGTTGCTCACCTTCCTATTGACTTTCATCGATTCTTCCTGTAGAGTATATATATATATATATATATATATATATATATATATATATATATATATATATATATTCCAACCATTACTGCTTTTATGCTTAAAAGCAGACACCGACACGGGGATGGAATTTCAATACAGTCTCTGCTTTATTCCAAATTACGCTGTAACGCGTTTCGCCATTGCCTGGCTTGTTCACACAACAGTTGTTTGTTCAATTATAAAGTTTTAAAATACAAAAGCAAAGAGTCACATGGTTCCATGGTCATCATAGGTAGCAAGGAAAGACTCACATTCCTTACTAAGGATAAACATTGACATTAGGAGCGATATTACAATTCAACATAGGCAATTACATTCCTTGCCATAAAAAATATATATATTATACATGTTGTGCTTACATCATTAATCTATCAAAATGCAACATTGTCATTTTATTGCCTGTGTATATTATAATCACCATATACATCATTCTAATATGACTGTAAACGTTATTCAATGTCCCCGTAAAATGAGACTTTTTTCTTCCAGGTTCATCCTTGTCTTCCTGATGAATCTAAAATTTGATTGACGTGTCAATATGTTGATTCACATATTTTAGATTTCAACTATTAATTGTATTAATCATAATTTTTTTATAGATTTTAAAAGATAAAGTGCAAATGCAAGGTACTGTGCAAACTTACGCAATAAAGTGCTAGTGCATGATACTGTGATACACAGATCCATTCAACTGTGCAAAATACGCAATAAAGTGCAAGTGCACCACTGCAAGTGCATGACAGTACTATCATAGATTGCATGTTGCCTCCATCTAGGCATAAAGTGCTAATGCATATATTTAATTTAAACTTTATACATCCTTAAATAACATTGTTATATCAAAACATCAACATATCGACACCTTCATGTAAAACAATAAATTAACATTAATATCAAAATAGCTGCCTATATTACTTATGATTCTCCCTACTCTGTGACTGATTTCCTTTTATTAAAAACACTTAAAATCAGAATACCCGTGCTAAATCAAATGTACATGCAAGTCTTCTTCTACATTCAAACCATTGGGAGTTTTGGAGTTGAACAACAAAATGTATTTTGACTCAAGTTGGTGTAGTCTGCCTTCACGATTTCCGCCTCTCCTCTGCTTTGGGACCTGATCAATTGCATAATATGATAAATCATTTAGGTTGCCTTTATGTACTTCATTTATGTGACGGGCCACCACGTAATTTTTATCATTATTCTTTACTGCCCTAAGGTGCTGTAAAATACGAACATGTACCATATGTATCGTACTCCCCACATAAATTTTGGGGCAAGTGCATTGTATGATGTACACCACATATTCACTTCGACATGTCAGTGAGCACCTAATCTTCCATGGGCTATGCATGAACGGCGATGTGACTTGTCTTTCATTGATGCCAATTTTACAGGCCTTACATTTTAAACATTTGTGAAAACCTGGGATAGTCTTCAACCAGCCTTCCACCTTGTTTATTTCCGGACTGCTATTTACCAAATCTCTTCTCATCGACCTGGCTCTATTGAACGTAATCAGGGGTCTACGAGTTAATATATCCCTCAATATCAGATCCTTCTTAACCAGATGCCAATGCTTACATAGGCTTTCTCTTACATTTGACTGATATGCATTGTATCCGGTAATCATCCTCAACTGACCCCCTGTGTTCTTTTTCCTTAAATCTTTCTTCTCTGCATCTGGTCTGATCAGTGACTCTCTTTCTATCTTTTTTACTTTCTCGCAGGCCTGATCCAATATTCTGGGATTGTACCCTCTTTGAATAAATCTATTCTTGAGTGCATCTTGGGCTTCTATTAGTTCTGCCTCTTCACTGCAGTTACGCTTCATCCTCAGATGCTCGGCATAAGGTATGCTCATTTTTAGTTTCTGAGGATGAAAGCTTTCTGCGTGCAGTATCGAGTTCCCAGCAGTGGGTTTTCTGAATGTACGAGTTTGAATTGCCCCTTGCTGGATATATACTTCCAAGTCTAAGAATGTTACTCTGGATTCATTGATCTCATCCGTGAATCTCAAATTCAGATCATTATTATTTATTGCCTGCACAAATTCTTTTGCTGAGTCCTTCGATCCCTCCCACTCTACAAACAAGTCGTCGATGAATCTGACCCAAGTTATAATGTTCTCCTTCCATTCTCTGTTGAACTTGACTTTGAGCACCTGCTCCTCCCACCAGCCCATATGCAAATTAGCATAGCTGGGGGCGAAGCAGGTGCCCATCGCTCGACCCTCGCAGTTGTTTATAGGTGTCTCCTCCAAACATGAAGTGGTTATTGATTAAACAAAGTCTGCACATTTCTAACAACATTTCTGAATGTTGGTAGAAGTTAATTGATCTCAAATTAAGATAGTGTCGGACTGCTCGTAAGCCATCTTCATGCGCTATGCTCGTATACAAATTTAGATTATTATATAAATGTTTGTAGTTTATGCACATATTTTTTGATTTATATTGTTATGAATTTAGGTATATATTTTATTGAGGTGAATTATAAATATTTTGGTGGTGTAGTATATTTATTTTTTATTCAAACATGTGTATATAATCTTTTATGCTTATTCTAAATATTTGTTTATATAAATGATAATATAATTATTTTGGTGATATTATTGTAGTCGATATTGTGAAAATCAATATTTTTTACATATTGTATCTTTATTTAAAGGTAACAGTATTTTTTGTTTCCAATATTTGTGCTTCAATATAAGTAAAGATCAAACATTTTAAGAACGATATTTACATTCACAATATTTGTGGTTTTATTAGTTATTTAGTTAAATATTTTTGTTAACAATATTTATTTTCCAATATTTTTGTGTTTTGGTATAGTATGCATCGATATTATGTCAGGGATGCGCCCATCAAAATGACTTTTCTATGATTTGTCTGCTACCCAAAATGAGCTGCTGCGGGACTCAAAATGTCTTGCATTTTGCCAGATGGAAACACAAGTGAACCCAGACCAGTTTCTGCCTATTTTGACCTCGTCAGTAGGGTGCATTCTGAGTCCTATGGCACAGTGAGCATAAGTACAGAAGGGAGTGGGAAATATGTGTAAACAGATGAGAGTGGCCTTTGGTGCACACTGGGTATTTAAAGTAGGCCTGGGCGGTAAATTCCGTTCCTCTCGCGGAATTTGCGGAATTTGGGTAATTTCGCGTTCCGCGGAGAACGCGGAATTACCAAAAATTCCGCGATCCGCGGCTCGCGGAATTTTTTGCTTGTTCGCGCTTTCAAAATGCGTGTTCGCAAGATATTTCTCCCCGAGCACGCAAACAGTGTTCGCGAACAGGAAAAAAGCATCGCGAACAGGCGGAACAAGCAATTCCGCGTGTTCGCGGAACTTTTGCGTGCTCGCAGAGATTTTTTACCGTTTCGCGGAGCTTTGCGTAGCGCGACTACGCAAATTCCGCCCACCCCTAATAAAGTTATGCAGATGATGAAGCTAGAAGAATACAAGTGAATGTGAGCTATGTTCACAGGTGAGTCTAATGCGTTCTCAGGTGGTGGATTCCTTGGTAGACATAGTCAATTGGTGCTACGTGGATGGTGGTGATCTGAGCATAGTTGCTTGCAAAAGTTTCAAAGTCTAGGTGCATACATACGAGGCATGGTTTAGGTGTACAAATAGTGCACACAAGTAAAATAGAATTAGGTCCATACAGAGTTAAGTTGTTAAAATGGATTCTTTACGGTAATACCTATTAATTAAGTGCAAAGAGGCATTTCAGATTTTGTTGTCATGTGCTATCTACATGGCTAGCATAAGTAGTATGTAGGAAATGGTGTACAACATATATACCGCATGGCCAGATCTATGGCCGATTGTTATGACATTCACAAAAATAAATTTCCACTGAACGCATCGAAATGAAACTCATTTGTAGAGTCAGTGGTTTCACGATTAAATCTGGGATGGGTCCAGCCCTCCTAGACCTATGTTTGATACTGCTTATATATAAGAAACCAAGCAATTATAAAAATAAAAATGCTCTTCCCAGAATAGGCACTCAGGTTTCCTAAGCATGCAGTCAATTGTCGTGGGTGAATGGCAAAGGTTTGGGAAAAAAAAGGGTGTGAGCTGAGGGTTTGCATTTATTTTTTTGGTTAGTCATTTGCCCCTGGGGATGGGTCTGTGAGTTATGTGTGCAGATAGACTCTGATCAGTAGAGCCTGAACATGTGTATCATCCAGGATCTGCCTATGATTAAGGAATATCATCCTCTTATGAGGCAGCACTGGGAGCATGGAGTAATGATTGGGCATAAGCCGGTTTTGTCTTGGCATGCAGAGGTAAAGACTGGGCTTTTGCGGCTATAGTTAGGCATTTTAGAGTGTTCAGCCATATTATAGTTATGCCTAGGCAAATGATGGTTGTGGTTACAAAATAAGTGAGTTTGGACATTCAAAGCTGTGCCTTTGCATTTGGATTTATATTTAGGAATATGATGATTGTATCTAGCGTATGAGTTGTTTCATTGGTCTAAGATGGCTTTCCTAGTGGCATTCTATTGTTACACTCTTGGCATATTGTGACAGCAGCTTAGTTTATGTATGGTTTATAACTTATTTATTTTAGCATTCCTGTTTCCATTATCATTTAGCAGCTTTTTTTAGTCCAATGAATGCTATCCGTGTCAAAGAACTTGGGGCATCACTTCCTGTGATGTCACCAGGGTCAAAGGTCATTACAGCACTTCCTGTGATGACACCAAAAGTAAAAAGGTGTGGGATGCCACTTCCCCTACCCCTGGGTATTTTATGGGCCTCTTCTGTCTGCAACTCGATGAGCAAAAGCTCATAGATAACCAGCGAAAGATGGGTTGACAGAAAAAGGAAAGACGGATGGAAATTTAAAAGTGAAATGAGTGCGAGGATGCATCGGTGGGTGAAATGATGGGTAAAAATGTGGGTGGATGTAAGGATGCGAGGCTTGGTGACATGGTGGATGTGTAAAAAAATGGATGAGTGGGAGAAAAGAAGGGTGGATTGATGGATGAATGAAAGGATGCATGGGTGGGTGAAAGGATGGGTGCAAGAGTGGATGGGTGAAAGGATGCATGGGTGAGTGAAGAAATGGGTGAAAGGTTGGATGGATGAAAGGATGAATGGGTGAGTGAAAGGATGGGTGAAAGAGTGGATGGGTGAAAGGATGCGTGGGTATATGAATGGATGAAAGGATGAATGTGTGAAAGGATGCATGGGTTGGTAAAAAGTAGGGTGAAAGGATGGGTGGATGGAAGGATGCGTGGGTGGGTGAAAGAATGGGTGAAAGGGTGGATAGTGAGAGGATTTTTGAGTGGGAGAAAGGATGGGTGAAAGAATGCATGGTTGAGTGAAAGGATGGGTGAAAGTGTGCATGGGTGAGTTAAAGGATGGGTGAAAGGGTTGATGATGAAAGAATGGGCAAAAGAGTAGATGGTTAAAAGGATATACGGTTGAGTGAATGGATTGGTGAAAGAGTAAAAGGATGCATGGGTGGATGAAAGGATGCATGGGTGGGAGAATGGGTGAGAGGATGAGTGGGTGAATGGGTGAAATGATGCATGAGTAAAGTGATGGGTGAAAGGGTGAATGGGTGAAAGAATGCATGGATTGATTAAAGGATGTTTCGGTGGGTGAAAGGATCCGTGGGTGGGTAAATGATTGAATGGATGGATGGCTGAAAGGATGAGTGAAAGGGTGGCTGGGTGAAAGGATGAATGGATGGATGGATGTAATGATGAAAGACTGAATGATGGATGAAAGAATAAATGGGTGACAGAATTTAAAGGTGAAATGGTAGATATCAGCGGGTGCAAGGAATGGTGAAAGGGTGCGTGGTTAGATGTTTGGATTGAAGAGAATATGGAGCTCTTCTAGGGAGGGTCATGCTCACTTGCTTCGCTTTCTTGGTTCCATCAGAGATTTGGTTCAAAGTTGTGGGCATTTCAATTTTCTGGACACTCCCTGGTCCCTGCTCTATAATAGGCAGTACCTCCACTGTTGCCTGATCACTCTTCATTGGGTGGTGGGAAGTGAAACCATGGCAGAGAGACGCTTCTACACACTGTTTCTTCCATCCTGGATACCATCGTAATACTGATATGATTGGCAATCATTTGTGACCCCTGTTGCCCAGGAGCGTAGCTTTGTTAGTAAGACCTTGGGGGGGGAGGGGGTGATCTGCAGATTTTTCAACAATATAATGTTAAAATACATTATACCACAAGCACGGAGCATGAGAGGGGCCTAAGGAGCAGTGAAAAGAGAGAGGAATACAGATTGGTAGGGGTATTAAGTGAGAGAAATCACAATATTTTGTAAAATAACTGACATTTTTGAAGACTTTCAAAATCGAGAGAGGGAGAAAGTGGATATGTGCTTTTGTCTCTGTGTTTTTAAAAAGTCCTGGTGAAATCCGACAGGCACCTCACTCAGGGTGGCTCCTCCGTTGGAGCAGAGGAGCGTCGCCCCACTTAAAATTCCCCAAACTGGGGCGCGGCTTGAGAGCCGAGGGAAATGGCCGCCGTTCGTGAGAGCTCCGTGACGGCGTAGGACGTCGGAATCCCTCCAGGCTCCTTTATGTATTATTTGGATCCTTTCACCGCATCTACATGCGTCGGAATCCCTCCTGCTTCACTGGTGGCATTTATGGACATGGGGGTTGAGCGCAAAATAGGTTTTTGAGCATTTCTTCACCGCTCGCGGCTTAATGAGCGGCCGCAGCCGCCATTTTGTTTTCCTCCGCTCTCCCCGTTTTCCCGCTTGCCTCCTGGAGTCGCTTCTCTTCACAGACTGGTGCTCCAATGACTTGAGGTGAGCGCTTGATATTGTTTTTACACCACCTGCCGTCTGAGAACACTTTTCCTCGTAGTCCTATGCTCGAGTGTCCTAAATTGAGCATTTGCTGTTGTTCTTTCACCGCCTGCCATCTCGAAGTGCTTCTTCTCACGGGCCAATGCTCAAATGTCTTAGTATGAGCGCTTGCTGCTGTCTTTTCGCCGTTTCTTTATATTTTTGATCAACTACTTAGGTGTATATGCTCCAGAGCTGGCAACTTGTGATGTCGACGATGTAAACAATTGCAGTACAAAGCACAAGAAATAACTCGTTTTTGTCTCTGTATTTTACTCCTGCTCAGCTCTTCTGCGGCCTTGGACTACATTTTTGTACTTTTTGTATATCCAGTGTTTTTCTCACTTATTCTTGATGGCAATGCTCCGTACTAATCGCAGTGGTGTTCAGCATACTAAAAGTGAGTCATTAGAAGATTATAATCCCTTCAGCATCCTGCAAGAAAATATGGAGGAGGCACTCGTTGACTCTGCTGAATCAAGAAGCTCGACTCCTACCGCGCCGCGTTCAAGTTCTAAACAAGGTTCTAAAATACCTTCCGCATCCACTTCTTCTTCAGGCAAGCGAACAAAGATTAATCCACCATCTCCTACCAATTCTTCTTCTTCAATCTCCATAGAACTTTTACTTGAAGAAATCCGTTCCCTCAAGCCGTACATGACAGAGACAAACTCCCGTCTCCAGAATCTTGAGGATAACTGGTCACATACTGAGCAAAAAGTCAACGAGCTTGAAATCCGAGTTGATTCTATTCAAGCAGTCACAGATCAAGTTCCTGGCATGCACAGAGAGATACTACAACTTAAGCAACAAGTTGAAAATTTGGAAAATCGCAACAGGCGTAATAATCTACGCATTTATGGTCTTGCGGAAGGTCTTGAAGGTTCTGATCCTTTGTCCTTTTTTCAAACATTTCTGCCAACGCTTCTTGGTTTTCCTGATAAGCCTTCCTTGAACATTCAAAGAGCTCATCGTTTAGGGCAAAATCCACATTTTTCCTCTTCTTCATCCTCTTTCACGAAGCCTAGAGGAGTTATCTTGTACTTTTTAGAGTACACAGATTTACTCAAAGTCCTCCATGCCGCCAAACAAAAGGGGAAAATCTCTTGGAATGGTTCTAATCTTTTCTTTGTTCAAGACTACGCTAAAGCCACTGCGCATCGTCGAAAGAAGTTCCTGGATATGAGACCTGCTCTTCATAACCTGAATGCTCGATATGGCTTATTTCATCCTTGTTTGTTCAAGGTGACTTATAACAATAAAACAACCAACTATGAAGACCCTGCGCTTCTTCAGCACTTCCTGAATACCTGCAGGGATGAGTCCATGGACATTCCTCGGCCATAAGCATTTTTGATTACTTCAAAACTGTTTGTTATTGTTGTCTTAGTCTTACTCCTGATGTATTTCATTTTGTCGTAACATCCCTTGTTAATATTTTCTTTTTTCTTTTCTTCATTAGATGCGGTTTTGTGATCCTTCGCTTTATGTCCCCTTTGTTGTTCCTGGAGGTTGTTTCCTCGTGCCGTTCTCCGTCCCGGAGTCTTTCATCTGGTGTGCTGCCTTCCCTATGTGGCTCCACCCTCCCCGCTCTCATTGTCTGCATGTGGTATGTCTTTTTGGTATCCCTGAATTGTTCCGTTTTTTCGTTTTCTGTTTTGTTCTCCCTTTTTCCTTATTTTTCCTTTTCTTATTTTTCTTCTTTTTCACACTCTACGTCATCTTTTCTACCATTTCTACTTTTCCCTCTTCCCTTTTTTCAGTCTTCATTCTGCATTTTTATCTTTATTTCTTTATCTATACTGTCTCTCTTCGTAGTATACTTACAATTTCCACTGTTTGCATAGTAACTGTTCATATAAATTTTATTGGTTATCTTTAGAGTCACAACATGGAACGTTAAGGGAGTAAATAATCCTATAAAACGACAACGGGTATTAACCCATTTAGCCAAATTAAAAACAGACATTGCATTGATTCAAGAAACTCATTTGTCTGACGTCGAAGCGTCTAAATTGAAAAGATGTTGGGTAGGCAATGTTTTTTCTTCCCCAGCTCTAGGTAAAAGAACAGAATCTCTATTCTCTGTCACAAGAAATATCAGATCTCAGTTATTCATCAAGAAGCAGATTCAGATGGTCGCTGGGTAATTGTCAAACTCCTCATTAACCAAATACCTTTAGTTCTTTTTAATGTGTATGCACCAGTTAATGTGGATAATGTTTTTGGACCCATATTTCTGATAAATTGCTTTTATTTGATGATGATTATATTGTCTTTGGTGGAGATTGTAATCAAGTTCTTGACCCTGTATTAGACAGACATTCCTCAGATAAATTTGTTAACTCTAAGATGCACTCCCAATTCACTTCTGCCATACGCCGCAAATCTCTAGTTGACATTTGGAGGCTCTGCAACCCAGATCTTCGAGAATATAGTTTCTATTCCTCTCCGCATCAATCACAATCCCGAATTGACTACCTATTTCTCAGTAAATCCTTATCCCAACAGGTCCTTAACTCCGAAATTGGCTCTATTTTAATATCAGATCATGCCCCAGTTTGTGTTGACTTTGATTTAATACCTTTTACACCTCATGCTGGTAGATGGCGCTTTAATAATACCTTACTATCTGATCCTAACTTTTCAAGCCAATTCAGCGCTTTTGTCTCTGAGTTCTTCTCTTTTAATTCCACTCCAGAGTCCTCTCCTGCAATGGTCTGGGACTCTTTCAAAGCTGCAGCCAGAGGCTTTATAATGAATTTTGTTTCTCAAAAAGGAAGTCTTTTGAAGCCCAATCTGCCCAATTGCTTACTAAGATCAAGCAATTCGAACTCACTTATTATCATTCAAACACTGAATCATCCTTAAAAAATCTTATTGATGCAAAACTTTCTTTCAATAAATTATCCACAGAAGCTGCAACATCCTATCTTTTAAAAAGTAGTTCTCGTTATTATGGAGGCCAAAATAAAATGGGGAAATTATTAGCTAATTACTTGAAAATAAGACGAGAACGGACTAGAGTAGAATCCCTACGGAATGCTGCCGGTATCTCATTATTTAAGGATAGTGATATTTTGAATGAGTTTGTCTCATTTTACAAGAATTTATATACCCCGGAACAGCAACCATCTTCACACGCTCTTTCCTCTTATTTTAACTCTCTTGATCCCTCCTTCTCATCATACTGATCTTACTTCTTTAGGAAAGGATATCACTCTGTCAGAAATTATTCATGCAGTCTCGGTATTAAAAAGAGGAAAAGCTCCTGGTCCCGACGGATTCACTATTGAATTTTATGCACATTTTGCCAGCCTTCTTCTTCCAAATCTTTTACTTCTTTTCAATTCTTTTATTACAGCGGGTTCTTCTTGCGGAACTTTTCAAGAAGCCATGATATGCTTAATCCCTAAAGATAATAAGGACCCTTCTCTCTGCAAAAACTACTGCCCAATCTCTTTAGTAAACCTTGATTATAAGATATTTGCAAAAATTCTTGCTCTCCGTACTGATCCTATTTTACCCAATCTTATTGGTCCTGAACAATCGTGCTTTGTCAAAGGTCGACTATCATCCGATAACTCCAGAGTTTTTTTTAATATTCTTAGTTAAGCCCCCTCTCTTGACTATCCCATTGCAGCTATAGCTTTAGATGCAGAAAAAGCCTTTGACAGGATTGGATGGGATTTCATGTTTCAGGCCTTAAAATGGATAGGATTTCCTTCAAAATTAATTTCCCTTATTTCCTTATTGTATTCCGGCCCTAGAGCATCTATTTTCGTTAACGGCAAGACTTCGGACTACTTTCCTCTTTTCAGAGGAGTTCGACAAGGGTGTCCGCTATCACCTCTTTTATTCATAATAGCATTAGAACCCTTTTTAACCTAAGTTAGACAAGATACTCAGATTATGGGGTTCCAACTTGATTCTTCGCACATCAAAATGTCTGTATATGCGGATGACATTCTTTTATATTGCTCTAATCCCGCCACATCTATTCCCTCCTTTCTCAATCAGGTGGATATTTTTTCTCAACTATCTGGATACCGTCTTAATTCGGACAAATGCGAGGTCTTGCCTCTTAATATGACTTGCCTTAAGCAGGATTTTATATCTACTGGTTTTTCTTGGCAACCTTCTAAAATAAAATATCTAGGCCTATGGTTTTCTTCTAGCATTTCGGAAACTTTAAAACTCAATTTTGATTCCATCATCAAAACTTTATCCGACACTATTGAACGTTGGCATCCACTTTTTCTCTCCTGGTGGGGTAGATTAGATTCCATCAAAATGATGCTTTCTCCCTTGATTTTGTATATTCTTTCCATGATCCCTGTACATATTCCTGGATTTTATTTTAAGAAAATTGACTCTCTATTAACAACATTTCTCTGGAAGGGTAAATCCCCTCGCATAGCCTTATCTTCTTTGAAAGCAGACAAAACTTCTGGGGGTCTTAAATTTCCGGATTTCAAAACTTACCATTACGCCTTCTCCTTAAAACAGTCATCTCGTTGGATTTCCCTGGATCAAGGTACTTATCCTCCTATTTGGATTTCAATAGAAAAGTTTTTTATTTCCCCTTTTGATTTCAAAGAGTCTCTTGCATTTACTAAAAATATTCCCTCCTTTCGACCTCCAGTTATTTCCCATACACGTAAACTTCTCATCCCTCTTTTACCCTCCTCTTATTCTTCGCCTTCTTCTTTAGATCAACAGCCCATTTGGCATAACACCTTATTACGTATAAAGAATCGCACCATCTACTGGAAATCTTGGAGACTAAAGGGATTGTTTTGGATTTCACAACTATTACTTGATGGTGTTCCTTTATCCTTTTCTGATCTTCAAACTAACTTTTCCCTACCGTCATCTTTTAAAACACAGTATAATTCTTTACTCCCTTCTCTTACTCATTATCTTTGTTCTTTATCATCGGCTCCCACTCCACCATTGAAAAGCTCCTCTCTTTTTCCCTTATTAACCTCTTCTTCATCAGCTTCCTCTTTGTATAAACTTTTATTTCTTTCCTCAGATAGGGACAAGACGAAGGCTGAATTGGCTTGGGAAAAAGACCTAACAGAATGCTGGTCGACCCTTATTTGGGATAAACTATGGTTCAAAATTCATAAAACTTCTCGTGCTGCCAACACGTCTCAAACCCTTTATTTTGTTTACCAACGCCTTTTATTCACCCCATCTAAACTGGCATCCTTCACTTCGGATTCTTCAGCTACTTGCTGGTCTTGTACTTGCACTCATGCTGATTTAAAGCACATGCTTTTTGAGTGTCCTTCCATTTCCCGTTTTTGGAAATTGGTTTGGTCCCAAATTAATAAAATCTTTAAAACTGATGTCTCTTTCTCCCTCTCTACCATTTTCTTAGGCTCTTTATCACCTAATTGGCCCCAATCACCATCAAATTTTAAATTGATAGACTTATTATTAGCAGTAGCCCTCCATTTAATAACTTCCAACTGGAAACAGGCAGACAAAGTCACTTTTAGAGCATGGTGGAACGCCGTCTGTTTTCATCACAGACTCGATACTAATTATGTTACTCCTATATCTATATCTATTAAAAGAGACCTCTTGTGGCTCCCGTTGACTACCTACCTAACTTGGACTGCTTCTTCTACAGCTATCCTGGTCAACACTTCGGATGAAGTCCGAAAACCGCCATAATGAAATGTGTTGTATTTGTATTTCTATGCTTATCTTATCAGTATTACTCCTTACGTCGTTTTCCGTTTCACAATATGACTCTTATTCTTCAAGTATTTTTTATGCTTACAGTTCTTAATACACATGTTATTCTTCTTTGTTTTTAGAGATATAAAGTTTTGATGCATTCCCCTTCCCTTGTTTTTCTCCCTCCTTCCTCCCTCCCCCATCCCTTCCCTTATTCTCTCCTTTTTACCTAATTCATACAGTGTGTTCTTTGATAATGATTGTATTTTGGTTTTATCCTTTCCTATTGATATGTATTGTACTTATTGTACATGTTGCTTTCCCTCTACTATGTTTCTTTGCTTAATAAATTTAAACTTAAAAAAAAAAAATTCCCCAAACCCCAGAAAAATAAAATGGTAATTTATTACCTTTTTATTTTTCTTCCCCTACCCGAACAGGGCGTCAGGACGGGGTGGGGCTGCAGCTGAGTGACAGCAGCATGTCAATCAGCAGAGAGGGGGCAGGGCTGGTATGGCACTGTTCAAAGTGCACGTCTTTTAGGCCGGCCGGCTTGAGATGGCCAACCACACAGCGCACTTTAAACAGCTGTAACCCAACTGTTTTAAAACAGCTGGGTTAGAGCAAGCCAAAGCTTCCAGGGTGCTGTGGAGCGCCGAGTGGAGACGCTCCCTCCAATCAGGGCGCTGCTCTCATGTTGCATGAGAGCAGCGCCCTGATTAGTCAAGGGAGTTGCTGCTTCCAGTTTCGGTGGTAAGAAGAGGACCAGAGTGGAGAACGCTGCGTCACGTTCATAATTTATTTTTATTTTTTTCTTTTGCGCGCGCCGCCTCCCTGTAGATGCCAACCACCTCTGACCTCACCATACACGACTGAAAGCACCTGTACCCAACTATGTACTAGAAAAGACATTTATTAGGGGGAGTAATAGCCCAACCAGTCACCTGAATGTACGACCCTGCTGCTGGCAATTACTGCCAGTAAGTTGTTCGGCTTTGTACGAAGCGATCCATAACATTTTGTTACTTAAAGATTGGCATGGTAGACGAACAGAGTTCTGAAACCTACATCTAATATCAACTATTAATTCCTGAAGAGGTTAGTAAGGTGTCACTTACAAGGAACAAAACGTTGAAGGAGCTTTCCACACGACAGATTTTTTTTTAAAAATCAGAAGTGGAGCAAATTCAACGTGCTAATATTTACCATTTATTGTTATGCAAGTAACGTGGGGGCATATTAGCAAGACCCACGTTAAAATTATCGCCGTTTTAGCGGCAGGAAACTGCCGCTAAAACGGCGATAATGGGCTTGCTAATATGCGTTATAGAATTCCAATAGAAGCCCAGGTTAGATGTCCTGCACATCTAACATGGGCTTCTATTGGAATTCTATAACGCATATTATCAAGCCCATTATCGCCGGTCTTGCTAATATGCCCCACAATTTGCTCCGTGTTTTCTAATAAAATAAGAAACGTGACGTCAACAAATAATAATAATTGCATTGTTGTTTTCAATAATGGGAACAGTTCATCAATTTACCGTGGTCCAGAGAGAGTGCATTGATCAGACAATGTCCCTTCGTTCTTTCTTTGTTTCTCTAACTCTTTTTTCTCTCTCTTGTCTTCATAAGCTTCCCGCTCTCTCTTTTTAACTTGCTTCCTCCCTCTGCCAGCCCGCCTGTTACCCTTCTTTCCGCCCTTCCCGTACCTCCATTCTGCTTACACCTATGTGGTTGCTGTTTGAACGGTATGCTTTCACAGATATTACCTAAAACCCACACAAGCCGTTCTACTCTAACAACGTAGTTCTAACAGATGCCAACCCTCATGGTGACATATCCAGAAGCAGTGACTTTAAGTTAACAAAATCGTTGCAATTTCACATTCGTCCGGCTTAATCAGCTCTAAAGTTCGAAACATACTTTCAAGCACTCGTTAATTTCGTTGTTGTCTTTTTTTATTCTGATATGTAATAGGTTTAAACCAATGTACTGTACAACAGTGCCCCCAATGGATGCATGTCATAATGCAGTCAAGCAGTATTTATTTTTAAATCGTTCATGAATTTCAAAAGAAACTTTGAAATGTACAGTAAATTATCTATGTCTAAGATTCGAATGTCTGTTTTGTAGCAGTCACGAAATACACAGAGAAACCACATTGAAATGCTGTGATTGCCCAGAAGTAGCGTGCGGCAGCATAACATTACAGATGTGTTTGTAGAGTGCACATTCTGACGTTCGACTTGGTGCTAGTAACTCTACCCAACTCAATGGTAGTGGTTTTATTGTCTTCGTAAGTATGAACAGCTACGTGTACCCAGTGAAATTTCCAGTGCGATTTAAAAATGCGATCCTTGGTTCAAAGTTCCCTGCAGTAATTGCATTGTTCCACTAAGGCACAACACTCACTTTGATTGAAAATATACCCAGTGACACTATACGCGCACAGACACTGAAGACTTTCATGGACATCAATTCGTCAAAATGCCAGGGGTAATAGAAGTGACATCACATGTCCTTTGACCCTGAATGACACCACGGGGAGAAGTGTCACATGTCATTTGTCCTGCTGTCACCCTCTTCCCAGCTGGCTGTTTTTAACTGTCTTTTGATGATCTCTTTCACGCCTGCCTTTCCCATGTGTTTCTGCCTCTTTCTCGCCCCTCCTCTTCCACACTATTTCAAATCTGTCTTTCTCACTAATCTCATTATATCTCACGTTCCTTCCCCTCTCTCACCCTTCTCAACTGTTGTTTTAAACTCCACTTTCACCTGTCTCTCACCTCTCTTACTCACTTGTCTGTCTTTTTCTCTTCTATTTCTGTCTCAACATCACCTCCATATCTCTCACCTTTCCTCCTCCCCACCTATCCCTCAGTTATTTTTCTAATCTGCTTCTGTCTGTCAGGGCCGGACTGGGAACCCTCAGCAGCACTGGCAATTTTGTCTGACCAGCCCCTGTGGGTGAAGGGGGCTAGGGGAGCTGTGCAAGGATGAAGCAGTGCTGCTTTTCTTACTGCGGGCAGATATTGAGGCAGCACTGCAAAACGTAACAATACCAGCCAACACCCTTCCAACCTCCCGGGGAAACGTTCGATGCCCGCTACAGCCAGTCCGGAAATGCTGTCCTTGTCTCTAAACTGTATAACCACTCTATCTTCCGTTCAGCTCTGTCACTTTCACACCACATTCTCAATTCTGCGCACTTCTTTCAGCTCTCACTTTCCTACCTATCCACCTCTTCACCTCTCTAAGCTGCCTTTCTAACCTGTCCCCTAGCACGTCCCTCTCTCACATCTGTTTTCCCTCCTCTCTGAGCTGTTTCTCTCATCATTGTCTATATAACTGCTCTCATCTGTCCCTCAAACTCTGCCTCTCCTTCACTCTGAACAGACTCTTTCTCAGTAGTCTCTGACCTCTCACCTCCCTTCCACTATCTTAGCTGGCTCTTCAATACTTTAAATATGGATAATTAGCTTATGCCTGATTGACATATTTAACTTGCCTAAACAGTTTTAGTATATGGTGTATAAAATGCACCCAGGGTCTGGACGTTAAATGCCACCTGTGGATCGCAGCACCTATTGTGCCATCCACAGAGTTGGCCTGCAAAATAAGACTTTAGTCCTACCATGTGTAGCCTGACTGCAGCAGCCTAAAAACCTGCTGTCGAACTTGTGAAAATGATCCTTTCAGACAATTGTGAAACTCTGATTTTAAATATTATTAAGTCACCCCTAAGTACACCTTAATGCCCACAAGGTAGGGTACCTGATATTTAAAGATGGAACATCAGCAAAATTAGAGATGGCATGTTCCTTTTGTGACTAGCCCCCAAAAGCTATTTTCACTGGCAGGGCTGTAGCTGGATCCTAGACAATGTCAAAGTATAGAATATAAACTTTAAATCTGAAACGTTGGACAGGAAATGGCTAGACTAGCCATTCAAAGCCAATTTGTTATATTTAGTAAACATCCAATTATTTGGAAAAGATAGAAATATAATTCATATTTAGGAACTGTAGCTTTTCAAACTTACCTTTTCTCTGCCAGAAGCTCCTGAAGATCCATTTACACTAACAAACATATCTGCAGTTTCAAGCAAGCAATAAATATTGAATTCTCAAAATCTCTACATCTTTCTCAGGGTTCAGGTGGTATTTATAAACCATGAGGCTCAACATTCATAATTCAACAGACCTACCAAATCACAGGGATCAAAGCACTTTAGGAGGCACCATCAGAACTGAAGAGTGAAGAGACTAAGCATGAATTTATACTCCTCAGTAGACTAAGATTGCGTGCCAGCTGACACATAAGTCGTATGATGAAGGAATGGCACGAATGCCCAAAGTAGTGAGCTGAGGCAAATGAATGAGTAATGCTAAAAATGATCCATTAATTAAAATGAAAATTCTAGCTTAGCCAGGAAAGGGTCTTTTACTGCAGAGCAATTCTATGTCAGGACCGGAGGCGAGGATTATGCTTTCTCTATTCGCTTTATTTTTCACAGCAGCCTTGTTTAACAGCAGCAGAAACTTTGTTTGCCATCAAACATAATGAAAGGAAGAAGAAAAACATCAGCCAATGTGAATACTGGGCGTCCAATAGTTGTCCTTTCTCCGTTATTTCGCCTCCTCTTTCTAATCTGCTCTGCAACCACAAGATAAGTGCCTCCTTTCTCTCTTGAATCTTATCTGTACAAAGTGAGTAATTTGGGTCTTTAATGTACTTGTTTCTTTTCCCCACAACAGGCGGCGCAGTGGGAAGGCAGCTCAGCGTTCTACATGCGGTGCCAGCATTTTTCTGATTTTGCAGGCCGCTTTAACATGGTGGTGCCCTCAGTCTCTAGATGACGCTCACATTAAAGTAAATGTGCACCATACAAGCGTGTGTCAGGCTCTTCCAACGGCGTGCAATACTCAATTTGAATCGGAGAAGCGCAACCACATTGAGTGCCTTAGCCCTGCAGCACCTATAGCAAGGCATCCTGGCCAGGGGTCCATACAGGCTCATTAGTGCCCTCCATGTGCTGCAGTGCAACATGTAAAAAACACAGCGTGGGGGGTTAGGACAGGAGAGAGGGAAACACAATAGAGAGCGGGTAAGGGGGGTGGGAGAAACAGGAAGTAGTTAGAAACAACATGAAAGAGGGAGGGGTGGGAGGATCCAGAAATAAAGGAAAGTGTGAGGGTGGATTAAGGCGAGTGGGAGGAGGGTGTGGAGTGGCATTTAAAAGAACAACAGCAAACGTGTTGGTTTTAAAAACAATGGAGATCGGGGGTGAGGGGGAAGGAGAGGGCTCAAAATGTTTTTTTTTTAAAGTACACGCAGGTGCCTGCAGTGGAAGGACACTGGCCACCTGAAGCAGTACTTGGTCCAGGCTCCATCGCAGGACTAAGACTCGAAGCCCAGAAGGAAGACGGAGGCGAGGAGGAGGCTTGACCAATAGGAAGCGATGAAACGAGAGTGAAATGGGAGCCAGCCAATGGTAAGTAGAGGTATGTTTTGGGCAGGCCCTAAGACCCCTTCAAGATTTGTTTTTTAAATACAAGAGATTTTGCAAGCGCTGTGCAGGCCAAACCTAAAAAGTGTATATTGTCCCAGGGTACAGACCCATATCAGAGTTGTAAGCGCCCCTACTCACTGTACCACATCTCCACATTGCAGTCTCTGGTTGTATATACAAACATAACCCTACAATGCACCATACAGAGGCGAATTATATGGAGGAGGATGTCTTTCCTTCTTAACTTCCCTTTGACGATATGTTTTGCGATGCAGTGGATGCCTGAATACATCAAGCGGTTGCCTCAGTCAGTGCCCACACTGAGCGCAAACTAATACAGATAGCCTACTGCTACCCCAAGCCTTTCATCCTGATGAATCCTCCATCAGGCCAGCGACCCCCCTTGAAGCAAGCAGGACCCCTAGATAAAGTCCCTCTTGAGATGGGGGGCAAACGCAAGGATGTGCAAGAAGTAGATCTGGATGCCTTTGACCACCTCAAACAGGTGTTCTTGTCTCAATCTCCACCCCCCTCGGATACCCTGGACGCCAAGGTCCCTGCCCCAGTGGGCAAAGGATGAGAGGATACTGAACCCCAGTTGAACACGCAGGGCACTAATTTCACCCTAGATGTGGATGACTCCCATGCAGACGACTCCCACTGGGACTCGAACGGAGACCCAAACCCATCTAGGCCATGGAGTCCATCCTCTGACTCGGGGACAGCACCTACTATTCCCATAGCACAGAACTCAGACACGTCAGATATGCTGGATTCAGCTGACCTTAGGCATCCCCTTTTACCTCAAAATGGTTCCCGGCGAAGAAGGTAGCTACATACATGCAGGCTTAGAAAATCCTTAAAATAGGAAACTCAGAGTTGCCTCACGGCAGAATACCCCCATCCCTCCCTAGAGGGCAAAGTTGCACTGACTCCAGAGATTGATTACAGAATGGCCGCCTTCTTAGGAAAGTCCATGTGGGGCCCCCAAGAAAGGCACTGCCTGCTTTTGACGATCCTGCCAAGATAAACTACTGGACATTGTAGGGCCCCTCACAAAACTCCTGGACATGGCCGAGAGACCAGACGCCAACCATGTTCCCTAATTTCTCGAAGAATTTTGTTCCCAGATGGACACAGCACACGATCATCTTTTTAGGGAATGCTAACTACACACTGTCCACTGAACGCAGAGGATCTCTCTTCATCATGGTGGATCACAAGCTGGGAGATCTGGCCCCTTCCGAGGCGGAGCCCATTGCTCAAGGGGGTTCAGTTTGCAGACCCTTTCATTGAAGAGTTGGACAAGTTTGTGACCACCTTTACCTCCCTGGAAAAAAGCCCTAACTTCAATTAACTAGATTTTTGCCCCTAAGGTTTTCCCTTGGGCCAGTCGTGGTAGAGGGCTCTCAGCCAGCTGCTCCCTTTCAACAGTGCCCCTAAATGCCAATGCTCTCTGCGCGGCCAATGGCAGGAAAAGTCGAGGTTCGGAGGTTTCTACCCCTCCAGAGGACAACGTTGTGGAGGTGGCAGAGGTGGACCTTGAGGAAACTCAACTAAAAATGGGAGGGTGATTGTCTCAATTTGTACAAAATTCTGGAACATTATAAGTCGGATGCAGAGGTCCTCTTGACAATATGAGGATTCCACATAGATTTCGATGGGGCTCCCATTCAGAGACATTTCCCTTGACCTCTCTCCCCTTCAAAACAAGACTTCCACCTGATATCTCAGGAAGTGGAGGAACTACTAAACAAAGGGGCTATATCCCCTTCCACACTTCATCCAAGGGTTTTGTAAGCAACCTTTTCCCGGTGGAAAAAAGGAATGGCGGCCATCGTCCTGTCATCAACCTTTAAGAGATCAACGAGTGGCTGGTATATCGCCAATTCAAGATAGAAGGTAGTCACATCCTGTGGGAAATCCTAAGGCCATTGGTTTGGATAGTTCACTGAGACTTGAAGGATGCCTGTCTCGCAATCCCAATCTTTCCACCACACTGTAGATTCCTGCAGTTTGTGTGGGTAGACAAGCCGTAAGAGTTCACCTCCTTACCCTTCGGCCTATCGTCCAGCCCATGGTGCTTCACCAAGGTGCTTCGGCCAGTCTTGGAAATCCTGCAAGCCCAAGGGATTTGCCTAATTGTCTATTTGGACAACATCCTATTGCTAAACTAATGCCCAAAGAAACCTTGAGAACAGTTTAAAATGACCATGCATCTCTTGGAAGGCCTGGGGTTTGTCATCAACACGAAGAAATCACTACTATCCCTGGCACAAAGAACAATCTTTATAGACTACCGAGAAACCAAGCTAAGTCTCCCGGTGAACAACATCATGAAGAGCAGGCAGGAACTTCATAAAACCCTATCAGAGGAGCAAACCTCAATGAGGCAAAAAACCATGAGCGGTAAGGCTCCTTTCTTCACCCAGCCAAGCAATATTTCCAGGCCCACTCTATTATAGGGCCCTTCAACTGATCAAAGCTCATCACTTACGCATGGGCATGACATACTCAGAAAAACTTCCTATGACAGAGGACATGAAAGAAGAGATGAGATGGTGGCTTACACACATGGCAGCATGGAATGGGAGAGCTATTTTCAGTTTCAACCAACACATAGTTATAGATTTGGAATCCAGCAGAAGTGATTGGAGCGTCCAGTGTGGAGAGTTATCCACAGGAGGGAAATGGTCTGCTCAAGAACAACAGTTACATATCAACTGCCTCAAAATTTTAGCGGGCTCGTTTTCAGTATGTAACTGGACCAAAGAGACAGCACAGTGCTAGATGTTACTGAAGACGGAGAATGTCTCAGCGAGGCGGTACATGAACCACCTTGGCAGGACACGATCGAAAACTCTATCAAAGTAGGCCAAGAGCTTCTGGCACTTCTGCCTGGATAACAACATCTCTGTGATTGCTGACCATCTTCCCAGCAAGGCTAATAATTGAGAGGGCTGGATTTCCAGGCACCTCCAAGACTTGAACCTGAGGAAATTGAATTGGCGATCTTCAAAGCCATGGAGAAAAGATGGGGCCTATTCTCAGTTGATCTATTTGCGTTGAGACTAGATCATCAACTGGAGAGGTTCTTCAGCTCCCCAAGCGTCGATGACAGATGTCTTCCTCCAGGATTGCAATCAAGAGAGTAAATATACCATTCCCCATTTTCAATGATCATGAGACTGTCTGCTCAAGTAAGAAGACAGTTCGCAGAACTGGTGGTAATAACTCTGAAATGGAGGTCTCAGGTCTGGTTTCCAGTTCTGTGGGAGCTTACTTGGGATTCTCCAATCCTTCTTCTCCTAGTTCCAGATCTCCATCTGAATCCCCAGAGGAACTAGAATCACCTAGTGTCAAACGGGTAACTGGATCTCATGGTGTGGAGGATTACAGGGAATGATGGAAAGTCCCAGGACTTTCGCAAGAAGCTCAATGTCCCTTATCAAAGGCATGGACATATGGAACAAGAAAGATGTATAGGTCTGCTTGGCTGAAGAGGCTGGGCTGGTGCCTCCAGAAGGATGTGGAGCCCATGGGGTCTGATGTTGTCCACATCCTGAATTTCTTGTCCTGTTTGGCATCGGGGGTCTTGGCATACAGGTGGGTCAATACTTTTCGTTCTGCCATTTCGGCAGGGTATCTTCTGCTCGAGGGGTCACCGGTAGGGAAACATCCGTTGGTAAGGAGCCTGATGAGGGGCATATGACTGTCTCTCTCTCTCCTGAACTGTGGTACTCAGCCTTTTGACTTGAACAACGTTTTTAATCTCTTCCTGTCATGTAAAAGCAACAAATATCTTTCTCAGCAGGAACTTTCAGGTGAGGTGGCCATGTTGTTGTGCCTTATATTCTGCAGGAGAGTATTGGATGTTAGAGCATTGGACGTTACAGGTAGGGTTTTCACCCCAAAAGGGGTTACTTTCCATGTGTCTACTGTAAATCAATGTAACTCAAGATTGATTTCTTGTCGAGCACTGAACGATCATCCTAAACTATGTGTTTGTTGTTAGATGGATTGAAGCATTTGAAAATATGACCTATGAGTTTCGACACACAGGTGAACGCCAACTTCTCATTTCACTCTGGAAACTGTTTCATGAACTTTCATCTCCTACCATAGCGAGATGGGTCAGATAGGTCATGCAAGAAACCAGTTTTGACACTTCCAAGTTTGGCACGCACTCCGCTAGGGGCGCCATGGCCTTGAACGCTTTTGCTCTAGTGGTCCTGTTGGAAGACATTGTAAATGCTGCAGGCTGGTCCTCGATTCAACCTCTAAACACTTCTACTTAAAACCAGTGGTAGATATGGCATCTTAAGTGGTCAAAAAGCTTCGAGCAAGCATAATCCTCATAGAGACAGTAAGTAAAAGTTTCCTATTGGTATGATCAATTGGTGTTGATGCACATGCTACATGGTACTTGTGAGTTTAATAGTTATTGTTGCAAGATTGAATTGTAAAATCAGTTCAATAGTGAGTGTCTTATCTAGGAGGACATCTTAGAGGAAGATACGTATCCATGCAGCAATAACATGCTGGAGGGATGGGGCATGAGCATGATAACATAGAAAAGACTGTTATTGGACTCCCAGTATTCCTATTGGCTGGTATTTTTCTTCTTCCTTTTCCTATGTTTGATGAGAAAGGTAGTTTCTGTTGATGTTAAACAAGGCTACTGTGAAAAATAAAGTGAAGAGAGAAAGCATAATCCTCTCCTTTGAGTCCTTAATAGACTTGAAAATTTGTGTTAGGAAAGCTAGGAAATGTTTCTTTATCGACTCACATGGCTCCTCACATTTTCAATTAAATGTTCACAACCATACTGAGTGACATTCTGAACTTCCTTGGGAAGCAGCTGTGATTGCTTTTTGATGGGATTATTTATTAACCTGTGAATTATTCTCATTTTCTGTGTAAACATTCATGAGCCACTGTTGTCTGTAATAACATTGTACCTTAAAGCTCCTGGGAGGGTCAGTTGGGTTGCCCCTGACACTTAATATTATTTCCTACAGCTGCAGGTGCTGCACAGTACTAGCCCTGGGATTTTTTTTTAATTATGCTGGCATAATCAATGTAATTTTTAAAATTTTGTGTACGAAATTCCCCCACAATTACCAAGATTATGCCATTATGCCACGTGGTGTAATTTCGTTGAGAAATTTTAACGCAAGGTGTACCGTTTGGGTATTTTTAAATGTAAGTGGCATTTCAGTTAGGGCTTTATACCTGAGGAGACTGTTCAGGTAATTTTTCAGCACAAAACTATGAATCTAAATGAGAAATGAACTGTTTTGACTGCAAGGGACCAGAAAGCAACTCGAAATTACATTTTCGAGTTGAATTGTTACCTGAATAGATTGTTCGGGTATTATTTTGAGTCCGAGATGCATTTCACATAATTTTGTGATAATTCTGAGGTAATTTCACATGATCATGCTGGCTATCTGGTATAGGATGGGGGTACTGTGATCTTGGGAGTCACGGCCCTTTTGGGGGGTCAAATGTGATGTCAGAATATCACATATGGTTTATTTGTATCTGCCTGATGTACATATTTGTAACTCAGGTGGATACTTACAACTGAAGTGGCGGAGTGAGGCGTTAGCCGTCATGGCTTAACGCCTCACTCCGCCACTTCAGAAACACAAGGCTGCACCATATTTACGAGAATATGGTGCAGCCTTGCGTTTCCCCCTGCGCTGATGCTACACTTAGCAGTGTAGTGCCAATGCAGGCACCCTTGCACCATAGCGCAAGGGTGTCTGCGTGCAGGGGAAAGATTGTTTATGTACAGGAAGGTCCCTTTCCTGTACATAAACAATCTTTAAATGCCATTTTGTCACTTCTATGTCTGCTGCTTAAAGCAGCACACGTGAAAGTCACAAAATGTCATTTTTTTAAAGATTGTTTATGTGCAGGAAGGGGGACCTTCCTGTACATATACAATCCAAGGCTTTTGCTTTTTCCACATGTGCTGCACAAGGCAGCACACATGGAAAAAGCAAAAGCGAAGAGCAATAAAGCATTTCTCCTCGTTTCGCCAACTTAAGACCAGGTATTCCCTGGTCTTAATTTGGCGCTGCCTCCTATTTATGCTGCCCTTGTAAATAGGGGGCAGCGTCAAAATAAATGGGTGTTGCGGTGGAATGCCCACTGCAACACCCACTGCCCACCGCTTTCACGGTAAGCATATTATGAAAGGGTGCCGTATTTACAAGGCAGCGTTAAGTCACGTTAAGTGGCTTAACGCTGCCTTGTAAATAAGGTGAAGCCCCTATCGCCACAGGAACATTGCAAAAAGTGACGTTCCCATGGCGATAGGGGCTTGTAAATATGCCCCTCAATGTGCAGTATTTAGTAGTGTGTGTGTAATGAATGTACTTTTTCTTTTCTAAAGAAAAATCACTGACTGGACAATCATGTATTTCTTATTATTATTTTATGCCAGTGAACACTGATTACTAGCCCACCCCCCCACCCTGGAGTAGGCCTTGGACTGCTGTGCTTCACTACTGTGAGAGAGTTAAATGCTAAATGAGGTGCTTGGTTCCCAGTAAGGGAGGAAACTGTGAACCTATTACTTGCACAGGCCTCACTTCCTGCCCAACTAATAACTCAGGGGCATATTATCAAGCCATTTATCGCTGCATGCGTTTTTTTTAATCGCCCTATTATGAAGCTGTCACTAACAAGCATTAGCGACAGCTTTCTGGCGATCTCGGCCGCTTTTTTTATCACCTTGTATGCCAGCGATAGTTTTCCTTAATGATATGCAAAGTAGGCGTTCCTTCTCAAAATTTCCCGAAAAATGTCGCTAACACCACATCGCACTATTAGCAATGATGGCCCGGACCCGCGAAGCGATAAAAAAAGTCAGGCTAAGGCCCTTTAGCTGTAGGAACTTAAGACCAGAAAAAAGCTGGTCTAAAAATGGTGATAAAGGGAGGTATATAAGGGAGAGTAGCCCAGAGCCCCATCTGAAGACCCACTGACGCCATGGAGGTACTAATCATTCAGCTTGGAGCCCCACAAAGGCAACAACCACCACCGCCACTGCCACCTCCCCCAGGACCACCACCGAGCCAGCGCAGAAGAAGACAGCGGGCCCTGCACAGACGTCTCAGGCACGCAGACCTAACGCCAGAGGTTGTCATTGCCCACTACAGGCTCAAAAGGACATCCATCCAACACATCCTGAACCTGATAGCCCACAGGCTGACGGCACCAACACAGCGGATAACCAACATTCCTCTGCAGACCAAGCTGCTGGCTATGCTGCACATGTTGGCCTCTGGGACCTTTCAACCAACAACGGCCAGAGTCGGCGGAGTTTCAAAGGCAGCCTTTTCAATCTTCCTCCCAACTGTCTTGGATGGCATACTCAGCCTGATACCCCAGCACCTTCACTTCCCCAACACTGTGCAGGAACAGATTGCGACCAAGCAAGGCTTTCACGCCATAGCCGGATTCCCGCAGGTTTTGAGGGCAATTGACTGCACACATGTCCTAATTGTGCCCCCTGCGGACAGTGCACACATATACCGCAACAGAAAGCACACCCATTCTATGAATGTGCAGGCAATAGTGGACCACCGGGGACTGTTCACCAATGTCATAGCCAAGTTTCCAGGGAGTGTGCATGATTCCTACATCTTCCGCCAGTCCATCATAAACCAGCGCTTCCAGGATGGCACATACGGAAATGCAGTTCTTGTTGGTAAGTACTAACTGAACACACCACACGCCTCAACTCCACATACAAGCAACTCACAATTGTTAGAATGTCCATGTCACAATCTCACATACAACATGGCAATCAACATGCCCACTTACCAGACCCAACAACACAAGGAACTGTGGGAACTGTGGCTAGCTATGTAGACAAACCATCCCCAAAGGCTTAGCCTTTCCGCCACTCATTTGCAAATGTGGGGAGAGGTGGGAACCAAGTATGTGCGACGGAGGGACTCGATCCATAAGGAAAGTATGTACACAAGGCCAAGTGTGTCGGTGCTGTGCTGGACAGTCGGGACTAAGCTGAGTGCAGACCTGCCCATGTGGGCAAATAGTGTGTTTCCGTAGTCCAGCCTGAAGGCAATGACTGTGTTGGTGACTGTCTTACCTGACAATGGGGGGATCCAATTAAAGGTTGCATGGAAGACGCAGAGGCAGTTGAAGCTGCTGCAAGCCAATGCGTCGACCTGTTGGTTCATGGAGAGGGAGGAGTCAAATACGGTGCCTAGGTACCTAGAGCTGGGGGGGCTGCTGAATCTGTTGTCCTACCAGGTGATGCCACATGCTGATGGTTTCGTAATGAGGATGAGGACTCATGTTTCCTCTGTGTATAGCACCCCCCAGCTGTTGATCATCCATGTTGCAACTGACAGCAATCCTTCCTGGAAGCCCAGTTTGGTGTGTGGGCATATTGTTGATGGAGAATATGAGCTTTGTGTCGATGGTGATGTTTAATGGTATCCTCAATCTTGCACCAGTTCTTCTCCATGTCTCAGCAGATGCATCTGCCATCTTTGAGGTTGTTGGTGACCGAGGTGTCATTTATTGCACGCTGTATGTTGCAGTTGAATAGTGGGGCAAGTGTGTATGCGCAGTTGGAGATACATGTCTGTAAAATGAGATCCAGCACCATTGGTGACGACTGCAGTGTTGTGGCTGTTGCTGTTGATGGTGGTGTGTAGCATCTCCTCGTTGACTGAGCTCCACTAACTTTGTGTGGATCCACATGTGGTCTAGGGTGGCTTGGGGTTGACCGACGAGGAAGTGTATGCGTTTGTGGTCACTACATCTGCGTTTAGTGGGCTTGATGAACTGGACGAAGTTCACACATGCAAAGAAGGTGCCAAAGGTGTGCCCTGCCTTGTGGCTCAGTGTGGTGAAGTATTGGGACAGTCTGATGATAGCAAACATGTCCCAGATTGTAATGAATAATGAGTAGTCGTGGTATGTGAGTTGGAGGCTCCGCTCAGGAATAGTACATAGTCCAGGGAGTGCACAGCGTGGCGTCTGATGATGTTGATGGTGTGGGTGAAGCGTTCCTGCCCTCAGTGGGCCCTGCAGGCCAGGGGCCTGCTGAGTGTTGCTTTGTGGCAGCTCTGGACATGAAACTGCATGTGTTGTGCGGTGGGGCAGGTCTAGCGGCAGCGGCAGCATCAGAACTGAACGTGATCCGTGTCTGGTGTGGCCTATTGCCAGTTAAACGTTCTCATGGCATTGACTGCGAGGAGTGCGGATGAGTGCTATCATTAGACGGTAGGAGAGCCAGGGTGCCTGTTGGTGTGTGTGTTAGGCCTGCGGATATGCGCAGATGGCCTTAACATTGTTGCACAGTAGGAGTGCCAGTGATGCAACCGCGCAGCGCACACAATCAAATTGGCTCGGGGAGGGAGGATCAACTGTGAGGCAACGTAATTAGCATTGATGCTGGTAAACAGTCAGAAGCGACACATGGCTAACATGAAATCCAACATAGCACAATTCACACACCACAAAACAATCAACACTAACAACACAGCCTGCGTAACCAATAATGGACACATCTCTCCATCACATGTTACAGGTGATCAAGGATATGCACTCTGCCCGTGGATGATGACACCCCTCCGAAACCCCACCACCCAGGCACAGAGGCAGTATAATGCGGCCCACAGACGCACCCGGTCCATTGTGGAGCGCACATTTGGTGTGCTAAAGTCACGTTTCCGTAGCCTGGACATCACAGGTGGCAGACTGCTGTACAGCCCCGAAATGGTGAACAAAATCATCATAGCATGTTGTGTATTGCACAATATATGTGTGCGCACCAATGCTCCATGGATCCAAGTGCCTGCTGCACCGGACGATGACCAGGATGATGATGAAGATGAGGCAGGTGGAGCACACCTAACAGTTAATGCAGCAGGAACTGCCCGAAGGAACCGAATAATAAACAATTTCTTCAACTGAGCACGTCACATTGTGACAGTCCCCATCAAATGTATATCAGTGCAAAATGACCCCAATCACGGTTAGTGCCAATAAAAATACACAACACACATACCCTGTCTGCATGTTACACTCCTGCATAAGTACATCACTCTGAAAAGAGTACGTTGCACAATAAGTGCAACTAACATCACAACACTCAAATCATGGTGGGAATGTCTCCTCAGTACAGAGATGCTCTTCAGCGTGTCAAATGTGCAAAAGTAGACTTTTCATGGTGTAAATTGTGCTACCAAAATCAAATATTTTGTGTGTCCTTTTGTGCAAATCATGAAATATAGGTTGTCCTCTGTGCAAAAATCTTAATTGTAGGGTGTCGTTTTGGGGCAATAAGTAATTTGAGTGTGTCCGTTGTGTTAAATAATGAAATTTAGGGTGTGAAATGGGGTTATAGATGATAAATGGGCATGAAATAGGGTAAAAGATGAAAAATGGGCGTGAAATTGGGTAAAAGATGAAAAATGGGTGTGAAATGGGGTAAAAGATGAAAAATGGGCATGCAATAGGGTAAAAGATGAAAAATGGGCGTGAAATAGGGTAAAAGATGAAAAATGGGTGTGAAATGGTGTAAAAGATGAAAAATGGGCGTGAAATAGGGTAAAAGATGAAAAATGGGCGTGAAATGGGGTAAAAGATGCTTTTTAGGGTGTCATCTGCTATTAGCTTGGAATATACTTCCACCTCAAGATCATAAACCTCTACGACAAATTTGTGGACCACACACTGGACGCAGCAGCCAGACCACCCGCACCCCTGAGACACCATCCAGCCCACCATCTCCAAATGGACACCAGGCACGGACGAATGCACCGCCTACACCATGAAAGGCATCCACTCGAGGGCCCACATAGACCCCTGGCCCCCTCACAACTACCACAGAGCCGCATCTGCCATCGCACATGAAACACTATGCAACATCATCACCACCTTCAAAACATGCACCTTCACAGACAACTGGAAGCGCGCAGAAGTCATGACCCTGCTCAAGAAACACACAGCTGACCCTACCAACCTCAAGAACTATTGGCCCATCTCGCTCCTCACCTTTGCAGTCAAAGTCGCAGAGAAAACAGTCAACAGGGAACTGACAAGATTCATGAAAGAGAACGCCATCCTCGACCCGTCACAATCCGGATTCCAAAGCAACAGCACTGAGACCTCCCTACTTGCTGCCACAGATGACATTAACACACTCCTGGACCAAGGACTCTACGCAGACCTAATCCTACTCGACCTTCCAGCAGCCTTCAACAACGTCTCCCACCACACACTAGTCACCAGACTACATGACGCAGGCATCCAAGGAACACCCCTGGACTGGATCCGATCATTCCTCACCATAAGAAGGCAAAGGATCAGACTGCCACACTTCCTCTCCGATCCCACGACAATCACCTGCAGAGTCCCACAGGGGTCATTACTGAGCCCGAGCATCTCCAAAACCTACATGGCCCCCCTCGCAGACATCATCCAACAACACAGCCTCAACACCCTATCCTACGCTGATGACACCCAGCTCATCCTCTACCCCACCAAAGACCACACCACCGCCTATTACAACTTCCAGAAAGGAATGCAACACGGCGCAGTCTGGATGACCAACAGCTGCATGAAGCACAACCCCGAGAAGACAGAAGACCTCGTCCTTGTAAACACCCCTTCAGCATGGGACAACACCTGGTGGCTGATGGCCCTCAGTAGACCACTTCCCCCGTAGACCACGCTAAAAACCTTCGCATCATACTCGACACATCACTCAACATGAACCAACAGGTCAACGCCGTCACCTACAGCTGCTTAAACACACTCCGCATCCCCTGCAGGTCCTTCAAATGGATCCCCCCTGAGTCAAGGAAGACAGTCACCCACGCACTCATCACCAGCAGACTGTACTATGGAAACGCACTCTATGCCGGCATCAACAAGTCCATACTCTGCAAACTCAAGACAATACTGAACACCGCCGCCAGACTCGTCCTCGGCATCCCCTGGCACAAACACATCAGCCAACATCTACGATGACTCCACCGGCTCACAGAGGAGAAAATAGTCAGCTTCAACATCCTCATCTCACGCCTACAAATGCCTACGCAACAACGGACACAAATACCTCAATGACAGATACAACTTCCACATACCCAAAAGAAAACTCCAATTTACAAAACTCTCACTGGCCGAAACCCCTCGCATCCACAGAGCAAGAGCATGCGGAAGATCCTTCTCTCACATTGCAGCCGAGACCTGGACCGAGGTACCAGCAGACATCAGACACGCCCCCTCCCTGAAAACCTTCATGAAGCCCCTCAAGAGCTGGCTCTTTGACCAACAGATCTGCGCACCTCCCCCTCCCCCAGAGCCTCGTGACCCCCACGGGTGAGTAGCACACTTACAATTCCCCTGATTGATTGATTTATTTGATGTGAAATATGCAATTAGGGTGTCACCTGGTGTGAAAGTTGCAATTTAGGTTGTCATGTGTTGTGAAATATAATATTTAGGATGTCATTTGTGTGTCAATCGAGCATTTCATGTTGTCATAGGTCTCTGAAATTAATTTTGCTCTAAGACTGTACATCTGTGTATGAACTTGCTCTTAGCGTGAAGATCTGGCCGCTAAAACGATTATGCGATGCTTTTTTTCATACACCCGATGGAAAAAATACATCGCTCAACACATTGTACAATACAAAATATTACTCATGAGCCTATTTGCGTGCAGATTTTCACCGCTTTCTCAAAAACGGGCCGCAAATAGACAGGAAGTGATGTCTGCATGCTTCCTGTCTACTGGAGTAGTGTTTTGCACTTTCACTTTCTCTTTTGAGCACATTGCTGGTGATTGTGGAGAGTGTTGGAGGTGTTTGGTGGTGTGTGCTGCAGTTTTGAGATTTGGAGAGTGTTGCTGTGTCCTGTGTCCTGTTGATAGTGTCTGTGAAGTGTTGTGCACTTTTTTTTGTGTTTTTTGTCTCTTGTACTCAATCTTGTCGGGTGTTTGTCTTGGGGTAGTTAACTTTCTTTGTTGTTGTTGGGGATATTTTAGAGGGTTCTTTTTTTTGGCTGTGGGCTCACAGGTGTGCAGGGAGATGCCGGCTGTGGGCAGAGAGGGCAGGATGTCCGAGGGGGCATTGGGGGGCTTCCTGTGGATGATACATTTTTACCTGCCCTTGATGTTGGAGAGGGGAGGCCGTATCCTTCAAGGATACAATGTAAGTGTCCGGAAGATGAGGTGGGAGCGTGTGCGGGTGCAGATGCTCCGGTTCTTTGGAGTGGACCGTACCGTGCACTAGTGGATGCACCGCTGGCAGGATCTGCTGGCCCGGGAAGCTGACCTCCTGGACTACGTGGGAGTCATGACTGGCCTACAGGGTGGTAAGTACAAACTCCACATTTAATCGTGAATGCTTCAATGTAAAAAAATTGGGACGTGTGTGACACTGGGGTCAAAGTGAGAAAAGGTTGCTGAGTGAGGTGGGAGACGTAATGCACTCACGCATAATATTGGCACAAATCCGAGACACAACGCTGCATCAAATTGACAAGCATAGGGTGCTAGTCAGTGTCACCCACTGTGCTGGAGCAACACTTAGCACTGTAGTGCCATAGCTGGCACACATGCGCAAAATGTGCGTGTAGGCAGAAGATTGTTTGGGTACGGCAGGGGTGACTGTACATGAACTATCCAAGGAATTGTTCTTGTGAGCTGTGTGCTGGCCAAAAGGTAGTGTTAAAATGCTGTCCTCATGAATTGTGGTACGTTAGCTACGCTGCCCTGTGAACATAGTTACTGTGTGACAATGTATTTTATATGAACAAATGGTCAAAGGAAATCGGACATCTCCAGATTGTCATACACCAACAACCTCTGTGAAATTGCCTTGTGCAATCTGCAGCGATGCAATCGTACAAAGACCATGTATAACATCATGATGCATGTAGTAATGGTGCCTTGTGGATGTCTCACACTACTATTATGTGCATGTTAGCTAGCATTACAGTCTTGTTTGTCCCGACTCAGCATTCACAGGTCCTGTGTGAATGGCAGTCAAAGTGGACCCAATCATGTAGCCAACATGAAACGCAACACTACAGTTACGTAGCATTTTCTGTTATGGTGATGATTGGTATGAGGAATACGACACATATGATATAACGTCTGATACCAACACATATTTATTTTCTTGTCTCACAGATGGTCGGACACCCAGGGGGACATCGACAGCTTCGAGGACCCACACGCCACTGGTGAGTTTGGACATCATATATTGGCATAGTGCGGTGGCATGGATGTCTGGGTCAAATGATCAACGTTGTAGTATGCAGTATGGGTGTGTATCGCATGTCCCTTGCCTAAAGTGTGATGATGTATTGTGGAAGTCAGAAGTGTGCACAAATCGGTAAGTGAATTTTGAGCAATGTTGTCAATAGGGGCCTAGCATCATGAGCGAAGCAGCGTTAATCCACTTCACATGTATTAATGCTTCCTTGTTAATAAGGCACCCTTTCACGCTGTGTTTAGCGTGAAAAGGGCGTGCAGTGGGTGTTGCGGTGGCGTTCCACAGCAACACCCATTGTATTTGATGCTGCCCCCTATGTACAAGTGCGGCATTGATAGATGGCTTTGCATAATTTAACACCAGTGACATCCTGGTTGTAATCTGGCTAAATGAGGATGAATGCTTTTTTCTCATCATTTTTGCTTTTTACATGTGAACTGCCTTGTGCAGCATACATGGGAAAAGAAAAATGACATGGTTTGTATATGTACAGGAAGGTGGCCCTTCCAGTACATACAGAAGCATTTTTTGATATTCCCTATTGTATCTTTCCTGTGTGCTGCACGAAGCAGCACACATGAAAGTTACAACATGGTATTCTAGGATTGATATGTGCATGAAGGGGCACCTTCCTGTACAGAAACAAACCTCCCCTGCACACACACACCCTTGCACTCTGGTGCAAGGGTGCCTATGTTAGTGCTGACTTGATGAACTGCACACAGTTGCTGGGGGACACACAGGCCTGCACATGGGCATTGTACATATCATGCAGCACTGTGTCACAGGAGAGGATGAGGGTGGTGCTACACATGGAGGGCTAATGCCTCCCTCCTCCGATTGCTTGTACATGTCACCCTCAGTCCAGGTATGTCATGGCACCATCATTTGACACTGTCAGTCTCATTTGGTTGTGACAGTACATGTACCATGCCATGCCATGCACTGTCATGTCAGTCTCCCCAGCATGTAGTCACTGATCCATGCTTCAACATTTCGTTGTCCAGGTCACTCTCTGACTTCACATAGTTACGCTGGAGTGTAGGCTCCCATGTTTAAGTGATCTTGTATTACAGATGTGAATGGAGAACATTGACATAGTCTAAAGGACTCAAAGTTTCCACTGTTGATATTTTACAGACAACATGACGCCAGCCGAACAACAGGCCTTCCAGGTGAGGAAGGACCGCTTCAAGCATGTAAAGAAGGTGGCAAAAGGGTACCACAACATGGCCAAGAGGCACCATGAGGAACGGAAGAAAGGTACATGGAAGGCGGTGCCCGAGCTTGCAACAACTGGCACACATCCCATCCCAGGCCCCTCTGGCGTCAGTGGTGGGTCCCAGCCTGGACAGGTGTCACATTCCCCTACGGCCACTCCCTCAAGGGACAGTCCCACCTGCACCTGGCGATCAGGTGGTGCCATTTACAGTGAGGGATAGGAGGATCCTGCATGATAACAATGTGTTCCTGGCAGAGATCAGGCGAGAAATGGCTGATCTGAATAGACCTGTCACGGACATGAAAAAACACTTTGGACTGCCATGATGCCTGGACATGTTGGACCCCATCCCCCTCTTCTCCCTTCCCCCAACGTTTTAAAATCTGTTATTAGGTAGTGTTAGGTTAGTTCTTTTAATTGTTAGGTAGTGTAGTTTTAGCGTAGGTTATAGTTAGTGTTAGCTTTTAAGGTAGATTTTAGATATTTATTATTATGCCATTTTTGGGGATAAGTTTCCTTTTCCTTTGGGTGGGGGGTTGATGTATTTGTTGTAAAACAAAATAAATAAAAATAAAATACAAAAAAATATACCTTTGTGTAGGTTACATGTGTAGTTAATGTATAGCTTAGATGTCTTTGTCCTGTCTCGTGGTGTGCCTTAAGGGTGGGAGGGGGTTGATGTCTAGGATATGTTATTGCGTGTTTAGGATTAGTTAGGGTAGATAGTTTAGGTAAGTAAGAATTTTCTAGTTAGTTTAGATTTTAGAAGTAGTTCTAGTAATCAGTGTTAGTTTAGGTTAGTTCAATCTTTTTACTGTTCTAATAAATGTTTACTACTTTGGATTTCTGCTTGCACTTATGTCAGGGATAATGTTGGGGAGTGTGGCTTATTCCCTTGTATGCAACTCATACCATCAATGGACAATCCATTGGAATCTGTAAGTCTGGTCATGACATGTTAGTTCGCCGGATGTATTATGTCAGGATACCTTAGATGTGAGCACAGTGAACTTGCATGGATGACAGGGTGGCAAGTTAGATTTACGGCCTAGTCTAGGGACAGTCGTTTGTGACGTTCTACATCTTCAGTGTGACTCACGGAGTTGGACAGCACATTGTTCCCCATTTACAACACAACCTAAGGAGATGGCATGGAGAGGAAATACAGTTAGCTACTGTTATCCATCATGGAGATGGATGTATGCGCCGGGTACCACAGATTCCTTCACACACCTGCATATCAGATGCTCCTGGTGCTGAGTCCATCTACATTGCACAGACCTTGCCACACTTGCTGCGTAGTGCCAGTGTGTCAGCTTCCTTTGCAAGATATGTTCCTGTGCATGGACGCTCAATCTCCGGACCATGCATGATTCAGTAAATCTCTGTGTCCATTGTGAACAGCACATGGAACAACAGTGTTCCTGATTCACAAAAGTCATTTGAGAGTAAGTAATGACTTTACATTTTACGGTACTCACAAATGGCATTTAGGAGTAGTGCAGTTAGGTATACTGACTTCACTTCTCCTAAATGCCTTTCGTGACTCACTTAACTTGTCAAGTTATGATTTTGTCCCAGCTAACGTTTTGGTGCAGGCACACTGTTCTGCTGCACACAAGAGGGGAAATGTTGCATTGCTCCCTGTGGTGACAGTGTCATAGACACTTGTCCCAGCTGTTACTTCTGCCATTGGCTCATAGTGATGCCACCCTTGAAATATTTGCCGTGCATCTGACTATATGCTGAGTGCAGTGCACCACACATCCCTAGACACATTGCCCGATACGCTCACAGTGGTCACAGCATGAGAGGGGTCAAATTTTTGATTGCATAGTTTGTCTACAGGGAGGGGCTGACTGACGCCTTGCACTTTGGGGTGAGTCCCTATTTGCAACTCTACTTCACTGAGGCAGACATTGTGGTTCCATATGTGTATGGTGGACATGTGCCCTTCCGTGTCTTCATCAATGTGAATATGGTGTGCAACATCTTGGGATGTGACATGCAATGCGCACCATCACAACAGGCTTTGTCCACCCCGTAGTGTGTGAGTAGATATGCCAAGAGATATTTGTTTGCAATTGTTAAGGGGGACACTACTTGTGGCCTGCAACAGACTTGGACATTTTAGCACACATGCCTTTTCCTTAATTGACGTGGTACTAGGTTGGGATCTTGCTAGATTGTTGTTTTGGAGCAATGAGGGCACAGCTAGTTCACACATACCAGGCCATCTCACTGCCTATCTGTGTCAGCTAAAACATGTACATTGCTCGTATTTCCCTTGGTGTTCCTTCTGGTGAATTCAGTGTCCATACACTTTTTACAGACTTCTATACTTGATTGGTCATGGACAACACACATCTGTGTGAGTTAAATATTTTTATTTACATTCAAAGGATGAAGACTGGACCAGTGCTTGGCCATACAAGCACACATTGCATAGATGCCAGTTAGAGGGCCAGACAGAGTCATTTGGTGGTAACAGGTCCAAGGGAAGAGGCAGAGCTCAGTCCGCAGGCTGATTGCAGTGTCATTGGTAAGAGAAAATAATATGGCAGTCCATGTGGAGGTCCAAGGTGATTGTCGGGGGACAGTGGACGGCAGTGCAAGTTGATTTTCTGTGGCATGATACTAAGCCCGGCACTAAGAAGAAACAGGCCTTTTGGCGTCGATGGATGCTACTGCTTTCTCCTTAGCACAAATGCACTATCATCCTCCTCTTCATCCTCTGGTCTGTCATGTGCCTCACATGTGGGTGGTGGTATAGTGGGTGCAGCACTGTGAGGCACTGACACATCAGGTGGCGGAGCAGAGGATGTAGAAGCAGCAGCAGCATTCATCGACGCCAGACCTTGGGGCAGCAATGAAGTGATGAGCAGGTGCAGGGCATGATAGATTCCAGCTACATTGCGCTGGTGTGCAGCCCTGGTAGCCAAATCTTGTGCCTGCATCCGCTCCATGCTCTCCATTATCCGACGGATGTTGCCCAAATCCTGGCTGACATTGCTGGAGCCACTCTGACCAGACAGTTGTTGTTGTCTCTGAATCATGACTCCAGCAATGTCAGGCATGGACCGTTGGAGAGCATCGAGCGGGCTGTGGGTGTCCATGATCTTCTGTATGTGGTCCCGGATGGGACTCAGACACACACGTATGGACTCAAGTTTGTCCGCCAGCCTCTCAAACCCCACCCGCACCTGTTCAGCCATCTCCCGCTGGACCTCAAGCACACGGCGTTGGAAGGCCAGATGTGGGTCCTCGATGTCCTGGGAGCCAGCTGTGGTGGGAGGTGCTTGCTGCTGGTTGGTTTGTGCAGGGGGTGGGTTTGCCGCAATGCTGCTGGGTTACCCTGCTCCTGGAGGTGGGGTGCTGAAGGAGTCTAGCAGATTTTGAAGTTCCTCATGATCTATGGTGGGGTAATCATCCTCGTCATCAGTGAAGGTTGGGCCAGTCTGCTGTCCATGAGGTGATGGCTCTCCCTCTGCAATGTGATAGGGGAGATACAGTTCAACAGTGTTTTTCATGTATAATCATGCATTGGATGAGTTTACAAGCAGACTGCAGGACAGGGTACATTCAGACTGTTTTAGAGGAGATGCCTATTTGTTGTGGGATAGTGATAATTTTGAGGACATCACGGATGTGATGTTGTTGTTGTACATTGTCATCTCACAGTTTCCAGCTATGACAAATGTGAATGTACAATTTCTACACACAAGTGGCAACAGTTGTGTCCTCTGTTCATTTGTGTGAGTAATGCAGTTTGTACCACATAGTAGTCAATGTTGATGGGCTCAGATTTGTATGTGTATGCACTGCATTGTGTGATGGTGGCACCTGCAGCTTTGCTGTTGCTGCCCGTTATCCCTTTCAGGCAGTGAGCCTTTCACTTCTGTGTTTTTACAATGCTGAGATGTTGCAAACTGGGAGAAATATGGGTCTTGGTCAGAGTTGGGAGACTTGTGCATTGTTTGACATCAGATGTCTTGTTTACGTCATGGGTTGTATGTACACGAGGATGTGTCAGAGTGTGACCTGCTCCTTTAAGGATGTTGTCCACACTCAGCCACCTCAGTGAGGTGGCCTGCACCATGTTAATATGTTGGGCCTGCAGGCATGCTATTCATCATGCACTGTCACTTGCCTTGTCAATGTGGCTCACGGACACGCAGCATTGCAGGGTACTGCACATGTGCGTGTGTTTTGTGCATGATGAGTTATGTGTGAGGAGGGCCCCCTTTAGGCACATTGGCAATGAGAGCCTACATGCTGTTTCAACATGTGCTGCACTATGTGGTACACATGAACATCCATGTAGCTTTGTCTATTGTGATTTGACTTGTGTGCATGTCGTCCTTCATGTTTTATCTTGATTGCATTGCTTTCTGCCCTCCTGTTGGCTTACCCGTTGTGAGTATGGTGCAGCGTGAGTTTCTATTGTTGTTGCTGTTTGAACAGACAGTGTCAACACCCATTGCCCTCAAGGTTGACCCCACGTGTGGTGTGTAAGTGGTCAGTTTTCTGATGTATGTGCATTACATGATGCCTATTTATGGTGCTCAGGCCTTGTCACCGCCACCCTCACAAGAGATGCAAATGGCAGGGTGATGTGTGTTTGTGTATGTGCCACACAGCTGCTGACATGGATGATACATGCTGTCCTGGTTCTGGTATTCAATGCCTGGCTTAGCGTGTGGGTGATAACTACCTGACTGCATATTTGTTCACTGACACAGTAGACTTACCAAACAGTTACGTTTAATTGCACATGATGGTGTGATGGGCAACTCACATCAGTACTGATGTGGAATGCTGTTTTCTGTATGGCAGATGTGTACACTTGGGGGTGGAGGAGTGCAATTTGACCTAAGGATTGAGGGTGCCATTTGGGCCTTTGTCATTAATTGTTGCAACTTTGCTATCCTTGCTGGTTGTCATACTTTGGTTGTCATACTGCTTTACAGGCACATTGTGGTCCTGTGAGTATGTCACACAGACAAGGCATGCAGTACATATTTGTGTGACACATTCCTGATCTGCATTGTCCACATACTGTGGTGTTGTAGGCATAGCCCCCCTGCTCATTGTAATCCATCCCCCTTTGAGTGAAGTGTGCTGTTTGTGTGCATTTTTGGATGTGCATCTTTTATCCAGCGGCCTACATGGTCACTTTGTTGTGACATTGCATGTGTGTGTGGTATGCAGAATCACTAGATGCTTCCCCACTTGGTGCACACAGGACTGCATCTCATAAACAGGCAAGGGGGCACATTGCCTGGAAATGCGGGAGGATGTCAGATTTTCCCCCTTGCCTAATCACCACGCATGTCCAATTCATCTGCACATGGCCACATCTCTCTGACGGAAAAATGAGGATGCACTGTGAATGTGACTGATCATGTGCACAGGTAGGCATGCCACCACCAATGTCAGCACACCTGCAACATTGTGCACGTGTGTCTGAGTTGTGTGCAGGAATGTGCATGTGCATATAGGTGGACTTTACTGCACATACACAACCTTGCACACAACTCAGACACACCTGCACAATGTTGCAGGTGTGCTGACATTGGTGGTGGCATGCCTCTTCGTGCACATGATCAGTCACATTCACAGTGCATACTCATTTTGGCATCAGAGAGAGATGCGTCCTTGTGCAGACAATTTGTATATGCGTGGTGATGAGGCAAGGGGGCCATTTGCCACCCTGCCACATGTCAAGTTAATGTGTCACTTTGCCATTTGATGTAGCACTTATTTAGTGGTCTGATGTTGATCTTGGACTGTGTTGGGCTTACTTTTCTGTGCACATTTCCAAGTCTGTGTGCCCGCAAATATGTGTCTTGCAATGTATTGTTTGAGTTGGGTGATATGTGTCTATGCCACCATGGACAAGGGTATCCGGGACATGGTCCACAGTAATTGTGGGTATGCACTGCAATATATTTAATTGTACATGAGTGCCATTGGGCCCATCCACCCCCGTCTCCCCAGTCCCTGGTTGTTGCTCACCCTCTTGTTGTTGTGTCTGGTCACGTTCAGCAGTGTCCTGGCCCGCAACTCCGACCACCGTCTCCTCACTGATGACTCGGGACACCTGCTCCTCCAACTCATCCAGCTCCTCCTGTGGCGCTGGACTCCCACCTCCAGTCTGCTTTGCTGCTTTCAGGTTGGCTGCTAGTTTCTCCTTGGTTTTGCGCTTGGTATCATGCCAGCGCTTCTTGCAGTCGTCCACTGTCCTCCTTTCTCCGACGGCATTCACTTTGGCCACAATGTCCTGCCATATTTCTTTTTTTCTTGCCAATGTCACCGTGGAGGTGACAAACAGTTCTTGTTGGTGTTCAGTCACCTCGGCAATCAGGACCTGGTTTTCCTGCTGGCTGAATTTGGGATTCCTCTTCCTCTTGGCCTGCACATGGGTCTCTGGCTGCTCCTCCTGGGTGTTTGTGGGGTTGTTTGTGGCCTCTGCACTGGTCCCAGCTTCATCCATGGCTCCTCTGCTATTTATCCATTTTTTTTTTCTTCTGCTTGGCGGGCCTTTTGTAGTGTATTTTTGCGCTGAGCGTGAGAAATGCAGGCCTGGTGCCAATTAGCGATCGGATTCTGTCGCTGATTGGCCCATCGCCACTTTTTTTACGTTAGCGTGAGATTTTTTATCGCCGTCACGTTAAATCTATCGCCGTCCATTTCCGCCGGAAAAGGAAGCTATCGCCTGTTAGTGGCGTGTTGCTAATGCCCCGCTAATGCGGCGATAGATTCCGGCGATCGGCGGCGATAAAAAATCTCACGCTAAACGCGAATTGCGATAAATATCGCAGTTTGTTGGTAATATCCCCCTCAGTTTCTTACAGTACAGTGGCAGCAGCTATAAATGAGGTTTTACTTTAGAATGCTACTCATGATGCTATCTGCCTGATACAAACCTTATCCCCAAGTAATCAAAATCCATCATCTATTCCAAAATAGAGTTATTCTGCTGCCGGTTATTCTTAAAGAGCTTGTGAGGATTAAACACCACTAATTTGTTCTTTGAAAAGCTTACTTTAAGGCAGCTACTTTCACAAAATTCAGAAAATGTATCTATTAGGTTTCTTATGCCCAGAGGTGTTCAGGAGACTAATAGGTTATCAATGTGAAGGAGTAAAGTCATTATTTTGTGACCTTCCAAAGTCATTCTATTTCTGTGGCAGTCAAGAATAGCTATGACTTGATTAATATAGAGAGTAAACAGTGTTAGAACGAGGATGCAACCCCTGATATTTGCTTTGGTTCAAAGAAAATGATCTTGTAAACTCACTATTAGGACATTCATGAAGGAAGAACAGTCCATTCAGCAGTTCTTAAGGGAATTCCATTGCAAGTGCCATGAAATGTTATCCAACACAAAACGTAGGTCTACAAAGACAATGCACAGTGGCTCCTTTCTGGCAGTTACTTATTTCTACAAAATGAATTGGTCTTTTATAAGTTGTTCATAAGCCTTTTGGTAAGAGCTCATGTCTTCTTTTGACCTCTCATTTATTGCCAACAACTGCTCTGACTTAAGCTGCATACATTCCCAGTCACTCCAGGAGTGTACACCCAGCAGAGTATTGTTCCTTGAGCAGCACGGTTGTTAATTAGGGGAGTAATTGCTTCTAACATTTAATTATGAAGTTGTACATACAAGTTGGGGTCGATTGTCATACTAAAAAGCACTGAAAAATTGGCAAAGTCTGATTGTAGGTTGAAGGTAACACTTTCTCCATGACAATATTACCCACTTAACCTGTTTCCTATTACTGGACACTCTGACATGTTCACATGTTCGCGATAAACATGACTGACAAGTGGATATAAGTGTTCCAGGTTCAAGAGCTAAAATAAGGAGCTCTTGGTCACTTGGAATGAATAACAATCCTATTGATTTATTGCAATATATTGAATAAAACTGTTAAAGTGCCCTGATTTTTAAGTTGAACATGGAATAAGATCTGGAGCAGTTTTACCAGTATAGGGACGTAAGTTAAAGTCAGCAATGCCAGTTGACCAGAATATTTAGCTGAAGGCTTAACTAGAGATTTGGAAAGAGATGGAGACCCCCCGAGTTGTCCCTTCTATGAAATGACTCAGTTTTTAATATGGCCCTCAATTTTGACCTGTCTGGATTTGCGTGCTCTGCAACTCTGTAGAAAAATGCCTTGTGCTTCCCATCTGAAACATAAATTGGAACTCCCTATTTGGCGTTTTTAACTTCCCTATAGGTCCATTGTAAATGATGTCTAAAATTCACCTGCAGCATGGAAAGTTAAATGTCAGGCAGTGTGAATTTACATCACCCACATATGTGACAAAACTATATGTCTGCTAGGAATACCAGTGCACTCTGGCTGCAGTTAAATGTACTGCAGTGACACATAGCAGGGGAAATGACTTTGCCATGAAGAAAAACCTATTTTTATATTGTAAGAAATAGGGATATTATTTGAGGGGGTAACTACCCACCACAAATAATAACCACAATGCTTGTCAGGGTGAACTGCTAAAGTCACTAAATTAACCTGAGCTTAACTCCCTGGTAGCAATGGCACAGAGCAGACAGGCTTAACTTATAGGCAATGTATAAAATATTAATGCAGCACTCAAATAGGAATAAAGTAAAAACACAACACAAGAAAAGTCCCAAACCAGTTTAGAAAAATGTAGTACATTTTAATAAATAAGATGACACCAAAATGACAAAAATCCAATAAGTAGAACTAGAGTTGAATTTTTTAAATTTAAAAATAGTGCCAAAAAGCATTAAGAGCCAACTGCAGTCATCTTTTTGCACCTGACCTGGGCAAGGGTAAGTTTTAAGACTGACTGCAAAGAAGTGAAGGTCAGCTACAAGGGCCAGGTTCTCCCCAGTCCAAAAGTTACCTTTCCACTTAGAAACGTTTATGGAGCAAATATACTTCAGCAATGCAAGGCAGGAGGCTGTGGCAGAAGCTGAGTTCGATGTTGATGGGGAGCCAAAGTGTGAGGTCTCAGTGAAGTCGTCAATGAAGGCAGAAAAACTCAGAGCAGGACAAGTTCAAGTTTTGCACCAAACAGCCCTCGACATCAATCGGATACAGGCGGTGGCTTGATTTGGTGAAGCTTCCTATGTTTGAACTTATAGGGGCATATTATCAAGAACGGCGTTAAAATTATCGCCGGTTTAGCGGCAGAAAACTGCCGCTAAAACGGCGATAATGGGCTTGATAATATGCCCTGGAGAATTCCAATATAAGCCCATGTTCACACCAGAACATGGACTTCTATTGGAATTCTCAAGGGCATATTATCAAGCCCATTATCGCCGCTTTAGCGGCAGTTTTCTGCCGCTAAACCGGCGATAATTTTTAACGCCGTTCTTGATAATATGCCCCTTAATCTTTCATGGAGCTGAGATTTCCTCGGAGAGGAAAGGCTGGAGGTTGTGGCTGAAGAGGACCCGACGTATTCAGATGCCAGTTGACAGTGGTCCCACTAAATTGGATTTGCTTCGGTGGAGAAGAATGCTGCAGGAAACATGACAAACTCAATCCTAGTGGCAGTGCACCCTCTGCGGATCGGCTTGGCACGTTGGTCCTGGTCCCACGCTGGTTCTCAGGGCAAAAAGTTGGCAAAAAGTTTCAAAATCCCACATTTCAGGAAACTTAAGGAGGAGTACCCTTTGACACCAGTCAAGTGTCTAGGATCTTGAGGACAGGACTTGAAGGTCAAGACACACTCCAGCAGGGGCCAGGAGCAGTTTCTAGGACAGGTATAGTTGTAACTGGGCAGCTAAGAATGCAGGAATAGGCCTCTTGAAACTTGTTGTGTCCCTCTAGCCCAAACAGGGGGTCAGCCTTATGACCCTTAGAGTCCATGTCTTTCTCCTAAGTACAAGACGGAGAACAGATCCAGTCTTCAGGGCTCTTCTCAGGTCCAGTTCTCTTCTGATCTTCTGCAGGTCCAGAAAAAATTCTATTTAGGGTGCCTGAAGGTGCCTCATTTTGGCCTGGCACCGGCCAGTGGGAGGGTGTGACTCCTTTGCACTCCTTAATCAATGGAGTAAAAGTCCTCAGGACCAACCCTATCCACTTTTTCAGTAGTTCCTGTTTGCCTTATTACAAACAGGCCCAAAATGCATTGTCTCAGGGCATTTTCAGGAAGGCAAAATTCTTCAGCAACACTAAACTTGGGCTTTGAGGGCAGGGGGGTGTGTATGGAAGTTTTATAGGGAAATCTAACACTAAAATCCAGTTTGAAGCAGGTACTATATCCACAAGTCTAGAGACAGAAGTCTGATAGGACAAAAGCAGGGTCTTTCAGCAGCCAGACAAGGGAATTCACAAGAATCATCTTGGCATCCTGTTCTCTCCCTTTCAAGTGCCCCCAAGTGTTATGCTCGTGTAAAGGGGACAAGGGAAACCCTACTCACAAGAAACCAGGGTACGCATTATATAAACAGAAACAGTGGTTCCTGTGAATTATTATAATTAATAATAATTAAAAGTAAGCACAATGGCAATGAAACAAGGGGTTTGATGGATGTCCCAAGGAGAATGAAACCATATACTACTCAAAGTTTGGTAAATTCATCAGTTATTTATATATATGACCTTCAAATGTAAATACACAAAAACATAGTGCAAAGGTGTCCCCAGTGAAAATGGAACCGATTAAAATAGTGACATGTTGTGAAATAGACAATTGGTTTCCAATATCAGAAAAGTCGCCCATCAAGAACAATGTATAATGTACACAGCTTCCTTATTTCATCATAGGGGCTGGATGATTGGTTCGCTTTCAATTATGTTGACGGCGTTTCGACCCTCTTTACAATAAGGGGTCTCTTCAGGCCCTAACAATATAGGGACATCTAGAAAGACAATAGAAAAATTGATGGTATCAGTATGGAGGCCAAAACCACTAAAAAGGCTATGTGGACTGGTCAAGGAAAGGGACTGTACCTGTGAAAAGACAGCCTCTGTCAGAGTGACAACAGTGCACCACAAGGAGGTGAAAGTGTAAGACGGGTACTTACAGGGAACCCAGCCGGGCGCTGCATACGATGGCAGGCAAGTAGGAAAAAAGGGGAAAAGAAACTTAGGTATAGACTGATATACTGATATAGGAGAAAAACGAACTAGGTGAATGAGATAAATTACCCCTGTGAGGGGAAGGAACTGACAGCGGTAGCGATTAAATGAATAGCCAGGCCAATCGTGAAGAAATGTCAGATGGCCTGAGTAAGTGGAGACACGTCAGTCCGTGTAGGTTACGAGGGTCTCTAAGAGGGGGGGGGGAAAGGATTATTAATAAGGGCGTCTGTGTGGTTGATAGAATGAATAGACATTAGTCAGGACCCTTACCGAGATTGTGGTAATTAATACCAAATACGACGATGATCCCACTCCGACCAGCGAGGGGAAACCATAACATCCAACTAAGCTTTAGATCCATGCCAAAACGTTGGTCCGTGTATCTAAAATAGTGGGAGAGTTAATTATGGATAAGCAGCCAAACCAAGGTATGGGTAGAGGTGTCCCAACTGTTAGTTGAGCTGTACTCTTACCGTCTAGAGAATCAGATTATCTTAATGTGGAGACCCGTGTGTGGAAGGAGAGTCCGCCTGAGTCCGTCTCCTCTTGTTGAATGACAAGGGGCTGTACTCCAAGCGGGATTTTATGGAAGCTGCGGTGTAGCCCGCCAAAACCGGACTTCAAGGCATCACTAGAGATTATTGCCAGAAGATGCTATCCAGTTATCTACGATCTCTCGGTAGGCCTAAAACCAACGGAGAGATGACTGGTAGCAATAAACATGGAAGAAACACCGTAAATGGTGCAAGTGTTCCGGTGGTGGGTTCTGGGTCGAATGGTGCGCATTATTACCACCAAAAATACGGGAAAATGTGGGGAAAAATTTGCATTTGTCCTATGAGCAATGGGGCAAAGGAATAGGTGGGTTAACGAGGACTAAAATAAATATTTCATTTTTAATATTTATATATTTGTATTTTATGTAAAAATTCTTAATTTTTAATGAACTTGTTATAATTGCATAAATTATTTAAAATTATTAAACAATGTAGAATGCTTTTCAAAAATATTAAAAAATTATTTAATTTAAACATTTAAGAAATTGTGCTAGTTTGTAATAATTGTAATTGCATTTCTTTATAGTTTATGAATGGTAGATAGTGTTTATTACAAATTTGAAAAATTTATTATTAAATATAATATAAATATATTTTTTTAAATTTAAATTTGTATACGAATGTTCATATTTGAAACTAGTGGTTTATGATATTTTGATATTTTTCCCATTAGTTTCATTTGGCAGCCGTTTTTTAAGTCGAGCGTAACAGCGTTTGCGCTGTTGCTTAGCGACCTTTTGTAGATGGTTTGTGAAGTGAAAATTCTACCCACTGGTTGCCCTTTCTTTTTATTTGTGTTTGGCACTGTCCTTCGAAAATCCTTGCTTGCTACTGGGCAATTGCTTCTCTTTTCCCTCTTTACTGTTTCCTCTTTGCAGCTGCAGAGCACCGGTCAATTACTATATCCCTAAAACTATCAATGTTTAGTACTTCCACTGAGGACTACTTTTTTTTGTTGGGTCAAGTTGCTATCTAGACAATGCGCACCACGCTTCGCGCTTTCACTTTCAATAAAAGGGGCATACGTTATTTTTTTAAGGAGCGCTGTGCTTTTCACTAGCGCTACTGTTTGCGCTGCACTTTTCGAAACACTACTTTTTGTGCCCGTGCTGGGGATCTAGTTAGACCTCAGATTAGCTGGTCATCTGGCAAATGATCCAGATATCCGAGCACACATAGAAAAGGATTTACGGCCGACAGTAAGTGTTGCAGGAAGCCAGGAACTTCTGAGATGTCAGGCTGCGGGGGACAGGTCCCAGGTAATGTGATGCAACACAGAACATTTGCCAAGTTTCAAACATGGCCACAGGGTTATTAATTAACGGCATCACCTGACTATGGGTGAAGTTTGCGTAGTCTGTTTACAATGTTGAGGGCAGTGCTCGCACAGCTTGGATACATCACTGCCGTGGCAGCCCTCGGCTGGACTCCGGAATCCCTGCTCACCGGGCAGCGATCACTGCCCTGCTGGAAGCAGCACAACCCCATGCAGCTGAAGCAGAGGGACCTGTAGTGTTGTGACACTGGAACAGACGACACTGACACGAGGTATGAAAGACGGTGGGAGCTTTATTTTATACACGTCTGCCTTCTTCCTTTCCCTGCTCCTTACTGCCCGTCCTAGCTCCTCCTGTTCCGCCTCCCTGCTCTCCTCCCACCTTTACTCGTACTGCGCCGGTCCTAGTGTCCCTGCACATTCTACAACATTACATCTCCCCCTTCTTAAACAACTTGAGTCACCTGAGATGTGTCTTTTTATATCAGGATGCACAACAAAAAAAAGAAACAACATAGTTACAGTTCTTCAATGAGACGGACGGGTCTTCGGTGGAGACGCTGCGGCCGGTGGGCTACCTCCTGATTCGACTGCTCCCCTTCGCCAGGAGAGGTGGAGGACTGGTGCTCACTTCCCATCACAGGTGCGTCCCCTTTCAATGCACTGTCAGGCACAGCCAACACTTCTCTGACAGTGGGTGTGCATTTCTGGAAGTGGGCCACATTCCTTGTGATTCTCTTGTGCTCTGACGCAGCCGTGACCATAGTCCCCTTTTGTTTTGTCACCAACAGTTGGCAAGCATGATATCGACTGTCTGCTTTTCTTTGTTGTTCTTGCCGTACCAGCACCCAGTCTCCTTCCTGAATGGATGACTGTTTAGCTTTCCGCCGACTGTCCGCGTATTCTTTCATCTTATCCTTTTTTAGTCTGTCTCTTGCTGCTAATTCTTCGTGATCAGAGTCTTGATGAGTACCACTAGTTATGTCTTCCCAGGCCTGTATTCTTGTGCGCACCATGCGACCCAACATCAAGGTTGCGGGACATCTGTTTGTGGTATTATGTGGTGTGGTTCGATATGCTCGTAACACCTCATTTAATGCCACTTGAACATCACACTTTGAAAGTTCTGCTTGCTGAATGGTTTTTTTCAGAGTGGCCATAAATCTTTCTACCATGCCATTGGCCTGTGGCCACAGAGGAGTGATCTTCCTATGTCTGAAATTGAGATAATTGGCAAATGCAGCAAATTCTTGCCCATTGAATGGTGGGCCATTGTCTGTTTTCACCACCTTCGGTATACCCCGTGCTGCAAAAAGTTCATCCAACACGGGTGTGGTGGTGGCAGCTTTAGTTGATGAAATGAGGTGCGCAATCGGAAAAACGTGAGCATCCATCCATTACGACCAGAATGTATTTGCCAGATTGTAGCGGGCCAAAGAAGTCTACTGCGACATGTTGCCAGACGCCTTCCGGCAATTCTGACATTTGTAGGGGTGCAGGTGGCTCCTCTCGACTTACTAGCTGACACTGCGGGCAGTGTTTCAGTGTGAGTTCAACCATCTGATCAAGGGTGGGGAACCAGCCCCGCTCACGCAGCGCTCTCTTCGTGGCTACGATACCTCTGTGCCCTTCATGTGCTAAGTTGATAACTCCTTGACGCAGCTGTTTCGGAATGATGGTTCTTTGTCTCGTAGCAAAAGACCATCTGAGGTAATGGACAATTCATCCTTCACATGTCTAAAAGAGGTCAGTTCATGACTGTCAATTTGGTTACTCTGTCTGGCCTCTTCCAGATGTCTCCAGCTGTTTGTCTGGATGCAGTGTTTCACATTTTGTAAGGTGACATCCTCATTGGTGGCTTCAAGGATGGCCTCCAGAGGGACTGCTGGTGGTTTGGCTTGAGCCACTACAAAATGGATGTATTCCTCCGCTAATGACGGATTTGATTTGGAAGTTGACTTAGGATGTCTCGACATATAGTCAGTTGGATTTGCAGCTTTTCCAGGTTTGTGGACGATAGTATAGGTATACTCTTGAAGACGGATGCCCCAACGCTCTATTCTGGGTGGCATTTTGGCTTGGGGATTTCCAAAAATAGTTAGCAGGGCCTGATGGTCCGTGATGAGCGTAAAGTGTTTTCCATAGATGAAAATGTGGAAATGTTCACAGGCCCAGACTACCGCCAAGCTTTCCTTTTCGGGCTGGGAGTATGCTCTCTCTGTGTCTGTTAGGCTCCGACTGGCATAGGCTACGATGTATCGTTGATCACCCTCTCTGTCATACTGAGCCAATATAGCTCCAAGGCCCACGGGACTTGCATCCACAGTGATTTCAGTTTTCCGCCGAGGGTTGAAATAAGCGAGGTTATTGGCAGACTCAACAGAAGCTTTAATCGAGTGAAAGGCTTGATCACATCTAGTGGTCCATTGGAATGGGTGGCCTTGTTTGGTCAGTTTTCTAATGAGGGTAGCTGAGAGTGGCGTAATCCTTGATATAACGTGCACAGTAGCTTGCCATGCCTAGAAACGAACGCACATCCCCAGCGTCTCGAGGCCTAGGGGTATCGTTCAACGCTGCAATCTTTTCAGGATCAGGTCTCATGCCTGCGCCTGAGAAAATGTGTCCAAAGAACTTCAATGTGGATTTGTGGAATTCGCATTTGTCTTTATTTAATGTTAGGTTGGCGTCCAAAAGAGCATGACATACCCGGTCCAGCGCCTTGTCATGTTCTTGTATCGTCGCTCCATACACAAGAATGTCATCACTGTAGTTTAGAGTGTTGGGAATGTGGTGAATGACTCTTCTGATTGCCTCTTGAAAGATCTCAGCTGCAGACAAGACCCCAAAGCTGAGCCGTTTGTATCTGAACAGGCCTTGGTGAGTCGAGAATGTGGTGATATATCTTGATTTTTTGTGGAGTTCAAGCTTGTGATAGCCCTTATTGAGGTCTAGTTTGGAGAAGATTTGCGCCCCATTGAGCGACGTGATCATGTCACTGATATGGGGTCTCTGTGTCTCTCTCTTTCAATGGCGGTATTGGGTGCTCTCATATCAACACAGAGACGTACTTTGCCAGGTGAGCCCTTTTTCGGTACTACGACCACTGGAGAGACCCAAGGAGTGGGTCCTGACGTTCTCTCAATGATGTCAGCCCGGAGAAGATCCTGCAATTCCTCCTCTACTGACTGTTAAAGATGAAATGGAATTTTCCTGTGGTGTTGTGCTATGGGTGTCACACGTTCATTTATGTGCAATCGAACTTGACAATGAGCCATCTTCCCGAGCCCGGTGAATAGTTTTGGAAACTTGTGAACTATGTCAGGTTCGTCATCAACTCGATACAATATTTCTACTAGTTGAAGTCGTTCCGCCGTGGGCAAGCTAAGAAGACAATCTGCTTCAGGACCTTCAATGACATGAATGCGAGCTGGAATGGTCCTGTCTTTGTATGTGAGATCACTCTGAAATTGTCCTAGACAAGGGAGGGGTTCCTTTGACATCCATGTATATACTCGCACGGCAGCTTTGTGCAGGTGCGGTTGTGGATTCATTTTTATTGTATTCTGCAACTGAAATGTAGTTGAGGGATGCCCCACTGTCCAGTACAAACTTGGCCATGTGTTTGCCCATTTGAAGATGGAGTCGTGGGTATTTCTTCAGCCTGTCAGGATCCGCGACCATGCAGACATATTCATCACTGTCTTGCGATACTGGTGAAGGCGACCTCGACTCTCGAGATTCTGATCGCCGCGATTTGTATGTGACGTGAGAGCGAAGGCTGGACCGTGATGAGCCGGTGGAAGGGTCTCTGTGGTCCCACACTGCCTTGGCATGATGGCGAGTATTGGGTTGTCTTGATTGTCTGTGAGTGTCTTTGCGAGGTGCTCTGCAAACGTTCTCAAAGTGATTGTCCCTGCCACACTTCCTACATCTTTGACCTAATGCAGGGCATGTCTCAGAGTGAGGGAAATCATATCCACAGTGATAACATTTAAGTTGGCGCTCCTGTCTTTTGTCAGTCCGACTGAGACTGCGACGACGACTTGGATGGTGAGAATGAACTTTGGATCTCGATGATCGTTGCTTTGCAAGGGAAGACCTGTCTGTTGTACGAGATTGGAGCCGGAATGCTTGTTCTCGTTTTTCACCTCTTCCAGCTTCCATTCGTTTTGCATGTTCTTCAGCCTGATCATTGACTCGCGTCATTTCTTCAATCTCATCAAGGGAGTAGCTTTTCTTTAAAAGGCGTCTTCGTAAAGACTCAGACTGACATCCTTCGACAGGGCCGGACTGGTAACAGAAACCGGCCCTGGCAAACTGCTCAGCCGCCCCCCCCTGGGGTGAAGGGGAGTGCAGCCGAGCAGTTTGCGAGGGCCGGTTTCGGACGATTTTGTTACAGGGGGCCGATATTGCCGAACCCCGGTAACAAAAACGGCCCCCCAGGGGCCCAAAACCGGCCCCCACCCTAGCGGCCCATTGGGGAAATGCCCGGTGCCCTCTACGGCCAGTCCGGCTCTGTCCTTCGATGATTCGCAAGCGAAGAGCGTCTTCCGTCGTGAAAGAGTCAAACTCGCAGTAACGGGCCAAGCGTTTGAGGCACGTGATGAATGTTCCCATAGACTCATCTTTTTCTTGTGATGCCAGATTGAAGGTGTAACGTTCATAATCAATGTTTCTTTTGAGAAGAAATTTTCTGTTTAGTGCGTCACGCACATCTGCATAGGACGACGCAGCATCAGCCGGAAGTTCCTTTATAATCTGTCCAACATCTTTCCCAATTAGATTGCGTAGTGCAATAAGTTGCTGATCCTCATTAGTCACATGTGAACCTTTCATGAAGTCCTCAAAATCTTCTATCCATTCCTGCCAGCGAAGGCCCATTCCTCCCCCAGATATGAGAACTAGGGGTTCCGGCGGGTGTAGGACAGTGACTCCCAACATGGCAAGTCTGTGGCCTCCTGTCTGGGACGTTGATGTAGGGGACTCCGGCCTGGTGCTGGCACCAGGGGAGGCATGACGCTGTCTCGATGTTGGGGACCCAGACATGGTGTAGGGTTATGCAAATGATTGGCAGGGAGGTGTCCGAGCACAGGAAGCCTCACAGCGCCTGTCACCTGGCGCAGATGCAGTAAAATAGATGATACCAGCACTTGTAGCAGGGTGCAGGATCAGCAACGAGGGACCCAGGAATGCAGCGGGCGCAACAACTAGCATACAAATGCCCAAACACTACTAGCATTAACAGTCTTCATGAACATGCGGCGGGAAAACGTGTGTTCCACTCTAACTTTAGCAGTACTGTCATTTAGTTAGGTCCTTTTGCAGTTTGAAGGCATTTCCAGGCGATTGCGTGACTTCAAAATGGCCGCCGTGTAATTCTGGCAGTGGATTGGATGAGGCGCCTGACCTGAAGATGGCCGCCGGGTGAATCTCGCTCCTCGCGAGAGTACAGGCCAGAAGCAGGGATCGCCGGCAGCGCGGGAGCTGCCCAGCGAGCAGGTACAGTCAGTAAAGCAGGCACTGGGGACCTATTTGCAGGTAGATGCAGCCACCGGGGCCAGAACAGGCACCAAGCACGCCTCAGATGGACGCTCACGGGCCGGACAGCAAAGCGGGCACAGCACAACCTGGATCCTGAGCGACCGGGGTGAGCTCCCAGGTCGCATCTAAATGCACACGCGGCAGGCACAGCAGGAGGCACGCGCAACCGGGTTGGGCTCCCAGGTCGCGTCCGAAGATACAGCACGCGGCAGACACAGCCGGAGGAACACGCGACCGGGGTGGGCTCCCGGGTCCCGGCACAGCACAGCAGCTCCAAGGCAGCGGAGCGCTCAACGTGACACCACTGCAACAGACGATATGCAGCCAAGGTCCACGACCACCTTCGTTGCCAGCTGTAGTGTCGTGACACTGGAACAGACGACACTGACAGGAGGTATGAAAGACGGTGGGAGCTTTATTTTATACACGTCTGCCTTCTTCCTTTCCCTGCTCCTTACTGCCCGTCCTAGCTCCTCCTGTTCCACCTCCCTGCTCTCCTCCCACCTTTACTCGTACTGCGCCGGTCCTAGTGTCCCTGCACATTCTACAACATTACAGGACCGGGCACAAAAAGTGAGAAATTATGGAATGTTTTAACTAGGGTGTAAGGATAAGCTGACGCAGCAAACTGAGCTACAATACTTATCTTTCCGGTAACCATTAGAACCTTTGTGTGGCTCTTTTAGTCACCGACAGACTGTTTTGCAGACGCTAATTAATGCAAGCTTCCCTCGTCAATCCCGCTTATTGGGGTACTTAATGAAATTTGCACGGCTGCAACTTATGCATACGGGCCTAGATTCTTTTTCGTTCCAAGCATCTTAAACCACAACCATTAAAGTAAAAATAAATATTATAAAAAGCGTTAAATTAAAGCAAATAAAGCAGCTTAGTTGAAGAAATGTCTACGGCCCACGTAATAGCCTAAATTAGCTCAGTGATCTTTAAATCATACTTTAATTTAGTTGACCTCCACCTGCGTTCAAATGTTTTGATTCAAATGATCTCGGGATACCCGAGCAGTGCGTTTCAAACCATAAAGTTGTGAGCAGCAGAGTGCTTATAGACTAAAACCAAACATAGCTGCCAAGCTTTCAATTTAATTATGCCTGACATTTCTGTATATACAATTCTGGATCATAAGCATGCTTGCAAAAACTGACTAGGTCGAAATTTGTTTAAAAAATAAAACAATTTTGCATACAGCCAAAAGACAGACGTTAATGAGATGGACTAATAATATGCGACCTGTTTGTCAGACTGCTTGCTAACTATGAAGGAATAATTTTATCACAGCCTGCTCTCCCCGTTGGTCACACTCCACTAAAATCTTCCACATATATAGAAAGCAGCATACGCTGCTCAGCACCAGAAATTCTAACATAACCAGTAGCGGCCCGTGGTGGGAGTGCTGCCGGGCGGTGACTTGGGGCGGGGGAGGGACAGGGTGGGGGTAGTAAAGTACGGAATACGGCCGAATAGAGGTAAGTAAACATATATATTAATAAAACTAATTTCAGTATGGCGCGCTGCATCGCATTTGGCGATGCAGCGCGAGCAACGAAATTCGTTTTATTTATTTATGTTTACTCACCTCTATTCGGCCGTATTCCGTACTTTACTACCCCCTGCCCTGCCCCTCCCCCGCCCCACGTCACCGCCCGGCAGCACTCCCACCACGGGCCGCTACTGAACATAACCATATAATGCCAGTCTCCACTGCCATCAAATACAGATTGAGGCGCACGACTAAAAGAGAGGAAAAATGGTTTGGGCCCAACGTTTCATTCCACTAGCGCAGGAACTGATTCATAAAGATCAGTCCGGATTTGTTGCCGGAAGGTCAATGTCCTCGAATACCGGATTTTTAATTCAAGCCCTCGACTTTTTTAAGAATAATACAACCCCAACGCTTATCATGATGGTGGATGCTGAAAAGGCGTTTGACCTGGTAAATTGGGATGCTCTTTTTTTCGGTCTGGGCATATTTGGGGATCCTGCCCAGGTTATAGATATGTTTAAGAACATCTATCAGGGTGCCCAGGCCCAGGTGGTGATTAATGCAAATCAAATAGGGACAGTAAGCATTAATCGTGGGAACAGACAAGGGTGCCCTATGTCCCCCTTGTTGTTTACTTTCTTTATTGAGCCCTTGGCCGTAAGCATTCGTGACAATGTGGAAATTAGAGCCCCAATACCAGGTATGACGAAATTAAAACTGTCCGCTGATGATATTATTTTATACTTAAGTCCTGAGAGACCGAATCTGGACCGGGTGTTAATAGAATTTAGTCAATTTGAATTGATTGGGGGCTATAAAATAAATCAAAATAGTCCTTTGTTATTTACAAAGATTCTGACTTTGCATTGTAGCTTTTTATACATTTTGTTAGTTTGTTTGTTACGTTTAGGGCCAATTTGAGTAACAGATTGTTCTATTCATAGTTCTTGGTAGCTTTGCTCCTTTTTTATTGCTTTGATAAATTTGTATAGTGTAAGTTGAATTCTGCCTAGTGTGGATTGAAAGGCATTGTGCCATCCTTCCACTAAGGGGCCGATTCCGATCTGGGCCGGAAAACTCTCCGACCGAGTCGGATCCGGAGAGATTTCTGACCGAGCCGGACTCCCGCAGTCCGACCGAGCGAGTACGATGCGGCTGTATGCTGCCGGACTCGATTCGGTCGGACTCCCATTGAAGTCAATGGGAGCCGGCCGTACGACGCGTACATGGGCTCCCATTGACTGAATGGGTACGTTGTGAACAGGGGGGCCCCCTACAGTGGGTACGCGTCGGTGCGACTCGCACCATACATGCATGTTTAGGGGGGACCCTTGGGTCCCCCTTGTGTTCGACTCGTGCGGCTACACGTGCAGGGGGGTCCGACACGGACCCCCCAAGTCCGGCTCTGGGTGCTTTTGCGAGCCGGACGCTCCGACTCGATCCGGCTGTCGGACGCGTCCATCGTACTCGCTCGGTCGGAAAACGTCTCCATTGCGTGGTGCGATTCGTGTCCGTACGAGTCGGTCGGAGCGGTTCGGACCCGGGAACGAGTCGGTCGGCGATTTCGCGTGCACTCGCATCGTACTTGCTCGCTCGGACGACTGTACGAATCGGTCGGAAACAAGGCCTCCGACTCGGATCCGGTAAAGCCGAATCCGATTCGGTGCCCTACCGGCTGAGATCGGAATCGGCCCCAGAGTTGTTTGTTTTGGCTTCCTGTGCCAGGGGTTCTGTCATCGACATTCCACCATGGTATTTGGAATTTAGTGTAAAGTCTGTCCAGACTGATGTTGCCTGCCCATCCATGTGTCTTCGAAATAATCCAGTAGAGGACTAGGTTTGTCTTCATTTTGCTGGTAGAAAGGGCTTTCTGTTAGTAAGTTATACTGATTAACTACCTTTGTGACAGGGACGTAAGCTAGTGCTATCATTTTTTAATGTTGAAGGCAAATTGCCTATTGGTGGAATATTCTAGCCTTAATGTAGATTTTTGTAGTTGTTGGCATATACTCTGATTAAAGTGGTACTAAAAGCTTTGTGTGGCTGTGAAGGGGTATATTTTTAAATTTGAACACGGTCTGACAGTGGAGCCCTCCAAAGATACAGCACCTGAACTGCTATCCCTCTAATATTATTACCCCTCTATTCTTCCTGGGGTTTGTGTGCACACTGAAACGCACCCACCATCACAGTGCAGATCCTCATGGGATCACAACAATATAAAACACAAGCACAGGTGCACCACATATTAATTACAAGATATAAAAATACATAGACATAGTCCATATGTAATACAAATATTACTCAAAATGTATTTTTATTCCAAAATTCTCTTTTTAAAAAACATAAACATATGCAAAAAAAAAATTTTCACAGTGAAACAGCCACAGCCGACGCGTTTCGTCCTACTAGAGGACTTCTTCAGGGCGCTAGTAACTCTAAGAAGATCAATCACCACAAGGATGAAGAGTCCAGAGAACAAACAGAGAAACTGCCTATCTCTCGTTCCCCATCTAAATCGCCGATATCAAAAATACTTCACGTCAGAAGTTTAAACAATATTCCTGAGAGCTATCGATATTGGGAGAATATATACGGAAAGAACTTTAGGAAAAATAGATGAAGGGGCAGGGCGTGCATGTAAATTAATGCCTTGCCGCCTCTTAATGGTCACCCAATTCAGTCACAAGGGTATGATGTCACCAGCCCCAAAACCATATCCTGCAGGCCCAAGCCTTATCAGTTCCACAGCAAAGTATATATGCTGGAACTGTTGTTAATAGTCGATATTGGGCTATCAACAGGTTTCCAAACGTCAAGCGTCACGGTAAAAGGACGAAGGAAGGGTATATTTTTAAAATTGTTTTAAACATAGCTTGTTCATAGACTATGATTATTTTTGTGAGTAGTAGTTATTTGTTTGTTGTTTGATAGGAATTTGGAGTTCAGAAAAGGTACTGCTTTGTTTATTTGGGAGTAAAGCATAAAAGCAAGGGATGTTGATGTGTTGATATTCACCGTGTATGGTGTATATTTGAATGAATTGTTTAGGACACATTTTAAAGGTTCCATCCATCACCCAAGTTTGGCAGTGAATAAGTTTAATTAAGTTGTTTGCAGTAGAAAAGATTAGGATTCGTTTTGCGTTATTTAGATTGTCAAGTAGAAGAAATGGCTCCTCATTATGTGTAAATGTCAAATGGTCTGGTATTTGTATGTCTTGGTATCTTCTAGGAGCAAGTGGGGTATCGCTGGTGGCTCTTTTAGTGTGTGCAATTAGACATTTCAAGTGGGGAGATGGTAGTTGGCCTTGTACGTGTTTAGAGACTTTGGGTAGTGTGTCTTTAAGGATTTTGCTTGTGGGGTCCTGAGAACTAATGTTTACCTCTCATATATCTTTTAACCTTTCTCTAACTTCAATTTCTTTTACATTTGAGGGGCGGTATGCTCTCTTACATTAATTACAACATCTTCTTTTGTAGTTGCCCTTCCATAATACGCATTAGAATAATATTTAGTACATTTTCAGTGTATAGTTTCCTTCGATGCAATTTTTTGGCTGTAGGTGTAGCTCCTGTGTCTTAATAAGTGCTTTACTTTTTGGCAAACGTTAATTTATGTTTCATTTATGTTTCATTTATGTAGCTTAATATGAATGTATTTATTTATATATCTTATAATATATTTTTGTTTTTGTATTAATGTTTATAGCTAATAACAATGTTTTTGGTGAATTTATTATATGTTAATCAGGTGTAGGATTTTGATGGAGTGAATGTTAAATTTTTTGTTGTTGTAATATATTTCAATTTAATTATGGATGTTAGTAATAAGTGTAGGGTTTATTGGAAGTAAATGGTTTATGGTAAAATCAGTACTTTGGTGTTTATTTTGTGTTTTTATTAGTGATTTTGTCATTAATTTGTTACTCGATATTGTGGCGATTGATATTCATGAAATGTTATATGTTTATTTGTAGGTGACGATATTTGTGTTTCTGATATTTTTGTTACTGATATTTGTAAAAATCGGTATTTTTAACAACAATATTTGTGTGCCCGATATCGGTGATTTTTTTGTTATGTCTACAGAAGCAATATTTCTGTTCTCGATATTCAAATTCTGATATTTGTGTTTCTCGATATGTGTTGGATCTATATTATAATTAAAAGCAAAATTCCTAGGCAGTCAAGTGGTTATAATGATTTAACAACTCATCATAACAGAAACAATATGATATAGAGAACTCAGTGTGAATACAATGAAGCTATATTAAAACATGTATAAATTTTATTTAACTTATTTTAAAAAATTCATTCGAAAAATGCTCAAACAATTCATAAATACAATACAACATAATTTCAATAAAACACAGATCACATAAATCTCAAAAAACAACTGTAATCTAGGGAGGATAAGACGGAACATCAATTTATACATATAAACATAATGAAGGAAAAAAGGCGGAGGGGTGGTGGCTATAAGATGGATCTTCTCAACGCGCGTTTCGGCACTTAAAGCGCCTTCATCAGGAGGGCCACGACCATATCTTTATGTATATGAAACGTCAAATGCAAATCACGATATGTTGGAAGGTCATAGACATCAGACTTTATATATTTATATCCAGTTTTTTGTTAAGTTCCCGTCGAATATGTGTTTTAAATATTTGTTTTTATTGATAACTCTGCGTAGGTATAGGAATCCGAGGTTGACGCAGGGGACGAATGAATGACCATACTAAAACAAGCTCGCAAATATATCAGCGTAGCTCTGGGATAGGGCTAGTATGTATACTAGGAGAAAGAGGGGCGGCCTTGAACGATAGTGCCGTCCATGTTTACATTCGGGGAATCAGGGTCAAATCATGCGAGGATAGACAGACGTGTCCGCGTCGCTCTCAAACAAGTGCGGTCAGAGTGTATCTGTCGACGCCATGCCAAAAAATGTTTGTATACATACTAAATTGATTGTAAGAGAGGAATTATCAGAAAGGCATGGACTGTTGTTTCGCGTAACAAGGTTGGTATCGCCAGTCATTTTGAGGAAGTCATTGTTGAAGTTGGCGTACAAAGGGCATCTGGGAATCTCTAAGATAAAAGAGAGGTTATGAACAGTTTAGTGGCCTGGTATGGACATGGAGGCAGAGAGATTGGTTAGAGATTGTGTACAATGTATGATGAGTGATAAGATTCTTAAACCCAGGGTACAACCTATGGTTTCTGAGAGAGTTGCCCATGGGAGGAAGTTGCCCTGGACATCTTAAGTCTGATTAATTCTAAAGTAGGGTCCATTTATGTAATTGTGTTCATGGACCTATTTTCAAGGTGGCCACAGGTGACTTTCACTCAGGGAGTGGAAACCAGACATGTAGTGGCGTTTCTTAGAGAACTCTTTGGTAGGGAGTTGTTAACTGACAATGGGGTTCAGTAAGTCTCGAAAGAAATGGAGGAGTTTCTGGCAGAGAGAGGAATTAAACATAGGAAATGTGCTGTGTATCACCCAGAGGCCAATGGTGATGTGGAATGTTTTAATAGTGTTGAAGGAGGCCATCAGTATAGCTAAAGATAATGCTGTGGAATGGACAGAAGCAGTATGTAGGAAGGTTGAGGTGCACAGCTTAGCTCCACATTCAGTGACTGGAATGTCTCACTTTGAACTAATCAGAAAAAGGAGTTCAAATAGTGTTATGGCACCTTCTTGGGTGAATTTGAAAAGTGAGGGGAAAAAGGAAAGTATGACTGTACAAGAGATAGTGGGTAGAAAACATGGAGGAGAGGAACAAAAGGTTTGATGAAAGGAAAAGGTTAAAGGCCACTGAGGTGAAAGTGGGTGATTGGGTGAGAATTAGAATGCCGGGAACCGGCAGGAAATTCTCAGACGCTGTTAAACTCTTCAAGAATGCTGTTAAGACAGTGGACACCAGGGTGTGGAATCTTAACAGAGGGGTAATGCTGAAATATGGTGCAGAAGGAAACATGAAAGCGGTGAATAATAAGGAGAATGGAAATATGGATGTAAGAAGAAGTGTGAGGAAGGTGATTCCGCCTAGGTACTTGGACTATTGTGTAGAAGATGTGTATAAAGATTAGTATTGTTTCTTGATGTTCTTTTAGTGTTGCACTTTGTGCAAGTCATTGTAAAAGTGTAGGCAATTTAGTACATTTATTTTTCAAGTACAGGTCAATGTAATTTCAATGTATACTTTTATGTATTTTTGTATCTGTATTTCTTTTATGAGTTTCCTGTTTCTTATTTGTTTAAAGAGTTATTTTTCAATTATATGAGAGGGAGGTGTGTGGTAGCTTAGTTATTGTGTTCCTATGTGGAATGTGACAATGCCACATTTCACTGGAACCTCTCAGCAGTGGTGTTCCTTGTAGAATGTTATGCTTTGAAATGATAACTGGAACCTGCCTGATGAGGATGGCTGGGATGTTTCTCCTGTAACCTACAACTTAATAAACCACACTTCTACTCTACAATCTCCTGTGGTTTATCTTTTTGTACCAGAGCTGTACTTTTAACACCCTGCAAACTAGAGACCCCATTTCTAACACATAGGGTCCAGACAAAGGTGAACAATCTGCGGTGACCATGCATAAAAGGCAGATTTGCTACAATGCTATATTACCAAACTGGTATACGGATTACACATGCTGAGGTAGATTTTCAAACATTTTGCACTGGGTTAGCACCACAAAATTGACGCTAACCAGCACAAAATGTTTTTGGGTGAATTTACTTTCCAGTGCATAACTTGTTTTGCGTTGGAAAGTACCCTAAAAGTAGCGCAAAGCACTGCAGAGCATTGCTTTGCGTTACTTAGTGCCAAGGGTGCATTAGATGGATGTTCCTACGGAACCGCCCATGCCTTTTGATGCAAAACCGTATCTACAAAGAATTGTAGACAGGGTTTAGTGCCAAAAGTTAACGCCACTTCAAAGGAAGCGCTAACAGGAGAAATTTTTCTATTTCTCCTTTTGTTTCCGACTTTGCATGCATTCTGCCCTGTGCAGCACACATGCAAAGTGGGAAAAGCGTTTAAACTTGTCTAGGCATGGTATTTCGTACGGGAAGGCTACCCTTCCTTTTCAAAACCTATGCTAGACGCCCACACACCCTAGCGCTACAACGCTAAAGTGTGTGCATGCTGCTCGGCAGCTGAAATCAGTGCCGGCACTAGGGAGAGGAGAGGAGAGAGCCATAACTATAGATATGGTGCTCTCTTGCTCCCTCTCTATCACACAACGCAGTGCAGCCTCTCTGGTGGCTGCGTTGTGTGACATTTTTTAAAATCTGGGCTGCTGTGTTTTAGGAGTAGATAGAGTAAATAAGTACAACAGTGTGCGGTACCTATTTACATTCATTTGATTTAAACAAGTAATAGTTGTTGCAATTTAAAAATAATAACTGATGTCCATGTAAACTGAAGGCACATGGCCAAGGTCTGTTTAGCAGACAGCAGTCATTGTTGAAGTCAAACGACCAGGGGCCAACTTCACAATGCCATTTGCTTTAGAAGTGTAAATCTATATTGTGTATTCACAAACATCAATTTACACTTTTAAAGGGATTTGCTTAAACGCAGTTTTACACAGTATGATGTAAAATTATGTGATGATAACTCTGTTCATATATGCAGGAATATTTTGGCAGAAAGCGTTTGGAAAGTTGGTGAACAACTACAAGCATGCAAGTTTAGGCGTTTTCACAATCTTTTGCAAAGCACAATAAGACCTTCCTATCGGCACTTTTGCACCGCGGGAACGTTACTTTTTTGACGTTACAGTGGCGCAATGTGCCACTGGCATATTTATAAGGCCACGTAAAGCCACGTTACGTGGCTTTTCATGGCCTTAGAAATATGTGCCCCTTCACGCAGGAAACTGCATGAAAGGGGCGTTCCATGGGTGTTGCTTGGGGTGTTCCCAGCAACATCCATGGCTTTTTGACACTGCCCCAGATTTACGAGAAATTGTAAGTCTGAGGCAGCGCCAAAAACGTATGCCTCCCCAGGCGAGGCGTAAGGGAGGCACAATGAGGAAAATGTCATTATTTCTCCTCGTTTTTCCTCTTTGTATGTGTGCTGCCTTCCTGCACAAAAACAATCATCCCCGCAACACAGGCACCCTTGCACCATGGTGCAAAGGTGCCTGGGTTGGCGCACGGCGCAGGGGAAAAGGACAGGAATGCGCCATATCTTACAGATACGGCTCATTCCTTCCCTCTTCTTTTGCCATTGGGAGGTGCAGCATCAAGGCCTGATGCGCTGCCCTACGGAAAAAACCCATAAATGAGGCCCTGGATGTGGTTTGAGATTTACTCCCATTAAGTGTTGGAATGAAACTGTATCAAGTAAAGTGTAGGACTGGGAGAGATTTCCCCCCAGCCCCCACGTTGGCGAGCTGCACTGGAAGGAGTTTGTCAACGCAAAAAAGGAAAAAATATATATATGTGCAAATACATGTTTTCTACACATTCATATATAAGTATACATGTACACCATTATTCTTATTCTAAATACCTACAGGTGCAAATGCACCAGGAAATTTGGGACAGTTGTAGATCCCCTAACTTCACGATTTTGGGACAGCTGATGTCCAGAGCAAAAATTAAAATGGGGAGAACATCCTAGAATAAGGAATCTGGGTGTGCTCCATTTGTAGTTAGGTGTGGGGAAAAAGTGAACATTGTGTGTCGCATTCCGTCAGAGTCCAGTTTGAAAGGGAAGTTGTTTCTTTCCTACTTTTAGACTTCTTTTATTGCTTCAGTTGAATGCTCCTTGCATGCTCCTAACATGGCAGTACTTTATTCTGTGCCCAAGGGCCTGGCGCATGCTAGCTTCCGTTAAGCCGTTTCTTAATTGCCCCACATTGCCATTACACGAATGAGGCAGTACAAATCATTGGGCGCAAATTTTGAAGGAAATATAATGAAAAAAAATCTTCCTAAATATGAACCCGGACAGGCTTTATAACTCAATTGGAAATTTACTTATGGACACATATGTCGGAAGATGGCTCTGTTTTAGGAGATTAAAAAAAAATATGAGCCCTTGTGTATTGCACATTAATGAATTGTAGGCAACAACTCAGTGTACAGACTATATAACATCTAATTTATTTGAAACAAAGCAAAAATGCATTTTCTCATAAACCAAGGATTGCCGTAAAACACGACTTCTTAGTGGAAATTTGATAAAAGAGATGCAGATTTGAGCTTTTGTAATCGCAGCAGATTTAGCAATAAACGTTTTTTTCAGAAATAGGACACTCAACAGGCCACTAGATGGCGATCTTAGATCATAGACAGATGGTACTGCTATTTATTTTTTTCGAAACAATATCGAAGGATTATTAAACAGATGTATGAAAAGAGTAAGGACCACAGCTACTTGAAGCTGGAGAGCTTATTCATAAGAGATACAGCATACCGAGACCGGCCAGCTTGCCAACATAGCAGCTCCTGGTAGAAAACGGAATATGCCTAGATGAGCTGCAATGAAACATAGAATCCACACGCATTCTTAACCACTTAACACACCTCCACAATCTGAGGAAAGCAGAAAACAAAAAAAAACAAAGGTTAAGGGCCATTATAGTTAGGTGAAAATGTCAGTTAAAGCATGCCATTTTAAACAAGCAAAACCAGTGAAATTCACCAGCTATAGTTATCTCGAGGATCTATATAACTCATGCCTTAAAGGGACTGAAGGCTAAGGGGCGTTTTTAGCAAAATGCTAAATAATATATCTAGTGGGCAGAGGTAAGTACCTTTGTCCAAATAGGGACCCTTGCTTCTAGTCAGGATAAGAAGGATACACACTTTAGATGACCCCTGCTCACCCCCTTGGTAGCTTGGCACGAACAGACAGGCTGTATAGTATTTGTGTAAAGAATTTGTACTCAAAACACACATTAATACAGTGATAACACCACAAATGGACACCACACCAGTTTAGAAAAATAATGTATCTTTATCTAATCTCAACAAGAACAAAACAACAAAAATCCAACATACAGGTAATAAAATATGACTTTTGAACAATTGTTGCAAAAATAAAGCTTGTAGAAAACAAATAGCTCCACCTGGGGCTATTGCGACACCGTGTCAGCAATAAATCCAAAGTACGGCGCCGACTGTGAGGAGGGCGGCGTTGGGCACTAAGTCACACGGACCCCCAAACAAACAGTACCATGGAAACGAAGTCTACAGCGATGCACGGGGTCCTGGAGGTGAGGCGTCGGTGCCGAGGTCGAGGCCGGCTCCCTCGCTGCCACAGGGGAGGCACGTCGTGTCCGCGAGGATGCGACGTGTCGAGTCCAGGACAGGGGAAGTTGGTTACGTCGGCAGTTCCGGTGACGGTGCGAAGTCGGCGACTTCATGGAGTCACCTTTGGTGGTTATCGGCTCCACGATACCAGGATGCAGGTGCCGGCGATGGGAAATGCCGATAACTGCTGGCGTCAGCAGACGCTGAAGGGCGTCGGAGCTGCGGTGCAGGCCGGGCGGTGCATCATGCACTTCACGAGCGGTGTCCCTGGCCTCGGTGAAGGTCGCAGCATCACAGCGGCGTCGCTGACGGCATTGGAGATAGGTTTTCTTGTTTCTTTCAAGTTGCTTCCAGCTCCCAACAGCTTGAACATCCTCCAGAGGCCCAAAATTGGAATAGGCACCTCCAGGCAGGTCAGAACTCTCAGCAATAGAGTTCAGGGGAGCTAGGGTTTAAGTCTTTGTGTCCCTGAGACTTCAGAACAGGAGGCCAGCACACCCAGACCCTTGGAGATTCTTCTTCAAGCAGGTTCACAGCAAAGTTCCAGTCTTTGTCCTCTCCCTGTCAGAAGCAGCAACTGTAGGACAATCCCACACAGCACACAGCAACAGGGCAGTACTCCTCCTCACAGCTCTCCTGCTCTTCTCCTTGGCAAAGGTTCCTCTTGAGTCCAGAAGTGATTTAAAGTTCTGGGGTTTAAGGTCCACTACTTATAACCCATTTTGTCTTTGTTCTTTTTGTGCAAGGGTCTCTGAGCTCAGTCCAAACCAGTTCTGTCCTCACTGGGGCATTATGACCACAGGAGGTGGAGACAGCATTGTACAAGGGAGACAGGCCTTATTCAGGTGCAAGGGAAACTCCTCCCACTACTCTAAATGCAGCCAGGCCCCATTCAGCTCAGCTCTGAGTCCTCCAGGAACACCTATCCCCCCCCCCCCAGTGGCTGTCTACAGTGAATGCAAATCCCCAGCCCCTGTCACTCCAAAACCAGACAGCCAATCCACAAACAGGCAGAGGCACACAGACTGGTTAAACAAAAAAAATGCATACTTTCTAAAAGTGGCATTTCCAAACACACAATTTAAAAACCATCTCTACTAAAAGATGTGTTATTAAATTCTGAGTTCAGAGAGCCTAAACTTTATTCTTCTATCTAGTCCCAATGGGAAGTTATACTTGTAAGATGTTACAAAGTACCTCCCATTCTTTCACATGGGACAGATAGCCTTTCAATGGTGAAAAACAAAATTGGCAGTATTTCACTATCAGGATATGTCACACACACCAGTACATGTCCTATCTTTCACATACAGTGCACCCTGCCCATGGGGGTACCTTGGCCCTATCCTAGGGGTGCCTTTAATATAAGAAAAAGGAAGGTTAGGGCCTGGCAAGTGGCAGCTCTGAGATACCTTTTCAGGGCTACTCATGTGGGTGGCACAATCAGTGCTGCAGGCCCACTAGTAGCATTGTATTTACAGGCCCTTGCACACTCAGTGCACTTTACTAGGGACCTACCAGTAAATCAAATATGCCAATCAGAGAGAACCAATTGTAATAACAATTTACAGAGGGAGCACTTGCACTGACCATCAGTGGCAAAGTGCCCAAAGCATCTAAGCCAGCAAAAACAAAATCCAGCACAGCATCAAAAGTACAAGGTGTTGAGGCAAAAAGTCAGGGGAAACCACTCCAAAGATGCCAAGTCTAACAATATTGTTAAAAATATATACATGTGATATTAACGTGCAGACTTAAGTGACCAAGATGTAATATTAAAATGTGCAAATGTAGTGACTAGCCACACTTACACATACTAGGCCTTACAACTGTTTACACCAGCATTTACTTGGAAAGTAGTTTGAGTAAAATGTGCCGATTCAAGCATTACATTTTTAATTCCTGACCTTTCCATGCTCATGTTTTTTAATTAAATGCTTCACATAGCTCTGCAAAATGTTTCTTCTTATACAAAGATTTCAAAATGCTTGTTTAGAGTTTATTATTTAGTAGAATTATACAGAATGATCACATATAATGCAGCACATAAACTGAACTTGACATCTTTTAACATACGTGTTTTATTGTAATGTAATGTATATGTAATGTAAATGCAAACTTGTAAAGGGCTACTATCACTCCAAGGAGCATCTTGGCGCTGATACGGAAAACCAAAGATGGAAAAAAAATTGGTTTACTACTCATGCCAGAGGGGAGATAGGTGTTTAGATCAGAGTTTTGCATAGTGTATCTGGTGCACTGTAGATCCAAGTTTTAAGTGCCTTCCTAAAGACAGACTCGGAAACAATCTGACGGAGCTGAGATGGGAGTTGATTCCAAGCCTTTGAGCCTATGACTACAAGTGATTTTCCTCCCTTAGACACCAATCTAAAAGTTGGATGGTCAGTAGATTTGCATTGGATGATCTTAGGCTACGGGAGGGAACGTAGCGTTTAAAACTAGTTTGAAGATACTGTGGGCCACGTGAATGAAAGGCCCTAAAGGTAATAATAAGGACCTTAAACAGAATACGTTTGTGGACTGGCAACCAATGTAAGATGTCTAATGCAGCAGAGGCAGATGATTTCCTAGGCCACTTCAATACCAGCCGGGCAGCCGCGTGCTAGACCATCTGAAGCTTGTGCACGACTGATTTATTAGTTCCTGCATAAAGACTATTACAGTAGTCCAGTCTAGATGTAATGAGTGCAACAGCAACGGTTTGCCTGGCTGAGAAGGGGAGCAAGTCAAAGAATTTCTTTAGACTTTTTATAAGATGGAAACATGTGCCCGCAACTGCCAAGGATTGCTGTTTGAAGGATAGTGTGGTGTCAAATTTTATTCCTAAATTTCTAGCTGCATTTATTGTATTAGGAGGGGGGGTGGCATCTTCTGGCCACCAAAGTTTAGGCACAAAGGGATTTTGTTTGCCAAATGGCAGAATCTCTGTTTTTTCCGAGTTACACCTCAGATGGTTGAAACTCATCCATTTAAACGTTGCTGAAAGACATGTCCTGAGATTTTCTTCCGCCTTAGTAGTGTCGTTATCCAGGACCAGGTATCGTCCGCATATGAGATGGTATTGATCTTGAAGGACGATATTAGTTTCATCAAGGGGGACATATATACATTGAAAAGGGTTGGACTCAGAATCGATCCTTGGAGAACACCTGATATAAGTGCTTTTTCTTCTGAGTTATATTGTCCTAGCGTGATAACTTGGCGCCGATCTTGCAGAAAGTTCTTAATCCACTCTAGGACATTCCCGGATACGCCGTATGATGCAAGACGGTCTAGCAGAATGGTATGTGAGACCGTATCGAAAGCCGCGGACAAGTCAAGCAGCACCAGGACTGCTTTCTTTCCCTGATCCAGGGCAGCTCGTAAGGTTTCTGCAGTGTACAGAAGGGCAGATTCAGTCGAGTGTTGGGCTCTAAAACCTGACTGATTGGCATGCCATACATTTGTTTCCTCTAAAAACGTGGTAAGTTGTTTATTAACAAATTTTTCAGTTAACTTACACAGAGTGGGTAGAAGCGAGATGGGTCGTAAGTTGGAGAGGGTCGTGGGATCAGCCAGTTGCTTTTTCTGGAGGGGTTTTACTGCCGCAAGTTTCCATTCTGTTGGAATCTTAGCTGTGAGAATCGAAGAGTTTATAATATTATTGATAATGGGGTTTACAACATCAATGAGGGCATGTAACAGAGTGGGGGGACAGGGGTCGAAAGGGGAACCTGATTTGGTGGATAAGATGGCCAGCCGTGATTCCTCCATCGTGATAGGTTGAAAGGTTTTCATACAGGCGGTATCTGTGTCTACAAAGGTTCTCTTATTTATGATGACTGGAGTAGGGGAAGAGAAGTCTTTTATCAGTGTCAGGACTTTTTCTTCAAAGTAATCTGCTATGCTATTGCAGAGGCTCTGTGAGGGAGGGATCTCTTGAAGTAGACTATTCGGATTTGTGAACAGATTAACTATTTTGAAGAGCTCCTTCTGTTTGTTTTTGGAATTTTTAACAGCCTCAGTATAAAAGTTTTTTTTTGAAGCTTTGATCAGGGCATGATATTTTCTGCGTGCGATTTTATAAGTATTAAGGTCATTCCTATCATAGATCCGGCGCCATCTACGTTCTAGTACTCTAACTTGGGCTTGCAGTTCTTTCAGGGATAGCGAAAACCATGGTGCAGAAGATTTCTTTTTTTGGTGGCCTATGTGGTGTAATTGTAGGTGTCAACTTATCTTTTAGTTCAAGCATCCAGTTCCCATAGAGCTGGGTGTCAGTTATAGGGTCACCAACCAAGTTGGGTCTACCCATGATGGCTTTAGGGACGAGGTCTGGAAGCCCCATAAGTGCTTTCCAGCTCACTTTGTCCTGTTGTTGGATATTAGTTTTTTTCTTACTGAGGCCTTATCCTTTATCAAAAATTCAAAGGGGATTAATTTATGATCGGTCCAGGTTTGCGTAACAGGGGACTTCACTTTAAGGGTATTTAAATTAGAGCAAATGCAGTCCAAAATTTGGCCTGCGTTGTGTGTGGCAGACAGCGAGAGTAGTTGCAGGCCAAAGACCTCCATTACCTCCTTGAAACGAGTTGCACCAGGGTCCTTATGGGAGTCAAGATGTAAATTAATATCACCCAGTAGAGTGAAATTGGAGAACCTAAGAGCAAGGGTACTAATCACATCACCAATGCTTTCTAAAAACTCGTTGTGCTGTCCCGGAGGGCGGTAAACTAATGCCCCTGCAAAGGCGAAGGAGTCATGTAGCTGAATACAAAAACTAATGCTCTCTGCTCATTTCAGGTCAGGTAGCTGCTCTATTGTGCACCTAAGGGTGTCGCGATAAATAATTGCGAGACCACCCCCACGTTGCTCTGGTCTACGTAGACTTCTACGTGTATCCTTCTCCAAGGGTATAGGTGATTGTATACAATTAAAAACTTTTTTACAGTTATTACAACTGATAGGTCCCTCCCAATTTGCAGCATTTAGAGACTGATGGCATTTAGCTGAGACATTATTTAAAGATAATATGAGGTCCCTTGAAAGAAGTTGTTTTTGACATGGAGAAGCAGCATGTCTGGCCCTGGGCCCGGTCTCGACGCGGACGGGCGCAGACGGGCTTGCCTCTGGCGCCCGCTGCGCGCGTCCGCTGCGCGTTGGCGCCATCAGCGTTTAAAATAGGTGAATGAGACTGATCCTAGTCAGAAGACTAGACCGTCACCTATTCCAAAATGGCCCCCTCAAGTGTGCCACAGGAAGTGAGGAAAATTAATACAATGGGTCGCGTTTTGGAAACCTCCCTCCACACAAACAGCACCAGCTGTGATGGACCGGGGAGTGGAAAACGGCGCCCAGCAAGGTAGGAATCAGGGTTAAAACATTATTTACATAGAGAAAAAGTGAATTTAAAAACAAATACTGTTTCAAATAGTCGTCATTCAGACACACCCAATATCGGCAGTACAAAAAGGGAGAATAGTTAGAGGTAGGTCTGCTACGTGCCCCAACAGTATGAACTTGCAAAAATTCCCGTTCTTACAGAGCAGCTGTTCCCTAAAGATGAAATCATGAAAATAATGTTCTTTTGTTACTGCAGTTGTTTCCATCTTTACTTAGCCCATTGTTAACTAACATATCATTTGCTTCATTAGAAGGATAGAAATGTAGTCCCATTCATAGGAAAGGATGTTTAGAATGAAGAAGCCACATGTGTAGTTAGACTAAAACAACAAAGTTGCACACTCAAACATTACTGTCTGTATACTATTGTCGAGGAGGGAACCTAATCCCAGAAAGGACCCTGAAGGATGATTGGACGAGAGGAGGAGACGATGCAACATTAACTGCAACATTAATTTTGTCTGCTTATAATAGTATGTGTTCCGAGAGAAGGTGGAATCGCTTTTTCTATGCCTTCTATGCCGGACTCGCTCAGCTACTCCCCGACTCTCCTGCCATCCTATTGATTGCAGTTGCTACTGCTACTCCACATTTCCCTTACTTATCCCATAGTGTTTTGAGGCGCTACTGAATTTCGGGAACATCTATTTATGGGGAGTTCTGCTTTGATCGCCTTTTTTGTTAGGATTATCCATAAACGTTTTGCCTCCTATTTTTTTTACCCTGTTTTTGTTGGCGTTAGGACTCTGGGCACTTTACCACTGCTGATCAATGCTAACGTGCGTATGCTCTCTGCGTAAATTGTAACTATGATTGGTTATCCATTATTGGCATATTTGATTTATTGGTAAGTCCATAGTAAAGGGCATTGAGTGTGACGGGCCTGTACATCAAATACGACTAGTGGGCTTGCAGCAACTGGTTGTGCCACCCACATGAGTAGCCCTGTAAATGTGTCTCAGACCTGCTACTGAAATGTCTGCGCACACAGTTTTAAACTGCCATGTCCACCAGGAAAGTGCACCTACTTTTCAGGCCCTACCATTCCCTTTTCTTGCATGTAAGACACCCCTCAGGTAGGCCCAAAGGTACCTTCATAGGCAGGGGCAGTGTATATTAAAGGTGGGACATGTACTGGTGTGTGTTACATGTCCTGATAGGAACATACTGTGCGTTTCGTTTTTCACTGTTGAAAGGCTGTCTGTCCCTTAGGTTAACATGGGAGCTGCCTTGTAACATCTTACAAGTGTAACTTTCCATTGGGACAAGATAGTGAAATGGAGTTTAGGCTCTCTGAACTCAGAACATAATTAGGCTTGGGCGGAGCTCGCAGAGTTTCACTCTGTGGAATTCCGCAGAGTTACTGAGAAACTTAGCCGAATTCCGTGGAGTTCTGCGACCGAGTGAAGTATACTGTATTTCGCAAATGCTCGAGGTGGTATGGTGGTGAATTTATCTTTGCACACTAAGAGATGCCTGTCACGTACACTACACATGAATTGGTGTGTAGTGGGTGACGCACTGAGCTCTGCATATCGGATACTTTAATTGCATGACATGTGCATGTGCACATCTTTGCATGCATGAGTAAGCCAGTCCTAGAGATCAGATGGCGTACAGTTTGGTGCAGTTTGGGTGGACTTCCGTCATGTCCAGTAAATGCTATACGATAAGATGATAGCATTGAACCGCTCACAGTATGCTAGTAGTAATGCTGAGTCTCACCACATGCATTTTCTATTCACTAGAAATGAACACCCCATTACCCTGTCACAAATGTTACATTTGCTCACCTTGGCTTAGTCCTTGCAGAGTCCAGACCCCAAGTCTGTAGCGACTCCAGCAGTGCCACTTCAAAAGCTCCAGATATTTTCACCGTCATCTCAATTAGAAGAATACACACGCCATAAGCCATAACAAACCTCCTGGGCAGCGCTCAAATGTGATGTACAAACAGCTGCCTGCATATACTATGCTTCGGTCTCTGGCGATAATAAGGTGGCAATCTTGGAACATACGTCTTTCTACGCTATGGACAAGTTCGTTTTTATTATAACTGTGAAAGTATTGCAAACATGTACCAAGAATTGGCAGAGGTGTCTGTAATTTCTTGTAAACTTTGCCAGATGTCCTTGTGTTGAGGTCACCTGTACGAAGCATGGCCCGTGAGGGGTAAAACAGCAGCCCTTGGTGCCATTTGTGTCTTATGATTAATAACAGTTTTTACAGCGGACGAGTCACTGCTAGTACTTCATTATGTCCACAGACAAATTGAATGCAGAGAGCCGTGTTCAATGCCTTTTATTGTAAGGAGCAGGAATCCAGCGAGGTAACGCTGGCATTAGGGCGCTTCAAAGCCCTGGTACTATCTGTATGAGCAAACACTGAAACTGTGGTAGAGGGTGCCCAAAATATATCCAGGAGAGCCCGACCCTTGCAGATATTCGAGATAAGCTCGTGAGAAATTTGCATATGGCTGTGATCTGCAAAAGAAGCTTGGAATTTACCACCGGTAAGGTTCCTCTGTGTGTAGAAATCCGTCTGGTCGCAGCATCCTTTTATGCTTTGGGTTAATGAAGTAAGTACCGTTTAGCCTGATAATAAGAGAACCAGGGTGCAAGCCTACTTTACCCTGTGTGCAGTGTGCATTTTAAATGTTACTGATGCCATGGGCCTTACTTTTGTTTTGTGCTAGCCTTCCTTTCATATGGTGCTGTGGGAACCTGCACACTTGTGACCGCTAGCCCCCTTGATTTTTACACCGCTTGGGAAGGAATCTCCTGTCAGCAATGCATCAGAGCAAAGAGATGCCGCAATGGAATGCCTCACTCTGGGAGCAATCTTTTTAGTTTTGCGCAGCACTATACGATGTTTGCTCGAGTGCAGTCAATTTATATATATTTTCAATATTTATTTGCATTTGTTCAACTCACAGCTTAGTGTACAAAATTTTAAATGATAATCTGAGTACTTACAATAGACGAGAAGGATGTAGAAGAAAGCTTGTGGGTCTGGAGGGAAGAACTTTGGATGAATTAAAGATTTCACTCAGAAGAAAGGGCATTAAAGTGAAGGGGCAAGTGTGCAGGAAAGTAAAAACTAGGCGTGGGTGCTGGTAAACTCCGCTCCGTGGCAGTTGGCAGAATTTTACCGAACTCCCTGTTTCAAGCATTGCGCGGATAGGCAAAAACTCCATAAGCACTGCCAGTGGAGCGGAGTTTACCACCCACCCCTAAATTCAATAGCACACCTTTCAGTGAAGGTGTTTTTTAAATTTTGTGTTTGAAAATACCACTTTTAGAAAGTGGGCATTTTCTTGTTTAACCATTCTGTGAGCCTCTGCCTGTATGTGTATTCACCGTCTGGTTTTGGAGTGACAGGACCGGGGGATGTGCATTCACTCTAGACAGTCACAATGGGGGTTGAGGTGTGTCCTTCCTTTCCTGGGTGACTCATAGCCAGACTGAAAAGACCTTTCTGCATTCAGAGTGATGGGAGGAGTTTCACTAGCACCTGAATAGGCTGTGTCTGCTCTGCACAATTCTGTCTCCACCTTCTGGAGTGAAGCTGGACCAGGTAGGAAAGAACTGGTTTTAACTGAGCTCAGAGTCTCTTGCAACAAAAACTACAAAGAGAGAATGGGGTATAAATATTAGACCCAAAACCCCAGAACTTTCGATTACTTCTGGAATCAAGAGGAACCACTGCCAAGAAAGAAGAGCTGAAGAGATGTGAGGAGGAGACTGCCCCTTTGCTGTGTGTTGCTTTGCTCAGTTGGCCTGCAGTTGCTGCTTCTGCCAAGGAGAGGACAAAGACTGGAACTTTGCTGTAAACCTGCTTGTGAAGAATCTCCTAGCGGTTGTGTGTGTTTGCCTCCTGTTCTTAAGTCTCAGACTTCACCACCAGCTTCTTTCAACTCCACTGCTCGGAGTTTTGACCTGCCAAGAGGTGCCTATTCCAGTACTGGGCATCTGGAGGTTATTCCTGTTGCTGGGAGCTGAAAAAGCTTGAAGAAGCCAAGAAATCAAAACATCGCTCTTCCAGCACCTGTTTTTCCAACTCCACACCGATGTGTGGGAGAAATTTACATGCACCGCTGCCATGCGGCCAAAGAATCAATGCAGGGCCTGTAAGCGACTGAAAAATCTGCCAAACGCTGAGTCCAGTGCACTAACCTCCGAAGTCCGAGATAACCGCACCAACTCCGACGCAGGCTCTGCCCTATGTCTGAAAGAATCGACGCATCTTGGGACCGCGGCTGAAGAAATCGACGCAGCACCTGTTTTGCCGCCTCGATCTCCAGCGTATCCAGATTTCCACGCATCGCACCTGTGCAGCACATTTTCTGACACATCACCTGCATACAAGAACCGTCTTGGAATCGACGCATCACTTCCCCCTACAGTCCAGATTCAACACTTCACTTCTCCTGCGTGCAGCAGAACTGTTGCATTGCCTCCCCAAGGACTCAGGATCTGATGCATTGCTTTGGCTTTCGACACTTCCCTTCTCTGTGGTTGTTTTGCCTTGTGGATTTTTACGCATTTGAGGTACTTTGTATAAAGGTCATGCATCCATTGTTTTCTATGGACAGAATTGCTTGACACCTTTTAAAAGTCATATTGTGAATTGTGTATGTTGGATTTCTGTCATGTTGGTCTGTTTTGTCTTATTTCTCTAAACAGGTGTGGTGTCCATGTGTAGTGTTTGCACTATGTTTCTGTGTGTCTGGGTGCAAATACTTTACACATTGCCTTTGGGATAAGCCTGTCTGCTTGTGCCAAGCTAGCAAGGGGGTGAGCAGGGGTTATCTAAAGTGTGTATCTCCTGTATCCTGACTAGAATGAAGGGTTCCTACTTTGACCAGGTGCATACCTCTGCCAACTAGAGACCCCCATTTCTAACAGCAGTGATATTATCAGTAAGTTTGTACATCATGCCATGAGTGATGTTGTAAGTGGGGTAATTAGCAGTGCATGGTGAGGGTGCATGTTATAGTTACTTTAGAACACAATCAGATCTCTCCATCAGATCTGTCAGCCTGCTGTTCCTCCATGGCATGAAATGTATCATTGTGTTGAGCATTAATTGCTCACAAACTACTGAAGGGATTTACACCAAATCACAGGAGCACTCTTTCTTGAACCAGTTCTAGCTTTCGGTCAAATTTGGAGTAAATCCGTTCAGCAGTTTGGGCTGTAGGTGTATCTAAAGTTCCTATGGAACCCCCCCTTTTTTCATTCCCTGTTTGACGGATCACCCCAAAACCTTTTAGGAAGGGCCGGAGGTGAGAAAACAATTGGGGGAAAAGGTTTGTCTAGATTCATTAAACAGTGCCAAAGATATAAGCAAACCAAAAAATGAATTTCCTATGGAAACAGGATACTAACTATAACTACCCAGTGGCATTATATATATTGACGAAGGGCATCTGTTAGAGTTTGATGGAGGAGGAGCCTCGCTGTTATGCAGTGGAGTTACCACTACATGAAATTCAGGTCCTCCACCTCATTATAGGTAGTGAAAGCCCCAGGAGGCATATTTACTAAAACTTCAAGTAATACAGGGCAGCAAGCACAGGTTGTGATCTGCATTGTGTGAATGGGAGGCAGTGTAACAGATCCATAACTACTAAGATATGGTGCTCTTCATCTCTCTACCTGTGCTAATGAACTTGAGACTGCCTAGCACCAATGCAAGGGTGCCTGCATTATGGGCAGGATTGTTTTTGTGCAAGAAGAGATACAAGGACAATGCATAAGGCTTCGTAAATACTGGCCCAGGTTTACATGAGTGGAGCCCCAGTTGGCTCTAACCTGGTGGCCTATAAAACACTATGCCATCATGTTATAGTGATACTTGCCCAGCCCATTTTTGGAATTACCACCCATCACTTGATTTCCCCACCTGCCACTGCCATATGAGGCAATCAAACAATGACTCCAATTCATGGGGAAAATCTCCCTGTGCACCACAGCCATGATTTGCTTCAAGAAACAAACTTCCAGAACAAAAATGTTGGCAAAGTTCAGCACTTTTAGTGGAGCTGTAGTGTCAGCAGTGCCACTGAAGGCACAGAGGTCCCTGCCTGCCCGGCAGGATCTCTAAATTTAGCAGGTGTTCCCCAAATCTCTTCCTGGCTTCTGCTGACCTGGTGGGTCAACTGACCCCCTGCCAGGGTCTAAATGATCCTAAAAGTGCATGCATGAATGAGTTACTTTTGATGTACAAGAATAGCAATGCTATTATGTGACACTAATCTTTGAATGACAGTAATGCAATCTACTCAAAGATTTTTAATTTCCTTTTCCAATAATCTGTATAAAAAAAGTGTATTAATAAGGATATTGGAAAGTAATTATTCATAGGCTAACCAATTTTAAAATATTTAGCAAGGAAAAACATAATTGGCCACAAAATGGTGTTTCGTTTCCTTTTATGGTCTGGCTTAGAGTGCAGCTGTTGCCAGACAATTATGTGAGCATCACAAGAGAGGGGCTTTGTCCACATGTTGTGAGGCCAGAGAATGCGTTTTGATTGGGCAGAAGAAGTGTGCTTCCATAAAAAAAGTGCTTGTCCTATGCATAGCTGTGATCATTTTATTTATCAGTCTGTCTGAGGTTGAACTTTCAGGGGCACACACATTGCATTGTAATGCTATTAAAGTGTCTTAGATAACTATATAATGAATGATGCTTTTATCTGACAGCAGACACAGATGGTAGGAGGGCAGTCATTAACCTACATGTATGTGTAGATCTGACTTGACAGTGCACTTTACCCTTTTAACTTACACCAATATTTTTCTACAGTTGTTTGCTTCCACACAAATACATATACATTCCCATGCTATCTACTTGTAATGCATCACATTACCATACAACATTCTTTTAAAGTCAGGAGTATTTGCATTGCCAGTGCTTTATAAGCCACGCGTTGCCCTGCTTTTGCTGGTGTTCCCTTATAATCTTCTGAGTGAGGCTAATCACATTGTTCGTTGGCGGTTTCCTTCACTTGATTCAGTCTGTATGTGCTCAGAAGGGAGCAGTGGTGGTTTGCCCATAGTGGGTGCAGGGGCGTCAACCAACTACCAAATGTCCCAGGCCTGCCTCGTCTACAATTACCCACTGACACGATGTTACACTTTTACAGGAAAACGATTGTCTGTTTTCAAATTAAAGTGCAACATCATGCCAGCAACAAAGGGGGCTCCACTGTCCCTTTCGAACTGTGCATGTGTCAGGAGGAGACTTCTTCAGCCCACCTCATACATTTAGGGTAGACAGCTGACATGAAGCACTTCCTCGGGCAGTGCAGTATGACTGCTAATAAAGCTTTGTTGGGGCTTGTCACTCTTCATCTGTATATCCTATCAGATGGCAGGACAGAGGTGGAGGGCACACCTCCAGTCCTTTGATGACATCTGATGGGGCAGAAGCTCGTGTTCTAGGCCAGGACAAGCAAAAGCCATCATTCATGACAGCTTCCATTTGTTTATACTGGTGCGCAATTTGTGGGAGGCAGAATCCTGGAGCAAGAATCACAGAGAGGTCGAATGGGAAGTCCCAAGGTAAAAGTGTATAATATCTTGTGTATGTGTGTGCATGCATGATTGTGATTGTGGGGGGCAGGATGGGACCTGGGAACAGATGAGGCAGGAGAAACCCTGAACAACTGTTATTGTGCACAGCGCAGTGCTCCCAGTTTACCGCCCTGAGAGAAAATGAGGGTTACAATCAGCAGCGGCCAGTGCAGGTAAGCGTGGTGGGGCAGTGGGGCGGGGTGGGATGGGGGATGTCAACAGACAACGGAATATGATTTATTTATTTATTTAATTTTCCCTTTTTCGTTGTCATCCCCCTGCCCGACCCGCCCTACCGCGCTTACCTTCACTGGCCGCTGCTGGTTATAATTACCAACTCAAAGACAATATTTGCAGTAGGTGAGTGTTTTTAAACTCCGGCTGCTCCAGGTGAATTTGCCACGAAGGCCTGTTCCTAGCATCACATAGGAGACCAATGGAAGCATGCGCTTTAAGGGGGTGCTTACGGATGTTGTCAAATACAACCCTGGCAGCATATGTGTGGGATTTTACAATTAGATTAAGTACACCAACGGCTCAGTGCTTCAAAATCTGTGTAATGTGTGTAATCAAACAATTGTTATTAATTAGGGGGTTTGAAGCTATGAAATTACGTGAAATAAAAAACATGTATTATATTTTCATGCTTCCAGTTATAAGTTATGCATCATGTCTAAAAAATATATAGTTGAGAAAACCTAAAAGGCTGTATATATTATCATTATATATTTTAATTAAATCACGTTACCTGAAAATTATTTTTCTTTGAACAAACTTTGTGATCATTGTCTTGTGTGGTAAACGTGTGAGTAGGAGAGTGAGTGTGCATATTGTCGGCAGTCTGCGTGTGAGAACAAATGAATGGTTGAGCTTGTGGTTGTTTGAGTTTGCCTGTATCCAAGTCCATGTCAGTATGCTTGAGCGTGACTGCATATGTGTTGTATCTGTACTTGTGTGTGCGTAGAGCGTGTGTCTGCTCTTTTTCCCTGGCCTGCATTCTCCTTCCCGAACAATATTATGATAGCATGAAGTGACTGATGGGGGGATTTGGCATTTGGTGCGTCCCAGAGAGACAGGCAGGCATGGCCTTGAACCCTCTGCCCAACCAGCTTCTTTCTGCCACCCTGGCCCAGTAATTATTTATTACACTCAAGGAAACAACTTTTTCTCTGCACGTTCTAGAATTAGCATTTTTAGGTGTAGCCTAGGCAGCGCGCATGCGCTGTCTCTCCGAGACATCCAGTAATCCGTATAGCGAGAGTAATCCCGCCTGCTGCGTGCCTGCTTCTTGCAATTGGGTTATTAATGCTTCCAGCCTCCCTATTGGTTGCTGCTCCGATTCGTCACTTCCGTTTTTATCAGAAGCAGCACCGACCAACTACAGTTTTATTGCGCTGCAACTTTAGGTATGTTATGTTTAGGGATTACTTTTTTTGTTTTAATTGATGCTTTCTGCCGCCGCACACTGTGCCATCTCAGCCCTCAGCAGGAGGCGCGCGCCCTGTTTTCTTTATTAAACACGGCGCCCGCTCAGGCTGAACTGAGTGTCCCAAAACTTCCCGACATTGTTCTCTGAAGAAAGGTGATCTGCCTCAGGTGTTTTTTTTTTTTTTTAAGAGGATGGGTTGCACGGGGTCGGTGACCTTAACCCACGGTGGGCTCTGAGGATTTACGATCAAGTCGACAGTGTGGAGATTGCATGCACGTGCGCGCAGTCTGGCGAGTGGGTGCGCGCGATGAGTGGGAAGGCTGTCCGTGGAGTGATTGCACGCACAGGTGGGCGAAAAAAGATGAACGAGGGCTGGGTGCCCTGTGTGTCGGGTGATTGCATGCGACTGCATGCCTTGGTGGTAGGTTGTGAATGCACTCAAGGTGTGAGTAGCTTGTGGGTGGTACGGCTGCATGCACTGATTGGCTCTTTGGATGAATGCGCACACTTATTACTTCGTGATTGCATGAAGAAGTTTGTTCCGAGTAAGGTTGCTTGAATAGGTTGAATATGCGTCGACTGTAGGCGTTGTCTGGGGATGTGCTGCGACTGCACTCTCGGCGTTGCCTCTTGGAAGTGGATACAGCCTCTCCACGTGCCCTCTTATTATGGAAAGGAGCGTTACAGATTCATTTCTCCAAACTTTTTGAAACCTATACGTTGTCACGCTGCTGTTTGGGATCTACACAGGTACATTGTGTTAAGTTGTTTGTTACTGGGGCACCCAAGGCCCACTATGGCTCTTTCAAGTCTATGTGTGCTTTCTGAGCTCTTGTCAGTGAAACCTCAGGACTGGCGCGTCAACTGTGACGATTGTCTGTGAAACAAATGAAAGGGGAGCCTTGAAGCGCCTCACAAGCACACGAGGCGGTAATGCCACCGGCTTCTCGAGTCTCACTGCAGGCTTTTGGGGGACGGGGTCAGTGGAATGCCAAGGTTGGAGCAGTGCACTGGTTAGTATCTCTCTTGGGTTGCTTGACCCCCCAGTCTTCACACTGCGCATCCCCCGTCTTTCGCACTTCCTCACATGCCTCCTCAGGCTGCTGGCAGTACAGTCAAAGGACCACGCTGATGTAAGGTGTTGTTTTTTTTTTGTTCCCTGGCTGTCATATGAGCGCCTTACACAAACATCCTTTATCCTGGTGCCACGGCCTCTCCCCCTGCGACACGGAGCTCATTTGCATGCCCTAACGATCTTTCCTTATTGCATTTTAATATCTGAGCCGTGGAGGCACGGGACGTCCCCTTTGTTCACACACAGCTTTAAAATAAAAATGTTGGAGTTTGTTTTAGTGTGCAATGTTTTGTTTGGTTATTCGGATCTCTTTCCAAGCCCAAGCGTTTTCAAGTCACCTGTATGGGATATATGAGAGTGTGTGGGTAATTTCGGAAACATATTTGTAGCAGCGATCAGTGCATAGCACTCAAGTTGCTAGTCAACCACCCACTATGTTTTTGTGTATAACAGCTTCTATATTATTGGCAGTTGTATAACGCTATCAGATTTTCGCGTGGAGCCAAGCACTTTATATAGTGATTTGTGTAACACTTTCAACTGTTGATATTACTCTCTAGCGCTTTACGAGGTGTTTTTTGGCTTCTTGTGCACGAATCCAATTGTCTACACATTGCTTTTGTTTCTTCTAAAACATACGCCTTTGTGTGCGAGGGAAGCAGCCGGGAGGATTGAATCAGCTAGACTGATCGCCTCTGGTCATCCTGGAGACCAGCCCAACACACATTCAGGTGCCCCCCCCTTCCACGTAAGAAATAATGAAGTTACTGCATAGGCCACTCTGAAATCTATATACTTTATTACCCATAGGCAACAAACAGATTAGCCCCTTACTAGACCTCCTGGAAGCCGTTGGCACCTCGTCAAGAAGCGCTATAAAATGTGTGTAGTATAGAGCGCTATAAAAATGCAACCGTTCCGTAGCATCCTTATGTTAGAACTATGCACCCTTTTCGGTGTCCAGTTTCAGCATACTGTTTAACCTATCCTTTCAAAAATCTGGTTTAGGATATATATCCAATGCTTCCAAATGTTAAGGTAAACTTTCCCCCTTTCTCGGTGTCACGTATTTTCCCTCCCCAGAGCAGGGGACTTTCACCTCTCAAACCCAAGCAAAGTGTTCTGCTACAAGTGCACATTTTCCATATTATCAGCCCTCCCCCACCCGGAATGCACTCTGCATGTGTGATGCCTCCAAGCTTCTGATTGTGTGCCCTTTCCATCAGGTATCGTCCTTCTCTGCAGAGCTTCAGTTCAGGTGGCTGTATCCCGGAGTACTTCTGTAATCTGCCTGGCTTCTTGTAAAAAAGGAGAACTCTCTCTCCAGGCTCCTGCTCTCACATCGTTCTCCAGGCTCATGCTCTCACCTGCCTCTTCTTACACTCGATCAGGCATACCCTTCATACCTCACCAAAAGTTAAGTGTGTCCGCCTTATATACTCCTCATCGAATCAGGACTGTAGTGTTTTCATTTATTTCATTTGTTATTACACGAGTCTGTTACACAGACTAGAATTACCTCTGAAGAGAAGACTGCACATGTAATTGTGCACGCTGGTAGCACCGCGGGCAGTGTTCCCATAGGTAAACAAGCATTTGCAATGCAATAGTGTAAGAAAGTGGCTCTGTATATACTGAACCAAAGTAAGGTTCAGTGTGCACAGGGTCCACAGTCCCCAGAGGTTTGGCAGAGGCTTAAGTTAGATATAACCTTACTCTCTAAAGTGGTAGCTTGGTCGAGCAGTAAGGCAGTATCAGAGGACAGTGTAAAGCATTTGTTGTACACACTCAGTCAGCAAATGAAGCCACACACTCAAGAACTGAACTCTAGGCCAATGGTTTGTATATAAAAATATATGCTTGTTTTATTTTAGAACCAACAATAGGTATCAAAATATACTTTCTCAGAATGAGAGGCTTTAGGTAAATACTTTCAATAGGCAATAGACTTTTGAATGCAATCGTTACAGTTGTTGCAATAGGCAACACAATTTTAAACACAATTATACATTGAGCTCAATGGGAATTTCTAGTTAAATGCAATAGATTACTTTTTGGATTACTTTTTCTTACCACAGGACTGGATCCTAGATTCAGTCCTGGGACATCTCTTGTAAACAGTTGAGTAAAAACGTTTTGGTTACAGTTGTGATTTTTAAGGAATATTATTGTATTTTAAAAGTTGGCACTTAGAAACTTTTTCACATAGAATCACCAATGTTATCCTATGGGAGGAAATTCACTTAGCAGGTAAGTAGTGTTATCGTTACTTTTTCTTACTCAGTGTTGGATCCTGGATCCAGCACTGGTGCATCTCCTGTAAACAGTTGAAAGAATGTGATTTTGTTATACAGGCGATTTTTAACGAATATTTGTAAGTTTGCAAAATCGACACTTAGAAACTTTTTCAGCAAAAACCAGGCAATGTTATCCTATGGAAGGAAATTCAAGTTACCGGTAAGTACAGTTGTGATTACTTTTTAGGGTCAGTGCTGGGCACCAAGATCCAGCATTGGGATCTCTCCTGATAGCAGGTGAATACATTTGTTTTCGTAATTCGGCCGATTTTAGGTGAATATTTTAAAGTCTCAAAACTCGACACTTAGAAGAATTTCCAAGTGAAACCAGTCAATGTTACCCTATGGAAGGAAATTCAATTCGCCGGTAAGTTACTTTAACGTTACTTTTGTAATCCAGTGCTGGACTCCTAGATTTAGAACTGGGACATTTAGTTAAAACAGATAAGTAATTACGTTTTTGTAGTTTGTACGATTTTTAAAGAATATTCTTGTATTTCAAAAGTTGACACTTGGAAACTTTTTCACAAAGAACCACCAATGTTATCCTATGGAAGGAAATTCAATTCACAGGAAAATTACTTTTTAATTACTTTTGTTACTCAGTGCTGGACACCTAGGTTCAGCACTGGGACCTTTCCTGCAAACAGTTGAGAAAATTCGGTTAGGTTATTTGTGCGATTTTTAAGGAATATTCTTAGTTTTCAAAAGTCGACACTTAGAAACTTTTTGGAAGAAAAAGTGTCCATGTTATCCTATGAGGAAAAATGAGTTATCGGTTTAGAGGTAAGTAGTCGGTCTTTTGAGTTAGGGTTCTGAGGTTAGACTCAGGGGTCTCCCAGGGTCAGTGATGCACTGTTGTTGCACCCTCAGCGGCACTAGGGCGGCCGGGTGCAGAGTGTTGAGGCCCAATGTTATCCTATGGAGGATAGGGGGACTCCGGTTGGTGGCTGCTGGCAAGCAGGCCACGGGGTTGCGGGAGCAAAGCTCCTAGGGTTAAGCTCAGGGCACGTTGGGGACCAAGTTAGCACCAAAGGGGCACCCTCAGCGGCACTGGGGTGGCCGGGTGCAGGGTGCCGTTTTGAGGTCGGGTGCCCTGTTGATTTCAATGGAGATTCTCCGGGACAAAGAAACACTGCAGGCTCGGGGACGAGGACCTTCCAGGAGCCACCACCACTTCGAGGGGTAAGTTGGGATGTAGAGGGTTGGTTGGGCACAGTTGATTTGGGCACACAAGGCCAAGGGGCGTCGGGTGCAGGGGTGCCTTGGGACGTCGGATTTTCTTACCCGCTCTGGTCGCGGTAGGGGGGTCCTCTGGATTGAGGCTGCAGGCGTCGTCAGGAGGCTTGAGGCAAGTCAAGGGTCGCCGGATCTCGGGTCAGGATCGCCGGGGGGACCTCCTCTGGGTATTTGCCCACTCGAGCTCGGGCCGGATTCGGCGGGTGCAGAGTGTGCGGGATTCGCGGTTCCTGGCTGGCACCAGAAGCTGCAGTTCAAACACATCCGGTGTTCACAGGAGAAACAGCTTGGAAAGTGAAGGCAGGCAGGTCCTCCGGGGTTTTTGAGGTTGCTGGCCGCTGGACACGCCGGGGTTTTGCAGGAGCAGGTTCAAGGGGAGACAGGCCTGTAGGGCTGGGGCCAAGTCAGTGGGCGTCGTCCTCTTGTTAGCTCTGCACGGCTTCTCGTCCTTCTTCCTTTTCTTGTTGTTGCTGGATCTGAGGAAGGAAGGTTCAGGGTGCCCCTAAATACTAGATTTAGGGGCGTTACAGGTAGGTAAAGGGCAGGGACCAATGGGTCCCTGCCCTGGGAGTGGGTACACCCCCTATCCTGCCACTCTCCTGCGGGAGGGGGCAGGAGCCTAGTCCTGATTGGGCCGGGCTCCCCATCTTCAAGATGGCGAGAGCCCGGAGATGTGCTTCACCTCGCCTCCCCCACCTGAGGGGTGGGGTTGGCAGAGGGTGGCACACCCCCTTTCCTCCTTTGGTGTTTCCCGCCAGTCTTCCCACCAGGATGGGGTGAAGAACCGGTGGGGACCAGTTGCTGAGTACAGCAAGTGGTCTGGGGAAGCTCACAAAGGCGGAATGCCTTTGAAGCTTCCCCCTGCTCATCCTGGGGGAGGAGGCCTAGCACCTCGCCCAGGACGTGCATTGTTGCAGGCCCGGGAGAGCGGATGGCTCTCTACCCAGGGGTCCAGCAACATGTCTGCTGTGTGGCAGCCTAGGCAGCCCCTCAGACAAGACGTGGATTGTAGGTTAGGTTCAGGGGGCAACTCTAAGTTGCCCTCTGTCGTGCATTTTACAGTAAATCCCACACTGGCATCAGTGTGGGCTTACTGTGCTGAGAAGTTTGATACCAAACTTCTCAGTCTTTAGTGCAGCCATCATGGTGCTGTGGAGTTCGTGCTGACGACCTCCCAGCACCATATACTCGGAATGGCAGCACTGCACTTACAGTGCCCAGGAATGGACCTGGGTACTGTAGGGGCACAGGGCTCATGCACCTGTACCCTCACCACTGGCATAGGGCACCCAGCTAGAGGGGTGACTGAGGTATGCCAGGGCAGTGTGTTTAGTGGGCATGGCACACAGGGATGTGTGCCATGTCGACTCTCTGTTTTGTTCTGCACCAAGACACCCAGCCTGCAAGGGCAGTGTGTGTGTGTCAGGGTACAGGGCCTCCAAGGGTGGCACAATAAGTGCTGCAGCCCTTAGAGGCCTTCTCTGGTCACAGTGCCCTGGGTACCTAGGGTACCATTTACCAGGGGCTTACCTGTGGCCAGAGAGGCCAATTGGGTTTAGGCTGTAATGCAGTTTTAGGGAAGGAACACAGGCCCTGGGTACCTGATTGGCAGGGACCCAGGGCACACCAAGGAAAAGTGCATCAGTTATCAGGCAAAAAGTGGGGGGGGTTACTGCAACAGAAACCCACTTTCCTACAAATAGGTCTCGCAATTGCTAAATTTTGACCTATTGGCATTGTAAATGACAATGCCATTTATTTATGTGTTTAAAAAACACCGGCAAAAATAAAAAGGCATTGTCATTTACAATACAAATAGGTCAAAGTTTCTAAAATGCGAGACCTATTGCATTGCAAATGCTTGTTATAGCTGTGTTCTCTCAATAGGCGGAAGTGGTAGCTTTGTGTAGGTCTGTGCTCACTGAGGATTGCACTCTCCCCAGGGACATCTTAAGGATTTTGGGGGCCCTGGGCCAAACATATTTTGGGGGCCCCTGTTCTGAACAGGTTTGACTTAATGATCCTATTTCAGCTCTTTCATGCCCTCTTTGTCCAGGTCTTTGACAGTGCACAGGAAAATTCCTCCAAATTCTAAAGTTGTTACATATAATATTCAGGAATAGTGATGTGTGTTTTCAATATTGTAACACAGCAGCAGCTCATCAATATTACTGCAAATAATCTCTGTGACACCCTCCCATTTCTCATATGTGAGGTCCTGTTTTGATCTAAAAGAAACTTTTTGTATGGATGTTGCATGCAACATAAACACAGCATTTCCCTGCAAAATGTCTATAATAGACTCTCCCACATCACTAACATTAAAAATAAATTGAAGGGAAACAGTATTCAAAACAATTGATTTAAGACTTATTTAAGGTAATCAGGGCAAAACTCTCTGCACAACAGAGCTGGCTCTATCAAGGGGCCCATGAAAGACTGGGGCCCTGTGCCCGAGCCCACTTTACCCATGCCTTAAAACGTCTCTGAGTATCTCCCCGTTTGTCTTGCATTTTATTGCACCTGCAGGTCGACAGTTCTTTCTAAGCTTGATAACAGCATGTAATGACAATTTGGAAGTGGACTCATCCTGGACCTTGGTCTGAGCAGGGACTCAAAACTGAAGTGGATGGCCTGTAAGGAGGATGAACGACAGACATGCTTTAAGGCCCCTCAAACCCAAGCAGGAGCCAGCGTATGCCTCGCCACCAGGGCGTGCATTGCCAGATGAGCATTCAAAATAATTTCCCATGGCAGGGAAAACGACTACTATTGATATAGCTAATTAGACCCCGCTTATTCCTGCGAGTCTGGGTGGCAAATGCTATTTAAAAGTCCTCGCTAGTATTATGAAGTCCAATCAGTAGTTTTGGAGTGGAACTCTTTCAGTTTTCCAGAAGTACAGACGGCTAATGTAGCCTCTTGCATTAATGTATTAATTTTAAGTGACAGCAAATGGTATTAAATTGCACCTTGGAGATGTGGTACACCACTGTTTGCATTACGCCACATGCATATTGTACTGTGAATAATTAAGGCACATAGATGACCCTTTTGAACTAAAACCCAAAACAGTCACCTGTGGTGAATTGAAAACCTACTTTTTTTATAACTTAATACTTGTTCATTTTTAAGAAAATGCTATAGGTAATATTTTAAATGGGCAGTCTATTTTTAACATCTATGAAGTACTGCAACTTCTGCAAGGCCCTGGATGTAATAGCAGTAGTTGTAGCTGTAATAATAGTATCATATGTATTTTGATATTAAAAAAGACTTGTATCCATTTTCTGCAATCCTATTCTTATTTCTCACTTTCTCTTTGCACAGTCAGCCTTTAACACTTTTTTCTTGTCCATATGAAAAGCTCCCTGGTGGCACTGTGCTTTTCAAACTGTGCAAATCTTCACATTAAATTAAAATTAACAACACATGACATTAAAAAAAACACAGGAACACTTTGTGGGGATTATAGCAAACCGTGGAGGGACCGAAAGTCTTCCAGCTCCTAAAATCAGTGCAATGCGTCAGGCCACTGAGTAATTAATGGAGTGTTGGGAGGGAGCTGGTCAGGGGTAGTAAATGCTATATAAATGCAATTACAATTGGTTGAAAAGGAGATATGTGAGTCCATAGAAATGCAAATCTTTGTCCATAGCACAGAATCACTTTCATTTTAAGTGAGTCACTCGTCTAAACATTAAAAAGTTTCCGGATGTACCTAATCAGCTATAATATAATGTTTTGACTTTCATTACCATATTCGTTTTGGGGGCCCACTCGAATACTGTGAGTGTAAAAGAGAGGTCAACTCATTGCAATAAATAATATTTGCACAATAGTCAAAGAAACAGGGTGGGTTGCATAACAATTGTTTTGATGGACTAGTGCATAGAGAGTGCCATATTAGCAGGCGCGGTTGTAGTCCAAATCAGAGGTTCTAGAAGAGGCACTACATATAATATAGCCTTAGAGCCTGACGAAGTGGCCTCTACCGTCCATTAAAGGCTTGCTCCAGTGTTAAAGGCCCAAGCCAAAGGCGAGGGCCTTTAAAAAGGGAGTGGGCCTCTAATCACCAGTAGAGCCCGCTACGGAGGACTCTAAGGCTATTAGAACATTCCGCCCCTAGAGGGGAGAATGTTCTCATCTGTAAAAACAAAAGCCTCTCGGAGCCCAAGGGGGATTAAATCCCCTCGGGCTCCATGAGGTCTTCATTCACAGCAAAGCTAAGAAATGATAAAACACATTGGAATGTTGCTCTCCGGGCTTCGACTGGCCAGTAGAAGCCTGGAGTACTCCTTTGTCTACAATGGAGCACTTAACATTCCAATGTTCTAATATTATGTTAGGGCACTATGCACATAAAGGTGAATAACTACACAAATATGGCATTCATACTAAAATAATGCTAGAAGAGTGATTTGTCACAAGAGTTTGAGAGGCAGACATTGAACGGGAAACATGGTGCATAGTGGGATGTGCTTTTAGTGTGCCCATGTTAGACTTGGCACCATTGGCGTGGGTCTCCCTTCCATTTTTTGCTGTTGCCTCTTATGTTTTTGATGGTTTTAGATGCTTTTGGGCACTGTGCCACTGCTGTTCAGTGCCACAGTGCAAGTGCTCCCTACTGTAAATTGTTGTATGGATTAGTGATTCCATGATTGGCTTGTTTGATTTACTTGAAAGACCCTAGTACAGTGCACCACGTGTGCCCAGGGCCTGTAAATCAAATGCTGCTGGTGGGCTTGCAGCACTGATTGTGCCACCCACAGAAGCAGCCTGTAACGTGTGACTCAGGCCTGCCATTGCAGAGCCCGTGGGCAGTCTGTGACTGCCATGTCGACTTAGCAAGTGCACCCACTTGCCAGCCCCTAAACCTTCACTTATCTTCATATCAGACACCCCTAAGGTAGGCCCAAGGGCAGGGTGCATTGTAAGTATAAGGTAGGACATGCCCTGGTGTGTGTGGCATGTCCTAATAGTGAATTACAGCCATTTTCGTTTTCACTATTGCAAGGCTACCTGTTCCCCATAGGCCAGAATGGGCAGTTTGATTATAACATCTTATAATCCTAACTGACCCAGGAACATGGTAGAAAAACGAATTTAGTATGCCTGAACTCAGAATGATAAAATACATCTTTTAGTAAAGTTGGTTTTAACATTCTGTGTTTGAAAATACCACTTTTAGAAAGTAGGTATTTTCTTGCCTAACTGTCCAAGCCTGCCTCTGCTAAGTTGTGTATTGTGTGTCTGGCTTTGTGAGTGACAGGGGCTGGGGATTCTAGGAGACAGGGTGAGTCAGCACAGAGCTGAATATGCGTATAGAGTGGTGGGAGGAGTTGCACCTGGGTCTGAATAGGGCCCTGCCTGCCTTCCACAATGCTGGCTCCACCTTCTGCCGGGCGGCTGATGACTCTGCCCCTCACTCACAAAGGGAGAAGGTGTCTCCTGACAGAATGCACCCAGAACTGGTTTGGACCAGGTACAGGACCCTCTGCCTTCAGAGGACAAAGGATTTTTGACCATAAATACTGGGGCCCAGACTTCATGAAATGAGTTCACTTCTGGGAAATCAAGAAACCTGTTGCCAAGGAGAAGAACCGGAGACGCTGAAGGAGGAGTACTGCCCCTGTGCTGTTTTGCTGATTGGGGTTGGCCTGCAGTGGTTGCTTTCTGCCAAGGACAGGAGAAAAGACTTTGCTGTGCTTTATCATCTTGAAGAAGAGAATCTCCAAGGGCTTGAACTGAGCTTGCCTCCTGCCTGAAGTCACAGGGACACAACGACTTCACCCCTTCTGTTTGCTGCATCTAGAACTGCTGTTTTAGCTGCTAACAGAAGGAAATTGCAACACCGACGCCGGCGAGCGACGCCGTAACCTGCACCGAAGCCAGGGGCACCACTCATGAAGAGCACGACGCACCGCCCCGACTTGCACCATAGGCCCGACGCCTGCTGACGCCGTGCGTCATCGACTCTGAAACAGTCACCAAGGCCGCTGCCTGCACCGGAGCCGAGGACACCGCTCGTGACGCTCACGACGCACTGTCCCGACTCGCACAGCAGCCCCGACTTCACCGACACCAGGGCTTCATCACCGCGGAGCCGATCCTCGACGTGGGTGACCCCCAAATCCATCGACACCGCACCATCGTAAGGAACCGACACCTCGCCGCCATCCATGACGTCACCTCCCCGACACAGTAAGGAACCGATGCCTCACCTCCCCTGCGCTGCAGTAAGGAACCGAGACATCACCTCCCCTGGGATCGTAAGGATCCGGCGCCGCCGGCACCAACGAAGCATCATCTCCCCGACTCCGTGCACCGTCTTTGTTTTCATCGAATTCCAGGTACTGTTCTTTGTGGGTCTGCTCGACTCCGGGACCGACGCCGTGCACCTCTCGGTCAGCGCCGTACTTTGGGATTTCTACCGGTCACTATGTCGTGATAACTCCAAGTGGAGTTATTTGTTGCTACAAGCTTTATTTGATTGACTATCCTATTGTTGAAGATAACGTGAACTGTCTCTATCATTTTAAGTCTATTTTTGGATTACAGTATTGTGGATTTTTGCTATTGGGTCTTGTGTTAAGTCTATATAAAGATTACTTATTTTTACATACAACCTGTGTGGTGTCCATCTGTAGTGTTTTCACTGTATTACTGCATGTGTTCACAAATTCTTTACACACTGCCTCTGAGATAAGCCTGTCTGCTTTTGCCAAGCTACCAGGGGGTGAGCAGGAGTTATTTTAGGAGTGTATCCCCCTTACCCTGACTAGATGCAAGGGTCCCTATTTGGACAAAGGTGCAAACCATTGCCAACTAGAGACCCCCAGTTCTAACATTGGTGGGAGCGGTGGGATGTGGACTTGCATTTGTGATTCATATACAGTGATTGGTGTACACTACTAGTGAGTGCAGACCAAGACGCGACCACATACATTTTGATAGGACTTTTTTTTCCTTGGAACCTCTATTTTTGTTGAGAACTGCCAATTTTCAAAATGAGCAAAACAGGATCCATTGCACCTGCAGATATTGAATTTGAAGAAGAGAGGGTTGATACCTACACTGTGGCAGAGCTCAAAGCCGTTTGTAAAAAGTTAAAAATCTCTATGAAAGGCCTCACCAGGAAGGAGGAGCTTCAAAAGGCGCTGAGGGCCTGGTTGGAAGCACGGAATGCCGGTGGGCAGCCCGAGGAGCCTGTGGAGGAGGCAGAGAATTTAGATGAGCGGCTTGAGGGGCCATTGGGTTTACCTGGGAGGAGAGTGGCTTCCAGGGAGGGCAGCAGTGTTTCTCAAAAGGGCCTGTCTCCAGAGGAGCTGGAGGACAGGGAGAAAAGCAGGATGCATGAAATGGAGATGGCAAAACTGAAACAGGGAAGCCATGATAGCCTTGAGCACAAGAAATTGGAGTTTGGAAGTAAGAGGTTGGCCATGGAAGAAAGGAAGATGCTTTTAGAGCATGAGAGAGTGGTGAGGGAGCTAGAGCTAAAGTCTAGGAGCCTAGAAATCACTCCCTCTGGTGGCAGCACACCTCCAGTGCCTGTAGAAGGAAGAGTGTACATCCCCAAGGAAGTTAATAAAGATTTCATGAAGGGAGAGGACATTGGGCAATGGTTTAAAGCATATGAGATCGCCATGACATCACACCGGGTCCTTTAGAAGGATTGGGGAGCGGGGTTGTGGGGCCGCTTTACAGGTGAGGGAAGGGAAACCTTGCTAGCCTTGCCCACAGAGGATCAGATGTCCTATGCCCACCTGAAGGAAGCTTTGGTGGCAAGGTATGGGTTAACTCCAGAGCTTTATAGGCAGAAGTTTAGGAACTGCAAAAAGCTGGAGTCTAGTACCTGGGTGGAGTATGTGTCTTATTTTTGCAGAGCATTGGATGAATGGGTGAAGGGTAGCAAAGTAAATGACTTGCAGGGGTTCTATGATTTAATTGCATGGGAGCACTTGTCCAGTAGTTGTTTTCCAGAGCTACACCAGCACCTTGTTGACAGTAAGGTGACTAATCCTAGAAAGCTTGCTGAGGAGGCCGACCGCTGGGTCAGTACCCGGGTCCACAAGGGTCTTGTGGGAGACTCCGCTAAAGGTGGGCTGGGTCCCCAGCAGAAGAGTGGGGGGGACAAGGGTAAACAGAAGGAGTTCCAAAAAGGGCCACAAAGTAAACCCCAAGGGAACCAAGTTAAGGGTTCCCAGCCTCCCACTGAGAAAAAACCATGGGTCCCGACAGATAAGTCTGTTCAGAAGGGGCCCAAGACATGTTTTAGTTGTGGTCAGGTGGGTCACTTTGTAGGAAGTCCCAAGTGCCCCAATACCGTGACCACTGCACCCACTGGTGCATCACCCCGGCAGATGGCTAGTGTAGCCCTGGGAGAGGAATTGGGTGCCCAAGGTGGGTGGGGTCCCGCAGAGATGTCCCTGGTCTCTTTAGGAGACAGTGACATGGTCCCTAACCCAGCTGCCTGATAACACTAAGAAGTACAGGCAGTGGGTGACCATCAATGGCCATAGGGTGGAGGCTCTGGGAGACACCGAGGCCAGTGTGACAGCTGTCAGTTGTCGGCTAGTGTCTGAGAAACAGGTGGTCCCCAACGTATTCTACCCCGTAGTTGCCGCTGACAACTCAGAGAGACACTGTAAGGTGGCCCAGGTTCCCTTTGAGTGGGGGGGGGTCTCAGGTATCCTTCAAGTATCTGTGAGGCCAGCCATGCCTGTTGACTGTCTGCTAGGCAATGATTTGGAGAGCTCCCCTTGGGCGAAGGTGGAGCGGAGGCCTCATTTGGAGGTGTTGGGTCTGCCAAAGTGGGCGTGTGTGACCACTCAGTCAATGGCAGCCGGTAAGGGGTATTCAAGAGGACCTGGAGCCTGGAAGAATGGCCCAGGTGCCTGCCTTAAAGAGAGGAGGCAGGGGCGCGGAAACCGGCCCCCGAAGTTCCCACGGTCCAGGAAAAGGCAGACCTTGAGGGGGATGCCCTGGAACCTACAGGGGAACAAGTGGCTGAACTGGGGGACCTGCCTGAGCTGACCCATTGGCAGCAGGAAGAAGGCCCCTCCAGGGAAGAGTTCTGCGAGGAGCAGAAGAAGTGCCCTTCTCTTGAGGGCTTGTGGCAACAGGCTGCAAGCCAGGCAGCAGGTGATCAGTCTGGATCACACTGGATCTACTGGGAGAATGGTCTCCTGTATAGTGAGCCTAAGGTTGCTGAGCCTGGGTCAGCCCGTGTGCTGGTGGTACCCCAGCGCTTCAGAGCCTTCCTACTGGGTATGGCTCATGATGTGCCTTTAGCAGGACATTTGGGGCAAGACAAGACCTTTCAAAGGCTTGTCACCCACTTTCATTGGCCCCAAATGCGCAAGAGTTCAGATACTCATTGCAGGACCTGTCAGACTTGCCAGGCAAGTGGTAAGAGTGGGAGAAAGCGCAAGGCTGCTCTCCAACCTTTCCCTGTTGTCAGCACCCCCTTTGAGAGGGTGGGTATTGACATTGTGGGGCCTCTGGATCCCAAGACAGCCATGGGCAACAGGTTCATCCTGGTCTTGGTGGACCATGCCACCCGGAAGCCATCCCTCTTCGGACAGTGACGTATCCCGTGGTGGGACGTGCACTGATGGGGATTTTCTCCCGCGTGGGGTTCCCCAAGGAGGTGGTGTCTGACCATGGTACGAACTTCATTTTCAATTATATGAAGTCCCTGTGGCAGGAGTGTGGTGTAACCTATAAGTTCAACTGAAATAAATGAGTGGAGCACTCCTCTCCTTTTCAAGTGTTAACTACACTGTTCTCTGTTTAAACCTATTAGATAAAGCGTGCTAAAGTGGAGTACGTGTTGTCTGAACACGTCTAAGCTAAATCATCATGTTTCACGTCTCATTGACCTGACCACTTTGCACTTTTGCTGAGTGCAGCTGCACTGTATAATCAAACTTACATAAATCAATATTTAAATTCAAATTCTACAAATCTCTGTAGACATTTATTATCAGAGACTGATTGTAACAAAATTTCAGTCATCAATCAAACTCATAATCAAATAGCTAATACATTTCCAAAATCAAAAAACATTATTCGTGAAATTACATATCTCCAAGATTTTTATACACAATGCATCTTCAAGAATTCGTTCATGCCCTATGCATTTCGGGCCTGAGGGCCCTTCCTCGAGGCTTCAATCTAAAAAATACAAAACACTATTTTGTACCACATACTCAATGGGCAAGGAAACAACAATATACATATCACAATTCATGAGAGTGAAAAATACATTTTTATGCGGTTTCAATGTGCTCAACATTAAACAATATTTCACCTTAATAGGCGAATGTGCAGTGTACGTACAAAGTGCTTCCCTTCTATTATACAAAAGTTTAAACGAACACAAGATGACATGAAATTAGACACAGAAACAAAAACGCCAGAAAGACCTAAGTGAACAATAAAGTTGTGCAATCCAAATAAACCCGTGACTACCACTCATGCTCCTTAAACTGTATCACCAAGTGTCTCCGTGATCAATGCTGTGGTACTGTAAGTGTCAGTCACGCAACATCACTATCTCCCCAAGTCAAATGTATACTCACTTATGCAGGTCCTATAACACCGACCTGTAAAGGAGCACAAGAATTGTACCCGTTATCTTGCTTTTAACTTCTACACTACTGAACAAACTGCATATAATGAGGTGAGGTTACATTTCTACAGTAGGATATACCCCTGTTTAAGATGGCACTTACCGCTCTGCACAGAGTCTGTTTTTGATGTTTAGTTCATCTGAGGTTGAGGCGGGTCTTTCCGGCATTATATGCAGGCAGAAGCGAAGCATACACTAGCGAGCAGTGAAAGCCTCAAGAGCGAGCCGTTTCGGTTCTTTGAACCAGTTGAAGTAACTTTGGAGGTAAGACTTGATGAACAGAAGGAGATAGGGTGCAACATGGGTTTGAAACAGGGCACTCATGAAGTGTCCACTTGGTTTTTGCAGACTCGTTAAGCTGATGGAGGAAATCGTTTAAGCTGTTGCAGTATCGTTTGTAGGATCCTTAGGAGTGCAGAAGGTGGGCTGACGGCTGTTTTAAGTTTGAGTAACTTTGTTCAGTAGTGTAGAAGTTAAAAGCAAGATAACGGGTACAATTCTTGTGCTCCTTTACAGTTCGGTGTTATAGGACCTGCATAAGTGAGTATACATTTGACTTGGGGAGATAGTGATGTTGCGTGACTGACACTTACAGTACCACAGCATTGATCACGGAGACACTTGGTGATACAGTTTAAGGAGCATGAGTGGTAGTCACGGGTTTATTTGGATTGCACAACTTTATTGTTCACTTAGGTCTTTCGGGCGTTTTTGTTTCTGTGTCTAATTTCATGTCATCTTGTGTTCGTTTAAACTTTTGTATAATAGAAGGGAAGCACTTTGTACGCACACTGCACATTCGCCTATTAAGGTGAAATATTGTTTAATGTTGAGCACATTGAAACCGCATAAAAATGTATTTTTTCACTCTCATGAATTGTGATATGTATATTGTTGTTTCCTTGCCCATTGAGTATGTGGTACAAAATAGTGTTTTGTATTTTTAGATTGAAGCCCCCGAGGAAGGGCCCTCAGGCCCGAAATGCATAGGGCATGAGCGAATTCTTGAAGATGCATTGTGTATAAAAAATCTTGGAGATATGTAATTTCACGAATAATGTTTTTTTGATTTTGGAAATGTATTAGCTATTTGATTATGAGTTTGATTGATGACTGAAATTTTGTTACAATCAGTCTCTGATAATAAATGTCTACAGAGATTTGTAGAATTTGAATTTAAATATTGATTTATGTAAGTTTGATTATACAGTGCAGCTGCACTCAGCAAAAGTGCAAAGTGGTCAGGTCAATGAGACGTGAAACATGATGATGTAACCTATAAGTTCACCACTCCTTACCACCCCCAAGGTAATGGGCTGGTTGAGAGATTCAACCAGACCCTTAAAGGCATGATCATGGGTCTTGAAGAACCCATGAGGCATAAGTGGGACGTCCTCTTGCCATGCCTGCTCTTTGCTTACAGAGAGGTGCCCCAGAAGTCCTTAGGGTTCAGTCCCTTTGAACTGCTGTACGGCCATCCTGTAAGAGGACCTCTGAGTCTGGTCAAGGAAGGCTGGGAGAAAGCTCCCAGGAAAACTCCCCAGGATGTATTTAGTTACATGCTGGCCTTCAGGAACCAGACTCGGCGTTTCAGACAACTCGCTGAGGCGAATCTGGAAGCCAGCCAGGAAGAGATGAAACGTTGGCATGATCAGAATGCCACTCTGATCGAAGTTTCAGCCTGGACAAAAGGTTTGGGTCATGGCCCCAGTGGAGCCCTGTGCGCTCCAGGATAAGTGGACCGGACCATTTGAGGTGGTGGAGCGCAAGAGTGAAGTCACCTACTTGGTGGACTTGCAGTCTCCCAGGAACCCCTTGCGGGTCCTGCATGTGAACCGCCTGAAGCCCCACTTTGAGAGGTCTGAAGTGGGCATGCTCTTAGCAACAGATGCTGGGATGGAAGAAGAGACTGAACCTCTTCCTGACCTCCTGTATGCAAAAGAGCAAGATGGGTCAGTGGATGGTGTGAACCTCTCTCCCACCCTGACCCCTGAGCAGCAGAATGACTGTCGCCAACTGTTGGGACAGTTTTCTGATCTGTTCTCCCTGACTCCCAGTATCACTGAATGGTGCATCCATGATGTGGACACTGGGGACAGTCCTCCTATGAAGCACAAAACTTACAGAGTGACTGACAGGGTGAGTGCTTGCATCAAGGAGGAGGTCTCCAAGATGTTTGCCTTAGGGGTGATTGAGTCCTCTAACAGACCTTGGGCCAGCCCAGTGGTCTTGGTCCCAAAGGCTGCCGCGCCTGGTGCCACACCCGAACTCCGGTTCTGTGTGGACTACCGAGGACTCAATTCAGTCACCAGGACTGACGCGCACCCCATCCCCAGAGCTGATGAGCTCATTGATCGGTTGGGGGCTGCCCGGTACCTCAGCACGTTTGATCTAACGTCTGGGTACTGGCAGATCGCCTTAACTGACGGGGCCAAAGAGAGGTCAGCATTCTCCACCCCAGATGGGCACTACCAATTCCGGGTGATGCCCTTTGGGATGAAGAATGCCCCTGCCACCTTTCAGAGGTTGGTCAACCAGGTTTTGGCTGGACTGGAGGATTTCAGCGCCGCCTACCTGGATGACATTGCAGTGTTCAGTGCCACTTGGGAGGAACATCTGCACCACCTCTGGGAAGTGGTGAAGGCGCTGCGGAGGGCAGGCCTCACGATCAAGGCGGGTAAGTGCCAGATCGGGCAGGGTTCTGTGGTATACTTGGGACACCAGTTTGGGAGCGGCCAGGTGGCGCCCCTACAGCCCAAGATTGATACCATCCTGGCTTGGGAACCCCCCAAAACCCAGACAGAGTTGAGAGCCTTTTTAGGACTCACCGGGTATTACAGGAGGTTTGTCAAGGGGTATGGAAACATTGTTGCACCCTTGACTGAGCTGACTTCCAGGAACCAGCCCAGGAAAGTGAACTGGACTGATGCCTGCCAGAAGGCTGTTGATGCCCTGAAATCTGCCATTTGCACGGCGCCCGTGCTTCAGGCGCCCAACTTCTCAAGGGAATTCAGTGTGCAGACAGATGCTTCAGAGCATGGTGTTGGGGCTGTGCTTTCACAGATGAATGAGGAGGGCCTAGACCAACCTGTAGCCTTTATTAGTAGGAGGTTACTTCCACGGGAACAGAGGTGGAGTGCGATTGAGCATGAGGCATTTGCCGTGGTCTGGGCACTGAAGAAGTTGAGACCATATTTGTTTGGGACTCACTTCCGGGTTCAGACAGACCACAGGCCCCTCAGATGGTTAATGCAGATGAGGGGTGAAAATCCAAAACTGTTGAGGTGGTCCATTTCCCTACAGGGGATGGACTTCACGGTGGAACACCGCCCTGGTACAGAACACGCCAATGCTGATGGTCTGTCCAGATTTTTCCGCCTTAGTGATGAGAACTCCCAGGAGGTAGGGTAGTTCTCCCCACATTTCAGCTGGAGGGGACACGTGTTAGACTTGGCACCATTGGCTTGGATCTCCCTTCCATTTTTTGCTGTTGCCTCTTATGTTTTTGCTGGTTTTAGATGCTTTTGGGCACTGTGCCTCTGCTAAGTTGTGTATTGTGTGTTTGGCTTTGTGAGTGACAGGGGCTGGGGATTCCAGGAGACAGGGTGAGTCAGCACAGAGCTGAATAGACCTTCCTGCATATATAGTGGTGGGAGGAGTTGCACCTGGGTCTGAATAGGGCTCTGCCTGCCTTCCACAATGCTGGCTCCAACTCCTGCCGGGCGGCTGATGACTCTGCCCCTCACTCACAAAGGGAGAAGGTGTCTCCTGACAGAATGCACCCAGAACTGGTTTGGACCAGGTACAGGACCCTCTGCCTTCAGAGGACAAAGGATTTTTGACCATAAATACTGGGGCCCAGACCCCATGAAATGAGATCACTTCTGGGAAATCAAGAAACCTGTTGCCAAGGAGAAGAACCGGAGAAGCTGAAGGAGGAGTACTGCCCCTGTGCTGTTTTGCTGATTGGGGTTGGCCTGCAGTGGTTGCTTTCTGCCAAGGACAGGAGAAAGGACTTTGCTGTGCTTTATCATCTTGAAGAAGAGAATCTCCAAGGGCTTGAACTGAGCTTGCCTCCTGCCTGAAGTCACAGGGACACAACGACTTCACCCCTTCTGTTTGCCTGCATCTAGAACTGCTGTTTTAGCTGCTAACAGAAGGAAATTACCAACACTGACGCCGGCGACGATGCCGTAACCTGCACCGAAGCCGGGGCACCGCTCGTGAAGAGCACGACGCACCGCCCGACTTGCACCGTAGGCCCGACGCCTGCTGACGCCGTGCGACATCGACTCCGAAGCCGTCACCGAGGCCGCTGCCTGCACCGGAGCCGAGGACACCGCTCGTGACGCTCACGACGCACCGTCCTGACTTTCACCGCAGCCCCGACTTCACCGACGCCAGGGCTTCATCACCGCGGAGCCGACCTCGACGTGGGTGACCCCCGAATCCATCGACACTGCACCATCGTAAGGAACCGACGCCTCACCGCCATCCGTGGACGTCACCTCCCGACACAGTAAGGAACCGATGCCTCACCTCCCCTGCGCTGCAGTAAGGAACCGAGACATCACCTCCCCTGGGGTCGTAAGGAACCGGCGCCGCCGGCGTCAAGAAGCATCATCTCCCCGACTCTGTGCACCGTCTTTGTTTTCATCGAATTCCAGGCACTGTTCTTTGTGGGTCTGCTCGACTCCGGGCCCGACGCCGCGCACCTCGCGGTCGGCGCCATACTTTGGTATTTCCACCGGTCACGACGTCGTGATAACTCCAAGTGGAGTTATTTGTTGCTACAAGCTTTATTTGATTGACTATCCTATTTTTGAAGATAACGTGAACTGTCTCTATCATTTTAAGTCTATTTTTGGATTACAGTATTGGGGATTTTTGCTATTGGGTCTTGTGTTAAGTCTATATAAAGATTACTTATTTTTACATACAACCTGTGTGGTGTCCATCTGTAGTGTTTTCACTGAATTACTGTATGTGTTCACAAATGCTTTACACACTGCCTCTGAGATAAGCCTGTCTGCTCGTGACAAGCTACCAGGGGGTGAGCAATGGTTATTTTAGGAGTGTATCCCCCTTACCCTGACTAGAAGCAAGGGTCCCTATTTGGACAAAGGTGCAAACCATTGCCAACTAGAGACCCCCAGTTCTAACAGCCCAAATTGAACATACGGTCACGTACCTGCCCACAGCTCCCAGGTTAATTTCCCATTCGGGCTTATAAACTGTTTGAAGTTGGGTAGTGATATTTACCGGGAAATACTGTATGGACACCAACCTCCTCTGCAGTCCATGTCCCTTTCTTCCTGTTTCTTGCATTTTCTCTCTCACATTCCCTTTATGTGTCTGCCCATTTCTGTATCTCTTTTTTTACTCTTTTTTTTCTCACACACTACTTTACTGTGCTGGGATCTCTCACTCTCCCCGCTCATTTTCACACACTCCTCACCTCTCCTCTCTTTTTCTATCCCCACTTTCATCTATTTCTGTCTTGTAGTCACACCTACTCTCCTCCCTTTTCCTCAGTCCTTTTGTCTCTAGTAGGAAGAGATTACTCATTCAGTCATTTTTCTTCTGAATTCTGGGTCTTATAATTTTTGCTGTTCCATTATAAAAAAAAACAATATATGTTCCAGAATACACAGAGGAATGCAAAACACGATGAACTACTCACTCCCTCCTGACTGAGTACATCTCGAGAACCTGTGAATGGCATTCCTTTAGTTGACATCCCTCTAGCAAGGATTAGAACCAGTGTCCCTCATGACATCAGCAACAGCCACAATAAGCCAATGAGCTGCTGTCTCAAGACAGAGTGGTGAAGGGGGGTGGGGTGGGCTACAAATGAAAGGTTAGAATATGAGGAGCTGCCAAAGAGGATAATGTTAACAGAAAATGAAGGGAAAGGGAAAACATGATGCTCGGGAGAGGAGCTGAGGAAAAAGCCAAATGAGATAGATCGAAAACAACAAGAGAGATAAGACAGCATGACAATTGGTGAGAACATGTAACATATGATGAAAGGAAGGATGAAAATGATGTAGATAAGAGAAACGAAAAAGAGGACTAGAGTAAAGGCTTGCAGAAAAGGCTGCCACAATTGTAGCACAGCATACTCCTGAACATCACATGCCCCTACCAAGGAAAACCCACTCTTTTGCGGCGAGAAATAAAAGTCAGAAATAACAAGTACTTCATGAGAATTAAAGCAGCACTTGCCTTAAGCAGAAACAAAATTAGGGGTTCAACCGTCTTTAGGAAAGGGACCGGTGTTTTTCTCACCTGTCAGGGTGTGGAGGAGCCTGCCTTGGAAACCAGCCATTTCAGACTTCTTGAGTAACTGACCCCGATTTCAAAATATCACTGAAATAATGAAAGCTAGGTTGAATGCTGCCCGGAAGAAAGTCAAGCGTGTGTTCACCTATGCCTATGTACATATACAATTGCATATAAATAGTGGAGCAATAGGACGAAGCACTCAGCTTGACAGAGCATGGACAAAATGGTGAAGAGAAGTGCATCTGAATCGGCTAGAATTACACCTGCAAAATAAATGTTTGTGGAAATACACAATAGCAGAATGGGATTTTAAGTGCAGAGTCCTTGTAAGCCAAATAAGCAAGATGTCTCATTGATTTAACACATGGCTCTGACATTTGTAATAATCTGGAGATCAGAAGTTCGAATTTGGGAAAAACAGACTCATAATTCCATCCTTCCAAGGTTCCTCACAAATGACAGAAGGGAGCTATGAACTGTTGTATCTTTAGCTATCAGTATTTGTTTTTGTTTGTACGCTGACCCAGCTTCTCTCGTTATTGATCGAATGATGTGGTAAAGCGTCAGCGTTGCCGTACATTTTACAAATCAATTGTGCTTCAGTGTGTCGGTATAGCTCAGTCTATAAGGCAGTGTGAAAACAGAGTACTATCCCTGGGATAACTTTTGGCTTGTATCTTGCACATTTTCTTGAAATTCTAGCCAGAGCCCCCTCCCTCCCGCTTTCAGTTTTAGCTTTGCTAACTCATGCGCTACTACTCTGATCTTTAATTGGAGCTCACCACTTTTCAAATCCACCAGCCGCCACTAGGGAGAGGACGTGACCAATAGGAAACAGCATATTGATTCTGCAGGACCAAGGGCACCAAAAGATGCACCTGATCATAGTGTAGATATTCCTGTTGGCTAGTTGCACAGCCTACTTATTCACCCCCTTGGTTAGGTTGGGCATGCTGTGAGACTTATGGGTGTCTGACCCACGTCTGCAGAGGTATAAGAGCAGAGTGCTGCATTGCCGGTATGACCAGACTGACAAATATCAACTGTACAGAAAGAGATATAACATTCCATCCAGCCACAGCCCGTGCAGGTAAGAGCGGTGGGGCCAGGTGGGGCCTGGTTGGGGGAGGGAGTATTTCGACAGACGTTGACAAGGGGAAAATAATTATTTATTTAATTTTCCTTCGTCATCGCCTGTCGAAACCCTCCCCACCATGCCCACCGCTCTTACCTGCATGGGTCGCGGCTGATTCCATCATAACCCGAAATACATAGTTCAAATGCCAGGGTAAATTACTGGCACATATATGCATGGTTTTGCCTCAGCAAAAACTTACAACATACACTGTGACAAGCACGACCCGTTCACTGTGACAAGCACGACCCCCATCCCTAAGCTCAGAGATGCAGTGAATGCAAACACCAGCACATCAGGCAAACTTAAAGGAAAAGTGCACGAGGCTCACCTTAAATCTAGCTCATCCTTGATGTCTAGTGTGACACCAGGCAAGAAATGGTCTTACTATCCTTACTTACCTAGCACAGATGTGACGTGAGTCCACATTCACTCATCAATCTACTTTTCACACGTGGCTCCCACCAGACGCACATTAACTGGGCCCACATATTCACGTTTATCACTTTATGCCATCCTTCACGCAGAAAGAGAGATGCACAGCTGAAAAAAAGAAAGTTCAACTCAAATGGATCTGAAAAAAGTTGCAGGACAGAGAGAACAATTTACAAGTAGGGCCCCACGTTCTTCTGATCCCAGCAGAAGCTTTAGCTTTCATTTACCTGAGCAAGTCGATGAACGGCGGAGCGGGAAGGCCCACGAGTTGACCAGCTGAGGAGGACCATCGTCCGTGAGGGGGACCTAGGCTTGAGTGCATAGAGTTCAGTTGATAAGATGTAACTCGCCCTCACGCGATTGGAACTTGTAAGCTCTTTTTACATCGGTGGGGAAGCTTACAGAGGTGTTGACATGGGGGTTGAGGGACCAAAAGCTGAAATCATAAAGCAGGAGTTCAAGAACCTTGCCATGAAGGGGGTTACGACGTCGGTTTATTTATATTGACAGTGAGCTAGAATTAGAAAGCTGGACTCGACAATTATTGTAGACATATGCAAATGTCTTCGCAGGGGGGCACCTTCTGATTTATGGAAGGGGTGCTAAATAAAGGAAGATAGGCTAAGCACAATAATTATATGCCCTTGGAGACTAAGATGCTGCATACATGTGCATCGGGTACGTGGCACGCGCATGCATTGTGAGAAATGGTGGCCATTTCAATCAATCAATATATATCTTTCTTCGGTTACGTTTAAACCATAAAATCCTACGTACAATCATAAATGCAATACATTCTAAGAGAAAAATGCTTAAAAAATGTACAGCGCAATTAATCTTCCTGTGAGCTCGTGAGGGTAGTTAAGGCTCTTAAAAAGCATACAATATTATAAGGGTGAAATTCATCAGGTAACATCTGTAAAAACAGAAGGGCAGGGCGAACTTGTGAGAAGCCTCTATCTTTAAGTAAGGGGACAATAAAGATTCTCCTGGGCACAGAATAACATTTACAAAACATGATAAAATGCCAAGGCTGCCCAGGGGGGCCACGTAGGGGAGCCTCCAAAAGGGCGGCCGCCTTAGTGCCACAGGAAGGCACAGAAGTCTGCGGACTAGGCTCCCTGGGCTAGGGACCAGGGGGTCTGCTGGCCGCGTCACTTCCGGCCGTGGGAGGGGGACAGGGGTACAAAAGCCTTCCCCTGCCCATGGACGGTCTCTTGACCGCTACCCGTCTCGCTGTTTGGTCGTGCCGCCTGCCGTGTTTTTGAGTCCCAGAGGTTCCGCGGGCGTCGTTTGGTTGGGGTGAGTTGGGGCTTCTAGGCCTGTTGCCCCTGTGGTGTGCACGGCAGGGTGGAATGGGCATGTGCTAGGATGCGCACGCTGCACATGCAGTGTTTTCCGGGGCATTGTCCGCGGTGTCCGTCCGTTGGTCCCGGGACGGAGTTGGTCGCAGGCGTGGAATTGTGTGCGTGTGGGTTCCCGCCCTATCCCCCTTTAAGTCAAGGCATGTTCGGTTTCGGGCACATTGAGATCCGCCCGGTGGCACATGTTTTACGGGGGCGATAAGCTTTGGCCGGTGCTCGAGGGCGCCTCCGCTGTGTCGGGGGCGGTGGACGACAAGTGCTGACTCGAGACGCCCCTCTTTGCACAAGTGCCTTGCCGGGGTCAATACCCGAGGACCCGGGAGGGGGGTCGCACTGTTGCCGGGGAGAGGGGGGTCGGGGACTTTCGAGACACTGCGCCGCCTCTAGCGGGGCAGGCAGCGCCGGGGCTTGTAAGAGGCGAGTCTAGAACTCGTGGGGGTGCCGTGGTATCCTCAGGTCTTCCCTCCTTAATCAGCCCCCACCTCCCCCCCCTTTTGAGCCTGTGTCGGCGGACCAGGCGTTTGGAGGCGTAAGTCGGGTTTGTTTGCGGCGAACGCTGTGGCATGGTCTTGAACCCCTCCCTCCCCCTCACGTGGAGTCTGCCTTTCCACCTGGCGGTTGGGCACCTCGCGGCCGTCCGTCTGCTCCACTACCATGGGGGGTACGGGGCGGTGTGTGGGATGCCTGTTGGAGCTGCTTGGTTGCGCTGATGCTCGGCAGGGTGCTGATGGGCACTGCGTGGAGATCCGGGGTGAAGCCCCCCCTCCCCCCTGCTGAGGGACTCTTGGCCGGGAATGGGTGTGGCGCTCCCGAAGCACTGACGGATTGCGCGGGGGGTGTGTGATTTCGATCTGGAGGCGTTAGTGACACGCTTCAGCCGAGGGCTGCCATGTGTTTATGGGCGGTCAGGGGTAGTTTCGGCCTGACGCTGGGTTTAGCTGCACCTCACTTTTGGCATGGGGGTTGCAGCTCCGAAGTGCTGTCGTGGGGCAGTGGTCCGGTGGTGTCGCGTTCGCGGAACGCAGGACTTTCGGTGGCAGGCATGCTTGCTCGGCACCGGCGGAGGTAGACGGCGCAGTGTGAGCTAGCCTGGTGTAGACTTGTGAAGGAGTGGATGTGGCACTATGGCCAGAAGTGCGTTTGGGGAGCAGGGAAGCCCTTTCTGAGGTTCGGCGCCGGCTAGCCTCCAGGTGAGTGTAAGAAATGCAGCCAATCTCCCCGTGCCTATTTCCAGTAGCATGTGATTGTTGGTGTGACTGATTAGGCGAGCCACGGAGATCCTGATATCATGGGTGTAACGTATTCCACAGGTAGACTTTGAGCAGTTGATATCCTGCAGAACTGGCTTATTCGGTGTATTACAATTACTGGCTAACTACGACAAACTCCAAGAGGTTTTCTCTGATGGGACAGGGGACTGTTTTCTTGTACACGATTGTTGGTAGAAGGGCCAAGTTACAGGAAATCTACCATTACGATGAGCACGCAGGATTGGGTGGCAGTCTTGGCGTCTTCTGTTCTGTTCACTAAACGGTTCCACCCAGGATTTGGGAAGCACTTCCAGCGTAGGTGAGTGTTTCACGGCGGGCTCTGTTCTCGCGCCGGATTGCATTGTTTATTTTATATGCATTTATATAGCGCAGCAATTAGCAGGCTGGGGCGGCATCAGACGAGTGCGCTGGCACCGGTGTACAGGCCCGTCAATGGCAGCAGCCAGGCCGCCTCCGCCCTGGCAACCTATAAGGTGGGAATGCGCGGAGAGCTCGGGGGCTTGTATAGCATGTGGCAGGGCGTTGTTGGGACAGGTTCCGGCAAAGTGCCTGCCATATTGTATTGACTAGGAGGAACTGCTGAGGACGTGCAGCATGCATGCTGATTTGACGTTTGTTTTCCTGCGATTCCGACGCCCTTCCACTGTGGGGGCCCGGGGCATCTCTGCTGGCATGCAGCCCGGCCAGGGGCCTTCTCACGGCGGAGCAAGCTGCGAAGCCCTGGTCCTAGCATTTAGTCTAGCGTCTTGTGCCAGCGGGGGGGCCTTGTCAGCATAGCCGCCTCACACGTGATATTCGATCATGGGTAGTTGTCTGCAGCGCTTTGTGGGAATGGTTGAACGCTAGCGATTGGTTATTATGGGCTTGGGGGCACAGTGTTTGCAAGTGTTTATCTCATTGCCCTATAAGTGCGGTAGCTACAGTGCAGAACCAGTTTCCAGATGGTATACATGTTTTTCGATCCCATCATGCGTGCAATCACCTTGTGGTGCTCGCTCGCAGGAATGGCGGCCGCCTCGCACGCGATGTGCATTTATGGGGGATCGACCGCGGCGCTTGGCGGCACCCCAAGCAAATGCATTTGGCTGCGTGCAGGGTTTTAAGTGGGTTTAAAAATCTGCGGGGCTCTAAAAAGGTGTGGTAAATGCAATCAAGGGCATGGCTTCATTGCACGGATGCTATAAGCCTGTGGTAACATAGTGTGCCGCCCGACTTGTATTTGCTGTTGTCACTACAGCTAGTACGGGCCGCCTGTGCCAGGTCACAAAACAGAGCCTGAGCGAGACCGGTTTTGTGGTTTATTGGTAAAATAACGCTGCGGGATAGCACAGTGGGCCGGCACAAAGGCCCCGCCCACGCAGGCAGGCGGTTGGGGGCGGGGAGGGCCGCAAGGCCCCTCCTCCTACCCACGTGCATGTTGGGATTCGGACCGCGGCACATGGCGGGAACATGCTCCTGATCTAGGATCACATGTACGGTACCAAGTACAATGTGTTTGCACAGTAATTAATTACAATTTCTTTGCTGGCCCGGTATTCTGCTTCTGGCGGTGTGGCTCCTGGCAGAGCTGACCGGGGTCCGGTGCCTGGCACGGGGCAGCGGCTCACGGCCAGGGCGAACCCTTAGACAAAGCGTGAGTCAGTGCTGCATCCTGATGGTAGAGATTGGAAAGAAATATAAGTGACGAGTCTTGGAAGTTACAGCGAGGAAAGGTGGCACTGCGGGGAAGTCAGGTTTTGATCTATTGATAGGTTACAATGTGCTTTGTAAGGTGGGGGTAGGGCCGAAGCCTGTGTCTGGTACGGGTATGCCAGCGCACTAACCAGCACTAATGATTTGCTCAGCTAGCAGGGAGATATGTGGGTAGGTGGGGCGGAGTAGACAGATAACAGCAGCTCCCGTCTACCAGTGAGGCTTGGAATAGGCGGTACTGTCACGCTTGCATGAGTGTCGGGTTAGTAGTTGTGGTGTTACTAGGATTGGCAGCACGACAGGAGCAAGGTGTGGTGCAAAAGGAAGTGGCCGCCTGACGTGAGTCATGGCATATAGTGGCACAAGTGTCAGGTTTTCTGTAGAACTGCCTTGCTGCAACGCAGCGCGGGCGAATGCTGATCCTAGTTTCGCGCAATATTGGTCGTCTCAATGTATGTGTCGCCGTGAACAGCTCTAGGTCAGAACATGTTACTCTGTTTATATACATTGAAATTCTTTGCCTGCTGCTCAAGCCATTCGTATAGCGTTGGTGGCCTGTTATAGTAGGATTGTCACTTGCACCAGCTCAGGGTTAGTAGTTGTGATGTTACTATGATTGGCAGCACGGCAGGAGCTAGGTGTGGGCCAAACTGAAGCGGCCGCCTGAGGTGAGTCCTGGCATATAGTTGCACGACTGTCCTGCAGCAGGTTGCAGTGAGTGAGGCAGGCGGGCCTACAGGGGGCTTGGGAGGTACCCGGGAGGGTCTCTGTCATTGATGGCCAAGGTGATGCACCGAGGAGGTGACAGGATAGAAGACGTACATTGTTTGGGGCTAAAATCCCAGCACACAATTTGCAATTCTTTGGTTTAAGGCCACACTGTGAGGAAGTTACCCATGGACTTTAATTAAGTGTTGCTATGGCCTACCAATTGCAGTGGGTAGCCAGGGATGCAGCTGCTTCCCAGAGGAGCCTTATAGGGTGTAAAGGAGCACAATGAGGGAAGGCCAGGGACAGAGACTGACATGGTTTGGGGCCACAATCTCAGCGAACGCTTCTTATCTATCTAAACTGCAGCTTCATCTGGTCTGGGGTCAAAATCTCAGCGAACAATTTTGCTCATTGTAAGTTTCTGTGGCGGAGGGTATGCTGCCACGTTTAAACACATGCGGTTGTTCCAGTTCCGGGCCAGTGTGAAGCAGGGCTAGGGGTCAACTGGGTTACCTCCTCGGTGCTGTTGTCAGATCTGCTGGTTCTTTCTAACCTCGTTGGCGACTCACGGCATCCGAAGTCTCGTGAACTTGCCTGCCTGGTGTCCTCCGCAGGGGCGGGCGATTGCTTTGGGGGCTTAGCCTTGCAGGCTACCCGGCGCCCTGGTTTTAACAGACTAGGATACGCGTTGAAATTGGTGGCAGGCATGCGCCAAGAGATGGGTCTTCCGATACATCTGTACCTGGTTTAGTATCCTGGCTACGGAGTGGCTGCGGGACACTCTAATGTTTGAGGTGGGCAGCTGGTTGGCAGGCCTTCTAGAGGTGGGTTTCTAGCTCGGGCATGTCCAAGTAAGGGTTCAGGTGCCAGAAGCCTGCCCTGGGTTACTCTTGGTCACAGGTTCAGATCCTGGTAGGTCCACTTAGAATTTCATCCTGCTGAGGTTGATAAAACATGTACCATTGTATGAGTAACAATAAACATGTTATGCAGCGCCAAGATACTATGGGATGAACGTAATCAAGCCAGTTGCGGGGGTCAGGTGGGATACCAGGACATTACACTGGCTATACATGTGCAGAAGGATACAGTGCCAGGAGCAGCGTTTCCTCTGCTCGCATTGGGCTATCAGGGTTTGTCTTTCTAGATATGGGTGCGCTGCGTTTACTAGGAGGCCTGGCCCTCGCGCTCCAAGAGAGGGTATTGTCAGTGGCATTCTGACAGCTCGCCTCTTACCTTGGTTCAGGTAGAGCAGATATTAGGCATTGTTACAGTGTCAGGCATTGCGGGTTATGGCTAGCTTTCTGTAGTCTCTCTTCCTGGATGGGCAGCATCAGCAGCTTGCAGGGCGGGCCTGGAGCGGAGCGCATTATGCAAGTGGGACTGGGTATTCCAAAGTTTATCGGTACTTCCGTCCGTAAGCCAATCAGGGAGAGAATCATGTTCAGTGTGAATTCTGAGTTACCGAGGGCAACCCTGTGAGGTAAAGACAAATATGCGATTGTGCATCGCGCACTCAGCAGTACTGCAAGCTAAGTTTCAGCATAATCCTGGTATACCGTCAGTGAAAAACGTAAGGTTAATGGGCTACACACGAATAGGCACTTTCTGTCAGCTGGGGCGTGAGGGTGACATTCCCAAGAGGGTGCGGTTTGCCTTGATAGTGCTGAATTGGAGGGGATGGAGCACTATTACGGACAACTACCAGAGCACGTTACAGTCATAGTTAGGGGGGTGCATGTACATTACTCATATGTTTACTCCAAGTCCCCTGACCAAAATTGATTGCATGTCACCAGTTGCTCCAGTTAAGCGAATTTTCCTTGGGAGTTGGCAGCTAACACTGGGACTGCAATTTTGGGTGGTTAGCCGGTTGGCAGGCCTTTTAGATGTGTGTTTCTAGCTCAGGCATGCCCAAGTATGGGTTAGGTGCTTGAAGTCTGCCCTGGGAGACAAGTTCACAGGCATGTGGAGCGGTAGAACTGAAAGGGGCTTGGGTTCGACCTCTGGTCACAGGTTCAGATCCTGGTAGGTTCACTTAGCATTTCATCCTTCTGAGGTCGATATATCGAGTACCACTGGGTTGAGTAACAATAAACATGTGCAAATTCTCCCGCCCTTTAGCCTTGGCTGGCAGCCATGCAGGTTGTGGAAGTTGTCATCCAACAAGTGTGCTTTGGTCCAACGGGTCTCCGGTTACAAAGTTTCAAGTAGACCACAGCATGCAGGCATGCTTGCAATTGTCAAGACAGACAGGGGGAGACAAGAGTTCAGCAGCCACTCCTTCAGGATTGGGGCGGCAACCACAGCCTTCCTATCAGGGATGCCGCCAGAGCGAATTAAGCAGGTAGGGCGCTGGGAGTCGCAATGCTACAAACGATATATAAGGCCTTGAGCTGAAGGATATGGCGAGAGGACTCTTAGGTACCATGTTGCAACCGACAGTCAGGTGCTTAAAGGTGTACGGTTTTGGCCCGGATTGACAATTGATGTTGCAGTGATGGGGTTTTGTTGTGCAATTGTAGATTATTAGAATATAAACGATACAATAAGTATGGTTTTCAAACACAACATCTCTTTATTTACTAGGAACCACGGTCTGGGTAATTGGCCATTCAAGTATCATTAGAGTGGCACAGTGGGCTGAGATAAGAAAGTGGCGACATGGCTTCTCCGCCACAGAGATAACATGGCTAGGTTACCCGGGTATGCGCTGGAACGAACTGATGAGGAAGCTGCAGCAGAGACTTGGGGGAAGGATCGGTCCACCTCATATTCTGGTCATACACTTGGGAGGGAATGACCTGACGACTCTGGGGAGGAGAGTACTGCTCCAAGACATGAGGGACTTCATGTGTCAGTTGAGTAATCAGCTTGGGGCATGTGAACTGTGGTGGTCTGAAATTGTACCTCGCCCAGTTTGGCAAGGAGCCCGATCTGGAGACGCCATTGAGATATCACGTAGGAGAGTGATCAGCGCCAGGTGTAAATTCACGGAGCAAAGGGGATTTGGCTCTCATCAGGCATGGTTTTCTTCATGCCAAGTCTACTGGATGCTGGGAAGTGGATGGGATTCACCTCTCAAGGGTAGGCATGGACTTAATTTTGCTGGACCTTGGGGAGGCCTTGGAAGCAACAGGCTGTAGGTAGGAATATCTGCCTTGGTGGGGGGACCCTGGTGGTGATGGTGGCCACCCCCAGAGCTGTGGAGGCGTTACAGGGCGATCCAGAGTCTGCAAGGTACAGAAGGGTACTATATTGCAGCAACACAACAAGGGTGCTAAGCCAAGGATACCCAGGGATGTCTTAGCGTGTCCCCTGGAAGAACTATGGCGCCCCGTTAGTCCTACGGGCGGTTGTGGGTCTGAGCAACCGGGGCTGCCTGGAACGCTCCGCCCACCTGTTGGGGGGCGTGAGTAAGGAGTGGACTGGCGGTCCACTGATGGGAGAGGTGGCCTCTCCCAATAATTGGTAACCACCGGTTGGCGGCGGCCACGGTGCAATTTGGCTCATCAGACGGGCAGGCGGCATAGGGGCTGGCCTGCCCTGGGATCGCCCGTAAGATAACCCACCCTGTTGGCATATTGGTTATGCAAATAAACCTGCAGCAAATTTCTCCACTAAAAAGGTGTCGTGTGGTTTATTTATGTATGTCACTGTATGAGAACTGAGTGTTGCCGATATTGGCACTATGCCAAGGCTGCCCAGGGGCCACGTAGGGGACCCTCCAAAGAGGCGGCCGCCTTGAGTGCCACAGGAAGGCACAGAAGTCTGCGGACTAGGCTCCCTGGGCTAGGGACCAGGGGGTCTGCTGGCCGCGTCACTTCCCGGCCGTGGGAGGGGACAGGGGTACAAAAGCCTTCCCCTGCCCACTGTACGGTCTCTTGACCGCTACCCGTCTCACTGTTTCCCACCCTACCGCTTACCCTGCAGATGGCCAAAGGGTAGTACGGGGAGAGGAAGAATCTAACTTATTGTTTTGTGTTGCAGGAGGAGTTACAGGGCGATCCAGAGTCTGCAAGGTACAGAAGGGTACTATATTGCAGCAGCACAACAAGGGTGCTAAGCCAAGGATACCCAGGGATGTCTTAGCGTGTCCCCTGGAAGAACTACTGCGCCCTGTTAGTCCTACGGGCGGTTGTGGGTCTGAGCAACCGGGGCTGCCTGGAGCAGCTCCGCCCACCTGTTGGGGGCGTGAGTAAGGAGTGGACTGGCGGTCCACTGATGGGAGAGGTGGCCTCTCCCAATAATTGGTAACCACCGGTTGGCGACGGCCACGGTGCAATTTGGCTCATCAGACGGGCAGGCGGCATAGGGGCTGGCCTGCCCTGGGATCGCCCGTAAGATAACCCACCATGTTGGCATATTGGTTATGCAAATAAACCTGCAGCAAATTTCTCCACTAAAAGGTGTCGTGTGGTTTATTTATGTATGTCACTGTATGAGAACTGAGTGTTGCCGATATTGGCACTATGCATCATATCCTGCGGAGACCTATTGTCGCAGCTGCAGGGACCCGGGGATTTAAAATCATAGCAAGCTCTAGGGTGAGCTACAAACAAATGCAGTAGGTTAAATCTGAATCTTTCATCTAATCTGAATCTACTGCAATTCACTCTTGGCCTCCATAAATGAGAAGTTGCTTTCTAATCTTCAGAAATTACAGAATACCGCTGCAGGTCTTATCTGTAACCTTCCCCCCACTAACTCAACTGCCCCTCTTCTACATTCCCTGCATTGGTTACAGGTTAGAAACAGAATTATTTTTAAGATCTGCTGTTTAACCCACACGGCTCTACATGGTAAAGGGCCTAAGTATCTATCCTCAGAGCTCATCCCGTATACCCCTTCCAGACTTCTAAGATCGCGCGACAAGGCGCTGCTCAGGGTCCCCAGGTTCAGACAGGTCAGATCAGGTTGTAGATCGTTTTCCTTTCTCACCCCCCATCATTGGAATAAACAGCCACTACAATTACGTACTAGTGAAAACCACTTCTATTTTGGGAAAGCACTCAAGACCCATCTATTTTAAGGATAGCTCCTTTTATCTGTCCTCCTGGTCTCGCGCCGAGATTCCCCTTTGGGGGTGATTAGAGGGCGTAATAAATCAAATAAAATAAAAAAATCTTACAAGCGAAGATCTGTCCCTGTTATTTTTCACCGGAGCTATGTACGGCTCCATATCCTGGGTGCCAGTTAGCATCACATGCTTTTGAACAGCGGGTTTCAGCACTTCTGACTCCTTTCTTGACAATGTATTCCTCTCAAGGAAGTGCTCTTTTATCCATCTATAATCCCCTGTGTGAAAACCCTCGGGATTAGAAAATAACTCCGTCCTTCCCAACTTTAGCAGTTAATCCCCTATGTACTGGGCCATTTTCAATCGTCCGTTTTTAATATGGAGAACTGCTGTGTTAGAACGGCAAATTAAAACGTGAAAGAAGTTGAAAGAACGTGCTGAGTGCACGTGGATCGCAAAAAAGGAAACCAGTGCCCCCAAAGCACTTTGAAACTGCTGGGCCCTTATAAAAAAAAACATTTAGTGTGGCCAATGGATTTAAAGGGGGTGGGGCTCATCAGGGAGCTGGGGAGGGAAACGAGAGTGAGTGGGAGAGAGTTCTAAAGGAAAAAGAAGGAATGAGCATGAAAACACATGCCCTCCCATTGAGTGCTCAATATCACATTACAAAAAGAGTGCACAGTACCAAATTAAAAGAGAGTTCCTTCTTGTACGTAATCGAAGAATAAAACTCATTCAATCAGAATACTATGAAACCAAAATGCTTCTGGTCGGACCACCACAAGAATGGGGACACAGCCATTAAATTAAGACCGGACAAATAAGAGGAGCAAAAAGCCAACAACGGATAGGCAATTAAAACAAATTGCACTTATTCAATCTATGTACACTGCAAATGTTTGTGCAAAATTGCACCCGCAGCTTTGTGGACTTCAATCGCATAGCAGGTCAAGGTGCCACAGATTGGACCTCGAGCTGCCAATTTTGCACTGGTGCTGATGCAATTTTGCAGTCATTTGCACCAATCAACTGGTGCAAAACATTTGCACACGCTGAGGTCTGCAGCATGAGATTTTTGCAAATAAATTTTGATATTTTAATAATTTATTTTAATGCAATTCTCTTTTTAGTTTCGGCCTTGCAGAAATAAATAGTGATAGAGCTCAAAATTGCTTTTAACCTTCAATTGTGGCTATAACATCTCTATGTAATTTACACAGTATAGTCAGGTCAGCAAAGGGTGTGTGTTGACTAATGAACAAATATGCTCTTCCCCTGTGCTAGTGCATAAGCAGGTCCTACCATCTCTCTTAAACACACACACACACACACGCACACACGCGCACACGCACACACACACGCACACACACCCCTTTGCACCATAGTGCAAAGTTGAGTGCCAGCTGTCTAGCAGAATTCAATCTTGGACAATTTTCTAACAGTTCACACTTTGCATGTGTGATGTACTGTGCAGCACAAGGAAATTGATATGTTAAGAGAAATTAAAGCTTTTCTCTGACTTTGTGCATGCCTCAAGGAGGTGTTCTTTTTTGATACTGATCCGAGTCTGACAACCTTTGTAGATTTGGCTTTGCATAAAAAACACAAGGGTCATACCATTGGAGCGTCCAAGTACCACCCATGGGTTGCAAAGTGTGTATAATTCTTCAAAAGAATCTGCGCTGGGAAGTAAATACTTTATCAAGACTTTGCACTGCTTTACATCGCTTTGCGTGGTTTTGCAGTTGTACAAAATCTTGATAAATCTGCCCATTAATGTTAGAAAGGTCCCTTTGTTTTACACACACACACACACACGCAGACATGCTCGCACGCGCGCGCACGCACACACACACACATACACACGTATTACCCAGGCGTTTCCTTTGGGAATACTAGCATAGTAAATGAAGGAAGAACTGCAGCTTTATTTTACAGAGTTGCCGCCCATACGCAGGGATTTTTAAGTTATAGGAGCATATAAAGCTTGCTAAGTAATGCAGATGATGCAAGAATAAAATATGTAAAATATGCCTTTTTTAAAGCAAAGGAAAAAATAAACAACTTCCAGGAAATTCTTAGCTACAGAAATGTAAGATAATTGACCATGGAAGCATCATGCATGCACTGTGTTTGTGCAGTCAATCACTACCACTTGATGTTATATATATACATATATATATCCTGAAACTCACCGGTATATATGCTAGTATATATATATATATATATATGTATATATATATATATATATATACGATCCAACTTTTATCAGATCAATTATGTTTAAGGAACGTCTTCTCGACCATGCCTGCTACCACGTCTTCTTCTTCTGCCTCCTATATCAGAAGAATAAATAGTGCAAACATCTCAGAATAAGTGACCTCTGCAGTTTACAGACTGCTTTGAACATGCTAAGGTAGCTAGGGATGCCATCCTGCATACTGAAAAATTGTATTATGAATGCATTTCTTTTTCCTCTGATCAAATTACAGCATTCTTCTAGCCACCATTTCTGGGGCAAGTCATCTAATGGTGTTTCTTGATCACATTGTTACAGAGCTCTTGCAGGCTGCTGGTGCCCTATCTTTATGGTTTACAATTCAGCATGCTGTCATTCCATTTTCAGCCCTCTTACATTGGTACTAGAATTGGCATCAATAATTTTAATGCTTTATGATGGCTTACTCTTTACCCTGATGGATTAATTCATTTACCAACCTGACAGTTGCTTGCTCATGTGCTGAACATTTCTGATAGATGTTGTCTCCAGCCTCTCTTGCCAGTGTTCTATTGAGCTCTGTTCAAATTCCAATTAATCTTTATTGGATTATTAATAAATCATCATAAAAGAACAACTATCATGTATAACACTCTATAAAGCACTGATAAAACAACATAATAAATCAAGAGAGTGTAAATAAACAAAGGTAATAAAATGCAGGCCTACACTGTCGAAAACCCTGGGCTCTTATAATAGGGAATACAAATCTGCATCTAAAAGGCTCATAATATATTCAAAAGAGGGTAAAGTACATAAATGTCTGAGGGGAAGTGCCCTCACAGGGGCAGATGAGAAAACTGGCCCATCGGGAACCAGAGATTGCATCTGATGAAGCCAAGCCGGAACCTAGACAAAGGCGTTCTTTCCCAAACATTACTGATGTGCATGAAATAGGGTTCAATGCCCTGGCATGTCTTGTACAAGATAGACATTCTCATTAGGAGTTTCTCTAGTTCCCTCGTCTCTGTAGCAGCAGATGCAAGTCTCAAGAACTCCTTCTTAACTGGGTCAGCTTCCCTTTTAGTCAATAAATAGGGAGATAAAAACAACTCCGGCTTTCCTAAGATTTCAGGTGTGCTCCATATATATCTTAACCATGGGATTTCATGCCCCAGATCACATGTCAAACAATCGGAGATAATCTCCCTATTGAATACAGTGTGCTTGTTCCCCCATACCACGATCCAAAGAAGAAGTGGTGTAAGCTTAATTCGATCTTCCATAAAGCCCAGGCCCAGTTCCTCATGTAAGAAAAAATGAGGACTACCAGGATTAACCCCAAATAGTCGTACGAAGAACCAGTTTTCTTCAGTTAACCTTCATATAGGGGCCTGGAAGTTTTGTTCGGTAAGCACTTAAGTTTATACACCTTCAGTAAGGACAGGATGGGTTTATTACCTACTCTGGATGCCAGCCCAAATATGGCCCCCAGGGAGGTATTGAAACTTGAGCATCGCTTCTCAAGACACGGTAGCCAACTGCCCAGAGAATCAACAGTCACCCCTAAATAGGACAACTCATTCACCTGGCTGATGCATTGCCCCTTTATCTTAATGGGCCCGGTTTTCCGCTGTGGTTTACCACACACCATATAATGATTCTTAGAAATATTGACTTCAAGATCCAGATGGTCTATGTACTTAATGAAAGTGTCACTCAAACTCCGCAAGCCATTAGGTTTTCGGGAGAGAAGAACTACGCCATCCGCATATAGCAGACCCAGCACATATCTAGCTTTTACTTTCAGAAGTTACTTACCTTGTGAGGCCAAAAAGGGGCAAAGCACATTAATATACAAATGAAATAAAATAGGAGCTAAAACACACATCCCTTCCGAATTACACTAAGCAGATTAAAAGATTCAGGGAGATATTCTCAAGAACGTGCAATAATCATCGCCAAAAAAGGCTAACGCACGTTTTCATATCGCCGTCTATCGCGGGAAAATAACTCTGTGTTAATGTCGTATTCTCAACACGGCGGTAACATGCGATAGTCTCCCGATTACGCGTCAAATGGCCGCGATAACATCACCAGGATGGCGATAAAAATCCAAACCCGAACACGAAAAAAGTCGCGATGGGCCCAACCGCGATACCAAACCAGCGATACGCTGCGCCAGCCTGCAAGTCCCACAAGTCAGGCGGCCAAAATCACTATAAAAGCAGCAACCAAAAGCACAAACAAGACCCAAACAACTGCAAAGCACCATGGAGGTAGCCGGAGCAAGAACAGAGGACAACCAGAACCCCACAAGCCCCACGGAGGACCAGCCTGGGACCATCATTGGGGAGACGGTGGCAGGAGTCGGGGGACCGGACACTGCACAGCATGACCTGAGCCAACAGCAACAAGGTGAGTAACGACCAGGGACTGGGGGGGACGGGGGGAGATGGGCACAATGGCACACATGCACAAGTAAGTATAGCACATCTGCGGACAAACCATGCCCAAGAGTCACAACTCCGACCAAGGGCCCAATTTACCCAAGTCTGCAACAACTCAGCACTGTATAAGCACAGAAGTGAAAGGCACACCGCCTGAAAGGGATAAGGGCCAGCAAAATCAGACCCGAAGGGGCAAATCACCCACAATGCAGCACACACACAAGATGCAGAGCACCCCAACATTGACAACAATGTGGCACAAACTGCAACACTTCCACAACAGAACAGAGGACACAACTGCTGCCGCCTGTGTTTAGAAAATGGCCATTCGCATTTGGCATAGCAGGAAAATGTGAGATGACAATGTACAAGTACAACCTCACATCCCTGATGGTGCAGAAATGCCAAGTGTCCCGCATCAATGTACATTGCCATGCAGTCTGACAGTAAACTTGCACAATGCGCGAACATACATGTGAACACAATGTCAATCCGCATTTCCCTTCACATTGCAGAGGGAGAATCAACACCTCCTGCAGAGCAGACCCAACAACACAGCACTGATGATGAAGAGGACCTCCCCAACATCTACACCGACGCACTCCAACAGCTCAGGGACAGCTCCGGCACACCACCTCCAGGAGCAGGGCAGCCCAGCTGCATCCATGAGACCCCACACCCTGCACAGGCCACACAGCAGGAAGCACCCACCACCACGGCTGTCTCCCAGGATCCCCACGACCAACATATGGCCTCCCAACGCCGTGTGTTAGGGTGCCAGGAGGAGATGTCTGACCAGCTGCGGGTGGGGTTCGACCTCATGGCAGCCAAACTGGATGCCATACGTGGGTGTCTAAGTCCCATCAGGGACCACTCACAGTCCCTAACAGACACCCACTGTCCGCTCCTTGCTCTACAACAAGCCATGGCTGACATCGCTGGAGTCATGACTCTGAGACAAGAACAACTGTCCAGTCAGAGTGGCCCCAGCGATGTCATCCGTGAGTTGGGACACATAAGGAGAATGATGGAGAGCTTGGAGCGGATGCAGGCGGAAAGAATGTGTGCCATGGCTGCACACCAGCGAGATGTAGCTGTGATCTTCCATGCCCTGCAGATCCTCGTCATGGCATTGCCACCACAAGGCCTGGTGCGGATGGATGCTGGTGCCACTACTACATCCACATCTCCTCCCCCTGAAGTGTGAGTGCCACACAGTGTGGCAGATTTCCCACCTCCATCCCCTGATGTGTCACTGCCACACAGTGATGCAGACAGAACACCACAACCCGCATGTGAGGCACCTGACACATCAGAGGACGAAGATGATGATGAATATGGCTTTGTGGCTAGAATGAAGTGTTAGCATTCATCTCCGCCATATGGCCGTTTACAGCTTTGTTCTGCCCTCTGCATCATGCCCTGGAATAACACCTCCCACTGTCCCCCCCATACACCGAGCGACACTCACCTTGGACCTCGACTGCCATATTTGGTGTGGTTACCAATGACACAGCAATCACACTGCGGACTGTAGTCTTCCACTCCCTATGAACTTGTCAATCCCGAAAGGACTCTGGCTGTCCCTCCACGGGGCAACAATGTAAAGTGGGGTTTGCATGGCCCTGTACTGGTCCAGCTTAAACACCCCACTGAATGTGAATAAAACATCCCAATTCACACTGATGTGTCATGGCCATGACCATTTAAGAATGAAAGTATGGATGAATGTAGGGACAGTGGTGCCACAAAAGAGGCACTCCCTGGGTAATGCTATCAATGCGCATGTATGGCCGTGACCCAGATAGGCATTGAGACACACATTGTCATTCAAATCAACACTCATCACAGTTGAATACAAGTGAAGGTGACTTTATTAGCATATGCGTGTCAGTACGGGCAAGATAAGGGCCAAAACATGCAGACCAATGCAGCAGGATGTCAGAATGAGGAACCTTGCCAAGCGCCGCTGTCCACTCCGGGGGAGGGCCTCACCTTTCACAGGTGTGTGTTAACATGCGTTGTTGTCCGCTCATGTTTTCGGAGTCCAGGCGAGTGCAGCCATGTCCACCGTTGTCGTGGGGTATGTGACCAGATCTCCAAGATGCAACAAGGTGTCAGGACATGTGCAATGTGTTCCAATCAGTTGTGGCTGCAGGTACGTAGTTACTCGTCCATGAAAGCGATTGCAGCTTCGTAGGCTAACATTTGCAACATGAGGTCGGTGTCAACTTCATCAAACAGGACGGCGAGGCGATCCATTAGCAGGTCCGGACAGATTTGCTGTGTCCACCCCCTTTCACCAATTAGCACTACAGCCCAATATGGGAGCGGTTCAATGTGGTCACTGCACAGGAGGATTTGTGCAATCTCCCAGGTCCAGCTGCCAGCATGTATGCCAAGTATCAAGGCATCCCATAAACGGGTATTACGGTGACACTCCTGATCGTGGGCCAACAGGGGGCACACACACATGTCAAAATCCAGTTCAGCTACCGTCCTGTTGGATAGGCAGACATCCATGGACCACTCGAACATGCACGATCGACAATGCAACACAGGCTGAACGCAGGTGACGTTGGCAAGGCGGAAGCTTAGCCGGTAACTGATCCGCAGCAGTGCCAATGGCAGTGCCCCCAGTGAATGCAGCATTCGTGCATGGTACAGTTCCACCTGACAGGGGTTGTGCATGTGTCCGGGATGTTCGGCCATTGCGTTAGTGGCTCTTGTTGAAGCGGCACTGTTCTGACCTGCACCAGTTCTGTGGATGAAATGCCAAATCTCGTATCAATGAGTTGTCATAGTGTGCACCGGTTGTACGCCTGGGATGTTGTGGGAGTAAGTGTGAAGGCCATTCTATGCAAGATAACTTCGAGCAAGGACTTCTGTGTGTGGGGTGTGTATACATTGGTCTTTCGTCGGGCTGTGCGTAGTGTGGGAGTCGTCATCAGCTGCTAAAATATCTGTCAGGGGGTGCTGGGCACATGCATTTCCGAGGTCGGAGGTGCAGATGTGCTTCCGCCTGATAGTTCAGACAAAGGAGCTTTCATCCCTAGTGTAAGTTTGTAATCTGCTTGCATTCATGGGATGTGAAGTGGCTTGTTGGGGGTGGGGTGGGATGAGTGGGACTTTGTGATTCATTATTGACATGACTTGCATGTGGCATATGAGCGGCATCACTGTGTGTTATGTTGCCTCACAGCTGCTCCTCCCTCCCCGTACCCATTTACTTATGTGCGCTGCGCGATTGCATTACTTGCACTCCTATGGCACAGTATTGTCATGCCTGTCTGTGCATGTCCACAAGCCTGACAACGACACTGTGATGTTGGCCGTTGAAGGTGGTGGGCCACGTGAGTGTAGGCCTATGTAAAGGATAGGGCGGACACAGATGTAGAGTACATGCCTGGCTGAACTGGCGCTAATGTGGCTGGGCATTTTGCTCATGCTGCGGCAATACAGTTACACACAGCACACAACACTTGGCATGTATGATCCTGGACCCCGAGCGGTCTTGCGCTCCTTCATTACTCATGCTAGCCCGCCCTCCGGGAGCATGCTACATGTCCAAGCTCTTACCCATTGCCTGAGGTGACATGGTTGCGTCCGCTGTCCACAGCACAATGTAATGTGGTAGGGCCCGGGGCCATCATTCATGCATAATGACCACACGGACACACTTGGATAGATAGTGGAACTGGCTACGGGCATGTGCGCCCAGCCCCTTTTTATTACCAGGATCACACATCTAGTGACGCCTGTGCTGGATGGGTGTGGGGTGAGTGTGAGCCAGCCCTCAGTGAGTGGTTGGTGCTGGCAACAACTTGAACAGTGATCACTATTAAAGCGGAAACAGAATACACCAACATAACACTGACAACTGTGAAGCACCATGGAGGTAGCCGGAGCAAGTACAGAGGTCACCCAATATTCAATCAGAAGGGGCCATGACTTGTGGTGCACTGAGATAGTGGCACCAGAGCTGGGCATGCTCATGTGAAGAAATTGTCAATGATTGTGTCCCTTAGGGATATTCCTGCCGCAGCTGCAGAGGGGGGTTTTACACCTGCCTCATCTTCATCATCATCATCCCAGGTCTTCCACACTGCCTGAGGTGACATTGCTGCGTCCGCAGTCCACAGCATGTGGTGCTGTGGTGCACAGAGTTAGTGGCACCTGTGGTGCTCAGGGGGTGCGCAGCAGGCGATGATGCGTGGTCCGGGCGGGCCGCACTGGTGGCAATGTCTGTTGCCTTCTGGGCTGCGTCTGAATTGTGAGACCTGCTGACCGCAGTGTAGGCCGGAGGCAGTATCCAGCACACACATAACTCCTTGGTGCTGTGCGGCTGGGTGCGCTGGGGGCCTGTGTCGCAGGAGCCAGTGTTCGGCTGAGGAGGCTGGCGGTCACGGCGGCAAACTCGTGGCAGGGTGAGGGGCGCTGCCCTGGCAGACGCGTTGCCCATCCCGGAAGTGAACCACGCCCAGAGCCCCGGCCTATTTATTCACACTCCTATGCTGGGCTGGCATACGCCGGACAAGCCCACTCCACTTACGCTTACAGGGGGGGACGGCACAGCTAAATGACCGAGGTCTTCCCCACTGCCTGAGGTAACATGGTTGCATCCACTGTCCACAACACTGCAAACACCTGCAGTATATGTCCATATGGATAGGTCTGTGCTCTGCATACTGAGGTCTGTCCAGCACATCACCGCCACACTTGCCATTGTGTGCATTCTTATTCATGGGTGACTTGCCTCCTTCGCACATACTTGGTTCCCACCTCTCCCCACATTCTGCTATTGTGTGGCTGAGGGGCCATGCCATTTTCGGGACGTCTGCTGTCCTGTTCAGCGCTGCCTCGGTGGTAGTCAGGGGGGGGGGTGGTCCGGGGGTGGGGTGGGGGTGGTGGGTGTTGTGGCCCTCTTGGGTCTCCGAGCTGCATGATCAGTGTCTCCATGGCATCTGTTGGTCTTCAGATGTGGCTCTGGGCTGGGCTCCCTTTCTACTGCAGTCTGTCGTCCTGCTTAACACCAGTAAAAGGCAGGTGTTAAATCCCTGCTGCTAACGCGCCTTATCGCCTGTTTTTGGTTTGCATCGCAGATCTGGCTGGAAGTTGAGAATATCGCGAAGTGGTGTTTTCGTGTGTTTTTGCATGGGAACGCCTACTCTGCATATCATTAGCGTTAGTTGTCTCTCTCATCCGTGGCGATGTTTTTTGCGGCAGCTATCGCTGGTAAACTGGCGATGTGGGCAGTTTGCACTACCTTGGGAGTGGGGCGATAATTCTTTCGCCACTTTTGCTGCGCTAAAGTGCCGATAACTCGGCGATAAGTCCTTGAGAATATGCCCCTCAGTGCGCTCTCCCTCCAGACCATATCTAACTGATGTCCTGACTACCTCATGCAGCGCCTGTAAAATGTCAACTATCGGGTGAGGCAAACCCAGTTTATATTAAATACCCCAGAGTTTGGAACAGTTTATCCAGTCAAAGGCTCTGCTAAGTTCCATGAAAGCCAACTATAGTGAGCCCTTTTTAGCAATCGTATATTTCCTTATTAAAAGATGTAAATTGAAACATTGCTCTTGTGTGCCCAACCCTGCCCGGAACCCATAATGCACAGAACTGAGAATGGTATTTTCTTGGGCCATATCCTCAATTTTCTGTAAAAAAACATGCCCCGTAATCCTAGTATTTTTGTCCAATAATGAGATTGGTCTATAACAGCGGGGATCCACCCTATTACCTTTCTTTTTGCCGACCCGCGGTGCCCGTATGTAAGAGTGGGCCCGCCGGGTTTTGGGGACAGCGTTATAGTTGTAATCATCCGGAGTATAAATAACCCGCTGGCGCACGGAGCACGCACAGCGCCAGAACCCCTGGTCTTTTTGCATTTTGCAAGTAGACTAAAAAACAACTGCTTGAGCTCAGGAGAGGTGAGTGCTGCACTCCTGATGTCTGTTCCAAGTGGGGGAAGTACGGGGATTTCAAGTGTACTAGCTGTAACTTTTGGTGCAACACGCTAATAAGTACGCATAATGGCGCCGCTGGTGTTGCGAAGACTGGGGCTGGTGGGTTGGGGGGGGGTTGCAGTCCCGCTGATCTCCACGAATGGCATTGACACTCTATCGGGTAGTTGTCTACAACCTGGCAGAAACTCTAGGTCAACGCAGGAACAGCCTCTGCAATGCACATTGCTCAATACTAGCTCACTGGTCAAACATAAGTACCAGTTTGAATGTTTGTTGCAGCTCACAAACCTGGACATTGTATTTTTGACCAAGACTTGGACCAATCTGGCCTCTGACCCTGACTGAAACATTGCTCCTCCGGCAGGTTATTCAGTGACCAGCCAAGACAGGACAGACAATAAAGGAGGGGGCATAGCTATAGTTTATCGCGCCCACCTAAGTGTGCGAGTAGATCCCATTTCACAGCTTCCGGCGGAGGCTATGCAGTTTATGTGTAAAATAAATAACATTTCTACTTTTCATGGTATACTCCTGTATCATCCACCCGGACCTAGAGCTGCTTTTACTCATGCTCTTCAGACCTTACTCGAATCATGCTTAGAATCCCCCATGCTCACCATTTTGAGTGATTTTAACTTCCATCTGGAACTAAATAATAACACAGACACTATAAGGCTACTTGACAATTTGGCATCCTTTGGCCTAACACAAATTGTGTCTGAACCCACTCACTCAGCCGGCCACACACTGGATGGCATATTTACTAATAACCCCGACATTACACTGACCAAAACCTCCTCGCTACCCTGGACCGATCATAAGGCTGTATATTTTAATATTAAGATAATCCAGCCCAACCATCCTATCTCTAACAAATCATCCAGTGTAAAAATTAGATTATGGAATAAAATACAAAGGAATGAATTAGAACAGGCCCTAGACATATGCCCTCCCCCACTGGGCACGGATAATAATGATGCAGTTTATCAGTTTGAGAAGTGGATCGGAACAGCAGTCAACCAGGTAGCCCCTGCAAAAACTATCAGAGTAAGAAGATCTCAGGCGACATCGCCATGGTACGGATCAGATCTTAAAAGCATTAAAGCCAAATGTAGGAGAATGGAGCGAATATGGAGAACTGACTATAGCAAGGAGCACAAACTGGCATATAATCTTGCCTTAGAACTATATAAGGAGGCCATTATAAAGGCCTAAACAGGCTAATTTACTGCAAAAATTGAGGCGGCTAACAACTCCTCTAAGGAACTTTTCAAATCCATCCAAGTACTATCTAAGCCGCAGCAGGTCAATCAGTTTAGGCCGGACCAAGCCTTCTGTAATAAGTTGGCCAATTTCTTCCAAACTAAGGTTCAACTAATTTACAGCAACCTTCTCAACACAGCTCATGTTGCCGACAAATCTCATAGGCCGTCATTGGAAGACATGGCCTCTCAGTGCCAACTAACGGGGTTCCGGACTCTGACGCAAGAGAAAGTGAATAATCTCCTCCTATCCATTAAATCAGGATCACCTAACGATCCATGTCCACCGACCACCCTACATATGGTCTCTGGGAAGATCAGTTTTCAGCTAACACCCCTCCTAAACAAAGTAGTAGAGTCAGGGATTTATCCCTGTGCTTGAAAAAAATCATGTACCAAGCCGATCCTGAAAAAGCCTGCTCTGGATCCGACAGAGGTCAAAAATTATCGACCTATCTCATGCTTGCCAATAGCAGCCAAAATCCTCGAAAAATCTGTGAACAGGGAGCTAACTCAATACCTTGACTCCAATGATCTGCTGGATTCTAGTCAGCATGGTTTTCGGTCTTGTCATTCTACAGAGTCTGCTCTGATTATGGCAACTGAGGAGATTCGCAGACAGGTGGATGGGGGGCAGAGCTGTCCTTATCCTTTTAGACCTAACAGCAGCATTTGACACCGTGAATCATACGGTGTTAGTGCGGCGGCTGAAGGACGTGGGGATTGGGGATACGGCTCTGGCCCTTCTCTCCTCCTTTCTAGCTTCAAGGGAGCTGAATATACACTGGGAAAATCTGCAATATGACACATTCCATCTTCCATGCGGGGTGCCGCAGGGATCGGCCTTGTCTCTGATCCAGCGCGATATTAGCAAACCACATTCATACACCAGATACTCTCTTGGGCCCATACATTCATACTACGCTAATACTTACGCTGGGTTTATCAGTTATACTCTTTATCAAAAATCCCTGCTACCAATTACCTTCCGATTGAAGAGTAATGACTTACCAATGAATCCTTTGCTAATTGGGAAGTTTAAAATGAGTGACATTCATTATAGTACATAATCCAGAAATAACCACTGAGTCAGGAAGTTTTAAAATGTTTATCTAAAGATTTTAGCAGAGTAAATTACAGAACCACATGGTACTTAATCGCATATCACGGATGAAGCATAGAATAATAATAATAATTAATGACGGTCCCTCAGAAAGGAGAAGATAGAGACAGCAGCGCAACTAAAGGTTGCATTTATATTTACCTAAGTGCGAGAACCAAACCGCTTGGCCAAGGAGTTGGAAAGAATAGGACCCAGGAAGGATGAAGAGCAAAGACCTCCTCCAGGATCAGGACAGGACCGGTGACCTCTCTACAACGACGCCTGCGTCGTTCCCCTCTCTGATACTCGACTTCTCCTCGATTCTCCCGTGCCTTCCTTCTAATGGACTCCGCCGCCCCCTCCTCAGGACCTCTTCTGGACAGGGATTCAGTCTGCAATCGATCAGCTTGGCGGTCTGGAGCTCTTCTGTGCGTTCTGAGAGTAAACTCTAGTCTCCTAAACGCACTCTGCGGTCTGAGCTAAACTAATTAACTAATTCTATATCTATTATACCCTTCTACGCCCATGTACCTCCCCTTAATGTTGCTAAAATATGGGACCACTACTTCTGATTGGACAGGGACAGGGGTTGATCCTCACACCATATTGATTTGGTTCGAATTCTGAAGCCCATTGTCTTTAAACTACCGCCCATCCAATTTAATACATTTGCTTTATTTCCCACCCGTCTCACGACAAATGTTATATATTCTTCATATACAAAGTTTCAATTTTCAACAGGAAAGGCAAGAGCACAGCAGCTACGGCCATCAGGTCATGGCCTTGGACGACGTCCAGGTTGACTTCATTTTTATTCTTTGGCAGCCAAACAGGACACATGCGCAGAATCATTGTCTCTCGAGTTTCAGATCACCAACCCCAGGCCCAAGTTTATGAACTAATAAAAGTCAAAGAAGAAAATATTAAAATCACAAATAATATGTTTCACTGTATACCCACTCTTTCTACTCTATCCCCATTTACTTATAAATCTATCCCGCATTAGTAGCGTTAAGAAAACGACAAATTAATAATAACACAAGAGCAAGCTGAAGCATGTGAAACATCAAGTAGCCATTTTAAAGCACACTGCGCAGAAGCAGAAATTTCCCACCAAGCAAAGAAAGACGTCACAACACGTGATATGGTTGAGACAGGCGCAGTAAGGTTCCCGCGCTTTAGCGGGCATTTTAGAAAAAGACAAGCGTTACTTGTTAGTTAGAACACATAGGCAAGCTTCCTTGCTATTCATGTAGTGTATGCAAAGTTAATATACACAATACAAGATTAATAAATTAATGCTGTGAGGAGATTGCATCCGAGAAAGTCTCATTTGTGAGTCCTTGCTCCATCATCTCCAACCCTATTTAATATCTATGTCGCTCCACTGGCTAGACTCATCAGAGACCATGGCTTTACTTTGGTCTCCTATGCGGACGATTCGCAGCTTGTCATATCCGTATCCAAACAGCCAGAGACCACTGCCATTAGCTTTCACACCTGTCTGACCAAAATCATGAGCTGGATGAGTCAAAATTTTCTTAAGATCAACACCGACAAAACGGAGGTTGTGGAGTTTGGGAAGGGCCAATCCCTGTGGAATCAAACCTGGTGGCCAACTTAGGCCGGTGAATGTCCCGGCCCAACAACAAAGGTCAAGAATCTGGGAGTGATCTTTGACGATCAGCTAAATTTCGCAGGTCAGATTAACCGTCTGACATCCTCCTGTTTCTTCTTATTGAAGATACTACGGAAGATTTTCCCTTTTATCCCTCAGGAATTGAGGCAAACAGTGGTAGTAGCTCTTATTCTTTCAAAATAGACTACTGCAATGCACTTTTATGGGCATTGACAAGGCGCAGAGGAGCAAATTACAATCATTACAAAATGCCGCAGCGCGATTGATATTAAACATTCCTAAAGGCCATCCCACCTCTGCAGGCATAAGGTCATTACATTGGCTACCGATCCAGCAACGAGTAGAATTTAAGGCCCTCTGTGTGGTTCATAAAGCTTTATACGGAGGTGGGGCGGCTGATTTTCAGAAATTATTCTCCCACGAAAAATCTTAGGTCTTCAAACGCGGGTCTCTTACAAATCCCCAAAATTCGCAGAGCGAGATGGGGAGGTAGGAGTCTATCATACGGTGCAGCTAAACTCTGGAATCAGATGCCACTCGCGATGAGACTACAGCCCAACAGGCAGCATTTTAGGAAATTGCTAAAATCCTGGCTGTTTCCCCCTACCTAAGTCGCCGGACGTAACGTTGCAGTTCCGCTTCACACCTCTCAGCGCCAAGACGCCTCGGCAATCGAGCGCTTTATAAACTTTTATCTTATCTTATCTTAAAATCAGGCACTTTACAGGTTGATTGTCAGGAGGCAAGTATTTCCTGGGTGACAGTGGCATTGAGGACATTACTGATAATGGGTGCCAACAGGGGAATATTTTCTTTGTAAAAGTCCATCGGTGCCCCATTAGGACCAGACACCTCTTTGGATGGACTGTCCTTTATGGCCTTTACCACTTCTTCAAGGTGAAATCTAATTTGCAGAGGAAAGCACGCAGCTTCACCAATTCACCTTTCCCCAAATCATCCATGTAAGAAAAAATCTGCCTGTAGTGTTCAAGCCAACATTCTGGGGTAATATTTGATCCTAAACCCTGTGTGGTTACATTACTAAGGTTTTCTTTATTTACAATATCCCAGAATTTCTTAGCATCCTTCCTTGAACATGCCCCCACTAAATTCTCCCACATTTCCATCTTGATCCTTGATTTCCTGTTTCTAATAGCTTGCCTGTATTCAAGTCTAGCAGCTGTTAATTTTTATTTACACTGTCAGTTACGTTTAACTGACAGTTTCACCTAAATATAACACCACTTTAATCTTTGTTTTTCAGTGAATTCCTGAGGTTTTATTAACGTGAAGTAACAGTATAAAGAGTCTTCATTTTTAGTAAGGCAGACCTACTGGCTTTGTCAAAGGGTCAAAGCACCAATAATATAAAAACTGGCCAACTAGTTTTAGCAAAGAGTCAGTACATCAACCTATATAAAGCAGACCTCTTGGCTTGGTCAAGAATGCACCACAATAATTCCCAAATAGTTATAATCCAATGTATTTCCATGAACATACATAACAATAATTAATAATGATTATTGTCTCAAAATATTTTAAATAAAGAATTTTTATTCAAAAGAGCCATAAACATATTGAGTCTTTTTTCAGAAACTTCGGGTCACAAAATGTAGCCTCACAACCAACCACAAAGAGCCTCCACACTCCAGCTGAAGCACATACAGCTCCAGCTCAGAGTACTTTAAAAATTATGGTAAGGTGTCCTGGGGTCATGAATTCCCTGACCTAGCAGAATGAGAGCAACTTTTTATAAATGTTTCTAGGGGGTAGCTATGCTCACTGCAGCCCCTCGCAATATTTAAAAAGTCCAATCCAGGGACAGAAATCTAGTAGAACAAAAGTAGGGCTTTCCAGTAACCAGACTACGGATATACAATAATTGTTTTGTCATTCTATTTCCCTTTCTTTCAAATGCACCCCAAAGTGTAATATGTTGACCGATCAGACTGGTCAAGCAGGATTTGTCATTAAAGCAGGATTTGACAGTATAATATCAAAAGGATGCAAAACACGCATCCTGCATATTTTAGGCAGTTCAGAGGAGTAATCATTGCCCATTCAGGTAAGCCTATTGTTTGTTTCTAGGAGACATGTCACAACTTTTTCACACCTATTCAAATGCTAATCCCTGGCTGGAAGGTTTTAGGGCAAATTCAAATTAGCCTCGAGGAAATTCAGGCAGGGAAAGGTGATTGTTCCTTAATTTGTATTAGAAATCTGACTTTGCCATCCAACTGGATTTGTCACAACTATCAAAAATAGTTCCTTAATTATTTTATACAGTTTTGGAATGTTATCTGTACTCTGGTTTCTACTTAGGACAGATAAAACTGCATCAGTGAAAAATAGCTTTTAGGTGCTAGCTACTGTAAGGACATGTTAACATTACATTTCCTTATGCCCTACATTTAGATACCATGCACCCTGCCTTGTGGACTACAGAACCAATATATGGGTGGCTTATTTATATGTTAAAATGAGTGTTTGACCTGCCTAGGGAGTTTATGTTGACAAGTCGAATTGCAGTGTTTAAACTGCTACAGTCAGGCTACAGTGGTAGGCCTCCAGGCTTGATTTATACTTTCACTGTAGGGGGTGTCATAATACTATTGACATTTCACTTATAAGCACTGGGTACTTTTTCTACCATATACTAGGGATGTTATGGTATGTTATGTGCATTTGTGAGCGCACTATCACCAGCAAGGAAATCTGGGTGCAGAGAAGGTGTGTGTGCCTAGCACTGTCTATGGTAGGTTGGTTAATTGAAAAGCCAGGTCTTTAGCTTCTTGCAGGATTCAAGAAGGGAGGTAGAGACTTTAATGTGGAATGAGATGCAGTTACACACTTCGGTGGGAATGTAAGAGAACACCCGTCCTGCTGATCTGGCTCTGTGTATGTGTGGGATGTGTGCGAGTGGGAGTCCTGCAAAGGGGAGGTATCTACGTGGTTGATAGAAGGAGACGTGGCTGTTCAGGTAGGTGGGGCTTGAGTTGTGTAGTGCCTAGGCCTGGCGGTGAACTACGCTCCGTTCGCAGAGTTTGCGGAGTTTTCTGCACTTCGCACTCCGCGGAGCTCGCGGAGTGCAAAAAACTCCGCTTTGCGATATGCAGCAGAGTTTTTTTCCTGCTCGCGATCGCGAACGGTAAGTTTGCGAGCGCGAGCTGCCGCTCTGGTAGAATTTCTACCCGAGCGGCAGGAATACCAGCACAAACTGCAGTTCGCACTGCACTCTGCCTCTCGCGGAACTTCGCAGAGTTTTGCTACGCGAAACTCCGCGAAGTTACAAAAAAACTACGCCTATGCCTGGTAGTGCCTTGAATGTGTGCGAGGAGTTTGAATAAAGCGCGTTTGTATATCGGGAGCCAGTGGAGCTCCCTGAGGTAGAAGTGATGCGAAATCTGTGTTGGAGGCTCAGCATGAGTCTGACTGCTGAGTTCTGGATGGTTTGTAGTCGTCTTGTCAGTTGCTTGGTTATCCCAGCACAGAGGGTGTTACCATTGTCCAACCTGCTGGTGAGTAGCGCATGAGTGGTAGTTTTTCTAGTGGTTATAGGTAAGTTAAGAATACCATTTGGGAATGTGCTAATTCGACCATGCTTAAAGGGGAAGCACAGACCCTTTACCTCTGGTTATCTGGGGTAAAGTGCATGGAGTTCTAAAGCCAGCAAAAATATAGGATTCAGCAAGGGGGGGGGATTCTGGGGTGACCATGCAGAAAAGGTATATTTCCTACAGAACCACAATAACAACACAGCAAGGGAACACAGTTTTAGTTCAAGCTGATAGTAGAGATCAAGTGATTCATTTTAACTGATGACTTCAAATGAGTTGTGCAATCCTGGTCCTCTGAAGACTAGATTACATCAACTACGCCCTGGCAGGGGTCCGCACAGCTCACCTGATAACTCTCAGAAGAGGGTCCTAGCTTCCAAGGGGAGCTCTTGAGGGATACCAGGATGGGTGAGGTATGGTGAGATATGGCTGAGTTATGATTGAATTTCCTGGAACCTGAGACTAGTCTGGCTGTTACTAGACTTGTTACTTCACTGTCATATCCCGGCTTCATATCAAGCTCAAGGTCTGGGTATTCCCAGTTACTCTAGTTTTTTAAGCGGTGTAGTATCACAGGACATGCACATGTTACAGCAACCAAGCAGGTGGATTGCTGGGTGCACGCTGTGGAGTATATATGACAGAGGGGGTGTCTGCCTGTAATATCCTATGTGGCAATACTAACCTAATTACTTGGGCAACTGGGAATACCCATACCTGTGGGCATTATATAAAGCCAGCAAATGACAGTGAAGTGAAGCGTGTAATTGTATGATTGTAGTGAGCAAGTGGCACACGCCCACGATTCCAATACAGCACCATAATAAGAGTGAACATTACAGTGTTTAAGGGGATCTGTATGGTCCAGACAAAACCTGGATAACTTCTTGGGTTAAAAATAACCAGCTCAAACATGTTGACCTAGGGATGTTTGAGCCAATAAAGCCTCCCCAGACATCCTGCCCTGTTTTTAAAAAGCTAAAAATGCCTTAATTGTAAAAGTATTTGGGTATACATGAAGGATATTTTAACATTTCAATAAAAAACAGATCCCTGATAAATTCTTTGTACTACCATCAAAGTGCTCCCTCCAGAAGCGGGGTTGAGCCCGTCTGTCAGCAATAGCTGTGCCGGACACAGGATTCAATGATGAAGCATGCCACACATTTGTTTGGGGGAGAGTCCTTTTATAAAGAAAAGGACTATTTTTCCGGAAGTAGATAAGTGTTGCAGGAATATATCCCTACTGGTAGGACTCCACATTAGCATTATAGTTAATCTGTTGGGAAACTGAGCTGTTATCCATAATATTTCTCTCTCCGGCATTTGATTAAGGCTAATGCAACATCTGTCTTTCCCTCAGAACAGGGAAAAAATATTAGCACAGTATCACAGGCATGTGGAAACAGGGGAGCAATCACCTTTGACACCTGGTTTGAGCACAGAGGAAGCAAGTTGGGTTTGGCTATTTACATCAACGGTGGCTACTGGAGATGCTGTGATAACAGATATTGTGGACCAGGGCCCTAAGATCATCTTGGAATACCAGGGAATGGGTATCTACTGCAGGACATGCAGATCAAAAGTTGTGGTTGGAGAGCAGTCAAACTCTCCACACAACAAAGTTGTACAAGAACATAAATGTCCCATAAAGTAATTTCTTTTTGCTTATAACCGCCAAGATTTGATGTCCTTTTCCATTTTAGTTACAACTCTCCTTTTTAAAAAATATCAAAAACATTTTTAGAAAATAAAAGTATTTGGAAAAAAGATTTAAAAAAGTTTTTTAAAGAATCACCTATTCTAGATCAAAAATAGAAAACTTTAATGTTATTTTTCATGTATCTGTCTTTATAATATTTGTATATATTAACCCTTTCGCCGCTAGGCCTTTTCCCCCCTGTGCTAAGCCTTTTTTTGGCTATTTGGGGTAGTTTGCGCTTAGGCCCCTGTAACTTTTTGACCACATAAGGTATCCATGCCAAATTTGTGTCCATTTCTTCCAACATCACGGGGATTCTAAAGGTACCCAGGGTTTGTGGATTCCCCTGGAGAAGTCCCATAACTTAGTCAAAATACAGCTTCATTTTGTTTATTTTGGGAAAAATGGGAAACAAAGTGCTGCAAATGAAATTGTCTGGTTTGTTCCTGCAAATGGTATCAACAAAGGGTTTATGGGGCTAAAATCACCATTCTCCCAGCTTTCAGGGACTGACAGACTTTTGTCAGAAAACCAACATTTTCTACACAGTTTTGGCATTTTACTGGGACATAGCCTATTTTTGTGCTTTCAACCTTCTTCCAGTTAATGGTAGAAATGGGTATGAAAGCAATAATGGATCCTGGAAAGCTATACATTTTTAAAACGTAGACACAATTCTGAATTCAGCAAGGGGTCACTTGTGTAGGGTAAACAGACATAGGGGTCGATTCCGATTCGGGCCGGAAATTTCTCCGACCGAGCCGGACCCGGAGAGATTTCCGACCGAATCGGACCCGTGCAGTCCGACCGAACGAGTACGATGCGTCCGTATGTTATCGGACTCGAAGTCGGTCGGACTCCACTGAAGTCAATGGGAGCCGGTCGCACAACGCAGTACGCGGGCTCCCATTGACTCAATGGGTGCGAGTCGGACAAGTGCGCCCCCTACAGCGGGTACACGGCGAAGCTGACTCGTGCCGTACACGCACAGGTAGGGGGACCCATGGGTCCCCCTGTGTGCGACTCGCGCGGCTACTGAGTACAGGGGGTCCGACACGGACCCCCAAAGTACGGCTCCGACAGCTCTTTCGAGCCGGAGTGCGCGGCTCGGTCGGACTGCTCGCGGCGCGCATCGTACTTACCCGGCCGGGGAACGTCTCCATTGCGCTGGTGCGAGTCGAGTCCGAGCGAGTCGGTCGGAGCGGTTCGAGCCGGGAGCGAGTCGGTCGGAGCGGTCGGGACGCCCGGACGAGTCGGTCGGGCGATTTCGCATCGTACTCGCTCGGCCGGACCCGCGTACGGTTCGGTCGGGAAACAGGGCTCCGAATCGGATCCGGTAAAGCCGAATCCGATTCGGAGCCCTACCGGCCGAGATCGGAATCGGCCCCTTAATCTCGAATAGTAAATATCGAATTGCCAAAATATCGAGTTGTAAATATAGAATGGACAGAATATCGAATTGCCAAAATATAGTGGTTAAGAATATCGAAAGTCAGGTAAGAAATATCTATTGTCAAAATATCGACAGTCATAATATAGTTGTTAAAAATATCGATTTTTTTATAGTGTTTTAAGTGTTAGTATATGTGTTAAAAGTATGTATTATTTTTGTAATGTATGTTTTAATTTTTATAAAGTAATGAATTTTATGTTATTTAATTTTTGCGTAATTTAATTCTGTAGCGGGTTGTGGGTTTATAGGGGAATAGGGTGGTAAGTAATTTAATTATAGTAAATTAAATATTAATTTTTAGGAATTATTAATTATATTTAATTTAATTGTGCGTTTTAGTTCTGTAGCGGGTTGTGGGTTTATAGGGGAATAGGGTGGGAAGTAATTTAAATTTAATTAAGTAATTATAAAATTTTATTTATTGGTATTGATAAATAATTCATTGTTAATTAATTATTAACTGGTAATAAATTTTTATTAATTGGTAATATATTTTTATTAATTGGTAATTAATTTTTAATAATTGGTAATTAATTTTTATTAATTGGTAATTAATTTTTATTAATTTTTTAATTTATAATTATATTAATTGTATTAATTTATTATTCAGAGCGGGTTGTGGGTTTATAGGGAATAGGGTGGGAAGTAATTTAATTGTAAATCAGTAATTATTTATTTTTATTTATTGGTATTAAGTATTAATTTATTGTTAATTAATTCTTATTTGGTAATTACATTTTATTAATTGGTAATTAATTTTTATTAATTGGTAATTAATTTTTAATAATTGGCAATTAATTTTTATTAATTGGTAATAAATTTTTAAGAAATAATATTTATTGGTATTTAGAATTAATTATTAAATATTTTGTGATTGATGTCATTTTAATTAATTTTTTATTGGTATTGATAATTATTTTATTTTTATTAAAATATTAAATCATTATTTTCCCTACTGTTGCACTCTTTTGGAGTGGGAATAGTAATTTTTACCCCTACGCTATCCAACGCTTTCCCTACTGTTGCACTCACTGGAGTGGGAATAGTAATTTTTACCCCTACGCTATCCAACTCTTTCCTACTGTTGCACTCTCTGGAGTGGGAATAGTAATTTATACCCCTACGCTATCCAACGCTTTCCCTACTGTTCCACTCTCTGGAGTGGGAATAGTAATTTTTACCCTCCCGCTATCCAACGCTTTCCCTACTGTTGCACTCACTGGAGTGGGAATAGTAATTTTTACCCCTACGCTATCCAACGCTTTCCCTACTGTTGCACTGTCTGGAGTGGGAATAGTAATTTTTACCCTCCCCGCTATCCAACGCTTTCCCTACTGTTGCACTCACTGGAGTGGGAATAGTAATTTTTACCCTCCCGCTATCCAACGCTTTCCCTACTGTTGCACTCACTGGAGTGGGAATAGTAATTTTACCCTCCCGCTATCCAACGCTTTCCCTACTGTTGCACTCTCTGCAGTGGGAATAGTAATTTTACCCTCCCGCTATCCAATGTTTTCCCTACTGTTGCACTCTCTGGAGTGGGAATAGTAATTTTTACCCCTACGCTATCCAACGTTTTCCCTACTGTTGCACTCTCTGGAGTGGGAATAGTAATTTTTACCCTCCCGCTATCCAACGCTTTCCCTACTGTTGCACTCACTGGAGTGGGAATAGTAATTTTTACCCTCCCGCTATCCAATGCTTTCCCTACTGTTGCACTCACTGGAGTGGTAATAGTAAATTTTACCCTCCCGCTATCCTACGCTAAAAATATTGAATATTTTTTATAAATATTACGTTAATATATATATGTATTAAAAAATAAAAATGTATGTTTATTTTTTTTTACTTACATTAATTATTTATTAATTTTAAAGTTATTTAAGTATTTTTAAGTATGTTTTAGTTAATTATATATATTATTTCATTAATTTTACATTACTTTTAAGATATTTAAAAAATTCGATATTTTGACTAACTATATTTTTTACAACTATATTTTGGATTCGATATTTTTGTACTTACCTGTTTGTAGATAGGCATTCGATATTTTGGCATTCGATATTTTTACTTCGATATTGTTGTAGGTCGATATTCTTGTAATCGATATTCTGTCAGTGATCCCTTGTGTAGATCCTTCAAGGTTTCTTTATAGAAACTAAGGGGCCCATTACGATACCCGGCGTAAATAATTCCGCCAGGCATGGAAGCGGCAAAAATCCGCCCGCACACACCGCCTGAACACCGACCACGCCATTACGATTACACAAACCGAATACCGCCATCGGCGGAAAAAGCACACAAAATACCGCCCGCCAACGTCCGAGTCGGAGTTAAACCGCCCGCCACGGACGGAAACACGCACGACAACACAAAACCGCCCGCCCTCACGGCCGACACACCGCACGTGAAATTACGATCGCACCGACATGAGCGCGGAAAAACCACAAATATACCGCCCGCCAGCGCAAACAACGCCGATGAGAATCGACACGGCAGAAGCCATGGCGCCAACGTACCTGCACAGAAACCATCCGCACACAAAACCAATAGCACACAACATGGCCAACAAGTCCACACAGCAAGGCACGCACAAATACACAAGCACAGTACACATCCCGAAAACACCCCCCGGACAAACAAAAAATACAAAGGCCAGAACCCCAGACACAACACACCTGAAAACAACAGACCATGAGGACACACCCACATAGGTGAGTACAAAAGCAGCACTCCCACAGACCACAACCCCTTGCTACATTGCAAACCAGAGAGGAGAGGAGAGGACACAGTGACACAGCAAGGACAGCAGCACACCACAGAAACGCACACATCACAACCACCACCACCACCACCACCACCACCAAACACCGGCACCACAAACCCCCTGCACATTACACAACACACACCGCATCCAGCACCACAAACATCATGGCACCACAAAGAATGCCCAAGTTCACGCCCATGGAGCTGACGGTCATGGTCGACGAGATCATCAAGGTGTACCCACAAATCTATGGGAACATGGTCCAGCACACACCACTAGCCACCAGAAACAGAATGTGGAACCGGATCGTAGACCAGGTCAATGCAGTCGGGACCCTGCCCAGGAACAGAGTCGAGATTAACAAACGTTGGAATGACGTCAAGAGCCTGGTCAAGAAGAAGGAGGGCAAAAACAGAGAGCTGGCTGCCGTCACTGGCGGAGGGAATCCCGCGCTCTTTAAGACCTTCAAAGCGTGGGAGGAGAAGGTGCGAGTCGTAATCCATCCGGAGATCCTCGCCGGATTAGCAGGGGGAGTGGAGGCTGGTAAGTACAAACTAATGTATACCAGCACACCGCTATGTACTCACATGCACTACCACCATGCCACAGCTCCCAGGGACAAACACCCCCATGTCCAGCACACAATACACAACACATCACACACACATGCAACAGACACTACCACACACAGCCCAAACCGAACAACTGTAAGATGCGTGGGGACATGTGTACACTAAGCCAGCCACGTAACCACCAACAGGTCCCCAAATATGCCAGAAGCGCCACAACGAGCACCCACCACACCCATGTGTCCGCCACAGCTGCACTAACCGACAAGTAACAGGTAAGTGGCAGGAACACAAAGTGCAGTGGGTGGGACGGTGGACAGCCCAAGTACAACACACACCAGGCCCCAGTCCCACAGCACAGCAAGGAGGAGCATCCCCCACACCCCACAGCCACGTGTCAGCCACCGCAGTGCACAACGACAGCCGAAAGGCAGACATCACGGTCCACAGCAATCGGTGTCAGTGGGTGTCCAGCCACCCCACGACCCACAACACCCCCCACCCCCACAGACCTGCAACATGGAGCACCCCCGCTTAGAGCCATGTGGCATCCAGTACAGTGCACGCACGAACAACTTGCAGGTGGGAAACTGGACAGGGCTGGATAACTGGAGGCATGAGGACCATAACACGACCAACACATGGGACATGTCACGTAGCAGACGAACACGCAGCACCGCCCACCGTCACGAACAAGTGAACAATGTGCACACGGACATGAACAACAGACTCACACCCCACATGACCCATCACAGACATAGCAACACCCAAGGAGCCACGTCTGCATGCACAAGCCACACTGAATATAGTCCCACACGGCAGCCACTGTGCAACTCATCACACACAACCGAAACACCATTGAAGTCCTGTCCATGTAGCCCCTACTGCCTGTCAACCACACACCCCACAACTACGCCTATGTAAGACAAACAACACTAGACGCAACAGAGCGGAACAACATAAATGCACACGAACACCACTGAACCCATCAAACACACAGACACACCATGCACAAACAACATACCATCCATCCCATCCGTCAGCCCCAGTCTCATGAAAGGCATGTCATCCGCACAGCTGCCACACATACAGCAGTCACGCTAAGATACATGCCCATGACCAACCATGTGCCAGAAGTCAATGAAGTGCACGACACACTGTGAGCAACAACACACAACATGGGCCACACCCCCCGAGCACTGCAGTGATGCACATGGCACAGGGCAGCACGCACACCAAGGAGATGGGACAACTGCAATACGTTGGCTGGCACACAACCATCACTCACTCATAACGATGCGTCCAATGCCATGTCCAGTAATCACAACAGACAGCAAATATGCAGGCCATGTCAAGCATGCACACACCTCAAACCATGCACTGTCATGCTGCCACAACACATGTCACGTTCGGCACCCATGGCTCACAGCATGTACCCCAAAAGCATATTCCCTCCCAAATGCGAATCTGGGGCATGGCCCCCATGTTGCCATATGCGTTCCTAAAGCGTTCCATTTGAACCCCAAAAGCATATCCCCTCCCAAATGCGAATCTGGGGCATAGCCCCCATGTTGCCATATGCGTTCCTAAGCGTTCCATTTGAACCCCAAAAGCAAAGTACAAACCAGACCCAGGATGGGCCAGGAGCCCGCATACACCAGAGTCACAATAAGTAGGGGCACAGCAACACACCCATCGGCATGGCCAATCCGTCCCATGCCACATGTGCACAGCACACAGTCCCATTGCCAAGCACACACAACTACAGATGCTACAGCCACACACACGCCTCCGGGAAACCCATGTACGAGATTGCACGAACTGTCAATGTCAGACGACAAATACATACTTCGCCAGGTGCAACACAATAACAAATCTCATTCTCTCCACAGGTGACGAACTGCTGGATGCTGGGGATGGAGCCAGCAGCCAGCACAGCCAGCCTACAAGCCCCCAACGAGGACACACGGATCTGGAGGATCTGTCCTCCTCTTCGGACACGGACAACCAAGCAGGCCCATCTGGTGTGGCAGGGCCCAGCCGCTCCCCAGGACCCCTCCTACCCACCAACCCATCATCCAGGGCTGCTGAACATTCCCAGCCCCCTGCTGCCACTGTCGTTGCGGCCACACCCACGGTCATTGTGGCCACTACCACTGCCGCAACCGCCACCATCGCCGCACCGACCACCACCGCCGCCACCACCGCCACGTCTTCGCTGGCACCAGCCCCAGCGCAGGTGGTGGCCCGGACGACTGGATCCACCCTGGGAGCCACAGCGAGGACCGTGGTGAGCAATGTGGCTAGTGGGCAGGCCGGTGGCAGCAGGACTGGTAGGAGGAGCAGGGTCAGGAAACGCCAGCCTCCCCTGGGAGCCATGCCCTGCCTCACATGGCCAGAGTCCTTGGGGCCTATGAAGAGGCCCAAGGACAATGGGTCCGGTCTGCTTCAGACACGCGTGAGGTGCTGGGGGTGCTGAGGTCCATGGACGCCCGTATGGGCCAAATCGTGGACCTCATGGGACAGCTGGTGGTGGCGGTGAGGTCACAGCCAGGGACAGCAGCTCCCCCTCCGCCACCACCTGCCGGGGCGCAGGGTGGAGCAGCAGTGTCCAGTTCCCCTGCGTCCACAGCCAGTGATCACACCTCAACCACCAGCATGTCGCAAGCAGGCACCCCCCTCGCAAACGTGGAAGGGGCCGTCCGAAGAGGAAACAGATCTCCCGGGAGGACTTCGCACGCTCCAGCCGCAAGTGAGGCAGCCAGCCAGCCTTCCGCCAGCCTTCCTTGACCAGCCACTGCATTGACTTGGACTACGATCCCACTCCACACAGCCATCTGGATGGCATGTGTGTGTTGGACTATGGACATAGAACCAGTGGGTACACCCTGATCATCACGCAGCCATGACCGACAGCTCATTGTCACTGCACGCACCACTTTTGTCATCACCTTACACACAATCACATGTCACAGTTAGTAATAAATGCACCTTTTTCACTAACTGCTGTTTGTGCCCTGTGTTTTAATTGTACGGAATACAACGGCCACCTTGGGCGGAAAGGCACCTGATGCGTGGCATGGCAATGGAACCGGAGGGCCTGTAGGGACCTAGGGGTGGGAGACAGAACAGGAGCACATTCAATGAGTGTGTCACACACCCATCACACAGTACATGTCAACAACTACAAGCAATGTACACACATCGCACAGAGCAATAGGGCACAATGCCACAGCCACCAACAGTGGCATACTACCCCTGGCCATGGAGCGTTGACACACAGCACGCAGTGAACAAACGGCCACCCTGACACAGCACACACACACCTGCACAGATACAGCCACATCAGCCGTCGTACATGGACACTCACCGTCAAGTGAAGTAGCGGGCGATGAGCTGCTGCCGCACATTACCAGCTTCCTCCTCTCCGCTGTCCTCCTCACTCGAGCTGTCCTGGTCTGCGGGCTGGGGCCCTGGTTGATCTCCGTCATCCACGATGAGGGGGATCTGCTTCCGAATGGCCAGATTGTGCAGCATGCAGCACGCCACCACTATCTGGCACACCTTCTGTGGGGAGTACGCCAACGCACCCCCGGTGCGGTCCAGGCACCTGAACCTGGACTTGAGGAGGCCAAAGGTACGCTCGACCACACGTCTGGTCCTCCCATGTGCCTCATTGTAGCGATCGTCTGCTGGGGTGCGAGGATTCCTCAATGGACTGAGCAGCCATGCCCCATTCGGATACGCAGAGTCACCTGGGTGTGAGGGACACAGAGAACCGTTGCTAATCCAACTGGACAGGGGACAGCATCGCACAGCCAGCACGCTACACCACTCCACATACTCACCGACAATACAGGCACGATCCTGTTGCATATTGGACATCAGTCGTGGCAAGATGCTGTTGCGCATTATGTGTGCGTCATGGGCCGAGCCTGGGAACTTTGCACACACGTGGGTGATCACCATGTCCGCAAGGCACACCACTTGCACATTCAGGGAGTGCGTGTGCTTCCTGTTGCGGTACAGGTGCTCAGTGGCCTGTGGTGGAACAAGGCCGACATGTGTGCAGTCAATGGCTCCAACGACGTGTGGGATTCTGCCAAGGGCATAGAATGCACCCTTCACTGCCGCCAATTCACGAGCCCTGGGGAAGCGGATGTACCTGTTCCGGTACAGCATCATGGCTGCCAGTACATCCCTCAGCACCTTGCTGAACATGGGCTGGGACATCCCTCCTCCAATGCCCACTGTGTGCTGGAATGACCCAGTGGCGAAGAAATGCATGGCGGCCATCACCTTAGCCGTGGGGGTGACAGCAGTCGGATACACCCTGCGGGGACGGAGATGGGGTTCTAACATGGCACACAGTCGATGCAGGGTTGGCCTGTCCAGCCGAAACTTCCTAATAACCTCTGTATCGTCCATGTCCGCCAGCAATTGGTATGGGCGGTCAATGTTCGGTCTCCGCCTAGGGACAATGGCAGAGGACACATGTCAATGCAACACGACACATAGCAATTTCGCATACACATCACTGACATGACTGAGCAAGCACATGAGCCACAGCCCAGCTGTCAAGCTGGGACGGCACGGCCACAATACACTTACACAGGTCTCCCAACAATGGCAATGGCTAGTGATACAAACCACTGCCATGTGCATGCACATGGGGATCTAGGCCCCAATGACTTGCGGGGCGTGCTGATGGGGACTGACTGCATATCCGTCAAGCGGCAACGCCACGGCAACATGAATGTCTGCTGAGCATGGAACTGCTTCCGCGGCTGGATGAGTATGGCACACGACGACGACGATGTGGGCACAGGCTGAGCGGCCAAAACAAGTGGGACCTGTGGCACGAGGGGATATGAGACAGTAGTAGGTGTCAGCACTGCACCCTATGTACAGCACTGTACGGATCACACCTCCCGAAACATTGACAGGTGTCCACATTGACAGCCCCATGCCAAGACGGCTGTGTGCTTGCAGTCACACGTCACAGGTGAGAGGTTACATTGCACGTGCCAGGTGGCAGTCGTACATAGTGGGAGCTGGCATGTGTGTGCATGTGTCTCCTGTTCAGGATCCACCAGATGGGCGCTGACTCTGTACTGACCATTGGACACAGCATGTTCCGTGGAAGGCTTGTGTGTGTGGGATGGTGGCACTGGATGTGCCTCCGTTGGGTGGGGGACATGCACAGGGCGGGTACGTCGATGATTGCGCATTGTTGGTCACGGTGGGTGCACCCACTAAGATGTGTTGCCCTGTGTTCAATTCCTATGTCCGCATGATGATGGACTGTAGATGTGGGCAGACTACACATTGGTCGATGTGCTGTCTATATGCATGTGCCTTCACACCAGGCACAGCTGCCCCTGCACATGTGACCCCTGCTGGACTCGCTGCTGGGTCTGTGGAGCTGATGCACCTTCTGCGCGTGGGGCGGGCAGCTCTCCTCACTTCCCTCATTGCGCATGTCATGACTTTGCCGCAGGTGACATGGATCATGGAGGGCCCACATGTACGCGTGGGTAGGCTACACATGATTGTACACTGGTCGCCACCCCAGTCAGTGTTTCGAATGGGAAGGTTGTCGTGCTGGTGGTATGTTCGATGTGGCGGATGGGCGGGCCTAGGTGCGGGCTTACATTCCGGACATGGGGGGTAGTTGTATTGGCGACTAGTTGCAGTACACACGGGACACGTCTCTTCCTTTCCACATCTGGGTCATCCCTTGTACTAACTGACAGTGATACAGTCATCTTCGCCCCAGCCCTCATGTCCTCCCCTCGCTCCCCCAATATGCATGCTCACCTGCGAGGCTAGCGCTTGCACAGGCAGCCCCAAGCTCGCACCAGAGAGGGCAAGGAGTGTATGTGTGGGTCCAGTCGCACGAGTGGGCTGTCTCAGGGTATGATGTGTTGCGGGACGCCGTCCACCTGCGTGGTGCCCCAAATGGAGACCCGGCCTGCATGGACTATGCATCACAGTCTTCGCCTTCCGGATCCGCCACCTGCGACACCCAGTGGCTGTGGCTGCCCTTGCGGCCAGGCCACGTCCGTCTGTGACTGATGGCCCACACATTCACTCTTTGGCCTCTCTGGGGAGGGCTCGGGGTGGTGGCGCACGCGCTTGCACTTAGTCGCAATGGCATGTGGCGTGGTTGGTATGATGGGCAATGGATGGGATGGTGCGAGCCACCTCCCGTGACGTCAGTGCTGCTCGTGCTGTGGTGCGTCCCCCTACACTTCCATTTGACTTGTGCCATGCTAGACGTTGAGGTTCTATTGCCTGCGTGATATGACCAGGAGGAGCGCGAGGAGACCTCTCACACACCATGCTCCACTGCCATCCCGTGCCCTGTATCGCCTGTGCGGATTGACTATGTTGGGGTTACACCTGGTCGACTGGGGCTGTGTGTGCCTTGTCAAGGGGCATGGCGGGCGCACAACAGGATCCAGCTTGTCCACAGAGGGTGGGCTGAGGTGCGCCTGGTACCGCTTAGTACGTGTGCCCGGCTGCTGTGCACACACGTGTTCACTCCCCCCGACAGGTGTCCTCTCACAATGCCCAGGGAAGCGGTGGTGTACTGTTCATGACCCCTCCCAACACGGCGTGCTCCAACTTGGCATGTGCGCATCTACCCGTCGCACCCACCCACCTGAGCACTGCGTCCATACGACTTCACACGACACATGTGTGTCTTCCACAGTAGTGCTACTCATTTGCGTTGACATCCAATACCAGTGGACTACATGGTCATGTCACGACTGCCGTGTACTTCACATACTCTCATCCTCTCTCATTCGTACTTGTGAAATGAGTCAGCGGAGACAGTTTTGGTTTCAAACATTATATTGAGTCTTCTGTCCTCTGTGATGCAGTATAGTGGACACTACTGGCAGCGGAATACATGTTGAGGATATACTGAGCATGATTGCAAATGGGATAGGGTGTGGGGTTACATGTGATTGGCTGTTGCATGTGGGATGTGGGCTTCAGAGTGACATCTGCTTGGCCAAGGCTGTGCTAATGTACATTTACGTATAGCTGCGGAGCTGCGGACTTTGACACAGACGGTATACATGTAGCCTACCAGACCGCTTGGCATCATGGGCACAGTCCATCTCAGTTCCATGTGACAGGTTTGCTGCGGTTGTTCCTCATGCACGCGTGCATGTGAGATGACATCAGGGCATGTGCTTGCGTGCATGCAGCGGCGTGCCACTTGTTGTTGCACTGTGGTGGTTACTGGACATGTCACAGTCACTGGGGTCGTGTTGTTGTTGTATGCACTTGTCGTCCATGCAAAGGTCCTGGTATGGGATTCCCGGGGCGGGGGTGGGAGGGGTGCAGCACCCACAGACTCCAGGCGACCTATTCATGTCCACTGAGCGGTGTGTGTGTCCATGGGCGCTGGATCCATGTCGTGTCCTGGTTGTTCGTGCAGTTCCGTCCATGTGGGTGCGATACACAGAGCCCATGCCACTGCCTCCCACGATGCATGCGGTGTTCCTGGATGTGATGGGGAACAGTGTGCATGTCCCGGTCATATCCGATGTCATGGCGATGTCGTTGATGGTGTGGTTACAGTTGCCGGTCGTTTGGTATGGCTGTTGTGGTGGTGACTGGCCAGTCCGTGCGGAAGCTAAGCATGGGTGTGGGGTTGGACATCATAGGTCACTCGGGGAACCTGCGTTGTGGTCCGACGTATTTACAGGTTGTCAGGTATGCGATGCCGTCCAGCAGGGCTTCCATGTCATTGGTGGTGTACATGTTTGCCAGCCAATGAAGCGGATGGTGGCTGTCAAGGTGTTGTTCGTAAGTTGTCCCTTGGAGGACCATGATGGGGCATGCTGGGTGACATTCGATGTAGCTGTTATCGATGATCCGTCGTGTGGAGGCACAGTGGTCCCATTTCAGTGCGGGTGCGATGTTGGCCACATACGCCATGCCCCCATAGGCAGAGCAGGCCCTGTCGTGTGCGTCCAGAGGGAGGAGTAGTGGTAGCAGGTCCGCCTTCAGACATGCCGGGTTGGAGAGGCATATCTCGACGGGATGCTGGTAGGGACACCTCCGACAGTAGAAGACGGGCATGACGCAGCTGAACAATGTGATGCGGTAAGTCAGTCGGTAACTTACGTTCAGCAGGGACAGGAGATCGCATCCCAATGTATGTAACAGGTTGGTTTTGTACAGCTTGAGCTGTTCGGCGTAGTTGGGTAGGTGTGTTGCGGTTGCCATTTCGCAGCGGTGCGTTGTGGTGGCGTGCTCCGGCTGTGTGTGCAGTCTGCAATGTGCACGCTCCGAGGTTGCTGTGAGCTCTGTGTAGTCGTAGGGAGACAGGACTTGTGTTCTGTTGGCTTGTTTGGAGGACACGGGCCCTCTTCCCACATGCTTCTCAGACAGTTCAAGGTCAGTGCTGTGTGACTCCTTCCAATTAACTTGCATGTGGCCGACATGGGGAGTGTTTTCTTCTTTCTTCCCCGTCCGTTGTGTGCTTCTGTGATATGCGCTATCTGCCCTGTGGTCGGTCTCCTCGGCATGCCTGTGTTGGTCTATTCTTGGACAATGGCTGTATTCACCGGCTTCTGTCGTAGGGCTGTGGTTTCGGAGTTGGAATGGAAGGTCATTCAGTGCTGTCTGCTCTCCCTTGTGTGGGCGGCAGGCTGCCTTTCCGCTCTGCGTTGGGCCTTGTGTGTGAATGTTATTCTTGGGCCACCTGTTGTCGGTCCCCGGGCTCTTTGGTGTTCCGTTTTATATGTCTTGTTCATATGTGCAGGGTGGTATGGGTGTTTCTGTGTGGTACTGGCGTTCCTCTTCCCGAAGGGAGCCCTGCTTCTCCTAGTTGGTGTTGCCGCCGCTGTGTGCTACGCCATGTTTGTTACACTGGGGTGTGTCCTGCTGTTGCGTGTCTTCACTGACATGTGTGCGTCGGTTGTGTGGCGTTGGGTGTTGTCCGTGAATTGGGCGTTGAGGACATGTCTGTGGCCGGCCTGTCACGTGTCATGTGCGTTCGGGGTGGGGCTGATGTGTGTGCTGCTTGGTTGTGTTCCTGTGTCTGTGTGCGACGCATGCATGGCGCTGCGGTTGGCCTCTGCGTTGTGCGCATGTGTGGCGGCGTCATCGGCGCTTTGGGGCCGTGACGGGGTGGTTGGTTACTAGTCCCAGGTGGTGTGTACACATGTGTTCCGCGATGTTACGATTTGGCCTGTGTGTCATATGTGGATGCAATGGTGGATGTGTTGTGTACACGCGCTGGTGGGGGGTTGTCCGCTTTTTCCGCCCTTGCACTGTGTGCGCTGTTTGCGTGCACTTGTTGTGTGTGTGCCTACCTGCGTCTCCGCGGTACGTTGCGTCCTTGGTGGTGCATCAGCAGAAGCATGGGGAGTGCCTGCAGTGCTGGATTCATGCTCGGGGAGCCGCTTCTTCGTTGTCCGTGCTCGGCATCCGTGTTACCGCTTCGGTTTGTCGTACGGTATCTCTTGGCCGTGGGAGCCGTTTTTTGCGGCATCGTAATTTATGCGCCGGGCGGGGCGTGTTTCGTCGGACGGTGTGTGTCAGTTGGGCTGCGCCGCTACATGTACGGGCGCACTTTGATGGCGGACGGTGTTGCTGGCTTGCCGGCGGTGTTTGGCCTACTTTTCGCATCGTAATTGGACGGGCGTGTGGACTGCTGCGTGCCGGCGGTAACTGGTGGTTTTTGCATCCGCCAGCACGGCGGTGGTGCTTCCGCCCGCCATCGTAATGTGCCCCTAACAGTTGAAAATAGGAAAAATTGAAAATGAGTTGGAAAAAACAGCCATTTGTGCCAACGTTTTCACCTGTAACTTCTTCGAATTATGACAGATGGTTGAAAGCAATATACCGTTACATCCACTGGACCGTTCTGGTTGTGGAGATATATAGGACTTCTAGGTTCACCAAGAACCCGACGAACCCAGAGCCAATAACTGAGCAGCATCTTGCAATGGTTTTTTATTATGTACTGGGTATATAGCAATTCTTTTGGGAAAATATATACAGTGAAAAATCGGGATGAAAGACACCTATGTATTTCTGAAATTTAAACAAAATATAGAGTTTAGAAACAGTAGGTATTTGCACATTTCCGAAATTGTGAGTATCCATACTAGCATGAGAATTATTGGACACTTTACAAAGTGACTTCTTTTTTACACATTGTCTTTCATTTGGAAGGCAGAAATGCATCGAACGTCAATAGGTAATAACAGTTGCTCTACAATTCTGTGTTACCCTAAGTCTCCCGATAAAAATGGTACCTCACTTGTGTGGGTAGGCCTAGTGCCCGCGACAGGAAACGGCCAAAAACGCAATTTGGACACACTTCATTTATACAGTGAAAACTGACCCTTTTTTTGAAAAGTGCCTAGCTGTATATTTTAAACCCTAGATCTGTCGGCACCTAGGCAAACCTAGCAAACCTATACATTTTTGAAAACTAGACACCGAGGGGAATCCAGGATGGGGTGACTTGTCTGGCTTTCACCAGGTTCTGGTACCCAGAATCCCTTGCACACCTCAAACTTTGTAAAAAAAAAAAAACATTTTCCTCACATTTCTGTGATGGAAAGTTCTGGAATCTACGTGAATCCACAAAATTCCACCCACCCCGCATTCCCCAAAGTCTTCTGAGAAAATATGTACCTCACTTGTGTGGGTAGGCCTAGTGCCCGTGACAGGAAACGGCCCAAAACGCAACGTGGACACACCACATTTTCACAGTGAAAACTGACCCTTTTTTTGCAAAGTGCCTAGCTGTAGATTTTGAACCCTAGCTCTGCCGGCACCTAGGGAAACCTAGCAAACCGATACATTTTTGAAAACTAGACACCCAGGGGAATCCAGGATGGGGTGACTTGTCTGGCTTTCACCAGGTTCTGTTACCCAGAATCCCTTGCAAACCTCAAACTTTGTAAAAAAAAAAAACATTTTCCTCACATTTCTGTGGTGGAAAGTTCTGGAATCTGGCGTGGAGCCACAAAATTCCACCCACCCCGCGTTCCCCAAAGTCTTCTGAGAAAAATTGTACCTCACTTGTGTGGGTAGACCTAGTGCCCGCGACAGGAAATGGCCCAAAACGCAACGTGGACACAACACATTTTCACAGTGAAAAAAGACCCTTTTTTTGCAAAGTGCCTAGCTGTAGATTTTGAACCCTAGCTCTGCCGGCACCTAGGCAAACCTAGCAAACCTATACATTTTTGGCACCAAGGGGAGAAAAATGGTACGTCACTTGTGTGGGTAGGCCTAGTGCCCGTGACAGGAAACGGCCCAAAACGCAACATGGACACACCACTTTTTCACAGTGAAAACTGACCCTTTTTTTGCAAAGTGCCTAGCTGTAGATTTTGAACCCTAGCTCTGCGGGCACCTAGTGAAACCTAGAAAACCTATACATTTTTGAAAACTAGACACCCAGGGGAATCCAGGATGGGGTGACTTGTCTGGCTGTCACCAGGTTCTGTTACCCAGAATCCCTTGCAAACCTCAAACTTTGTAAAACAAAACACATTTTTCTCAAATTTCTGTGTGGGAAAGTTCTAGAATCTGCATGGATCCATAAATTTCCAACCACCCAGCATTCCCCCAGGTCCTCCGATAAAAATGTTACCTCACTCGTGTGGGTGGGTCAAGTACCCGCGACAGGCAAGTGCCCAAAACATATTGAGGTGACATCAAAATGACCTATCACAAAACAACCTGGTTTTGCAAGGGGGGTCACCTGGGTTTTTGGCCCCGGGCTCGGCGGCCATCTTGAGAAACCTACCAAACCCACACATTTCTGAAAACTAGACACCAAGGGGAGTCCAGCGAGGTATGGCTTGCGTGGACCCCCCCAACATTTTCCTACCCAGAATCCCCTGCAAACCTCAAATTTAGCTGAAAAAATCGAATTTTTCTCAAATTTCTGGGAAGAGAAAAAAACATAGGGATTAAGAGTATAGCACCGAGAATTCTAAGCGCTACATTTTTTTTAAAATACTTTTTAGCTAATTCTGCATTGGACACCTGAGGACAGACAGACTGAGGGGAACGCTGTGGGGTAGGACATAGGTGCCGGCACAGTGATTCCACACAAAAATATGTGGAAAATGTGTTTTTTTAGCTAAATTTGAGGTTTGCAGGGGGTTTCTGGGTAGGAAAACATTGGGGGATCCACCCAAGTCATGCCTCGCTGGACTCCCCCGGGTGTCTAGTTTTTAAACATGTGTTGGTTTGGTAGTTTCCCAAGATGGCTGCCGAGCCCGAGGCCAAAACCCAGGTGACCCCTTGCAAAACCAGGTTGTTTTGTGATAGGTAATTTTGATGTCTCCTCAATACGTTTTGGGCCCTTGCCTGTCGCGGGTACTTGACCCACCCACGCGAGTGAGGGACCATTTTTATCAGGAGACCTGGGGGAACTCTGGGTGGTAGGAAATTTATGGATCCATGCAGATTCCTGAACTTTCCCACACAGAAGTTTGATTTTTTTTATTTTTCAACTAAATTTGAGGTTTGCAGGGGATTCTGGGTGAGAAAACGTTGGGGGGCCCACATAAGGCATACCTCCCTAGACTCCCCCAGGTGTCTAGCTTTCAGAAATGTGTGGGTTTGGTTGGTTTCCCAAGATCGCCGCCAAGCCCGGGGCCAAAAACCCAGGTGACCCCCCTTATAAAACCAGGTTGTTTTTTTGATAGGTAATTTTGATGTCTTCTCAATACGTTTTGGGCCCTTGCCTGTAGAGGGTACTTGACCCACCCACACAAGTGAGGTACCATTTCTATCAGGAGACCTGGGGGAATGCTGGGTGGTAGGAAATTTGTGGATCCACGCAGATTCCAGAACTTTCCACCACAGAAATGTGAGGAAAATTTGTTTTTTTACAAAGTTTGAGGTTTGCAAGGTATTCTGGGTAACAAAACCTGGTGAGAGCCAGACAAGTCACCCCATAATGTATTCCCCTGGGTGTCTAGTTTTAAAAAATGTATAGGTTTGCTAGGTTTCCCTAGATGCCTGAAGAGCTAGGGTTCAAAATCTACAGCTATGCTCTTTGCAAAAAAAAGGGTCAGTTTTCACTGTGAAAATGTGGTGTGTCCATGTTGCGTTTGGGCCGTTTCCTGTCACGGGCACTAGGCCTACCCACACAAGTGAGGTACCATTTTTTTCGGAAGACTTTGCGGGATGCGGGGTGGGTGGAATTTTGTGGATCCATACAGATTCCAGAACTTTCCATCACAGAAATGTGAGGAAAATGTGTTTTTTTTTGTTACAAAGTTTGAGATTTGCAAGGGATTCTGGGTAACAGAACCTGGTGAGAGCCAGACAAGTCACCCCATCCTGGATTCCCCTGGGTGTCTAGTTTTAAAAAATGTATAGGTTTGCTAGGTTTCCCTAGGTGCCGGCAGAGCTAGGGTTCAAAATCTACAGCTAGGCACTTTGCAAAAAAAAGGTCAGTTTTCACTGTAAAAATGTGGTGTGTCCATGTTGCGTTTTGGGCCGTTTCCTGTCACTGGCACTAGGCCTGCCCACACAAGTGAGGTACCATTTTTATCAGAAGACTTTGGGGAATGTGGGGTGGGTGGAATCTTGTGGATACACGCTGATCCCAGAACTTTCCATCACAGAAATGTGAGGACAATGTGTTTTTTTAAACTAAGTTTGAGGTTTGCAAGGGATTCTGGGTAACAGAACCTGGTGAGAGGCACACAAGTCACCCCATCCTGGATTCCCCTTTGTGTCTAGTTTTAAAAAATGTACAGGTTTGCTAGGGTTCCCACCGCGCCGGCTGCGCTAGGGCTCGAAATCCACAGGTAGGCACATTGCTAAAAAGAAGTCTGTGCCTAGTGGGCTTTCTGCCGCCCTGAGGGGGGAATAAGGGGGGGGGGGGTTTGCCCCGATATGCCTCCAAGGGGGCAGAAAGACTGTGGCTATTTGTTTGGGGGGTGGGGGCATTGGTATGCCCATTCAGGCCAGCCTCCACCCCAAGCATAAAAAAAGCCAGCATAATCGCTGGCGCCTAGTGGGCTCTCTGACACCCCCTGGGGGGCAGATCAGGGGCTACTGCCCCAATCTGCCTCCTGGTGGGGCAGAAAGACTGTGGTGTTTTTTGGAGCATTCTGGGGGTATTGACATGCCCATTCAAAGCAGCCCACACCCCTGAATTAAAAAAAATATATTCCCTGATGCCTATTGGTCTTTCTGCCCCCCCCCCCCTGGGAGGCAGATAAGGGGCTTTTGCCCCTATCTGCCTCCCAGGGGGGCAGAAAGACAGTGGCAATTTCTTTTGGGGTGGAGGCATTGGCATACACATTCTGGGCATCCCCCACCCCTACATATATTAAAAGAAAAAGCTCTGGTGCCTTGTGGGCTTTCTGCCCCCCCTGGGGGGGCAGATCAGCGGCTACTGCCCCATCTGCCTCCTGGGGGGCATAAAGACTGTGGCATTTTTTTAGGGGGGGTGGGGGGATTGGCATGCCCATTCTGGGCAGGCCCCACCCCGAACTTTGGAGAAAAAAATCCCTGGTGCCTAGTGGGCTTTCTGCCCCCCGGGGGACAGATAAAGGGCTATTGCCCATTCTGCCTCCCAGGGGGGGCAGAAAGACTGTACCATTTTTGTTTTGGGTGGGGGCATTGGCATGCCCATTCTGGGCAGCCCCCACCCCTATGTATAAAAAAACCCAAAACCCTGGTGCCTAGTGGGCTTTTTGCCCCCCCAGGGGGCAGACCAAGGGCTGTTGCCCCCATCTGCCTCCTGGGAGGGGCAGAAAGTCTTTTGCCTTCTTTGGGGGGGTAGGGTGGGGGCATTGGGATGCCCATTCTGGGCAGCCCCCACCCCTGGCCTATAGAAAAATATTCCATGGTCTAGGGTGCTTTCTGCCCCCCCCGGGGGGGGGAGAGATTGGGGGCTACTTCCCCCATCTGCTCCCCAGGGGGGGCAGAAAGACTGTCTGTGCCCAAAATGTATGGGGGAGCAAAGGCCCTTGCCCAAGGGGCAGCTCCCCCCTCCCTGGTGCTAGTGGGTGGATCCCTGCTTGGGGATCGCCCTCCTGGGGTGATCTCCAAGCAGGGATCCACTAGGGAAGGGTGGCATTGGAAAGGGGAGATTCTCATTGCGTGCGATGGTCATTGCAAGGAAATCCGAAAATAGGCCTGGGGAGGTTGGGGAAGCTCTTCCCCACCTCTCAAGGCAAAAAAAAAAGGGAAATCCCTCTGCTGTCTGCAGCAGAGGTATTTTGTGAGCCTGTGCTCATGACGGAATGGTTCCGTCATGAGAACAGGAGCACTGGTGCTCATGACGGGACCATTCCGTCATGAGCACCCAAAGGGTTAATAATTAAAAGGTTAAAAACCTGAACCAATGACTCACAGCTCGTGAGCTGTAAAGCCACGACAAGGCACCAACCTCTTTACAGGCCATCCACACACCTTTCATACTTGACACACACTTTCACACCACCAGCTGCGGCGCCAACACATTACAACACTCACATCCACAGACAATGTGGAGACAATGTACACCCTGGCACAGAGAGACAGAAAAGACAAATATTACTTCAAAATAAACACTTTCTTAAGTACTCACACATACTGGTTGGATTTGGCACGAGGGTGAGTGAAGGTTAAGAGCGTAAAATTCTATTAACAAAAGATTTCACAAAAAGGAAATGCACTGTTAATATTTAAAAGGTTAAAAACCTGAACCAATGACTCACAGCTTGTGAGCTGCAAAGCCACAGCAAGACAACAACCTCTTTACAGGCCATTCACACACCTTTCATACGTGACACACAAGACCATTCACACCACCAGCCACGGGCCCAGCACATTACAACATTCACATCAACAGACAGCGCCATTCAAGGGCCCATCACTTTCATATGCCTACATGACTGACACAGCAATCACACTGGCTGGTGGTTGACATAGTTTCTGCAGTGGCGTTTGACTAGCAGAGTGTGTAATGACTAGCAGCAAGTCACTACTCACAGGCTGCCAGCCAAATGCCAGCCAAGCACCATCCCACCCACACCGCCAGCCAAGTGCCAGCCCAGGCACACTGCCAGCCAAGCACCAGCCCACGCACACCACCAGCCAAGCACCAGCCCACGCATACCGCCAGCCAAGCACCAGCCCACCCACACCGCCAGCCAAGCGCCAGCCCACACACACTGCCAGCCAAGCACCAGCCCACGCACACCACCAGCCAAGCATCAGCCCACCCACACCGCCAGCCCACGCATACCGCCAGCCAAGCGCCAGCCCACACACACTGCCAGCCAAGCGCCAGTCCACGCACACCACCAGCCAAGCGCCAGTCCACGCACACCGCCAGCCAAGCACCAGTCCACGCACACCGTCAGCCAAGCGCCAGTCCACGCACACCGTCATCAAATTTTTTTTAACAAGAAAGAAAACACAAACCAATTGCAACTAGATACAAAACTATAACTACAAAAACAACAGCAGTAACTAAAGACATTGGGGCTTATTTACAAGGCCCTTGCGCCACTTTTGCGTCATTTTTAACATGGGAAAAGTGACGCAAAAGTGGCGCAAGGGGCTTGTAAATCTGCCCCATCATTCTAATGCCAACCGTGAAACTGAACAACAACTATATAAAACCATACAGACCAGGCAGTACACTGTTAGACTCACGGTTGCTCCCAAAAACTCTTTTGAGTGTGATACAATTTGAAACATGTGGGCACACACAGCCCAGGATTAGAAGGACAATCAGCACAGTGCATACGACTCTCCTTCCGCATACCCCTTCGCAAGCAGACTCTACATCTCTTACAGGGATTGGTTTTTTTGGACGTGGGAGGAATTAAATCAGGAAAGTGGTGATCTTTCAATCTAGCCACATCCTCCACCACTCCAACTCTAGGAACACTTGCCTGTTCCACTACAACAAGGCTGCCTATCACAGACTCCTGAAACTGAACAAAAGTCATCTTTGACGCAAGAGAACACTCCTTGAACGCAACAAAAGCATTAAAAGTTGCTAAATTGAAGAGATGGATGGCCAACTTCTTATACCAAATGTAAGACTTATGAACAGCAGTGTAAGGTTCCAACCTCTGATCTACTTTATCAACACCACCCATGTGCTTATTGTAGTCTACAATGCACACAGGTTTGCGCACTTCAGCAACCTGACCCCAAACAGTCACAGGCGAAGTACTCTCATCATGGATGGTAGTCAGCATGTACACATCCCTCCTGTCCACAAATTTCACAGCTAGCAGTTCCTCACTACGCAAGGCACTGCGCTGTCCCCTCTGAAGCTTTTTGCAAACAAGCTCTTTTGGGTAACCTCTACGGTTAGAGCGGATTGTGCCACAATCAAAAGTGTCCACTTTCAACAATTCCTTAAACAATTGCACAGCAGTTTAGAAGTTATCAAGGTACAAATGGTGACTTCTGTTAAACAGTCCTCTAGAAAGTTCCCACACAATTTTCTCTGAAACTCCAAAAGTGGACGGACAACCAGGGGGGTCAATAATGGAATCCCTACCAGTGTACACCCGGAAATTATAGACATATCCTGTCCTACTCTCAGAAAACAAATACATCTTAATTCCATAACGTGCCCTCTTGCTAGGAATGTACTGCCTAAAAACCAAACAGCCCTTGAACAGGACCAAATACTCATCAACAGCTATTTCTTTCCCTGGAGTATAGATCTCTGAAAATCGATCTACAAAGTGATCAAGAACTGGCCGAATCTTAAAAAGACGGTCACAGTCAGGGTGATCTCGTGGCAACGCCAAAGCATTAATAAGAAAATGCAGCATCCGAAGCAAAAGTAAATACCGATCACGACTCATAATTGCAGGAAATATGGCCGTTACCATCAAGGGACTGGTAGACCAATATGAAGCCAGGGATGGGTTCCTTATCAAGCCCATCCAAAAAGTCAAACCCAAAAACTTCTTCATCTCATCCAGATTTGTGGGAGTCCACTGGGTAGCTCTAGAGCGGGCCTAAGTCTGGCACTGTTGTCCCTCAAAAACTGTTCAGCATACAAATTAGTCTGCTCAACAATCTCAGCCAAAAATACATCATCCATAAACAACTGAAAAAACTGTATAGGCAAAAAAATTCACAATCCACTCTACACCCAGCATCACCACTAAAGGCAGGCAACACCGACTGCACCATGTTTGGATCAACACAGAGTCAAGCACTTCCAGTAGGAAGCCTTGCAGCCTCAGGCTGCAATCCCAATGTCTCTTGCTGCACCATCGGCACATCAGTGTCCTCCTCTAAAACAGGCCCTTCATCCGCACTGAGAGTAGCTTCATCCGCACTGAGAGTAGCTTCATCATCAGATGATTCCTCATGGACAGAAAATTCACTGCCAGAATCTTGCACTCCCTCCTCTCCCTCAGACGCACTGTCAGTCTCATAATCCTGCTCAGAGGAAGATTCAAAAAGCATACCAACCACCTGCTGAGCAGTAATTCTACGGCTAGCCATAATCCTTACTAATAAAGGTAACTTGTCAAACAAGTGAACAACAACAAACATTTTGATAAATAAGTAATAAACAAAATGTGGCTTTATCACAAAGACCAATATACTCCAAAACTATACCACTCACTTGCCAAAAACAGCTATACTCACCACCACCTACTCTGCACAGACACAGTAAGGACCAACAATATCCCACTAAAAAAGAAAAGAAAATGACACATAAGACAACGCAAAACACATCGCAAAGAATTTCATGCTCAAAACACTAACTAAATATGCTGCTATTATGACACCACTTACAAAAAATTCATTCATGCATGACATACTCATTTGGAGTAAACACAACAAAAATGTTTTCCTTACCAAAAAAATGCAACTACATGAAACTGCAGATCAACCACTGCCGAAACCGCAAACAAGAATCAAAAGCTTTGCACTAGAATAAAAAGGAGAAATAAAACATTACAATCACATATGCAAATAATGCACTAGTCCACACACTATCCACCAGCCAAGCAAAGGTGGTAGGTGGGCCTAAAAGCATAAGGCCGATCTGCCCCCATGGGGAGCAGAAACAGCCAAAACATTCACCCTCATAAAGGGGGAATGACCCTTGCCCAAGGGGTCACTCCCCAACACCAACATTTAAACAGCCCTGTGGTCTAGTGGCTTCTGCCCCTCTTGGAGACAGATGGGCCTGAAGACATATGGCTGATCTGCAAACTGCCACAATAATCACCCCATAAAGGGGAACGACCCTTGCCCAAGAAAACCCTTTCCTTTCCTCCGATGCCTTTTTAAACACCCCCCCACCCTCCCCGAAGAAAAACTCACCTCCTATCCTCCGGATGCACTGGAAGCAAATGGCTTCCAGCACGTCCGGTATCCTCTAATGACATCATCGCGCCTCGCGTGCTGACGTCATTAGATGATGTGGTGGGGGGTTGGGGGGGAAGCGGAAGGGCTTCCCCTGCCATCCCCGGTGGGGGCAGCTTGAAGGGCAGCCCACGGGGGGAGTGCTAGCGCTTCCCCCATGGGTGGGTGCTAGGACGTCCGGGACCTGTCCGACGCACACACCCACCATGACGTTGGACGGCTCCCGGCCGTCCGACGCACGCAAAGGGTTAATATAGTGAAACTGTGTGTGTGTGTAAGTGTGTTTGTGTCTAGGTGAGTGTGTATGTGTGGGTGAGTGTGAGTGCCTGAGTATATATTTGTGTGTAAGTGAGTGTGTGTTTATGTACATGTCTGTGATATTATATGTACATTGTTTTATATCATTTATATTGTATTGTACAATTAATTGCAACAAGATATATTTTTCTACTGATTTCTGGACATTCCAAAATAGTGGCTGCTTTTCAAGAGACTGAGTGAGATTGCATGAACATTCATGTAATTTTGTCCACTTTCACTGTTTATGTTATTTTACTACTTAGGGCCCGAGTACGATCTCACTACGAGGCCTCCAGACGGGATCTGGAACGAGCAAATATGATTCGGAGCCTATGTTTCCGACCATTTCGTCCCCTGTTCCGAACGACAAAGTATGATGCGAAGATCTCGTCCAAGTCAATCGAATCGTTTCCGAACCCAATATTGTCAGTCCGACTCGTTCACAGCTGAATCGCGCCGCGCAATGAAGCTGGCTTCCGAACGGAGCTAGTACGATGCATGATTTGGACAGCCGTATCGACTCGGTCTTAGCGAGATGAAACGGCTGTGTGAATTAGACTTCGGGGGGGCTATAGCGGGCCCCCGTTCACCTGGGGCCCTCTGAATCTGTCCCGTGTGGGTACCTATGGGTTCCCCCTTTCCATGCATGCACAGGTTGTACGCTTTTCCCCACCCACCCCTTTTTGCTATGGGAGCCTGTGTGCCCGTTCAGTATACAGGCTCCCATAGAATTCAATGGGAGTCTGAGCGAACCGAGTCCGTCACCATACGGTCGCTTGGACTCGCAGAGCACAATTCGCTAGGAAAGCCCTCTGGATCCGAGTCGTACAGAGGGCTTTCCTAGCGATATCGTACTCGGGCCCTTAATGTGGGTGATTACTCTACTCCGTGACCCGTGAGAAAGGCTACAGCCAAAAAACGTCAGGTGGAGCTGATTTTGAATAATAAATAATTGCAGCAACCAAGAGCATCTGAGGTGCATATTTACAAGAAACTGGTGGAGCGCGATGTTACACCAAAATTGGTAACGCCAGCGCAGGCACCCTAGCGTCATTTTGCTAGGGTGCCTGCGCTGCAGGGGCAATTGTTTAAGGGTCACCTTCCTGCACATAAACAATCTTTGCAGGCAATTTGGTTTATCTATGTGTGCTACAGAACACAGCACACATGGAAAGAGCAATATACGAGGAGAAATACAACGTTTCTCCTCGTATCGCCTGCTTAAGACCAAGTATTCCCTGGCAGTATTTTTGGCGCTACCCCATAATTTGTAAATATTGGGCAGCGTCAAAAAGCAATGGGTGTTGCTGCAGAACACCCACTGCAACACCCATTGCATGCCCCTTTCACGATAAGTGCTCTTCCACAGATAGGGAGATTATTTACAAGGCAGCGTTAAACCACGTTAAGTGGCTTAACGCTGCCTTGTAAATAAGGCAAAGTAGTTAACGCCGCCAGAACGTCCGAAAAAGTGACGTTCTGGTGCTGCTAACTCCTTGTAAATATGCCCTTGAATGTTTCTATGCATTATGAGGAACCTGTGAGTTTATATTAAGGGCCACCGGAACCCCACTCAGACCGCCACACCAAATAGCCTGAGCTTTTCCAGGATTTTAAAGGTGTAGCTGGTGACTTTAAACATTTATTTTTAGCTTAAGATGTTATGTTGTCATTGAATTTTTCACCTAACTATGGCGTTACTGTACCCTTTTTTTCAGTGAATTTCTAGAGGTTTTTTAACGTAATGTAATATTTTATTACCATATATAAATCCAATCCACTTTAGGCAGCCAACCCCCCGCCGCATACGGACATGTGCAGCATGTGGTTGCCTGTAGGCCCTGGCCTGCGAGCACCCAACCATATGCCACGCACAGCCTTCTAGCATTCAGTGAGCAGTTGCTCTTGCAGGTCCCCTGGCCGCACTCAGACAGACTTACTTACTAACTTTGTCAAAAAGTCACAACACCAAAATATAAAAATTGAGACTATTTGCTTTATCAAGGGGTGAACATATCAATATATATAGAGCAGATTTATCATCTTTCTCCAAAAATCACCAATATTTTTAATCTAATGTATATATCTGTAATTCACACACTGCAAAGTTTATTAATATTGATCATTATAAAAATGTTTAATAAAGCTTTAATAAAAATATGTCAGTGATTTTTTTGCATAACTTTTATTATTACATTTTGAGAGTGAACATTTTTAAATTGTCAGAGACTTAGTGGTTTAAAAAATTAAATAGAACCAACATGTGTCTGACACTTCATTTTACCATATTTCAACACAGAAAAGGCAATGATAAAAACAACCAAAAGTGGGCCTTGCACTCCAGCTGAAGAGCACATAACTCCAAGTACGAGTGCACAAAAAAATATGGTAAGTTCTCCTGGGGTCATGGATTTAATGACCCAGGACACTTACTGTTTTTTAGGTCGAGTCTAGACAGTGCTTGCGCTTTTAGGCGATCTGTTGTATGTACTTTGTGGGATCAGACTCCTCCCACCACTTTGTATTGGCTTTTGTCTGTATCATTCAAAAATGGTAGCCTACAAATGGCTAATAGTTGGTGCATGTCCCACCTTTTTTTCACATGTTAACTCCCATGGAGTATTGCTGCGGGAACGAGCAGCAACGATCACGCTGCTTGCATGTCTTTACCTTGTTGTTTTAGAATGTAACCCATTCATCGGCATCAGTGATGCATCAGCACTGACATCAGGAGAGTCAGCGTGATTTTGCCAACTGAGACAACAAGTAGAGACTCAAGCGTAATATAGGGACAGACTTTAGGCGGGCCGCTGCAGTGAACAAGTTTCAAACAGCTCAGGCAGCTCCCACCGCTGCTCGCATGTCTAACATTTTCAGACCCACCAGCATCCATGAACCGACCGCTCCCGGAGTAGTGTCTCAACTGAGCCGGCACTGTAGTTAGGCAGTGCACAGAACTGTGCACTGATTGGCCAGTTGGAAGTCTGTCATTGCGCCTGACCGGACTGTTCATGGCACTCGCACAGACCAATAAGTGTCACTGTGAAGTGAGTGCGCAGCACCTGCCTCTGCCTCTTTGCTGCTCTCCTGAGGTGTGTCTTGCCCAGTGCTGCAGTGGGCTGGGCAGCCACCACACTCCTAGTCAGTGCTTAATTTTTTTTTTTTGTTGTGTGTACTGCTGCAGCCACAGCCTCACACGCTCCTGAGGCTTACCCGGTGCTGCAGCAGCGCTCAGAGTACATGAGTGTGTCAGCTGTCATGACTGCCCTACGGTGAACAGTGCAAGTGTGAAGGGACCGAGCATGCCGTCACCCACAAGACCTCTCTTCTGAGGCACAGCAACCAAGAGACCAGTGGAGGTGTATGTTACACCTTCAATCTCTGTGCCTTTCTACTGGGGCAGAGCGGAGAATTGTGGAGACATGAAGGGGTCTTCTCCCCTCCATCCCTGCACTGTAGCCAGGCAGGGCACAGAACCGTGCACTAATCGGCCAGGTGAAAGTCCATCATCGAGCCTGCGCGGCCCGTTAATCGCGCTTGCACAGAGCAGTAAGTGTCACTGGGAAGTGAGTGTGCAGCACCTGCCTCAGCCTCTCCACTGCTCTCCTGGGGTGTGGCCTGCCCGGTGCTGCTGCGGGCTGGGCAGCCCCGAGCTCCTAGTTAGTCGTAATTTAATTTCTTTTGTTGTGTGAACTGTTGCAGCCTCAGCCTCACACTCTCCTGAGGCTTGCCTGGTACTGCAGCTGCACTCAGATTCCGTGAGTGTGTCAGCTGTCATGACTTCCCTAAGGTGAACAGTGCAAGTGTGAAGGGATCGAGCACACCATCACCCACAGGACCTCTCTTCTGAGGCACAGCATCCAAGAGACCAGTGGAAGTGTGCCTTCCACCTTCAATCTCGGTGCTTTTCTACTGGGGCAGAGCGGAGAATTGTTGAGACATGAAAGGGGTCTTCTGTCCTCCATCTACATGACTTCTCTATTGGGGCAGAGCAAATAGAACAGTGGAGGTGTGAAGGGACCAGGTCCCCTTCATCCACATGGCCTCTCTTTTGGGAAAAGGGAACATAGGAGCTGTCAAGATGTGCAGCTTTGCACATATGGTTCTACATAGACTCTACCCAATTCCTATTGTCCCGATTACTTCTTTAGATAAGAAAATACACTTTGGGCCCACATTTTGTTTTAATTTCTCCCTGAAACCTTTGAAGTCTCGTACTAACATTTTTGAACAGAGAACGTACTTATAAGTCCCCTGCACTAATGCAGAAATAACAAACACCAGTAGAAGTTTAACCCCTTTCTCTGTTCGCATGTAACACTGGGATATTACTATGGAGGGCAATAAATAGACACATCCTCCGTATTGGGGGCATTATGTTCACATTAGCAGAGTTCTCAGACTCGCATGCTTAAGTGGGGAGGCCCCCTTTGTTTTGATCCTATTGTTGTTGATGATAACATTTTGTCCGTTTCTCTGTTCCAATCTGTTAGACCTGACACCATTGGCGTGGGTTTCCTCTGTATTCTTGCCTTTGCCTCCTGTGTTTTTGCTGTGTGTTGGACTTCGTTTTTGCTGGTCTAGATGCTTTGGGCACTTTGCCACTGCTGTTCAGTGCCAAAGTGCAAGTGCTCCCTTTGTAAATTATTATTATGGATTAGAGATTCCATGATTGGCATATTTGATTTACTAGTCAGCCCCTACTACAGTGCACTGTGTGTGCCCAGGACCTGTAAATCAAATGCTGCTAGTGGGCATGCAGCTCTGATTGTGCCACGCACATAGGCAGCCTGTAAATGTAACTCAGGCCGAACATTGCAGAGCTTGTATGCAGTCTAGTACTGCCATGTCGACTTGGCAAGTGCACCCACTTGCCAGGCCCTACACTTCCCTTTTCTTACATATGAGTCACCCCTAAGGTAGGACCAAGGTGCCCCTGTGGGCAGGGTGCAGTGTATGTGAAAGGGAGGACATGCCCTGGTGTGTGTGGCATGTCCTGATAGTGAAATATTGCCAATTTCGTTTTTCAATATTGCAAGCATGCCTGTTCCCAGAGGATAGAATGGGGAGTTTGCTTATAACATCTTATAAACATAACTACCCCTGGGAACAAGGTAGGAAAATAAAGTCTAGTATGCCTGAACTCAGAATGTTAAAATGCATCTTTTATTGAAGGTGATTTTTACATTCTGTGTTTGAAAATACCACTTTTAGAAAGTAGGTATTTTCTTGCTTAGCCATCCAGTGTGCCTCGGCTAGGATGTGTATTGACTGTCTGGCTTTGGAGTGGCAGGGGCGTGGGGTGAGCAGTGACTCCAGAGAGTCTGGATAAGTCATGGCTGGGCTGAATAGACCTGGGCTGCATTTAGAGTAGGGGAGGAGATTTCCTTTCACCTGAATGGGCCTGGTCTGCCTGACACAATGCTGTCTCCACCTCCTGCCAGGAAGCTGCACCAGAGAGGACAGAACTGGTTTTGACTGAGCACAGGGCTTCTCTGCCACCAGAGAACAAATGATTTTGCTGTATAAAAAAGGGGCCTAGACCCCAGACTTTTAGATCACTTCTGGGAAATCAGGAGGAACCTTTGCCAAGGAGAAGAGCTGGAGAAACTGGAGGAGGAGTACTGCCGCTTTGCTGTGTGCTGTCTGGGGCTGGCCTGCAGTGGCTGTTTCTGCCAAGGAAAGGAGAAGGACTTTGCTGTGTGCTGTATCCCTGCTTGAGGAAGATCCCCAAGGTCTTGAAAGTGGAGCTTGCCCCCTGTTACCAGGCCCCCAATGAGAAGAAACCATGGGTCCCGGGAGGTAAGCCTGCCCAGAAGGGTCCCAGGGCATCCTATGCTTGTGGTCAGGTGGGCCACTTCTAAGTAATCCAAGAAAGCCACTACTGCACCCACAGGTGCTCCGCTCCGTGAGTTGGCTAGTGTAGCTTGAGGGAAGAGTCGGGTTCCCAGGAGGGGTGGGGGTCTGCAGAGATGACCCTGGTCTCTTTAGGAGACAGTGAGATGGTCCCAAGAGCTCATCTGCCTGATAACACTAAAAATACAGGCAGTGGGTGACCATCAATGGCCACAGTGTGGAAGCTCTGAGAGACACTGGACCAGTGTGACAGCTGTCAGTTGTCAGCTAGTGTCTGAGGAGCAGGTGGTCCCCGACACGTTCTACCCAGTAGTTGCCACTGTCAACTCTGAGTGCCTCTGCAATGTGGCACAGGTTCCCTTTGAGTGGGGGGTCTCAGGTACCTTGAGAGAAGCTGTGAGGCCAGCCATGCCTGTTGACTTTCTGCTAGGCAACGATTTGGAGAGTTCTCCTTGGAGAAGGTGGAACGGAAGTCCCATTTAGAGATGTTGGGTCTGCCTGAGTGGGCGTGTGTGACCACTCGGTCTATGGCAGCCGGTAAGGGCCATCAAGAGGACTTGGAGCCTGAAACAGTGGCCTAGGTGCCTGACAGGAAGAGAAGAGGCAGGGGACGTGGGAAACTGGCCCCCAAAGTTCCCACAGTCCAGGAAGAGGCAAACCTTGAGGGCGATGCCCTGGAACCTACAGGGGAACAAGTGGCCGAACTGGGGGTCCTGCCTGAGCTGACCCATTGGCAGCAGGTAGGAGGTCTCTCCAGGGAGGAATTCTGCTAGGAGCAGCAGAAATGCCCTTCTCTGGTTGGTTTGTGGCAGCAGGCTGCAAACCAGGCAGCAGGTGATCAGTCTGGATCACATTGAATTTACTGGGAGAATGGTCTCCTGTATAGTGAGCCTAAGGTTGCTGAGCCTGGGTCAGCCCGTATGCTGGTGGTACCCCAGCACTTCAGAGCCTTCCTACTGGGTCTGGCTCATGATTTGCTGTTGGCAGGCAATTTGGGGAAAGACAAGACCGTTGAAAGGCTTGTCACCCATGTTTACTGGCCCCAAATGCATAAGAACTCTGATACTCATTGTAGGTCTTGCCAGACTTGCCAGGCAAGTGGTAAGAGTGGGAGGGAGTGCAAGGCTCCTCCCCAACATTTCCCTGTAGTCAGCACCCCCTTTGAGAGGGTGGGTATTGACATTGTGGGGCCTCTGGATCCCAAGACAGCCATGGGCAACAGGTTCATCCTGGTCTTGGTGGACCATGCCACCCGGTACCCGGAAGCCATCCCTCTCCGGACTGTGACAGCCCCCGTGGTGGGTCGCGTGTTAATGGCAATTTTCTCCCATGTGGGATTCCCGAAGAAGTGGTGTCTGACCGGGGTACCAACTTCATATCAAAGTATATGAAGTCCCTGTGGCAGGAGTGCGGTGTTACCTACAAGTTCACCACTCCTTACCACCCCAAACGTAATGGGCTGGTTGAGAGATTCAGCCAAACCCTGAAGGGCATGATTATGGGTCTTGGTGAACCCATGAGGCGTAAGTGGGACGTCCTCTTGCCATGCTTTATGTTTGCTTACAGAGAGGTACCGCAGAAGTCCTTAGGGTTCAGACCCTTTGAACTCCTGTATGGGCATCCTGTAAGAGGACCTCTGAGTCTGGTCAAAGAAGGCTGGGAGAAAGCTCCCAGTAAACCTCCCCAGGATGTATATAGCTACATGCTGGCCTTCAGGAACCAGACTAAGCACTTCAGGCAACTCGCTCAGACGAATCTGGAAGTCAGCCAGGAGGAGATGAAACAGTGGTATGATCAGAATGCCACTCTGATCGAGTTTCAGCCTGGTCAGAAAGTGTGGGTCATGGCCCCAGTGGAGCCTTGTGCGCTCCAAGATAAGTGGACTAGGCCATTTGAGGTGGTGGAGCGCAAGAGTAAAGTCACCTATCTGGTGGACTTGCAGCCTCCAAGGAATCCTTTGCGGGTTCTACATGTGAACCGCCTTAAGCCCCACTTGGAGAGGTCCGAAGTAGGCATGCTCCTGGTGACAGATGCTGAAATGGAGGAGTAGACTGAACCTCTTCCTGACCTCCTGTCTGCCAAGGAACATGATGGGTCAGTGGATGGTGTCACCATCCCCCGCCCTGACCCTGGAACAGCAGAATGACTGCCGCCACCTGTTGGGACAGTTTGCTGATCTGTTCTCCCTGACCCCCGGTGTCACTCAGTGGTGTGTACATGATTTTGACACTGGGGATACTCCTCCTGTGAAACACAAAATTTACAGAGTGACTGACAGGGTCAAGGCTTGTGTGAGAAGTTGGCCTGGTATATGCTGTCCACTAATTATAGTGGGCACCTTGCACCAGTCCAAAAAACCCCTTATTGGAGATAGGTTAAAGACAACCTTTATTGAAAGCTATCCTAGTGGTAGCTATGGAGAGCAGCCTTCAGGCTAAGTCTTGAAGGAATGTAAAGCAGCTTGTTTTACCAGTCTATAATCTCTTGAGTGACCAAATGAAATAGGACCACACCAGGTATATATATAAAATATATGTATTTAGTCTTAAACACACCCCTCTAGTCTCTTTATGAGGCTAGAGTTCGAAGTACATAAGTTACAAGTCAGTTATCAACAGTAATAGCACAAATACACGTTTGAGCCCTAGGGGCGTACCAAACCATATACCAATAAAGTGGTATAAGAACCATGACTGAGCTAGACACAAGGCCTAGAGCCTGTAGAAGTGCTTGGCCCTCAAGGAACCACCCAAGGTAGTGACACAGGGGACCCACGGGGGACGCGTGCAGTGTGAGAACACAGCCGCGAGCCGCCGTTGACTTCTATGGGGAATGTCGCGGTTGGAGTTTTAAAGAAAAAGGACACTTAGAGGAGGACTTGGAGCAAACCCCTTTAGAACTAGGTTGTTCTAGAGTCTATACCCACAGGAGCACCGGAGTACTCGAGTTACCTCACCCAGGGAAGCCGGGTGCATAGGTGTCTTTCGGGGTCAGGTTTCGTCGTCATTTTCAATGGCGATCTGCTGCAAAGTGCTGCTGGCGACCAAGTCGAAAGTGTTCGGGTGGATCCAAGGGTGGATCAAAGATCTGAAGAACCTGAAAGCAGAGGGGACAGAGTCTGGGTCACTAGCCAGTGACCAGGAAGGCGATGAGCAGGTGCCCACCGATGTCGGGTGCTTCAGGTAGGTTGACGGTCGTCTTGACTCTTCAGCCACGAGGTCCAGGAGGTGTCGACGACAACCAGGAGCTGGATTCGAGCTGTCCCATAACGTCTGTCAATTGCAGGCATATCGGCGACCGGATTGGACCCAACAAGCCTTGGCAACGGCAAGTCTTGTAGAAACAAAGAAAGGATGTTGATGCAGACAAGCAAGGTCTGGGGGACTCACTCAGCAAGGGTAAATCAGGGCACGTCTGGAGCAACCAGGAAAGCCCAAGCAGAAGAAGAGTTGCCTTCGGGAGGGCCCACTAGCCAACGGACTAGCGACCGCAAAGGAGCCTCAAGTGGACACACTTGGAGCTGGCTCACAGGACACTTGTAGAGTGGAGGCCAGTGATCTTCGGTGCAGTTTGTGCTGGAAGCAGGGGCTACTCGGAGCCCAAAGCACAACTTCGTGGGAGACCAGGAAGAGGATGCACTTGCAAAAGTACTTGGTGTCCAGGGGTCACGGTTCCACGTTACCCACGACAGCTACGGGCCTCAGCTTTGCTGGGGACTCAGGACAGCCTCGGGGAAGTCTGGAAATCCACCTCTGGTGATGCAAAGACTTCAGCGTCCGGCGGGAGCTTCAGCGATGCAGACCAGACAATTGCTTCTTAGGTGCCTGCCAAGCAGGGGAGTCACTCCTTGACCCCAAGGGAGATTCTTCAGTCCTCTAATCTTCAGGTAGAGCGTCGAAGGTCCAGGATTCAGTGTCAGAGTTTCATCCAGGGTAATCTAAAGTCCTAAGGACTGGGGTCCCATACTTATACTAAGTTAGGGGATTGGACATACTCTGGGGACCCACCTATGGGAGGGTCAGGGAAGAGGGGTGGTTACACCCATTCCCTTTGTCCAGTTTCGCGCCAGAGCAGGGGCAGGTAGCCCCTGCAACCGGTTTGAACTGGCATATGCACAGGGACACCAAGTGTGCCCCCAGTGCAGGACTTCTGAGCACCAGAGAGTGCTCCCGCCCAGCCCCAATACACATTATCCTGTCTGGGGAGGTGGTTACACCTCCCTGCGACAGGAAACCTATTGTCCAGGCCTCCCCTGCCGGAGTTTCAGTCAGCAGCAGGAGGCCAGACCCGTGTCTGTGGCAGCGGCATCCATTTTGTGATGCCAGGGCTCTGGAAAGAAGTTACCGGGTAGCCCGGTGTGCACATGTCTCTCCCTCTAGAAGGGTGGAATGCTACCCCCGCCGCCAGAACTGGCAGGGGGTAGTATTCCAAGATGTTTGACACCAAACACGACATGTTTTGGTGCAGCCAGTCCAAAGTTAGCATTGTACCGCGAGGATATAATGCACTTAAGAGTATATAGTCAGGCTGTACCACAAACAGCATCAGAGGAGGGACTCCGAACGCTGTAGAGGGGCTCTGCTCATGCAGGGGCACTCTCTCACATAAAAACCAAGCACTCTGCCTTCAGGATTGGTAAGGCCTGCCATAGAAGTGACTTATAGGTTTATATGTGTGTGCAATGGTAGTGATATAGGTAGCCTATACCACTGTAAGGGGTGCAGGCACCACCTTACCCAGGCTGCAGTAGCAGACCTGTGGTGTCATTTTGGATGGCCTTCCAGGGGTGGCACAATACATGCTGCAGCCCCTGGTAGGCCTCTGAGGTACCTATGCCCTGGGTACATAGTATACCATATACTAGGAACTTATAAGGGCACTCCAGATTCCAATCAGAGATGTGCCTAAGGCACATGGAAACCATTTTAGAGAGGAAGCAGCTAGGCTGGGGTTCTGATTAGCAGGGCCCCAGCCAGACTAAAGTCGAAAAACAGTGAAGCATCAGCAAAAAGTGGGGGTACCCATGTGACGCAGATCCTACTCTCCTACAGCTTGCATCAAGAAGGAGGTCTCCAAGATGTTGGCGCTAGGGGTGATTGTGCCCTCAAACAACCCTTGGGCTAGCCCAGTGGTCTTGATCCCAAAAGCTGCTGCACCCGGTGCCACGCCAGAACTCCGGTTCTGTGTGGACTACCGAGGGCTCAATTCAGTCACCAGGACTGATGTACACCCCATCCACAGAGCTGATGAGCTCATCGATTGGTTGGAAGCTGCCAAGTACCTCGGTACATTTGACTTAACATCTGGGTACTGGCAGATTGCCTGAACTGGTGGGGCAAGGGAGAGGTCAGCATTCTCAACACCAGAGGGGCACTACAAGTTCCGGGTGATGCCCTTTGGGTTGAAGAATGCCCCTGCCACCTTTCAGAGGTTGGTCAAACAGGTATTGGCTGGACTGGAGGATTTCAGTGCCTCCTACCTGGATGACATCGCAGTGTTCAGTGCCACTTGAGAGGAACATCTGCACTACCTCTGGGAAGTGTTGAGGGCTCTGCAGAGGGCAGGCCTCACGATCAAGACAAGTAAGTGCCAGATCGGACAGGGTTCAGTGGTGTACTTAGGACACCAGGTAGGAAGCGGCCAGGTGGTGACCCTACAGCCTAAGATTGACACTATTCTTGCTTGGGGACCCCCCAAGACCCAGACAGAGTTGAAAGCCTTTTTAGGCCTGACCGAATATTACAGGAGATTTGTCAAGGGGTATGGCACCGTTGTTGCCCCCTTGACAGAGCTGACTTCCAGGAAGCAGCCCAGGACAGTGAACCTGACTGACGCCTGCCAAAAAGCTTTTGATGCCCTGAAATCTGCCATGTGCCCGTGCTCAAAGCACCCAACTTCTCACAGGAATTGCAGGCAGATGCTTCAGAGCATGGTGTGGGGGCTGTGCTCTCACAGCTAAATGAGGAGGGCCTAGACCAACCCGTAGCCTTCATTAGTAGGAGGCTACTTCCACCGGAACAGAGGTGGAGTGTGATTGAGCGTGAGGCTTTTGCTGTGGTCTGGGCACTGAAGAAGATGAGGCCCTACTAGTTTGGGACTCACGTCCGAGTTCAGTGTATAAAAAGAAGGGCCCAGACTTTTAGATCACTTCTGAGAAATCCAGAGGAACCTTTGCCAAGGAGAAGAGCTGGAGAAACTGGAGGAGGAGTACTGTCCCTTTGCTGTGTGCTGTCTGGGGTTGGCCTGCAGTGGCTGTTTATGCCAAGGAAGGGGGAAGGACTTTGCTGTGTGCTGTGTCCCCTGCTTGAGGAAGATCTCCAAGGGCTTGAAGTGGAGCTTGCCCCCTGTTCACGAGGTCTCAGGAACATCAAAGACCTCACCAAGCTTCTGGGCACAGTCTCTGGATCCGCTGGTTTCAAGTTGCCACAGAAGAGAAGGGTAACTGACCTTGTCACCGAGTCCGTCGCAGGATTCCGTGTCCTGAAGGCACCGTAGAGAGCACCGCCTCATTTCGCAATGCAGCCCTGGTCTCACCGACTCCGTCAACGAGCCCCTGTTTGCACGCGTACTGTGGGCATCACACTCCGCACTGCTTCGCTACACGCTGCACTGACGTCATCAACTCTGTCGCTGCCTGACTCGAACATCGACCTGCTCTGTTGCAGAATTGTGACCTGCCAGCACCGCATTGAGCACCGTCTCACCCTGCAACGCAAGCCTTGGTCTCAATGACTCCGTCAACGAGCCGCTGCCTGCACCGAGCCGTGAGGACACCGCAAGCTGCAACGCTTCCATCTCACATCGCGACCACGACGGGTGCCCTGGACCGGCTCGTACCATCATGTCGGCCGCAACAACAAAAGGCACTGTCTCCGAGTCTGTTGACGCTTTAGCTAACCTGTATCGATGCGGTTGGCTGGAATTGTTAGACTCTGTCGTATTCAGTATCGCGGTAGCCCCGGACGGAGCTACTGAGTCAGAGGAACTGTATTTTCACATTTCTTCTGCAATTTAAAGGTTATTTTGCACAGTAACTTTTTTAAGAGTATTGTATGTTGGATTTTTGTCGTTTTTGGTCTTGTTGGTTTAGATAAAGTTTGCTTATTTTTCTAAACTGGTCTGGTGTCCATTTGTAGTGTTTTCACTGTGTTACTATGCATGCACAAATGCTTTACACTAGGCCTGGGCGTAAAACTACGCTACGCTCGCGTAGTTTGCGCAACTACGCGCTACACGAATTGCACGTAGCACAGTGCAAAAACGCGTAGCGGGCATTTTTTGCTTGCTCGCGGTCCTCAACGTCAAGTTGGCGACCGCAAGCGAGCAAAATGACATCCCGGCGAGACATTTTCCTCGTTCGCGATCAGTAACATCAAGTTGCCGATCGCGAGCGTGGAAAATAAACCTCCCAGCGAGATTCTCAATGCGGGGAGGTCAGGTTTCTCATTGCGAGGTTCGCGTATGCTCGCGACCGCTCGCGATGAGAAACTACCAGTCCGCGTTGAGAAAACTGCAGCTTGAGTACAAATCTACTCGAGCGGCAGAAAACGACCGCTTGCACTGTGCAAGATGCCGTTTGCAATGATTGCACCGTGCGGACAAGCATCCGGCACTGTGCAATCATTGCGAACAGCATTTCCTACCGCACTACGCAGTTCGCGTAGTGCTACGCGTAGCTCGCGAAGTGCACTTCGCGTAGCTACGCATAGCGCTACTACGCGAACTACGCCCAGGGTTACTTTACACACTGCCTCTGAGATAAGCCTGTCTGCTCGTGCCAAGCTACCAAGGGGGTGAGCAGGGGTTATTTTAGAAGTGTATCCCCCTTACCCTGACTAGGAAGAAGTGTCCCTACTTGGACAAAGGTGCAAAACTCTGCCAACTAGAAACCCCCATTTCTAACACCATCTAATACTGTGATGTTACTTTGGACAGAATGGATGGATACACCCTATGTATTGGGTGCGTTATGTTTGCATTTAAAGAAATATCTGCATTCTGCAATTAGCTCCGGAGATTAGCAAGTTTAAATGGGATGCCCCCTTCTCCAGATTCCATTGCTGTCGATAATAGAATTTCTTCCCTTTCCCTGTTTACATCTAACATTTGGGATGGGAAAGTACTTTTTCACCTGATTATGTAAGTGATTCAAGCACTTTTTAGCACTTCACAGGGATATGTGAGAGGCCCATGGTATTTCTATAGTCATTCCTCTGGTTTTTCCTTTTTCTCTTGATTTTTAGCTAATTGAATGTATGGATTAGGCGATTATATCCAACTGACACTAGCCATTCATCATAAGAATCACCAATGCATATTTTATTCTTCTTCATTTGTTCAAACACATTAGCAGCACCAATAGCTCTGGTTAAACACGAATAAGGTCCCAAAGGCGAGACCGATTGCACTGCAAATGTTTGTTTTTAATGTTGCTTGGGGGTCCTGGACTCCATGAAGCCCCAACAACATTTATAAAAGGCTTTGTGGTGCCCTTCCCTATACTAGGGGAACGACCAAGCTCGAAAAAATATAACAAAATAAACCCTTTCAGGGTATTATGGGAGTGCTCTTTCAAAGGAGCAGTGAATAATAAATGAGTGGCTCCTGCCCCTTAGGTCAATCAGAGTGCTCTATTGGTCCCTCCAACTCAAATGCCCAGATATACAAATATTTGTGATCCTTAATATTGCAAAAACTACTGAACAGGTTTACACCAAATCACAAAAAGCACTCTTCATGGACCAAACAAGATCTATCTTACTGCCAAAATTGATCTAATTTCATTCAGCAGATTTTGGAAAGTTTTGTGAAGATTCATCAAATTGTGTCAAAGATATTTGTAGGGGTGGGCATAAGTTGCATAATTCTCGCAAGCGTAATTACTCATAATTCCCACAAAATTACTAATAATTATGTGTAATTGTGTGGGAAGCTTAATCCAGCATTTTGATCTGTTTTCTTAGTGCAAAATGCACCTTCGCCTCGAAAATGGGCCAGAGGATGCATTTTGCACTAAGAAAATAACACTAAATGCTACGCGACACGAACAGCAGTAGCTAGCAGCCGCTCACTCTCTATTACTTCACTATTCCTGCGCTCCTGCTGTAGGATCTTTGCCCCGAATTACTCTTCGTTTTATCAAACTAGTGAAAGCATGTAATTTCGGCAATTTTGCATCAAAAGAATAACGCGTAATTACTGAAATTACTCTGGCGCAATTAACATTTCTCCCAGGCCTAGTCTTTAGGAAAACAAAAAAGGCATTTCCTATGGAAACGCTGACCTAACTATAACTACCCAGTGTCTAACTAACTAATTTATATAAATATATATATATATTACCTACTGGCGGTCGCCAGTAGGTAGTTATATTCAGGACCTCGTTTCTATTCAAGAAGCGTTTTTTCTTTTGCCAATGTCTTTGGCGCCGTTTGACAAATCTTTGCGAAATGTTCAAAACTAGTGGTTCACTCAGGTCAGCTCCTGTCTTGAAAGTTTCGGGGTGATTCGTCAAGTGGGGCCTGAGAAAAAAGGGGGATCCCAAAATGCATTTTCTCCATGTTAATTTCCATAGGAAACTTTAGACAAAGCTACCGCCCGAACTGCTGAACAGAATTACACCAAATTTGGCAAAAAGGTAGGTCTTGGTTCCGAAAGCGTTCTGTTTTTAAATGGTGTAAATCCATTCAGTAGTTCCTGAGAAATGCAAAAATAAAAAAATATCGATATCTGGTGACCGAGGAGGATTTGCGAACCCGCCCGACCACGAGCTTCATCTTGATTGGCTGTCAACACTCTAAACCAGGAAGTGTTGGTAGACATATTGTGACTCGGTACCGAGTCAGAAGAAAAAAGGTGAAAAAAGGATAAAAAACAAGAAAAGGGGGAAGGGTAGAAACACCCTGACCCCCTAGGCCTGCTCAGGGGGTCCCACAAGGACCCCCAGGGCCCAAAAAAGCATTTTCAAAAAATATTTTTGGCCGGATTTGTGCTGGGTGCGCGAATCTGGCCGCGCTTCGTTTCTTTGAGCCCCCGGGTGGGCCAGGTCCCGGGGGCAATGTGCCAGATATATATGCGGGGGCCACGCGGGCTCCCGCAGCCCCAGGGACTGCACCCTCCCCAGGGCTTTATTTATTATGCACCGGGGGCACACGGCCCCCCCACAGCCCCGGGGACTGCTACCTTCCCAGGGCTTCTTTGAAAAAATTGCATGGGGGGTTTCCTGTCCCCCCCACGCTGCCCCAGGGACCGCCACCTCCCTGGGGCATTTTTGATGATGGGTGGGGGGGCCTCGCAGGCTCCCCCAAGCCCCAGGGACCGCCACCTCCCGGGGCTTAAATGAAAAGTAATAAGTGTGGGGGGCTCCTGCCCCTCCCCACACTGCCCTGGGGACCACCACCTCCCCGGGGCAACTTTAATTAGGGCGGGGGTCCGTTGCAGACCCCCGGGGACTACCACTTCCCCGGGGCTATTCTCACATTGGGAGGGGGGCCGCACGGCCCTGCTCCTGGAGCCCTCAATGGCCCTGGGGACCACCAGCCCCCAGGGCCAGCTCCAGCAATGTCCCGGGGTGCCCAACCCCTGGACATTGCAGTTTGCAATGACAGGGCGGGAGCACTGCTCCCGCCCTGTCATTGGAAGCTTCTGCTTTGCTTCGTGGAAGCGAGAGCAGGAAACCTGCTCTCGCTTCCACAAAGCAAGCAGAGTTGCTTTTGGACAAGGGGAGCTGCATGTCAGCAGCTCCCCTTGTCCAAAAGCAATGCCGGCTCCCGCAGGAGGCGGGGAGCTGGCAGGGATCGCGGGGCATTGGGGCTCCCCCCGTGGTCCCCAACATGAGGCCAAGCCCCGGGGGATGGGGTCCACGGGGCCAAAAATGGCCAAAAGAAGGGGGGACTTAATTTTTTGGAAAAAAAGGCAAAGCCCTGGGGCCATAATTGGCCTCAGGAGGGGGGCCATGCGGCCCCCCTCCAAAATTAAAAAAAAAATAAAGGCTGGCCAGGCCCTGGGGGATGGGTCTTTGGGGCCCAAAGTGACCCAGGGAAGGGGGGCCACCAGACCCCCCCTCCCGTAAAGATTTTAAAAATATTTTTAAAAAGAGGTACAACTCTGGGGGATGGGGTCCCCGGGGCCAAAAAAGGCCTCAGGAGGGGGGCCACAATGCCCCCTCCTTTGAATGTACATTTTTTTTATTAAAAGCAAGTGGCCATGCCCCGGAGGATGGGGTTCCCAGGGCGAAATTGGCCTTGGGAGGGCGGCCGCGTGGCCCCCTTCCTGTTTTTTGGTAATTTTTTTTTTTTTAAATGGCATAGGCCCTGGGGGATGGGGTCCCCAGGGCCCAAAAAGTGTTAAGGGAAGGGGGGCCACACAGCCCCCCTTCCAGAAAGAAGAGAAAAAAGAGAAGCAGGCATCTCGCCGGAGGCCCCGCCCCCTCCCTGCACCACTATGCAAACGCACCTCCTGGCACGTTCTGGGTTGGGGGATTAAGTCCCCTAGATCCTTAAGAGTCCTTAGGGGCCAATTAGCCCACCAGGTACCTCCAGTAATCCCCACACAGTGGAATTGCTGAGAGATGGTCCGAAGCCATGCCCCTTTTTACACCACTCTGCAAACGCGCCTCTTGGCGCACTGCTGGTGGGGCGATGAGGTCCTCTTGTGTCCTGAGGACCTCAGGACTAAAGTGGACTTCATCCCCCGAGCAGCAGTGCGCCAGGAGGCGTGTTTGGAGAGTGGTGTAAAAAGGGGGCATGGCCTCGGACCACTCTCAGCACTCCAGCTGTGTGGGGCTTACTAGAGATAACAGGAGGGCTAGTTGGCCCCCAGGGACCGTCAGGAGGCAAGGGGACTTCATCCCCCAACCAAGAGCGCACCAGGAGGTGCGTTTGCAGAGTGGTGGAGAAAACGGGCGTGGCCTGTGTCAACCTCTCAGCAATCCCACTATCTGGGGCTTACTGGAGGTATCAGGTAGGCTAGTTGGCCCCTAAGGACCCCCACAAGCGAAGGGGACTTCAATCCCATCCAAGAGCGCACCAGGAAGCGCGTTTGTAGAGTGGTGGGCAAAGGGGGCATGTCCTGCTATGAAAACTTAGCAATCCTGCTGTGTGGGACTTACTGGAGGTAATAGGAGGGGTAGTTGGCCCCCAAAGATGTCCTTGGGGCCGACTACCCCTCCTATTACCTCCAGTAAGTCCCACACAGTGGGATTGCTAAGAGGTCTTCAGGGGCCATGCCCCCCTTTCTCCACCACTCTGCAAACGCGCCTCCTGGCACACTACGGGATGGGGGATGAAGTCAACTTTACTCCTGAGGGACTTTAGGGGCCAAGAAGCCCTCCTGGTACCTCCTGTAAGTCCTACGCAGTAGAATTCCTGAGCGCTGGTCGGAGGCCCAGCACCCTTTCTCCACCACTATGCAAACGCGACTACTAGTTAAAGAAGCATTTGCAATGTAAAAGGTTTCGCATTTGCGACAGTTAGTGCTATTGGTGTTGTAAATGTAAAAGTTTTTACTAATGTTTTTTGGAGTGGAGTGGATGTACGTTGTGTGTAATGGAATTATGTGATATGTTGTGCAGTGAAATTATGTGGATAGAAAGTATGTGGTATTTAGTGTATAGGAATTATGTAGAGTGGGATTATGTGTTATGGAGAGTAATTATGTGGTATGGTAGTCTGTGTTGTGGAGTGGTAACCTCAAGTTTAGTGTTCCTCATTTTCATAGAAGCTATACTATGAACTCAGTATGACAAAAAAAGAAGGAATCACTGAGGAGCACTTGTGGACCTAGTCAGAGGTATGAGCAGGGACTCTGGAATTGTGCGACTGTTTGGCTGCACCGACTTTCGCACAATTATACATTTTCCGCATTAGCCACATAATCTATCATCTGCTGCCTAATCTGCAGATTTGAACAAAAAAAGCCTTGTTTCTAGCTCAAATGGCTCAAACGTTACCAAAAATGCAGCGACAAGTGTTACAGCGTGGTGGAAGGCCCTTTGCAAACCTAGAATGGTCACCTGTTACTTATTGCTAAATGTGGGTGTTAAATTGGTACTAATGGTGTGCAAGCCACTCTTGCTTCTTTCTGCACCTCTCTTGCCTCTTTCTGCATTTCTGTTGCTTCTTTCTGCACCTTTCTTTCTTTTTCTGCACTTCTCTTGCCTCTTTCTGCAAATCTCTTCTACTTTCTGCACTTCTCTTGCCTCTTTCTGCATCTCACTTGCTTCTTTCTGCACCCCTCTTGCCTCTTTCTGCACCCTTCTTCCCTCTTTCTGCACCTCTCTTGCCTCATACTGCACCCCTCTTCCCTCTTTCTGCACCCCTCCTGCCTGTTTCTGCACCTCTGTTCCTTCTTTCTGCACTTCTTTTGTTTCTTTCTGCACCTCTCTTGCTTCTTTCTGCACCCCTCTTACTTTTCTCCACCCCTCTTCCCCCTTTCTGCATGTCTGTTGCTTCTTTCTGCACTTCTCTTGCCTCTTTCTCCACCCCTCTTCCCTCTTTCTGCACCTCTGTTGCTTCTTTCTGCACTTATCTTGCTTCTTTCTGCACCTCTGTTGCTTCTTTCTGAACTCCTTGTGCCTCTTTCTGCACCCGTCTTCTCTCTTTCTGCACTCCTCTTGCTTCTTTCTGCACCTCTGTTCCTTCTTTCTACACTTCTTTTGTTTCTTTCTGCACCTCTCTTGCTTCTTTCTGCTTCCCTCTTGCCTTTTTCTGTTATGTTATGTTAATTTATATTTGTAAAGCGCCAAATCACCAGTGGTCTCTAAGCGCTGTTGACCCAAAAACCCAGGAATTCCTTAATTAATTGCTAGGCACACAAAGGAGGGGGAGGCTTACCCGAATGACTCAGAAAACAGGATAGTTTTAAGTTTCTTTCTAAAAGGGAGTAGCCTAGCTTCCCCACGTAAGCTCTCCGGTAGCTTGTTCCAGAGCTGGGGGATCACAACCGAGAAGGCACGCCCTCCCAGAGTGGCTCTGTTGAAACGCGGGCAGGCCAGCCGGTTTGTCTCAGATGAACGGAGACACCAACCGGGCATGTAAGATTTCAGGCGATCTTTGATGTAGCAAGGCGCTGCTCCAAACTGGGCTTTATGTGCAATGCACAGGCCTTTGAACCTAACCCTCTGCTTGATGGGGAGCCAATGTAGTTGTTGTAGCAGGGGTGTGGCACGTGTTCTTCTAGGTAATTTGAAAATCAGTCTCGCTGCATCGTTAAGACCACCTGAAGTTTCCCCAAAAGTTTCTCAGGGAGCCCTATATAAACTGCGTTGCCGTAATCCAGGCATGACAGAATTAATGCCGACACAACAGTGCGCATGGTGGAAAATGATAGCAGAGGTGCAAGTTTCCGGAGTTGTCTTATCAGTCCCACACAACTCCCCACTACTGCCGTTACCTGATTGTTCATGGTTAGTTTAGTGTCTAGCCTGATACCCAAGCTTTTCACAGCTGGCACCGGTGTTGGAGTGATACCCAACTCTTGTGGCCAGAAGAGACTAGACCACGGATTAGACCCTGTGGTCAGGGCCAGAACCTCTGTCTTATCAGGGTTTACCTTAAGTGAATTGGAGGTCATCCAATTCATCGTAAACCGGAGGATGCTCTGTACCTTAAGCTGTGCCTGGGTGGAATTATCAATACGCATGATTAATTGAGTATCATCGGCATAATTGAAAACCTGACAATCCAGTTTGGCCAGTGCTTCCACCAGTGGCTGAAGGTAGATATTGAAAAGCATGGGGGACAACGCAGAGCCCTGCGGAACCCCACATGACAAGACTCCGTGCCTGGATGTAAACTCCCCTAGTTGGACCTTTTGGGACCGATCCTCCAAGAAGGAAACAATACATTGGAGGACTGTCCCAGTAACTCCCAGCCGCCGGACCCGGGCCACCAACTGAGCGTGGTTCACCGTGTCGAACGCGGCCGAGAGGTCCAAGAGGATCAAAACGGAGGGAGTTTTCCTATCAGCAGTGAGCCTTAGCTCATCCAACACTGAAAGCATCACCAGCTCAGTGCTGTTATGGGCTCTGAATCCAGCTTGCCGAGCATGTAGCAACTGGTGATCTTCCAGAAAGGAAGAGAGTACTCTAAGCACATGTTGCTCCAGTACTTTAGTCAGGAAAGGGAGTCTGGAAATAGGTTGAATTATTTTTAAATTCTTACTATCTGCCCCAGCTTTCTTTAATAATGGGATCACCATGGCTTCCTTAAATTTTTGTGGGACCTTCCCCATTGCCAGTGACAGATTTAGCAAGGACAGAATTTCTGGGCCCACCTCCGGAAGCTCATTTTAAACACTCTAGGAGGACTAGGATCATCTGGTGACCCAGATTTTACTTTAGCCATGGTATGGGCCAGACTATTCAAGTCAAGTGCAGGAAAGACTGAAAGTGTGTTGCCCTGAAGGTCTGGTGGGTCTAACACAGGGAAAGGACAAGGACTTATTCGAGTATTACTTATCTCCCTAACCAGGTCATGAACCTTGGCCAGGAAAAAATCCTGTATCTTATCACAATCAGCCTGGTTTGCAATCGTCCTTTGTTCTTTCTTTTGGCTCAGTTCTCTAAGTACATTAAAGGTCTCCTTCTGTATGTCAGTAGCCTCCTTAATCTTCAGTTCATAGTAGACGGCTTTAGTGGTAGTGATTAGTGCTTTATAAAGAGCAAGTTTTGCTCTGTACTTCTCCCGGGCCTTTGGCTCGTAAGCTTTCTGCCAAAGTCTTTCACATTGCCGAAGGGCCTGTTTATCCCTTTTTAATTCTTCTGTATACCATGGTGCACCCTTATATCTATCGATCTGCACCCCTTGTGCCTCTTAATGCACCCCTCTTCTCTCTTTCTGTACTCCTCTTGCCTCTTTCTGCACCTCTGTTCCTTCTTTCTGCACTTCTTTTGTTTCTTTCTGCATTTCTCTTGCTTCTTTCTGCTTCCCTCTTGCCTCTTTCTCCACCCCTCTTCCCCCTTTCTGCATCTCTGTTGCTTCTTTCTGCACTTCTCTTGCCTCTTTCTGCAGCCCTCTTCCCTCTTTCTGCACCTCTGTTGCTTCTTTCTGCAATTCCCTTGCTTCTTTCTGTATCCCTCATGCCTCTTTCTGCACCCCTTTTCCCTCTTTCTGCACCTCCTTGCCTCTCTCTGCACCTATGTTCCTTCTTTCTGCACTTCTTTTGTTTTTTTCTGCACCTCTCTTGCTTCTTTCTGCACCCCTTTTGCCTCTTTCTCCACCCCTCTTACCCCTTTCTGCATCCCTGTTGCTTGTTTCTCCACTTCTCTTGTCTCTTTCTCCACCCATGTTCCCTCTTTCTGCAGCTCTGTTGCTTATTTCTGCTCCTCTTTTGCTTCTTTATGCACCCCTTGTGCCTCTTTCACTCCCCTCTTCCCTCTTTTTGCACCCCTCTTGCCTCTTTCTGCACCTCTGTTCCTTCTTTCTGTTCTTCTCTTGCTTCTTTCTGCACCTCTCTTGCTTCTTTCTGCACCCCACTTCCATCTTTCTGCACCCCTCTTGCCTCTTTCTGCACCTCTTTTCCTACTTTCTGTACTTCTTTTGTTTTTTTCTGCACCTCTCTTGCTTCTTTTTGCACCCCCTTGCCTGCTTCTGTACCCCCTTGCCTCTTTTTGCACCCCTCTTGCCTCCTTCTGCACCTCTGTTCCTCCTTTCTGCACTTCTTTTGTCTTTTTCAGTACCTCTCTTCCTCTTTCTGCACCTCATTTTGCCTCTCTCTGCACCTCTCTTGACTCTTTCTGCACTCTGTTGCTTGTTTCTGCACTTCTCTTGTTTCTTTCTGCAGCTCTCTTGCTTCTTTCTGCACCTCTCTTGCCTCTTTCTCCACCCCTCTTCCCTCTTTCTGCACCTCTGTTGCCTCTTTCTGCACCTCTGTTACTTCTTTCTGCACTTCTCTTGCTTCTTTCTGCACCTCTCTTGCTTATTTCTGCTCCCCTCGTGCCTCTTTCTGCATGCCTCTACCCTCGTTCTACACCTCTCCTTGCCTCTTTCTGTACCTCTGTTGCTTCTTTCTGTACTCCTCTTGCTTCTTTCTGTACCTCTCTTGCTTCTTTCTGCACCACTCGTGCTTCTTTCTGCACCCCTCTTCTCTCTTTCTGCACCCCTCTTGCCTCTTTCTGTACCTCTGTTCCTTCTTTATGCACTTCTTTTGTTTTTGTCTGCACCTCTCTTGCTTCTTTCTGCACCCCTGTTGCCACTTTCTCCATCCCTGTTCCCCCTTATTGCATCTCAGTTGCTTCTTTCTGCACTTCTCTTGCCTCCTTCTCCACCCCTCATCCCTCTTTCTGCACCTCTGTTGCTTCTTTCTGCACTTCTCTTGCTTCTTTCTGCACCTCTGTCCCTTCCTTCTGCAACCCTTTTGCCTCTTTCTGCACCCCTCTTCCATCTTTCTACACCCCTCTTGCCTCTTTCTGCACCTCATGTTCGCTTCTTTCTGCACTTCTCTTGCTACTTTCTATACCTCTCTTGCTTCTTTCTGCACCCCTGTTGCCTCTTTCTCCACCCCTCTTTACCCTCTTTCTGCATCTCTGCTTGCTTCTTTCTGCACTGCTCTCGCCTCTTTCTGCACTTCTCTTGCCCCGTTCTACATTTCTGTTGCTTGTTTCTGGCACTTCTCTTGCTCTCTTTCTGCACCTCTCTTGCTTCTTTCTGCACCCCTCTTGCATCTTTCTGCACCCCTCTTCCCTCTCTCTGTACCTCTCTTACCTCCTTCTGCACCTGTCTTGCCTCTTTCTATAGTTATCTTGCCTCTTTCTGCACCTCTGTTGCTTCTTTCTGCAGCTCTCTTGCCTCTTTGAGCACCCCTCTTGACTCTTTCTGCCTCTGTTCCTTGTTTCTGCACTTCTTGTGTTTCTTTCTGCAGTTCTCTTGCTTCTTTCTGCACCTCTCTTGCCTCTTTCTCCACCTCTCTTGCCTCTTTCTGCACTTCTGTTGCCTCTTTCTGCACCTCTGTTGCTTCCTTCTGCGACTTCTCTTGCTTCTTTCCGCACATCTCTTGCTTCTTTCTGCACCTCTCCGTGCCTCTTGCTGCACCTCTCTTGCCATCTTTCTGCACCTCTCTTGCCTCTTTCTGCACCTCTGTTGCTTCTTTCTGCACTCCTCATGCTTCTTTCTGCACCTCTCTTGCTTCTTTCTGCACCACTTGGCTTCTTTCTGCACCCCTCTTCTCTCTTTCTGAACCCCTCTTGCCTCTTTCTGCTCCTCTGTTCCTTCTTTATGCACTTCTTTTGTTTTTGTCTGCACCTCTCTTGCTTCTTTCTGCACTCCTCTTGTCACTCTTTCTAGCACCCTCTTGCCTCTGTCTGCACCTCTGTTAGCTTCTTTCTGCACTTCTCTTGCCTCTTTCTGCACCTGTCTGTGCCTTCTTTCTGCACATCTCTTGTGCCTCTTTCTGCACTTCTGCACTTCTCATACTTCTCTCTGCACCTCTCTTGCCTCTTTCTGCACCTCTCTTCCTTCTTTCTGCACTTCTTTTGTTTCTTTCTGCACCTCTCTTGCTTCTTTCTGCACTACTCTTGCCTTTTTCTGCACTTCTCTTGCCTCTTTCTACATTTCTCTTGCTTCTTTCTGGACTTCTCTTGCCTCAATCTGCAACCATCTTGCCTCTTTCTGTACCTCTGTTACTTCCTTCTGGACTTCTCTTGATTCTTTCTGCTCCTCTCTTGCTACTTTCTGCACCCCTGTTGCCTCTTTCTACACTCTTCTTGCCTCTCTCTGCACCTCTCTTCGTCTCTTTCTGTACTTCTGTTCGTTTCTTTCTGTACCTCTCTTGCTTCTTTCTGCACTACCTCTTGCCTCTTTCTGCACCTCTCCTGCTTCTTTCTGCATCTCTGTGACTTGTTTCTGCACTCCTCTTGTCTCTTTCTGCACTCCTGTTGCCTCTTTCTGCACCTCTGTTGGTTCTTTCTGCACCTCTCTTGCTTCTTTCTGCACCTCTCTTGCAACATCTTCTGTACCCGTCTTCCCTCTTTCTGCACCCCTGTGCCCTATTTCTGCACCTCTCTTGCCTTCTGTCTGCAATTCCTGTGTTCCATCTTGCTGCACCTTGTCTGCTTCTTTCTGCAACCCTCTTGCCTCTTTCTGCAGTCCTCCAGTCTCCTTCTGCACCTCTGTTCCTTCTTTCTGCACTTCTCTTGCCTCTTTCTGCACCTCTCTTGCTTCTTTCTGCATACCCATTTTGCTTGCTTTCTGCACCTCTCTTGCCTACTTTCTGTACCCCTCTTGCCTCTTTCTGCACCTCCGTTGCCTTCTTTCTGCACTTCTCTTCCTTCTTTCTGCACACCTCCTTGCTTCTTTCTGCACCGCTCCTCGCCTCTTTCTGCACTCCTCTTGCCTCTTTCTACACTTCTGTTGCTTCTGTCGTGCACTTCTCTTGCCTCTTTCTGCACCTCTCTTGCTTCTTTCTGCACCACTTGTGCATCTTTCTACATCCCCTCTTCCCTCTCTCTGTACCTCTCTTACCTCCTTCTGCACCTGTCTGTTTCTTCTTTCTGCAGTTCTCTTGCTTCTTTCTGACACCTCTGTTGCTTCTTTCTGCACCTCTCTTGCCTCTTTCTGCACCCCTCTTGCCTCTGTCTGCATCAATCTGTTGCTTCTTTCTGCACTTCTCTTGCCTCTTTCTGCACCTCTCTTGCCTCTTTCTGCACCTCTGTTTCTTCTTTCTGCACTTCTCTTGCCTCTTTCTGCACCTCTCTTGCCTCTTTCTGCACCTCTGTTGCTTCTTTCTGCACTTCTCTTGCTTCTTTCTGCACCTCTCTTCCCTCTTTCTGCACCCCTCTTGCCTCCTTCTGCACTCCTCTTGCCTCTTTCTGCACCTCTGTTGCTTCTTTCTGCACTTCTCTTGTTTCTTTCTGCACCTCTCTGGCTTCTTTCTGCACCCTTGTGCCTTTCTGCCCTCTCTTCCTCTTTCTGCCCCTCTTCCCTCTTTCTTCAGTCTCTGTTGCTTCTTTCTGCACCTCTGCTTGCTTCTTTCTGCACCCCTCTTGCCTCTTTTCTGCACCTCTGTTGCTCTGTTTCTGCACCTCTCTTAGTCTCTTTCTGCAGTTTTCTTGCCTCTTTCTGCACCTGTCTTGCCTTTTTCTGCACATCTCTTGCCTCTTTCTGCACTTCTGCACTTCTCATACCTCTTTCTGCACTTCTCTTGCCTCTTTCTGTGCTTCTCTTGCTTCTTTCTGCACTACTCTTGCCTCTTTCTGTGCTTCTCTTGCTTCTTTCTGCACTACTCTTGCCTTCTTTCTGCACCTCTCTTGCCGTCTTTCTGCACTTCTCTTGCTCTCTTTCTGCAACTTCATCTTGCCTCTTTCTGCACCACTGTTGCTTCTTTCTGCACTTCTCTTGCTTCTTTCTGCACCTCTCTTGCTACTTTCTGCACCCCTCTTGCCTCTTTCTACACCCTCTTCCCTCTTTCTACACATCTCTTGCTCTCTTTCTGCACTTCTCTTGCCTCTTTCTGCCCTTCTCTGCCTCTTTCTGCACCTCTCTTGCCTCTTTCTGCACTTCTCTTGCCTCTTTCTGCACCTCTCCTGCCTCTTTCTGCACTCCTCTTGCCTCTTTCTGCACTTCTCTTGCCTTTTCTTCTCTGTACCTCTCTCTTGCTTCTTTCTGCACCTCTCTTGTCTGATTTTATCACCTCTCTTGCCTCTTTCTGCACCTCTGTTCCTTCTTTCTGCACCTCTCTTGCCTCTGTCTGCACCCTGTTCCATCTTGATGCACCTTGTCTGTCTGTTTGTGCAACTCTCTTATCTCTTTCATGCACTTCTCTAGATCTCTTTCTGCACCTCTGTTGCTTCTTTGTGCACTTCTCTTGCCTCTTTCTGCACCCCTCTTGCTCTCTTTCTGCACGTCATTTTGCCTCTTTCTGCACCTCTCTTGCCTACTTTCTGCACCTCTCTTGCCTCTTTCTGCACCTCTCTTGCCTCTTTCTGCACCTCTCTTGCCTCTTTCTGCACCTCTCGTTGCTACTTTCTGCACCTCTCTTGCCTCTTTCTGCACCCCTCTTGCCTCTTTCTGCATTTCTGTTGCTTGTTTCTGGTCTTCTCTTGCCTCTTTCTGAACCTCTCTTGCTTCTTTCTGCACCCCTCTTGAGTCTTTCTGCAGCCCTCTTCCCTCTCTCTGTACCTCTCTTACCTCCTTCTGCACCTGTCTTGCCTCTTTCTATAGTTATCTTGCCTCTTTCTGCACCTCTGTTGCTTCTTTCTGCACTTCTCTTGCCTCTTTCAGCACCCCTCTTGCCTCTGTCTGCACCAATTGTGGTTCTTTCTGCAGTTCTCTTGCCTCTTTCTGCACCTCTCTTGCCTTTTTCTGTGCATCTCTTGCCTCTTTCTGCTCTTCTATTGCCTCTTTCTGCACTTCTCTTGCTTCTTTCTGCGTTTCTCTTGCTTCTTTCTGCACTTCTCTTGCTTCTTTCTGCACTTCTCCGGCCTCTTTCTGCACTTCTATTGCCTCTTTCTGCACCTCTGTTGGTTCTTTCTGCACTTCTCTTGCCTCTTTCTGCACCTCTGTTGCTTCTTTCTGCACTTCTCTTGCTTGTTTCTGCACCTCTCTTGCTTCTTTCTGCACCCCTCTGGTGTCTTTCTGCACCCCTCTTCCTTCTTTCTGCACCTCACTTGCCTCCTTCTGCACCTCTCTTCCCTCTTTCTACAGTTCTCTTGCCTCTTTCTGTACCTCTGTTGCTTCTTTCTGCACTTCTCTTGCCTCTTTCAGCACCCCTCTTGCCTCTGTCTGCACCTCTGTTGGTTCTTTCTGCAGTTCTCTTGCCTCTTTCTGCACTTCTCTTGCCTCTTTTTGCACTTCTCTTGCCTCTTTCTGCAGTTCTCTTTCCTGTTTCTGCACCTCTCTTGCCTCTTTCTGCATTTCTCTTGCTTCTTTCTGGACTTCTCTTGCCTCTTTCTGCAACCATCTTGCCTCTTTCTGTACCTCTGTTACTTCCTTCTGGACTTCTCTTGATTCTTTCTGCTCCTCTCTTGCTACTTTCTGCACCCCTGTTGCCTCTTTCTACACTCTTCTTCCCTCTTTCTGCACCTCTCTTGTCTCTTTGTGTACCTCTGTTGTCTCTTTGTGTACCTCTTTGCCTCTTTCTGCACTTCTCTTGCCTCTTTCTGCACCTCTGTTGCTTCTTTCTGCACTTCTCTTCCCTCTCTCTGCATTTCTGTTCCTTCTTTCAGCACTTCTCTTGCCTCTTTCTGTACCTCTATTACTTCTTTCAGCACTCTCTTGCCTGTTTCTGCAACCCTCTTGCCTCTTTCTGCAGTTCTCTTTCCTGTTTCTGCACCTCTCTTGCCTCTTTTTGCTTCTCTCTTGCCTCTTTCTGCCCTTCTCTTGTCTCTTTCTGCACTTCCCTTGCCTCTTTCTGCACATTTCTTAATATTTCTGCATCTCTCGTTTTTTTCTACACTTCTCTTGCTTCTTTCTGTACTTCTCTCGCCTGTTTCTATATTGTAATGGGAAGTGCAAGCTGTTCAGTTTAAAGGTCTGCATGCTCTCGTGACTGAGGTATATGTCTACTTGTACATGTATTCTCACATGTGTTATGGATCTGAAGATGGTAGCTTAAAAAGCGGGTAGCTTCTCTTATAGGTGGTCAAATCTAGTTAGTTCTTCTCTGTCATTCGGTTGCACAGGCAGACATGTGTTATGTATATAGGTGTTATAGAGCCCCTAAAACGTACTATTGAATATGCATGTGCCCTGTATTAGGAGCAGAGAGAAATACATGCACCTTCTTGTACACAAATTTACAGAGTATGCTGTTTGAAACACGGATATTCAAGTTTTTGTATGTTTATTTTTATGTAACATGTCACCAGGTAAAAGGAGAGACACACGCATACATACCTTCACAAACTTGGTCAGACTTACAAAAGTGATATGTTTAGGATTGCTGTTTTACATTTGGTAGGCCTAACATTCTGAACAGTCGATGAATAGTGAACCTTCAAGAGAAAAGTGAGGGTTAAGACATCTTGGGAGAAGGATTAGTCATTAGGCTACTTTGTATGAGTCTGTGGAAAGGTACAGTCGAAGTAGGCCTCTTTCTGCACCTCTGTTGCTTCTTTCTGCACTTCTCTTGCTTCTTTTTGCACCTTTCTTCCTCTTTCTGGACTTCTGTTGCCTCTTCCTGCACTTCTCTTGCTTCTTTCTGCGCCTTTCTTCCTCTCTCTGCACATGTCCTACCTATGTAGGCATATTTAGAAATTAGCATTTAAAGATTCACTGAAAAAAACAGAGGTTTCAGGGACGTTATAGTTAGGAATTAGCAGTTAAAAAACCTTTGAAATTCACTGAAAAAACCATAGGTTTCAGGGACGTTATAGTTAGAAATAAGCATTTAAAAAGCCTTAGAAATTCACTGAAAAAAACACAAGTTTCAGGGGTGTTATAGTTAGTTGGACATTTCACTCGTACAAAACCAGAGAAATTCGGCTGTTATAGTTAGTTGAGCTAACTATAACTCATGCCCTTGCAATGCACTGCTGATGACGTCACATATTACATCACTCATGCCATGGTCAGTGACATCACTGATGACATCACTGATGACATCACTGATGACATCTCAAATGACATCACTGATGATGCGTTTTTTCTTTTGCCAATATCTTTGGCGCCGATTGACGAATCTTCGTGAAATTTTCAAAACGAATGGTTCGCTCAGGTCAGCTTCTGTTTCGAAAGTTTCAGGGTGATTTGTCAAGTGGGGGCTGAGAAAAAAGGGGGGTCCCAAAACACATTTTCCCATGTTAATTTCTATAGGAAATTTAGACAAAGCTACAGCCCGAACTGCTGAGTGGAATTACACCAAATTTGGCAAAAAGGTAGGCCTTGGTTCAGAAGGCGTGCTTTTTTTAAATGGTGTAAATCCGTTCAGTAGTTGCTGAGAAATTCAAAAAATAAAAATATCGATATCTGAGCACCGAGGAGGATTCGCAGAGCACGAGCCTCATTCTGATTGGCTGCCAACACTGCAAACCAGGAAGTGTTGGCAGCCATCTTGTGACTCAGTTGTGAGAAGTTGGCCTGGTATATGCTGTCCACTAATTATAGTGGGCACCTTGCACCAGTCCATACAACCCCTTATTGGAGATAGGTTAAAGACAACCTTTATTGAAAGCTATCCTAGTGGTAGCTATGGAGAGCAGCCTTCAGGCTAAGTCTTGAAGGAATGTAAAGCAGCTTGTTTTACCAGCCTATAATCTCTTGAGTGACCAAATGAAAGAGGACCACACCAGGTATATATTCAAAATATATGTATTTATTGCTAAACACACCCCTCTAGTCTCTTTATGAGGCTAGAGTTCGAAGTACATAAGTTATAAGTTAGTTATCGACAGTAATAGCACAAATACACGTTTGAGCCCTAGGGGCGTACCAAACCATATACCAATAAAGTGGAATAAGAACCACGACTGAGCTAGACACAAGGCCTAGAGACTGTAGAAGTGCTTGGACCACAAGGTACCACCCAAGGTAGTGACACAGGGGACCCACGGGGGACGCGTGCAGTGTGAGAACACAGCCGCGAATCGCCGTTGACTTCTATGGGGAAAGTCGCGGTTGGAATTTTAAAGAAATGGACACTTAGAGGAGGACTTGGAGCAAACCCTTTTAGAACTGGGTCATTCTAGAGTCTATACCCACGGGAGCACCGGAGCACTCGAGTTACCTCACCCACGGAAGCCGGGTGCATAGGTGTCTTTCGGGGTCGGGTTTCGTCGTCGTTTTCAACGGCGATCTGCTGCAAAGTGCTGCTGGCGGCCAAGTCGAAAGTGTTCGGGTGGATCCAAAGGTGGATCGAAGATCTGAAGAACCTGAAAGCAGAGGGGACAGAGTCTGGGTCACTAGCCAGTGACCAGGAAGGCGATGAGCAGATGCCCACCGATGTTGAGTGCTTCAGGTAGGTTGATGGTCATCTTGATTCTTCAGCCACGAGGTCCAAGAGGCGTCGACGATGACCAGGAGCTGGATTCAAGCTGCCCCATGACGTTTGTCGATTGCTGAGGTGTCGGCGACCGGATTGGACCCAACAAGCCTTGGCAACGGCAAGTCTTGTGGATATAGAAGAAGGACAGTGGTGCAGACCAGCAAGGTCTGAGGGACTCACCCAGCGAGGATAAGTCAGGGCACGCCTAGAGCAACCAGAGAAGCCCAAGCAGATGAAGATTGGCCTTCGGGAGGGCCTACTAGCCAACAGACTAGCAACCGCAAAGGAGCCTCAAGTGGACGCACTTGGAGCTGGCTCACGGGACACTCGTGGAGTGGAGGCCAGTGATCTTCGGTGCAGTCGGTGCTGGAGGTAGGGGCTACTTGGAGCCCAAAGCACAACTTCGTGGGAGTCCAGGAAGAGGATGCACTTGCAAATGTGCTCGGTGTCCAGGGGTCACGGTTCCACATTACCCACGACAGCTACGGGCCTCAGCCTTGCTGGGGACTCAGGGCAGCCTCGGGGAAGTCTGTAAATCTACGACTTCGGTGTCCTGCGGGAGCTTCAGCGATGCAGACTGGACAATTGCTTCTTTGGTGCCTGCCAAGCAGGGGAGTCACTCCTTGACCCCAAGGGAGATTCTTCAGTCCTCTAATCTTGAAGTAGAGCATCGAAGGTCCAGGATTCTGTGTCAGAGTTTCGTCCAGGTAAATCTAAAGTCCTAAGGACTGGGGTCCCCTACTTATACTAAGATAGGGGGTTGGACATACTCTGGGGACCCACCTATGGGAGGGTCAGGGCAGAGGGGTGGTTACACCCCTTTCCCTTTGTCCAGTTTCGTGCCAGAGCAGGGGCTGGAAGCCCCTGAGCCGGTTTGAACTGGGGTATGCACAGGGACACCAAATGTGCCCCCAGTACAGGACTTCAAAGCACCAGAGAGTGCTCCCGCCCAGCCCCAATACACACTATCCTGTCTGGGGAGGTGGTTACACCTCCCTGGGACAGGAAACCTATTGTCCAGGCCTCCCCTGCCGGAGTTTCGGTCAGCAGCAGGAGGCCAGACTCGGGTCTGTGGCAGCGGCATCCAGTTTGTGATGCCAGGGCTTGGAAAGAAGTTACCGGGCAGGCCGGTGTGTACATGTCTCTCCTTCTAGAAGGGTGGAATGCGACCCCCGCTGCCAGAACTGGCGGGGGGTAGTATTCCAAGATGTTTGACACCAAACACGACATGTTTCCGTGCAGCCATCCCAACGTTAGCATTTAACGCGAGGTTATAATGCGCTTAATAGTATATGGTCAGGCTGCACTACAAACAGCATCAGAGAAGGGTCTCTGAACGCTGCAGAGGGGTCCTGCTCATGCAGGGGCACCGTCTCACATAGGAACCACGCACTCTGCCTTCAGGATTGATAAGGCCTGCCATAGGAGTGACTTATAGGTTTATATGTGTGTATGTATGTAGTGATATAGGTAGCCTATATCACAGTAAGGGGTGCATGCACCACCTTACCCAGGCTGCAGTAGCAGACCTGTAGTGTCCTTTTGGCGGGCCTTCCAGGGGTGGCACAATACATGCTTCAGCCCCTGGCAGGCCTCTGAGGTACCTATGCCCTGGGTACATAGTATACCATATACTAGGGACTTATAAGGGCACTCCAGATTCCAATCAGAGATGTGCCTAAGGCACATGGAAACCATTTTAGAGAGGAAGCAGCTAGGCTGGGGTTCTGATTAGCAGGGCCCCAGCCAGACTAAAGTCGAAAAACAGTGAAGCATCAGCAAAAAGTGGGGGTACCCATGTGAAGCAGATCCTACTCTCCTACACAACCCCCCAAATGTAGGGACATTAAACTAACCTTGCCCAGTTAAGTCTTCATGTTCTAAGTGGAAGTACCTAGAGAGTCCATCTGCATTGGCATGGTTACTCCCAGGTCTATGTTCCACTGTGAAGTCCATCCCCTGTAGGGAAATGGACCACCTAAGCAGTTTGGGGTTTTCACCCTTCATTTGTTTTAGCCATAAGAGGGCTTATGGTCTGTTTGAACAAGGAAGTGAGTACCAAACAAGTATGGCCTCAACTTCTTCAGAGCCCAGACCACAGCAAAGGCCTCCCTCTCAATGGCTGACCAACGTTTCTCTCTAGGGGTCAGCCTTCTGCTAATAAAAGCTACTGGCTGATCCGGACCTTCATCATTCAATTGTGACAGTACAGCCCCTACCCCCAATTCAGATGCATCTGTTTGGACAATAAACTTCTTGGAGTAATCAGGACTCTGTAGAATGGGAGCAGTGCACATGGCCTGCTTTAGGTCATCAAATGCCTTTTGACAGCTAACTGTCCACTGAACCTTTTTGGGCATTTTCTTGGAAGTTACGTCATTCAGGGGTGTCACTATTGATCCATACCCCTTGACAAATCTCCTATAGTACCCAGTCAGGCCTAAAAAGGCTCTCACCTGAGTCTGGGTAGTTGGAGCAGTCCAGTCCATGATGGTCTGGATCTTGCTCTGCAGTGGTTGAACCTGGCCTCCACCCACAAGGTGGCCCAGGTACACAACCTGACTCTGCCCTACCTGGCACTTGGTGGCCTTGATAGTCAGGCCTGCTTTCTGCAGGGCCTGTAAAACATTTCTGAGGTGGACCAGGTGATCCTCCCAGGTGGAGCTAAAGACAGCAATATCATCTAGATATGCTGCACTATAGGTTTCCAGACCTGTAAGGACTGTATTCACCAACCTCTGAAAAGTGGCAGGTGCATTCTTCAGACCAAAGGGCATCACCACAAATTGATAATGCCCACTAGGGGTTGAGAATGCTGTTTTTGGCTTTGCATCATCAGCTAGTCTGATCTGCCAGTAGCCAGCTGTCAGGTCAAATGTGCTTAGATACTTGGCTGAGGCCAAAGTGCCTATTAGCGACCCCTGACCTTGACTGGTAGGTCGCTCCCCCACCACACAGCTCCGTCTGTGTGCCCTGCTGCTGCCCCTGATTGTGCTCGTTTTTCCTTTCTGTGCCCCCTTGCTGCCCCTGATTGTGCTCGTTTTTCCTTTCTGTGCCCCCTTGCTGCCCCCGATTGTGCTCGTTTTCCTTTCTGTGCCCCCTTGCTGCCCCTGATTGTGCTCGTTTTTCCTGTCTGTGCCCCCTTGCTGCCCCTGATTGTGCTCGCTTTTCCTTTCTGTGCCCCCTTGCTGCCCCTGATTGTGCTCGTTTTTCCTTTCTGTGCCCCCTTGCTGCCCCTGATTGTGCTCGTTTTTCCTTTCTGTGCCCCCTTGCTGCCCCTCATTGTGCTCGTTTTTCCTTTCTGTGCCCCCTTGCTGCCCCTGATTGTGCTCGTTTTTTTCCTTTCTGTGCCCCCTTGCTGCCCCTGATTGTGCTCGTTTTTCCTTTCTGTGCCCCCCTTGCTGCCCCTGATTGTGCTAGTTTTTCCTTTCTGTGCCCCCTTGCTGCCCCTCATTGTGCTCGTTTTTTTTCCTTTCTGTGCCCCCTTGATGCCCTGATTGTGCTAGTTTTCCCTTCTGTGCCTGTTTCCCGCCGCAGCGCCGCTGCGGCCCCGCCCCCTCACTGCCCATTCGCTGCCCCATTCCCTGCTCCTCCCTCCCACCTCCCCATTTATGGCGGCCGCTGCGTGGTGAAGAGAGCGACCCCTGACCTTGACTGGTAGGTCGCTCCCCCACCACACAGCTCCGTCTGTGTGCCCTGCTGCTGCCCCTGATTGTGCTCGTTTTTCCTTTCTGTGCCCCCTTGCTGCCCCTGATTGTGCTCGTTTTCCTTTCTGTGCCCCCCTTGCTGCCCCTGATTGTGCTCCTTTTTTCCTTTCTGTGCCCCCCTTGCTGCCCCTGATTGTGCTCGTTTTTCCTTTCTGTGCCCCCTTGCTGCCCCTGATTGTGCTCGTTTTTCCTTTCTGTGCCCCCCTTGCTGCCCCTGATTGTGCTCGTTTTTCCTTTCTGTGCCCCCTTGCTGCCCCTCATTGTGCTAGTTTTTTCCTTTCTGTGCCCCCTTGCTGCCCCTGATTGTGCTCGTTTTTTTCCCTTTCTGTGCCCCCTTGCTGCCCCTGATTGTGCTCGTTTTTCCTTTCTGTGCCCCCTTGCTGCCCCTCATTGTGCTAGTTTTTTCCTTTCTGTGCCCCCTTGCTGCCCCTCATTGTGCTCGTTTTTTTCCTTTCTGTGCCCCCTTGATGCCCTGATTGTGCTCGTTTTCCCTTCTGTGCCTGTTTCCCACCGCTGCGCCCCTGCGGCCCCGCCCCCTCACTGCCCATTCGCTGCCCCATTCCCTGCTCCTCCCTCCCACCTCCCCATTTATGGCGGCCGCTGCGCGGCCGCGCCGCTGGCGCGCCGAAGGCGCGCCTAAGGCAAGCCCGTCAGCACCCGTCCGCGCCGTGACCGCGCCCAGCGCCAGACCCCCTGGTCCGGGCATCCCCCGCGCCCGCCACATCAACAGACGCCGATACGACGCCAGCACCCTCCACGCACTCAACCCTGGAAAAGATCACGCCTGCTACCAGGCCACCCCGAAGCGCACCCAAGGACCCTTCACCTGCCGGAACTGCAGCTTCGCCAGCACCCGCCCCGCCAAACCACCGCCCAGGAAAGAACCTAACTACCTCAGATGCATCCTCCTCAACACCCGCTCCGCCCGCAAACACACCATCGAACTCTGGGACCTTCTCGACTCAACCTCCCCAGACGTCGCATTCCTGACGGAGACCTGGCTGAATCCCGCTTCAGCCCCCGACATCGCCATTGCCATCCCGGACGGATACAAGATCACCCGCAGGGACCGCACCAACGGAGTCGGAGGAGGCATCGCCATCGTCCACAGGAACACCCTCAGAGTCTCAACCAACACCGACGACACCCTCAGCACCGCCGAACACATGCACTTCCAGATCCACACCGATCCCAACACCACCCTCAGAGGAACCCTCATCTACAGACCCCCGGACCGCGACCACAGTTCAGCGATTCCATCGCTGACTTCGTCAGCACACACGCCATCGCCTCCACGGACTACATCCTCCTCGGGGACCTGAACTTCCACCTCGAGAACAACAAGGACACCAACTCCACCACCCTGATCGACAACCTCGCCACCCTCGGACTCAGACAGCTCGTGACTACACCCACCCACGCCGCCGGCCACACGCTCGACTCCATCTTTTCCGCAAGCCCACACGTCTCCTTCAACCACACCTCTGAACCCCACTGGACTGACCACCACTGCATCCACTTCACCTACAGGAAGCCCACCACGCACCACCGCACCGAACAAATGCCTCGCCGCTGCTGGAGCAGAGTCACGGAAGACCAGCTAACCACAACCCTCGCCCTGAGCCCACCCGCCGAACCCTCCGACCCCGACACCGCCGCCCGCAACCTCAGACAGTGGATCGACGACTGCGCCAACACCCTCGCCCCGCTCAAGAATCCGCCCAACAGCCACACCAGCAAGAAAGCCACCTGGTTCACCGAAGACCTCCAGGCCTCCAAACGAACATGCCGAAAACTGGAGAAGATCTGGCTCCACGAACGGACAGCGGACAGCTACGCCGCCCACAAGAGCGCCACCCGCAGTCACCATCACCTCATCAGATCTGCCAAAAGGGCCTCACTCAAAGACCGCCTAGACAACAACACACACAACAGCAAAGAGCTCTTCAACATCGTGAAGGAACTCTCCAACCCCAGCTCCAACACCAACGACATCCAGCCGTCGCGAGACCTGTGCGACTCACTGGCCACCTTCTTCCACCGCAAAATCGCCGACATCCACGACAGCTTCAACACCACGACCGCCCCGGCAACCACCGAGACCACTGCCCCCACAACCACCAACCGCCTGCTCTCCTGGACCAACATCAACGACGAGGACACCAGCGAGATCATGAACACCATCCACTCCGGTTCACCGCTAGACCCGTGCCCTCACCACATCTTCAACAAAGCCAGTACAGCCATCGCGCCCCATCTCCGGAAAATAATCAACATCTCCTTCGAGACAGCAACCTTCCCGGAAAGCTGGAAGCATGCCGAGATCACCGCCTTACTCAAGAAACCCAAGGCAGACCCCAAGGACCTCAAAAACTTCCGACCCATCTCTCTGCTCCCGTTCCCCGCGAAGGTCACCGAGAAAATCGTCAACAAACAACTGACCCGCTACCTCGAGGAGAACAACATCCTGGACCCTTCCCAGTCCGGCTTCCGCAGCAACCACAGCACCGAAACCGCCCTCATCGCCGCCACCGATGACATCAGGACCCTGCTAGACAACGGAGAAACAGCAGCCCTCATCCTCCTGGACCTATCAGCCGCCTTCGACACGGTCTGCCACCACACACTACGAACACGCCTTCACGACGCCGGGATCCAAGAGAAGGCCCTGGACTGGACCACATCCTTCCTTTCCGGCAGAACACAAAGCGTCCGCCTCGCCCCCTTCCGATCCAAGGCCACCAAGATCATCTGCGGCGTACCCCAAGGCTCCTCCCTCAGCCCAACGCTGTTCAACATCTACATGGCACCCCTCGCCCACGTCGCCCGACAGCACAACCTCAACATCATCTCCTACGCCCGACGACACCCAGCTGATCCTCTCCCTCACCAAAGACCCTCACACCGCCAAAGCCCACCTACACGAAGGAATGAAGGCCGTCGCCGAATGGATGAGGACCAGCCGCCTGAAGCTGAACTCGGACAAGACGGAGGTCCTCATCCTTGGTTCCAACCCTTCAGCCTGGGATGACTCCTGGTGGCCAACATCACTGGGAACAGCCCCGCCACCCACCGACCACGTACGCAACCTAGGGGTCATCCTCGACCCCACCCACTCCATGACTAAGCAGGTCAACGCCGTTTCCTCATCCTGCTTCAACATCCTCCGAATGCTCCGCAGGATCTTCAAGTGGATCCCCACCGAAACAAGAAAAACAGTCACCCAGGCCCTCGTCACCAGCAGGCTGGACTACGGAAACGCCCTCTACGCAGGAACGACGGCTAAGCTCCTGAGACGGCTGCAACGCATCCAGAACGCCTCTGCACGTCTTATCCTCGACATCCCCCGACGCAGCCACATCACACCCCACCTGAGAGACCTGCACTGGCTCCCTGTCAACAAGAGGATAACCTTCAAGCTCCTCACCCACGCACACAAAGCACTCCACAACTCCGGAGCAGCCTACCTCAACAGACGACTCAGCTTCTACACCCCCACCCGCCAGCTCCGCTCGACCAGCCTCGCCCTCGCCACAGTCCCCCGCATCCGGAGAACGACCGCCGGCGGCAGATTTTTCTCCCACCTCGCCGCCAAGACCTGGAACACCCTCCCCACCAACCTCCGACAGACCCAAGACCTACTGGCCTTCAGAAGACTCCTCAAGACCTGGCTCTTCGATCAGTAGCAGCACCACCCCCCTCTTCCCCCAGCGCCTTGAGACCCTCGCGGGTATGTAGTGCGCTTTATAAGTGACATGATTGATTGATTGATTGAGCCAAACATAAGGCTTGAAAATCTGCCATTAGCTGCTTCAGTTTGTAGCATTTGATGGCCAGTGAAGAGAAGGACATTAAGGGCCTGACTACGAGTGGGTCGTTGTTTTCCGACCCTGTCTAAACCACTGCTTGCTCAGGGATCAGAATTACGAGTTGAGTGTTAATTAACTCATTCAATAGTTATCGGATATGTTAAATACCTCAACCTTCATTAAATTTCGACATGTCAAACCTGCCAAAATTGAACTGGGAAAAAGCATATCATGCGCAGTTCTGGTGCATTAAACACCAAAATATGCATGTTATTCCCTGAAATTAAAATAGGTGCTATTTCTCTCTCCCAATAAATAATGTACCCTGTGGTATCGTTATTTATCAGCTGCAATAAATAGTACCTAAACTCGTGTTAATAACCATAGTGCCAACATGTTGTTGGTAGTTTCAAATGTCATAATTTCCCTTCCCTCTTTAAGGGCCACATCTATCAAAAATGTATTTTGCATTCCTTTAATAGCGAATTTTAGGTAATTGCTATATAAGGTATGGAAAATGTTTAGAAAATTGCGATTACCTAATTGCGATTCTAAGATTCGCAATCGCAATTAGTATCGCTTATTGCGGTAATACTACTCATTCAGTTCTTATGGGCCTAAAGGCCAATAGGTGCGAATGGTTTTCATTAGCTAATTTGCGATTACCTAATTGATAACCGCCAAATTAGGTATGTGCAAAAACAAGGGTTCCCGGGGCATAAGTCCCCCCTGAAGCAGGGCAAAAATAAATGTGCACATGTAAAGAGCACATATGCCCTAAGGACGTTTGTGCGCCACATGGCACTTTGAAATGCATTTTTGTGCATTTTCAAAAATTGCACATGGTTACCATCGACTTGAGTAGATGGTAATAGCATTTCCTAAATGCACAGTTTGGATTTAGAAACTGCTTGGTACATGTGATTACAGAATCGTAAATTGCGATTCCCTATATGCATTAAGCAATTTTAGGTAATCGCAAAATTGTGATTACCTAAAATTGGATTACTAGCCTTTCATACATCTTGAAAGGCTATTTTGCATTCCTAATTGCCCGGAAATTTTTGATTCACATCGTTTGCGAATGCAAAATTGTTTGATACATGTGGCCCTACATATTCTGGCCTTGAGCTCGTGTCCATAATTCCATATTGGAGGCAAGTAAAGGAGGTTAACGCCCTTCAACAGGGAACATTCACTGCATTTGAAGCCTTCAAAAGATAGTAAAAGGTTTAATTAGTGGACCATACGGCACATTGTGTTTTGATTGTTCTTTGTAATTGTCAATGTTAGTACTTCATGAAATTCAATTTTATTTTTGGGGCACTCTTGCCACCTTCAAGGGGCACATTCAGTCCTTTTGCTCATTCATCCACTGAAGACCTTGATCAAAATTCACTCTGCTTTGTGCAGTTTGGCGTGTTTTTAACTTAGAGGTTGCCTTGCCAACTGTAATTAACACCCACACTTAGATGCAATGCGTCAATGCATATACACCTCTACGCAATCAATAGTTAGACTCTTTAAGAGCTGGGCTCTTGTTGTCAGGTAAGCTGGAAAGATCACCAACAATGCAGATGCCCATTCCCCAGAAAAAAACGCCCTACATGCACGCAATGCAGTAAAACACACACACCTCAATTCTGTTATCTGCAATTGTGGCACATGAAAAACTGTTTTGCTATCAGAACATTTTCTTGCTATGGCAACAAGCTAAATGAAGGCAAGTCTAAAGCAGATTGTAAAAGCAGATTGAATCTTATACTCACAAGCATGCTATTTTTAAAGTCTGTTCCACAGTTCAGAAAGCAGGAGAAAACTCCCAGAGTGCTTGTGCTTAACTAAGGTTTTCTCTGATCACGTGAAATCTTTGGGTTACTTTTTGCTGTTTCCATCAATATGTATGCAGTTATATTTAACACTTGCACAAATAACTATTAAATGGGCTACACAGTCCGAAATACTCTTTGGGCCAGATGTACGACCGTATTTCCGCGGTTGCAAATGGAAAATCTCAGCCGTTTGCGACCGCTAAAGGCGGTTGTAGTATGTATAAACCCTATTTTGCGAGTCAGTAACCTCTCACCGACTCGCAAAATAGGGTTTGCAAGTCGCTATTAGGAAGCGAGTGCCAAGGGTGTCCCTTCCTATTAGCCGAGTTACGAGAGAAGTACGATTGTTTTGCAATTGCAAATGCGGTCGCAAAAACAATCACAGTTACACCTACTTCAAGTAGGTGGCAAGCCAGTCGCAAAGCGGGAAGGGGTCCCATCCCTTTGTGAATGTATGTGAAAATATTTTTCCAGAGCAGGCAATGGTCCTACAGACCACTGCCTGCCTTTAATAAGTGAAAGAAAACTTTTCATTTTTTTTCTTTAAACGCATCTCGTTTGTCTTTAAGGTAAAAGAGCTGCATTTGGAAAAAAAGTTGATTTATTTAAAAAGCACACACAGACATGGTGGTCTGCTGTCCCCAGCAAGCCACCATCCCTGTGATTGTAGCCGATTCCCAATAGGTCAAGTTGCGACCTGCCTCATCAATATTGATGAGGCAGATGCGTATGCGACCCCATTGGGAATCGCTTAAATGTGGCTGAGACACATTAGTACATTCCGTTTTGCAAGTCGTAGACTGCAATTTGTGACCTGCAAAACAGAATGAGTCATGCACCTGGCCCCTTGAGCAAAAGAACAAAAACGACAGTTTTGTTTGCTAGTGTGGTATACCGGGAAGAAATCCTACTTTTATCACTGTTACATTTGATAAGGTATTTGTTGTTTCAAGTCGTTTGATTACTTCTACTAAGGTAATTTATACTAACTTTCCAGCCAAGCTATGATGTATTAAAAATGATACATCTTTTGATTACTTTTCTAAACCAGGAAGTTGTCTACTTGTTTTGAAGAACAAGTTCAGCAAACAAAACAATTTGGGTGAGGGTGGTGAGCCAGTTGGGTTCGTAGATGGCCATTTCTTCATCGCTCCCTGATGAGGCTCAACTCTCACTCTTGACCTAAAGGCGGCGGGGGTGGTCAGGTCTTGATCCCCTAGTGGTGTGAGCGCTGCTTACTTAGGGGATTTCCTGTGGAGTAGGGACTGGTTTAATGGCAACAACAAATACATTCAGCACTGTCTCTCCTCCTTCAAGACCACGAGCTCTATTAAAATGTTACCACCTGGCGGTGCTACAGCTTAAAAGCATATAATGGAGACAGGATGGGCCTTGCTGTCAGACCCACAGAGCTAGGATTAACCGTGGCCACATATGGTGTCATCAGGTCTTTTGTCACAGAGGTGAAGGCAGCCTGAGCGACTGAAGGGAAGACTGGACTGATGGAAGTGAGGGCACGTCTCTGGGTGATGATCTGATGGGCGCCCCTCTGAAGTAATGGTTCAGAAACCTGAGTGGCATGAAGTCTCTGAAGGCTATGAGTCCAGGAACTTCAGGAGACAGTGTTAAAATGCAAGAGGCCACTCTTTTTGGCAGTAAGTGCAGGAGATTGTACCTAACTGGTGCATCCATTGGTCAATGTCCCATAAAACAAAGAGAAAAGGAGGGGGCTTCCACACGCACTAATTTGGAAGGACCCTGGTTTTCTAAAATGTCCAATCACCTGAATAAGGATGATGAGACCCCTTGAAACACAGATATTAGGAAAAGTCTATAGAGTAAGCCTATCTTCTTTTACAATGCTTTGCCTGAAGGTATTTTCTGTCTGTCTCAGTTGCATTTTCATATTATTTAATCCTTCAATAATTTTACGTAAATACTCAAATTTATGTTAGAAAATGGCAGAACCTCAGACCCACTGGACACTGACAGTCTATTTTATGAAATCCCACATATCTACTTTTTATGAACGCTTTCGTTTCAAATGAAGTAACAATAATGTAATCTATGAAAAGTTGTTGGAGTAGAAATTAATAGAAAACTATGTTTAAATGGAGCATACTGCTCCAGCTTCCACCTTTTTAAAAATAATCTGGTATTTTATACTATTTGGTCTTCATTTTACGTTGGAAGAACAGCAAAATTAAAAGCTGACCTTATTAGTGTTACCAATGTAGAGACCCGGAACATTAGTCTATATTAGAGAGAGTGGCAGTCTTGCAAACATCGGGAAAGTAGTTGGGCATGGGCTAGAGGAGTTCGACGGAATCTGGAATTCTTCATAGAAGAGCTATCTAAATTTGTGGCAGTTCACTTCTCTGCCTTTTGGTTTGTTCTCCGCTTCAACGATACCTTAATAAATTGCTGAGGCCTGTGATGTCTGGCTTGTGTGCATGTCTCAAAGTGTGGTTCTCTTATATTCTCACATTCATCAGGTGTTAATTCTTCCAGAACAATTTGGGTCTGTGATTAACTGGAGGCAAAGATTATTCTTTTATAAAGGGGTGTTGTTATGGGGTTTTATTGTGACTGCTCATCATGATGCTCCCCAACATCCGCTTCTGAAGGAAGAGCTATTCATCAAGCATTGCAAGCAAATCCGTGTTTGCAGGTAATTTTCAGGATGAACAGCCTTTGAAGTTCAGGGATCTTCATAGAGGTCTTTCTTATTGGCTGTGGCAATCAATAAAAAAGCAGAAGGGGCTTGATTCCATGGAAGGTTGGAAAATCCAGTCTGCCTTTAGCTTCCACTTGAGAATTCACAGCAGATTTGTTTTTGAGCTGAGCAGGTTACATGGGATAGGGTGGTCTTTGGTGCTCAGTCCTCAAGTGGGAAAAATTGAAGAATAGTTGCTCAGGATTATCATTTTGGTTAGAGCTTCTTTCAGAGTCTTTGGAAGTAGGTAGATTTGTAAAGGAGTTAGTGCAGGGTGTGTCCATGCAGAAGATGAACTCCATCTTGACAGTGCACTAAATCACTCATTTAGGTGATGAATCAAGCCCCGGCCGAGCTGAGCAATAAACGTTTGTCACTTTTATCTAAGCATCGCTTTTCAGTTTAGGCAGAAGATCTGTCTGTCCATTATGTTGTAACAGTAGGCTGGATTTCCAGGTTATTGATGAGTTCGGGATCACGGTGGTTTTCAGGAGATATATTTTTCAGTATTCAGGGCGAAGCCTCAGGTTTCAGTCTTTACAGCTAGACCCAGTGGCAATAACAACAGACCACTTTCTGCAGAACTGGGTCATGTAGTCACATATATTTTTCATCCCTTTGTCATGAATGCAAGGCTGGTGGCTAAGCTGAGGTGTCAATAGACATCCATGCAGGCATCCTATACAGTACCTCTCGATTTGGTAGTAAATTGTTAAACTTTTCCCCCTACAATCCCAAGGAACCAAATAATATTTGTTGTGTTAGTTGTTTTGGTTCAGTTCATGTATATTTTAGTGTGGAAGGCTGTAAGAATTTAAGAGGAGTCTCATACTTATCAAGACAAGTTAGTAGGGAGTTCTGGACTGCAAAAGCACAAAATAATTATATAGGAAACTAGTTAATTATGTCACGTATAACATGCTCTTACTCTATCATTATTTTACAAATTTAACAAATGCATTTCCATGTTCTAAAATGTGCAAATGTTTCACAGTTCATGAAGTACAAATAATCATCTGTAGAAAATCCGACTGTGAAAATAAATCAACCCTCCAGTAGCTTCTGCATCACCAAGACTTAGCCACACACTCCTGGTGTACAAAGCAAACCCGAATGAAAAAGAATAATTAGCAAAACTGCAGAGCAGGAAACATCAAAAGTAACAAAATACAGTATTATCCAGGATGTTTCAAACACCAGTGATCAAAGTTCGTTGTATGTAGAGTTGAATGCCATCTACGGGAAGGTAACCTGAAACTTAGATGTTAGGTAAAGCCTTCCTGCCCAACAATCTGCTTTGAGCAGCTATATTGTAATCAGAAGTCGGGCCAGGCAGAGCACTGGGAAGAAGATCAACACATTGGTGGATATATGGAAAAAGAAGAAGTGTCCGTGTCCCTAAGTTTTATTGCTGTTTCACTGCTCTGTTGCTCAGTGCTCTGTTTTCTACTGCATAATGTCTTTTTCCCTAATGAGGTTTCCTTGACGGATGCCACCATCCCATGTCTTCAACATTGTCCTGAAGATGACCCATGAGAAGGAACACTACTTGTTTCGAAACGTGAACTGTCTACAGTTGGTTCTTTCCTAAAAACCACCCTGTAAGGCGGCCGGGTGATGTTTGCTTGACTTTGGCCTTCTGCTGGTATATTTAATTATTTACAGCTGCTGTATTACAGCACCTACTGTCTTGTTAGAACTGTTCATAATATTCTGCTCATTCAATGAATATGGATTTCTGACTTTCATTCTTTCTGGTGTGTCCTTTAGATTTTAAGAGCATTTCCCATTTGTCACTATCTGTGAAGTCTTTACAGGTCCTTTGGACATTCTTTCATTATTCCTTAATTATCCAGTTTTAATACCAAATGACCCCCATATTAATCACTAATCCTTTCAATGCTTGGTATGGAGAGGTTGGCACTCACTCAGGTCTCTGCCCATAGACCATCTGCTGAACTCTGGGTGTTCAGGGGAGCCTGGGACCAAGGGGCAATCGGAAAGGGCATCTGAATGCAGCTTGCTAGGAAAGCCCTCTGTACGATTCTGATCCGGAGGGCTTTCCTAGCGAATTGCGCTGTGCCAGTCCGACCGAATGAGTGCGATGCAGCCGTATGCTGATGGACTCGGTTTGCTCGGACTCCCTTTGAACTCTAAGGGAGTCTGTGTACCGACGCGTGCACAGGCTCCCATAGCAAAAAAGGGGTGGGTTGGGAAAAGCATACACCCTGTGGCGGGCACTCCATGTTGCCCGCCACACTGTGCATGCATGGGGACCCAGGCGCACCCCCTCGCGACCGATTCAGAGGGCTCCGGGTGAAGGGGGCCCTGCTACGGCCCCCCAAAGTCCAATTCCGACAGCCGTTTTGTCTCGCTGACACCGAGTTGATACAGCTGTCCGAATCGTGCTGCATCGACTCGCTCGTTCGAATCCGGCTCCATTGCGCGGCACGATTCAGCTCCGAGACGAGTCGGACGGACAGGAATCTGGTTCGGAAACGATCTCGGTCGACGCGGACGCAGATCTTCGCAT